>CM041780.1:112633207-113233207 GCA_023374045.1 Limonium bicolor
GCCTCAGTATACTCTTTACCACACAGAATTGAAAGCTCCAGTATACTGAAACCCAAACCTGTGTACTTTACTTGAATCTTCTCTTTGTTCCTTAATATGTTTTCCAATTCCACTCAAAGCTTTTACGATTTAGTTAGTGCTTATCTAGGTTTTGGGTTCATTAACAATTTACATAACACTCTCATACCACTGTTTTAATTTCAGTTATACAGAAGACAACCATTGCAGACTCTGAATGCCACTTCTGTGTTTCCCTCATTTGACTTTTACTTAGAACGTACTGACTGATGTTTTTACTCTTCTCCACTGTCTACCCCCTACCTAGATGTAATTAGCTTGTGTTTTAAGTTTTTTAACAAGCCAATGCCCCATCTACATCTCCCTGGAATTTAGTGTACAGCAATGACCACTTTAGAACGGCAGTTCAAGTCTCCTGGCCCTCAACAATACAACTAACTCTTAAACACTAATACAACCGGTTATTTCCTTAGAACATCCTTAGACACTAAAACGTGGCTATACTTTCTTTTTATTTCAGGCCTAGCTTCTGAAAAAATCATTCAGGTAGCACATTAACCTTCGGCATTATTCCACCACGTTTTCAACCCTTAAACTTGGATGCTATTCGATTTTTTTTTCTAGGTAATTCCCCTGGTCACTTAGTGATGTTTCGGCTTATTAGCTCAAATTCGACATAACAGTACCATACAGATTCTCAATCATAATGACCAATGATTTAGGTCAACAACCTTAGGGATTTTTTGGCTGGGTTCTTCTTTATGCTTATTTCCCTTAGCTCCCTTGAAACAACTTTCGGTCCTTGTTTATGGATTACCCTTCTCTGGGTGTCCCTTCCAGTTGGCTGCGATTCTTGACTCAAGCACTTGGCTTCGTACCAGCAAAACACAAGGGAAGTTGTGAGTCTACTGATTACATTTATACCAAGTAAGGTGGTTTACAACTTTCAGGAAATCACATGGTCGTAGGCTCTTACCTTACAGAAATCTCACGTTGGACTGGCAGACTCGATTAAGGATATTCGAACCCTCCCCAACAGAGGATTGTTGGGGCGAACATGCGCTAGGAGAGGCACTCGAGTAAGTAGGAGTGAGATCGTGGATGGTAAAACAGGAGAAACCAGAAGATGACAAACGGTTTAAGATCTTACCTTGGGATGATTTCCAATCGGACTTGGGCTAGTTTTCTTGTGGAGTTCGGTGTAAACCGTGAATATTTTTCCCAAGGTGCTCATGATGCCACAAAGGAGTGAAGAGAGTAGTCATGCTAGCATTTTTTGGAACAAAACAAGGGGAAGAAGGTTGATCCGACACTTTCGGTTTGTTGGTCTTACCTCCCGGAACTCTTGGAGATGTCTTCCTCCCTGGATTTTCCAGGAGTACCACCGAAGAGGTTGCATGTGCGGTTCATGCTTAACAAACGGAGAAAATTAGAGGATTAGCGGGGTCCATACATCACTGAGCAAGGCCATGAACAGCGATGAAAAACAGACCATCAAAACGCTTACCTTGAACCAGAATTTCAGAAGGTTGCGTGGGTTTTCCTTGAGGTTTCTCGACACTTTTGTATGGGCATTCCAGAAGATCGCATGCATGAAGGATTGGAGAAAAAAGAGTCAGAAACTGGGGGTTTTCGACAGAGAATGAAGAAACGGAGAAGAGGAGTTGGTTACCGGTTTACTTGTTTGTTGTATCAATCTACCCCAGATCTTCAGAAATTGGAAACAACCCCTTGAGTCGGAGTTGAGGGAAGCTCAAAGTCTTGCTCTGGAACTTGCGTGCCTTGGAAGCAAATGGGGGAAAACGAGAGGCGCGTGGGTTTAGCAATCGAGACTCACACCCCCGCGAGAGGAAAAGGGACACTGTGCTGCATGCAGGAAATGGAAGGCTGCGTGAGAAATTAACAGGTTGAGTGGGTACTTAAATGTGGTTAGTGGAATTGCATGGTTTCGATTCCACCGAGAGGGATTGCTCTCTTTATTGTCTTATATAGAACTAGTTAGTACTTAGGTAGTAGTTTACAACTACATCAAGGGATATAAGCCGTAAGTACAAGTTCGCATGTAGTGATGTTATTTGCACATGTTTGCAATTAGTAATTTACTCATATGATATACTTCTCAACTCTTCGTACTTATGTTAGTTAATACAATTATTATGTGTTAGTGAGACCCCCAACTACTCCGTTTGCATAGTGCGCTACACTTGTTTGGTGTACAAAAGTCCTCACATGGAATACTTTAGTTTGCTCAATTGTATCGGTTTACGTCAAAACCGCTGAACCCAAATGCGTATGTTACATTGTGACTGGTTTTATATACACTGACATATGTATTCCCTTAGTATCGTAGATTATAAGTGATTACCAGGGTTATATTAATGTGACGGTTTATTTGCACTACCGCATGTATTCATGATTTTCATGCGTTTTAATATTAGTAAGGGGTGTTTCAACTTAACCCCCTTAAAAGAGACTTCGTCCCGAAGTCTTACTTCCTTAACTTATATTTTCCACTCCTGGTAATCTTAGGGATCCATTCCCGCATTCATTCATGACACCCAAAGGATTAATTCCATAATTATAATGCTCGGTGCTTCTAAGCACCGTGCCACATCAGTGGCTTCACACTAGTTCTTATAGTATACCAAATGCTAGCAATGTATAACATGCTAAAGTGCAACCAAGGCACACAACATTCTTCACACAGAGCATATAACATGCCAAAGTGCAAACCACGGCACACCAACATTCATTCAGAGTGTCCTATACGTACATAACAATCTCATACACACAATCTCATACACACAACCAACGTGTGCTATAGGTACACACACAGTACAAAGAGAAGTCCTGAATACGTTCTCTCTCAACCAAGGGATCATGTCCCGCAAGTTTCCACAGTTCTATTCACACATTTATGCTTTAAGCATCACGCCACATTGTGGCTCAGTACTACTGCAATGTACCAATAATATTTATGTACTGCACTCATAACACCAGATGAACGAGTCATTCATTCATGACTGCCATGCATTCAAACCAATCCACACCAGTTCACACATAGCCTCTAAAACAACACCACACAACGAGCGATAACCCATAAAACGACGCGCCTACCCCCCCTTAAAAATGGATTACGCCCACATAATCCTTACTGTATCATCCTGGAACCTGGTTCAGATTTTAATTCTCATGGGTATCTAATTTCTATACAATCTTGGTCCATCATCATCTTATCGAATGTATTGACCATGTTAATGGCTTAGCTTCTGCCTCGAGGATTTTTATCGGTTCCACAACGATCTATAGACGGATTCGGGTTTAGCCTTTCCTGTCCAAGTATTTGTCGATATGTCTTTGTTATTCAACTGGAAGATGTGCGATATGGTCCCTAGCTTCTGCTGTGCGACTCTGATTACCTTCAGTTTAGTTTTCCCTCACTATGTCTAAGTGGTGCATGGCTTAATTGTTATCCTTATTATTTAGGAAAAGGGCCTCTTGACTGCCTGGGGCATTTGCATTTATGCACGATTTTGGTGGCTTGTAATCTGTCTATCCATTTTCTTTGATGGTCGGATATTCATTCTTTTAGTGCGCTTTTAAGCGTTTTCGTTATTCTTCCTAGCTGCCCTTTAGGTTTATATTCATATGCTTTGTAGTATGGTGTAGTGCCTGGTGTTTTTCAATGTTACAAAGCGTGTCTGGTTACGACAAAATGTTTGATTAATCTTACAGATCATAATTATATGTAGTTAGCTAGTTCACTCTCCTAGCATTGTTTACCTATTTTCTCCCTTGGTGCGTACAACCAGATTTGACTTTTCTTCATCTTTAAGTAATCTTTTTATTTTTCCAGCCCAGATATGGCCTTGACACTGCTGATTGACCTCCTTTATTTAGTCTAAAGGTTGTCGAATTGTATTGTTAGAAGTCTCTATGATTGTAAATTGTTTAACATCAGATGTTTAGTTTCCTTATTATCATCATTGTTCTTATGATCGTATCAGCATAGCTTATCGATTAGTTCTGCCTAGTCACAAGGTTCAGTGTCTTGCATTTGAAATCTGTAGTACATGTTTGCATGTATTGTCTATTTGGTTATTAGTAACATCATACCATTCTTCCTACAGTTCAAGTCTTTACATCTTGTATGTATTTACTTTCTAGGTTTCGAACCATGTACCCATGTATGTTTATGTGCTTTTATTATCCAGTAGCCCAACGCTTTCTCTTCGCACTTACCAACCAATCATACAATTTGACACTCATTTGTAGTTATGTGTCCACTTGTAGGGGGTTTCGAGAATCATCCAACACTGACGTGATCAGTGTAAGTGTTGGACTACCCCTTCACCCTAATTTGTGCTCAGTGTCACTGGACCTGGCCAGGTCAAGTTCAACCTTGCACGTCCGATTTAAACAACCAATCAATTAACCAATCTCAATTCTTATCTCGCTCGTTTGTAGTCATTCAGTATTGAATAACTCAAGTTAGGCATGGTGGATTAACTAGTCATGACCTTCTTTAATTGAACCCGTTTACCCCTTGGGTTTTATTGGTGACTTGTCTTTTCCTGGTGTGTATGAATGTACATTGGTATATTATATGATTCGATAAATCCTGTTTAGAGTCCCTGAATATGTAGTGGGTTTTGGAGGGATATTTCGCAATAGTGGCATTATTCATTGCCATTTCCTATCTGTTTGATTTGTGTTTGGGTGGGTAACTAGTGCCCCATGGTAATGGTCATTACAAGGTTCGAGAGTTCTTTTTATGATCCCTTTACCAATGTGTTTTTCTCAGGGAACTGTAATTAGTTTCTTAGAAATTTTGTTATGTCAGAGAATGAAGAGAAACGTAAGAGAGAGCATGGAATTTTTGAATTCCGTATCATTATATGTTAGTGTGTAAAATTGCGTCATGCTTCATTAAGCATTACAGATTGTATCAAATTTTTATGGTATAATTTCATCTCACTATATTCTCCTATTTCATTGTTTACGAGAGGTTTACTAAGATTAGCCCTCAGTGTATGAATTGGAGAATTTATCTCAATCCCGTCTTTGGCTTAATTAATTGTTTATTAAGCTTATTTATTTCCTAAATTTTTGGGGTATTTTGGTCCCGTTTGCTTGTGAGGTAGGGTCCTATCGACTGCTAAGCATGTCGACCCAGGTTGCCGCTAAAATTGGTCCCTCTACGGGTATTATCCTTTTGGCAATGTCTACTGTATAGTATAGTCTTTTCTTCACGGGTTGTTTTTATGACATTAAGTAGATGCCAGATCGGGTTTTCCCGAGTCAGAGGAGGCTTTCTTCCTCTCTGGCGTTCTTCTCTGGGTTTAAAGAAAATTAGGGTGTGGAGGTTGGGCGTAAGTGTCTGTTAGTATCCATAGTTACTAAGGAAGAACCCTAACTAACGCGCCTCACATACTAACTCTTAACCCCCGTTTCCCCGAATTCAGGTTTCCTATACGCGTTACTTCTCTGTTCCAGTCATCAGAGCGTAACTACGCTCTGATACCACTTTCTGTAACACCCCCGAATAAACATCCAGTATTACAACAAGCTCCTAGCCTTAATACAACAACTATGCATCGGATTCTCAACATCTCCGGGTGTCCAGACGCCAACACCCCCCACGTGATTGACAGACCACATTACACCACCCAGTTACGGTCTGCATGACTGGAAACAGCCCTCCACCACAACTCATATACAATACAAGATACAATTCCAAAAACCGAGTGTCTACAATACAGTTACTAATCATAAACCGAAAATTACAACCCGGTTTAGTAACAACCCATACACTAACATACTATTCCAACTCAGAATCATGCCCAGATAGACTACCCCCATGGTAGTCATCCCGTCTACGCTCTGTTGTCACCCAGCTCAATACATGTAGAAATTGGGTTGTAAAGGACTCAGCAAACTACGCTGAGTATGAACGTGTAGCCCGTATGTTGCCGGGCCACACGACTACTTGGTCGAATATTATTAAGTCAATTTACATGCTATAATAAGCAGTAAAACAAACTACAATACATCATAGTATCATACAGACTTAAAGGTAGTAACACATTAGCAACAACAACCAAGCACAACAAACTGCTAGTATTACAACACAATCATGTACATAATAAATCGTATGCATAGGTATGTAATACTGTAACACACCCCTAATACGCACATGATACTAAATGAAATCGCAGCGGAATAAATCAACTAACAGTAACTAACGCTTCGGTGCTACAACGCCGTCAACCACCCACGTGGTTGACAAGGCAGAATAAATACAATTGTACCGGTCTGATGATCAGACTCCCGAGCATTAAAACTAAACCATAAATACAATATATACATATAAACAATACCGAGTACTACGTACATCCTTCACTGTATACATCACTGTAACTGCAACAACCCAATAATACATAACGCCACGGGAGCACAGGCGCATCCCGGGCCAACATCCAAAAGTATACAAAAGGTATCACATCCTAGGATCTAAAGCCACTCCGCTTCTTCGATCCTCATCCTGCAGTATAAGAAATATGGATCCCCCGAGGGGGTCAGCAACCCTTGGCTGGTATGGCTAACGCGCCCCATCGGCTACCGGGATACGCGCAGCTACTTGTCATTATAACATGGTATTCAATTATATACATAGCATAACATAACATGGAGCATGGCACCAATGGTGCATAGCTCAACAACACATACACAGTGGATTTTTACTCCACGATAACAAACCACAAGGGTCAAATAACATAAGAGCCTAGAGAGTGATCACTCTCATGTCAAGCTCGTTAAACACACTCATTACCGTTCTGTTAGACGAACGAGTAACTTAGTCAAGATGGTTCGGATTTAGTGACCCGAACACACACCACAACACAGGTTCCCACTAAACCGATCATAAGTCAGAATAGGTAAGCTTTGGAGAAGCTAGCGGGAGATCGAACGCCAAATTAAGGTGAACAATCTTAACAACATAAGAGTCGAATCTGATTCAGATATCTACTCTTAACTTACATGCAGACCGACACAACCGGATTCCTCACTTCCCAGTTAACACTTGTTAGAAGTTCATAGTGGAACTTAACGACCAACACACAATAGTTGGTAAGACTTGTTAGACACACACAAGGGAAAGTGAGTCACAACAACACATAACAATAGTATGAACAACTGTAAACTCATTACATGTTTAAATCTTATAACGTTGTAAACACACAGAAAAACATACAACACACAAACCGGTGTAAACCGCTAGACAACAGACTGTAAGAAAACCATACCTTGGTCCTTGCCTCGTTTGGTTTCCTCCGTAGGTCACTCCTATACGTAATTCAAGAACGTCGGTTAATTAACTTACTTAACCTCCAAATTTACTAAGTGTTTAACACGATTGTATGACATGTTTTAATGTCTATCTTACCCTAGGTTGCCTTCATTACACCCTAGGGTTAACTACATAAGTCACATTCTTTTCTGTTTTTTTTTTTTTTTTTTACAAGTTTAGGTCCGACCGACCTTGCCGACCGAACTTACCCAAGTTCGGTCGATTCCAGAATACATTTCCGTTAAAAATTTTCTACTCCGACCGAACTTACCAAGTTCGGTCCTATGTTCGGTCTTTTCCCGAGAGTTTCTTCCCTTTTGTAAATTTTAGCCCGACCGAACTTACCATGTCCGGTCCCTAAGTTCGGCCTTTTCCAGAGAGTTTCTCCCCTTTGTAAATTTAGCCCGACCGAACTTACCATGTCCGGTCCCTAAGTTCGGCCTTTTCCAGTAACTCAATCCGTACTCAAAATACAGGCCCGACCGACCTTGCAAGTCCGGTCCCCAAGGTCGGTCTTTTCCAGAAGCCAATTCTCGCAGGGTAAACTGGGCTCGACCGAACTTGCAAGTTCGGTCGCAAGTTCGGTCTGCCCCAGACCTTTGTTTTCCTTGTCACATTCAACTCCAAACTTCACCCCATACAACCTAGTACCCCCTATCCTCATTTGGGCACTTCAAACACACCTTAAGACATCCTTAAACACTCATAAAACTCATTATCTAATTCCTTAAACCTTTACTTATTTCTTCACAAAATTCCTAACACTTACAACATTTTACACTAGGTTTCTAAATGGTGTTTCTCACCTATGATAACTACTATCCCAAAATGTTTTCTCCTTATCTTAACATCATCTCCCAAGCATCATCTCTCACCCCAATTCCTTATATCCTTCTTGAAACTCTTTTCCTAGTGTACACTTTCTCCTTAATTTACCAAAGTTTGCCTAAGTATTTATCTAAGTCCAAAATGGCTTTGGTACATACTAAAATCTCAAGCTCATGCCTAAGTCCTTGTTACATCCCAAATCACCTTAATGCATGTTTCTTACACAAGAACAACACTTAACCATTTTAAATACTCCTTAACTTATCAAACTCATTTTAACACTTAGAACTTCACATTTGTTACCCAAATTTTGACATAGGTTCTCCTAGAACATTACTAACCCAAACACATTGTTTTTACCAACCAACAACCAAGAACACTAAAAATCCATCAAGTACTTATTATACACAAACTTCACTTACAAAGCACTACATCACAATATAGTGCACAATTTAAATTGCATGGCACTTAGGCCCTTAAATGACATGGCTCTTAGGCCCTTAAAATGCACAAATCATAAACACTGAATTTCCACAATATATTTGCCTTTAACCTGCAAATACACTCAACAACACATATGCCTTTTACTAAGCTCTTGAGAATACTTTACTAAGTCATTCCCATTGGCTCTTTAGGTAGTTTTAATAAGCATTTATAAGCTCATTTCTCCTAAGGCATTAGAACAACATTAGGTTAGTAGATTTACCTCTTTTGCAAAATAACTTCTTTCTTGTTTCCTTTAGAAAACCGATAGAGTACTTGATTCTTTGACAAGCTCTAAACAATATACAAACATTATAATGAGTATTCAAGCTATAAGCTCCATCTCATTGTAAACCCTAGTTTTACATTGTTTCAAAAACATTAATGTAGTTGTTTTACCTTGCTCTTTGAAGAGAGTTTGAATATCTAGCAAGAGAGGACTCCACCTAGTCCATGAAGAGTTGGAATGAAGCTAGAACAAAGTCACATAAAAAGCTCCTTCAATACATATTTTCGGACATGACAAAAACAAGGAGGAAATGAAGTTTTTATTTGAGATTCCTTACCTAGAAGTCAAGGAGAGTAACAATATGTAAAAATACAAGCTCAAGCTCCTTCAATGGAGAAACTCCATGGCACCGAAATGGTTGTCTTGGACTTTTGAAAAGATAGGAATGAAGAGCTTGATGAGAGGAAGAAGATGGTGGTGTTTGTTTTTGATTTGGACAAGTGAGCAAGGTTTTACAAGAGGTTGAAGCTTGTGTTCTAATGGTGATAGTGGTTCTATCGTGAGAGAACAAAGAAGAAGGAAGAAGAGAGGTGGGAAACCGTGTGAGCAAGGAAAGGAAATGAGAGAATGAAGATTGGTTTTACTTTAGAAGATATTTGTAGTTTAAAAGCAAATAGTACTTTCTTAGTCATCATTATTACTTAACAAATTAACAAGAGGGTGGTGAGTCACCAAACCTTAGAAAACCGGCCCCTAATTATAATGAGGGTAATATAGTCTTTGTTTGTCAATTTAATTACTTATACAAACATATGTTACAAAATAGCTTATAAAAGTTACTATTCATAAAAAGGCACATAGAAGTGAAATTTTTGATTTCCCACTAATATAGACACCCAAATGTGATATTATATAGTACACATATATATTTAAGAGTAATGATGGACATCTAGCCATTCAAAACTCATTTACAAGACAATTTTCAAAAATGTGCTTTAAGACTCCTTAAAGCACATTTTGTGTTTAAACTTGTTTTCAAGCTTGGTTTTCTTTGGTAATTGATTTAATATGTTCATTAGTGTATAAATGAGGTCTTGGTAAGTTCATTAGGTCTTAACCAAGTTTATCCCAAGCTTAGAGCACATTTTGGCTCTTATTGACTTTAAAGCACATTTGTGTTTTCTTTTGTTTAAACTTGTTTACTAATGTTTCTAAGACTCTTTTTAGTCTTAATACACCATGTTTAAGTGTTTAAACAATATATTAAGGTTTGGGGTATTTCAATCTACCCCCCTTGAAAGAACTTTGTCCTCGAAGTTCATACTTCCACATATCCTAAATATTAGAACACGGGAACACTTATAAACAATACTTCCATATATTACTAACAACACACTTACATAACATTGGACTCCAGGTCCATACAACATAACATAACATTGTACACAAGGTCCGTACAACATTATCCACATCATTCAGACACAACGGTCTGTAATATAACAACATAACATAGACGATGTATTCAAATACACGTCGTACACACATAACCGAAACGGCTCTACCCCCTTAAAAAGGGGTACGCCCCGTACCCTATACACATAAGTACTAAGAAGTGAACAATGACGGGTACTTCGCCTTCATCTTGTCTTCCAGCTCCCAAGTGGCCTCCTCAACGTCCTGGTTAGACCAAAGAACCTTCACCAGTCTCACGGACTTATGGCGAGTGTCTCGAGTCTTAGCATCCAGAATCCGTACCGGAGTCTCCACTGATCGCATGGTCGGCTCTAAGGTTAGCCTTTCAGGCTGAAGCACATGAGACGGATGAGACATATACTTCTTCAACTGGGACACATGAAATACATCATGTACCTTGCCCAGCTCGGCGGGTAGGTCTAGTCTATAGGCTACCGGGCCGATCCGCTCCGTCACAACGTAGGGCCCCACATACTTTGGGCTCAACTTGCCCTTCTGGCCAAAACGAAACACTCCCTTCATGGGGGACACTCTCAAAAATACCTGATCGCCCACGGCGAACTCCAGGTCACGTCGGCGCACATCTGCGTACGACTTCTGTCTATCTTGAGCTGCTTTCATATTAGCCCTGATCTGGCGAACTTCTGCCTGAACTTGCTCAAGATACTCTGGTCCTATAATGACCGTCTCACTCGACTCATCCCAGCATAATGGCGTGCGGCATGGTCTACCGTACAAGGCCTGGAAGGGAGACATCTTGATCGAAGCATGATAACTGTTGTTGTAACTAAACTCGATCAGATGTAACTTATCAATCCAGCTGGTCTGAAAGTCAAGTGCACAAGCACGTAGCATGTCCTCAAGTGTCTGAATAGTGCGCTCACTCTGACCATCGGTCTGTGGGTGAAACGCTGTACTCAATTTCAATTCAGTACCCAATGCCTCTCGTGTGGACTTCCAATATCTGGATAAGAATCTGGTGTCTCTGTCAGATACAATCGTTTTCGGTACACCATGATGTCTTACAATCTCTTTATCAAACAGTTCTGCCAATTTGCCACTTTCCAAGTGTCCTTCATCGGAATGAATCGGGCCACCTTGGTCAGTCGGTCAACTATCACCCATATCATATTCAGACCTCCCCTTCCACTCAGGCACTGGCATTGGCTGTACCATACCACCAGGCCGTCGGTGCTCAAACTTAACCTTCTGGCAAGTGAGACACCTCAATACATAATCACTAACATCTTTCTTCATTCCAGTCCACCAAAATACCTCTTCATACCTTTATATACATCTTTGAAGCTCCGGGGTGAATCGAAGTAGTAGAACAATGGGATTCACTCAATATGCGCTCCTTCAACTCAGCGCTACCCCTAGGTATACACAAGCGGCCATTCAGCCTAATCAGGTCGTCATCATGGAGTCTGAAGTCGTACTTCTGACCCTCGAATGTGCCATCAATAAGCTTCTGCCGGATCTCCAGCATGTACTGATCCGTCATCTGAGCACTCCGCACCTCTTCAACCAAGCCAGTATAAGAGACTAGCGAATGGAGAGAGTGTGCTCGGCGACTCAGCGCGTCAGCTACCACATTTGCCTTACCCTCTTTGTATTGCAGATTAATATCATAGTCATTCAGAAACTCAACCCACCTTCTTTGCCTCATGTTCAACTCTTTCTGAGTGAACAAGTACTTTAAGCTTTTATGATCAGAATAGATTGTCACACTTACCCCATACAAATAATGTCGCCATATCTTCAATGCGAAGACAATGGCACCCAATTCTAAGTCGTGGGTAGGGTAGTTCTCCTCATGCTTCTTCAGCTGAGGACGGAGTATGCCACGACCTTCCCGTGTTGCATCAACACACAACCCATACCCCTGCCTGATGCGTCGCAGTAGACCTCAAAACCATCTGGACCGTCTGGTATAGTCAGGACTGGTGCAGATGTCAGAGCATCCTGAGACTCGCGAAAGAACTCTCACAGTCGACTGTCCATCGAATGGTGCATCCTTCTTCATAAGGAAGTCATCGGCTTCGAGATACTGGAGAAGTCCTTCAAAACCTCCTATAATATCCTGCCAGACCGAGGAAGCTCCTGATATCAGTGACTGTCTTCGGCCTAGGCCAGGTGCGCACTGCATCTATCTTTGCCGGATCACAGCGATCCCGGCATCAGAAATCACATCCAAGGAAGGATACTTGGTTCAGCCAAATTCACATTCGAAAACTTTGCATACAACTGGTTTCTCCTCAAAGTTGTAACACATCTCTCAGGTGGCTTTCGTGCTCACCTCTAGATTTAGAATACACAAGAATGTCATCGATGAAGACTACCACTGACTTGTCCAACTGATCTTGGAACAAGCGGTTCATTAAGTCCATGAACTTGGCTGGTGCATTCGATAAGCCAAATGGCATAACTGTGAACTCATATGCCCATACCTCGTTCTGAAAGCTGTCTTCTCGATATCACTGTCACGGATGGCAATTTGATGGTATCCGGAACGTAAGTCTATCTTGGAGAATACTGATGCCCCTCAGCTGATCAAATAGATCGTCGATGCGTGGTAAAGGGTAACGGTTTTTCACCGTAACAGCATTCAGCTCCCGATAATCAATACACAGGCGGAGGCTACCGTCCTTTCTTCTTCACGAAGAGGACTGGCGCTCCCCATGGTGACACACTAGGGCGGATGAAGCCCTTGTCGAGTAGGTCTCTCAGCTGCTCCTTGAGCTCTGTCATCTCTGCTGGAGCCATACGATAAGGTGCTTTCGCAATGGGTCCAGTGCCCGTACTAAGTCGATCAAACTCAACCTCTCGTGCTGGCGGCATCGGCAGTTCCTTAGGAAATACATCAGGAAACTCCGACACTACCGGCACATCTGGGCTAAACTCAGGGTCTCTCTCTATGTCCTGGACATAGCAGAGGTACACATCACTCTCGTCGTAACTCACGATACATGGCCATGGCGGTTGATGATCTGAGTCGAAGGCTCCCTGGGCCTCTGGCGGTAAGATAGGTAACCCCAGATGGACTCCGAAGAAGCAGTCGATGCTCGGGCACAGGATTCTGCCCTTGTACCGCTCCAACCAGTTCATCCGACAATCACATCAAATCCAAGTCCGTCGAACTCTATCAGGTCGATCGGAACTCTTCACCTCTGATTCGTACAATGACATCTCGGTGGTAGCGGGTACACCTGATCCGCTCTTTCGATGGAAGGTGACCAAGAAGTCTGGCATCTCCTCTCCATCTAACCCCAGCCTCTTCGCAAAAGATAGCGAAACAAATGTGTGAGGCTCCAGAGTCGAAACAGGATCGATGCATCCACGCCATTCACTGGAAAGGTACCGGTGAGGAGTGAGGATTGTGCCGCTCTTGCCGGCTTCTGCCTCATTGCAGACACTCATGTACCTCCCGTTCCGAGTGCACAGCCTAATTCATTGGCAAACTAATAAGTACTGGGTAACAACACGGTTGATATACTTCAATAACCACTTTATTCATTATCACTTCCTCCTTACAACATTGTTGTTACATGGTTGATATCACTTAACACATACATAACTTCCTTAACATATACTGGCTTAACACATTACAAAGTATACAAGGTTTAGAATTGTCTGAAGGTCAAAAATCAAACGTCCGGGTTTCATGTGTGTGGCATTGATCACTGCCGACGGTGCGGTATTCAGTTTGATCTTCCTGATGCCATGATATAGCATCCTTGACTGCCCACCCATGATTAATACATCTCCTGACTTTAACAACTTCTTGCGAGATCAGCACGCTTCTGCTCGCCATATACAAATACTGCGGTATCACCAATGGACCAAGACACCACGGGTACTCCCTTACTTAGAGACTCGGGTGACTCGTCCTTATCTTGGTGTAAACCTAACCGTCCACCTTTTTGGTAGAAGTTCACAATACACAAATCTGCTTCCACACTTGGAATTGAATCCGTTTCAACTTGTTGAGCAATTCCCACGGCGTGATTAACGACCGCACGGAACTCCTCTGGTATACTTGGTACCGTTGCTCCATCTTCAGCTCGCACTTCTTGATATGACTTGGTGTAAGGGTTCCAGTCCTTACCCATGCATCATCTTCAATTGCATTCTTGATCCGTTCGGATATTCAGGTGTGTAGAAACCTCCAGGTTTAGCTCCAAGTTCGTCGCATCGTCTGATGATATGGACTTGTGCTTCCGGTGTCAGGTATCCACTTAAGAGTATCATACCTGGCTGGATAACCTGACATTGCTCCATTGGAAAGTCGGTGATGTTGATGGTGGTCTCTTCAGGGTTTGGTGTGGGTGGGATTGGATAACATATATTGAAGGTTCCTTTCAGTTTAGAATTATCTAATTAGGTGTCTTTCACACTATACTTTAACTCCTTACTCACATGATAATACACTTGAACTCACTAACACACAAGCATGAAATGCGGTATGCAATCACTTATTACATTCAACAGTTTAGGCGGTACCTGGTCTAGAAGAGGGCCCTGGCGCCTCAGACCGGTCCACCACATTCAGGGTGGCCTTGCTAGGTCCCGACCCTTTCCCCTTCTGGGAATCAGTATGCCTCTGATCAGTGGGTGGCTGGTTAGCCGTCTTCGGGCCATCAATAGCTGCTGTGGCCTTACCCTTCCACTGCCCCTTGGGCTTGTTGACTCTGCTGTTGGGGTTCCGGTAACACTCGTGGTCACGGTGGCCCCACTTCTCGCAGTATCGACACTGCACCTCATTCCCTTTGCAGTCCTTGCCGGGGTGGTCTCCATTGCACCACTTACAGTAATAGTGGCGCTCCGGTCCAGAGCCCGTGCTAGCTGCTAACACAATACACACTCAGACTTATTTCACAACTTATCAACATACACATCAACTTATTACACGTGATTAGACAATTACCCTTTGGTGGGTAAGAGCGTAGGGGCTTCGCCGCATAGGCATATGTGAGCTTCAGTGGCTCCTCAGCTGTGGTGGTTTGGGCTTGGCCCTTGTCACCCTGGTGCTGACTCTTCTGGGGCTGGGGATAGGATTTCTTCTTCTTCTTTCCTCCCCCGTACCCCTGCGAACTCTGGCCCTCGCTCGTGGCCTTGCGCTTGTGCGCATTCTCCTCGTCCCTCAGACGGACGGTGATCTCCACCTTAGCAGCGGCATGATAGCACTCCTGTATTTAGGATGATCAGTCATGCCCCGCAATACATACTCACAAACTCACATTATTACTCACTTATAGACTACACATATTCACATCACTCTTTACTTAAATTACCTGCAAGGTAGTATACTCAGCTGGCCCCATCCCATAGCGAAGACGGTGGCTGAGACCGTTGTAGAAACGGTTTACCAGCACCCGGTTCGAGTATCCCAGGTCCGGTAACAGGTGGACAAGGCCGGTGAAGGCAGTGTAGTACTCATCAACCGACACCTTGTCCCCCTGCCTCAGACTATCCAGCTCCAGGCGCTTGGCCTCTTGAACGTGCACGGGGTAGTATTTGGCTCGCAGCAGAGCCGTGTACTCCCTCCAACCAAACTGAGGATCCGCCATCCGGTCCTCTCTCACTAGCTTCCACCATTTGTGCCGAACCCTTCAGATAGTAAGCGGCAAGACGGACCTTAGCCTCTGCGGGCACGGCCAAGGTCTCGTAGGCGGTCTCCAACTCGGAGATGTACGCCTCCAACTTACGTGGGTCGGTCTCCCCATGAAACGAAGGGGGTCTCAAGTCTGCCAATGCCTTGACCCAGTTGGTGTCTCTCGTGGCGGTGGCGGTGGTGGCTGAACTCCGGGCATCTGCCCCTGCTGGATCGCAGCTACAAGCTGGGGTACCATCTGGGCCACAGCGGCTGCTACAGCCTCAGCCATAACCTGAGCCGTAGTGTTCTCGCCCTGGTCACCCCCAGTACAGTACCACTTCCGCGGCCTCTACCGCGTGGTCTACCTGACATCTGTATTCACATGAGTATTCATTAGCAACATGCTTACACACTTATCGGTCCAACGATCATAACGCTTCCCGACAATAAGGTATTTCCACACTTAGTTAGTGGTTAACCTTTCCATAACTGATCACTTAGGTAACTGTAGTTAGGTTTCCTAACTCGGTATGTTCCTAAGCTCGGTATTCTAGTCATCAGAGCGATACTTCGCTCTGATACCACTTTTTGTAACACCCCTAATACGCACATGATACTAATTGAAATCGCAGCGGAATAAATCAACTAACAGTAACTAACGCTTCGGTGCTACAACGCCGTCAACCACCCACGTGGTTGACAAGGCAGAATAAATACAATTGTACCGGTCTGATGATCAGACTCCCGAGCATTAAAACTAAACCATAAATACAATATATACAATATAAACAATACCGAGTACTACGTACATCCTTCACTGTATACATCACTGTAACTGCAACAACCCAATAATACATAACGCCACGGGAGCACAGGCGCATCCCGGGCCAACATCCAAAAGTATACAAAAGGTATCACATCCTAGGATCTAAAGCCACTCCGCTTCTTCGATCCTCATCCTGCAGTATAAGAAATATGGATCCCCCGAGGGGGTCAGCAACCCTTGGCTGGTATGGCTAACGCGCAGCCCATCGGCTACCGGGATACGCGCAGCTACTTGTCATTATAACATGGTATTCAATTATATACATAGCATAACATAACATGGAGCATGGCATCAATGGTGCATAGCTCAACAACACATACACAGTGGATTTTACTCCACGATAACAAACCACAAGGGTCAAATAACATAAGAGCCTAGAGAGTGATTCACTCTCATGTCAAGCTCGTTAAACACACTCATTACCGTTCTGTTAGACGAACGAGTAACTTAAGTCACAGATGGTTCGGATTTAGTGACCCGAACACACCACACAAACACAGGTTCCCACTAAACCGATCATAAGTCAGAATAGGTAAGCTTTGGAAGAAGCTAGCGGGAGATCGAACGCCAAATTAAGGAGAACAATCTTAACAACATAAGAGTCGAATCTGATTCAGATATCTACTCTTAACTTACATGCATGACCGGAACCGGATTCCTCACTTCCCAGTTAACACTTGTTAGAAGTTCATAGTGGAACTTAACACCAACACACCATAGGTGGTAAGTCATGTTAGACACACACAAGGGAATTGAGTCACAACATTACATCACAATAGTAAGAACAACTGTAAACTCATTACATGTTTAAATCTTATAACGTTGTAAACACACAGAAAAACATACAACACACAAACCGGTGTAAACCGCTAGCAACAGACTGCAAGAAAACCATACCTTGGTCCTTGCCTCGTTTGTTTCCTCCGTAAGTCACTCCTATACATAATTCAAGAACGTCGGTTAATTAACTACTTAACCTCCAAATTTACTAAGTGTTTAACATAATTGTATGACATGTTTTAATGTCTATCTTACCCTAGGTTACCTTCATTATACACCCTAGGGTTAACTACATAAGTCACATTCTTTTCTGTTTTTTTTTTTTTACAAGTTTAGGTCCGACCGACCTTGCCGACCGAACTTACCCAAGTTCGGTCGATTCCAGAATACATTTCCGTTAAAAATTTTCTACTCCGACCGAACTTACCAAGTTCGGTCCTATGTTCGGTCTTTTCCCGAGAGTTTCTTCCCTTTGTAAATTTAGCCCGACCGAACTTACCATGTCGGTCCCTAAGTTCGGCCTTTTCCAGAGAGTTTTCCCCTTTGTAAATTTAGCCCGACCGAACTTACCATGTCCGGTCCCTAAGTTCGGCCTTTTCCAGAGAGTCAATCCGTACTCAAAATACAGGCCCGACCGACCTTGCAAGTCCGGTCCCCAAGGTCGGTCTTTTCCAGAAGCCAATTCTCGCAGGGTAAACTGGGCTCGACCGAACTTGCAAGTTCGGTCGCAAGTTCGGTCTGCCCCAGACCTTTGTTTTCCTTGCCACATTCAACTCCAAACTTCACCCCATACAACCTAGTACCCCCTAACCTCATTTGGGCACTTCAAACACGCCTTAAGACATCCTTAAACACTCATAAAACTCATTATCTAATTCCTTAAACCTTTACTTATTTCTTCACAAAATTCCTAACACTTACAACATTTTACACTAGGTTTCTAAATGGTGTTTCTCACCTATGATAACTATTATCCCAAAATGTTTTCTCCTTATCTTAACATCATCTCCCAAGCATCATCTCTCACAACTAACTCCTTATAACATTACTTCAAATCCTTTTTCAAGTTCCTACCTTCTCCTTAATTTACCAAAGTTTGCCTAAGTCTTTACCTAAGTCCCAAAGTGACTTTGGTACATACTAAAATCTCAAGCTCATGCCTAAGTCCTTGTTACATCCCAAATCACCTTAATGCATGTTTCTTACGCAAGAACAACACTTAACCATTTTAAATACTCCTTAACTTATCAAACTCATTTTAACACTTAGAACTTCACATTTGCTACCCAAATTTTGACATAGGTTCTCCTAGAACATTACTAATCCAAAACACATTGTTTTTACCAACAAACAACCAAGAACACTAAAAATCCATCAAGTACTTATTATACACAAACTTCACTCACAAGGCACTACATCACAATATAGTGCACAATTTAAATTGCATGGCACTTAGGCCCTTAAATGACATGGCTCTTAGGCCCTTAAAATGCACAAATCATAAACACTGAATTTCCACAATATATTTGCCTTTAACCTGCAAATACACTCAACAACAATATGCCTTTTACTAAGCTCTTGAGAATACTTTACTAAGTTCCCATTGGCTCTTTAGGTAGTTTTAATAAGCATTTATAAGCTCATTTCTCCTAAGGCATTAGAATAACATTAGGTTAGTAGATTTACCTCTTTTGCAAAATAACTTCTTTCTTGCTTCCTTTAGAAAACCGGTAGAGTACTTGATTCTTTGACAAGCTCTAAACAATATACAAACATTATAATGAGTATTCAAGCTATAAGCTCCATCTCATTGTAAACCCTAGTTTTACATTGTTTCAAAAACCTTAATGTAGTTGTTTTACCTTGCTCTTTGAAGAGAGTTTGAATATCTAGCAAGAGAGGACTCCACCTAGTCCATGAAGAGTTGGAATGAAGCTAGAACAAGGTCACATAAAAAGCTCCTTCAATACATATTTTCGGACATGACAAAAACAAGGAGGAAATGAAGTTTTTATTTGAGATTCCTTACCTAGAAGTCAAGGAGAGTAACAATATGTAAAAATACAAGCTCAAGCTCCTTCAATGGAGAAACTCCATGGCACCGAAATGGTTGTCTTGGACTTTTGAAAAGATAGGAATGAAGAGCTTGATGAGAGGAAGAAGATGGTGGTGTTTGTTTTTGATTTGGACAAGTGAGCAAGGTTTTACAAGAGGTTGAAGCTTGTGTTCTAATGGTGATAGTGGTTCTATCGTGAGAGAACAAAGAAGGAGGAAAGAAGAGGTGGGAAACCGTGTGAGCAAGGAAAGGAAATGAGAGAATGAAGATTGGTTTTACTTTAGAAGATATTTGTAGTTTAAAAGCAAATAGTACTTTCTTAGTCATCATTATTTACTTAACAAATTAACAAGAGGTGGTGAGTCACCAAGCCTTAGAAAACCGGCCCCCTAATTATAATGAGGGTAATATAGTCTTTGTTTGTCAATTTAATTACTTATACAAACATATGTTACAAAATAGCTTATAAAGTTACTATTCATAAAACAAGGCACATAGAAGTGAAATTTTTGATTTCCCACTAATATAGACACCCAAATGTGATATTATATAGTACACATATAATTTAAGAGTAATGATGGACATCTAGCCATTCAAAACTCATTTACAAGACAATTTTTCAAAAATGTGCTTTAAGACTCCTTAAAGCACATTTTGTGTTTAAACTTGTTTTCAAGCTTGGTTTTCTTTGGTAATTGATTTAATATGTTCATTAGTGTATAAATGAGGTCTTGGTAAGTTCATTAGGTCTTAACCAAGTTTATCCCAAGCTTAGAGCACATTTTGGCTCTTATTGACTTTAAAGCACATTTTGTGTTTTCTTTTGTTTAAACTTGTTTACTAATGTTTCTAAGACTCTTTTTAGTCTTAATACACCATGTTTAAGTGTTTAAACAATATATTAAGGTTTGGGGTATTTCACACCCAAATAGCATTAAACTACACTATCTAAAATTTTCTTAAAGCGCAGCACATATACCACCGAAAACCTTAAGCACCTTTATTCATCTAACCTTAAACATTCAATATTAACTCTTAATTTCCAAATTACCAAGAATGACAATTAACCTGTTCCTAATATATCTTATTGTTCCCTAAATCATCATATTAAATTCAAATATGTCTCCACAACTCACATAACATCACTTAGCTTATACCACCCATTTATACCATGCTAGTCCAAAATAGTCTTCAAATCCACAATCGCGTTTATGCACTTAAAACTCCAAAACTCATGATTAGCTTATTTACCGTTTCCACTCACCATCTCCACTACACCATTAGCAATATTTCCCAACGCCCCTAATCACCACTCCAGCACAATACAACCGAAGACCTCAGTTTGCAAGTCAACATATTAATGCTTGGAATGTTACTAGTCTCCTCTGTTAGCAGAAAACAGAAACTTCAATCAAACTTATCATTTAACCAACCCCATATCCGATATTAATAGAACCTACAATTTCTGAAACACTCACACTTACCTATACCATAAGGTCAGAACTGTAATCCAACTAGAGTTTGTTCAAGCATATTAATTTGTGGTTCGTAGATTCAATTCTGAATCCATCTCCTATGACCAGGCAAAGAAAATTGGAAATCTGAAGCTTCCCACTAATCGGTTCAGCAATCACCAAGATGTACTTTGTGAAGACACTAAATTGGTTTCGGTTACAACAACACACAAAAATCTCCAAATTTTTCAGACTTATCAGCACTCCAAAATCACTAACTAACTCCTGATTTTCGGACAGCTAACCACAATAACATATCTGACTTTAATTAGGTAAATCGAATAAGAAGTTCCAACCTTTCCAGAATCTGGTTTTGACCCCTAGACATTTTCGGTTTCCATCCAACGAGGCACGACACACTGTCACGAGTCTCGGTTTGAGTCAAGCTTGAGCATCTCCACATTCATCCTTTCCTGATTCGACTTGAGCACCTAGATAGGTGCGAACATAAGAAGAGTATGATGGGAAGTAAGGCTGGGGCCAAATTTAATTTCAAATTCAAGAGAGAAGTCGAAAACAGAAGCAGAACTTACTTTATACGAAACGAACCCGGCGTGCCCATGTATGATCCTATCGCCGGTTCTTATCGCCAGTTAGGGTTGTGTTTTTACCGTGGGTGACAGAACAAAAGGAGAATGAAGAGAGTCGGAGTATACGCCATAGTTAAGGTTGGCGTGAACAAGGGAGCAGCACACATATGTTTCTTTGCCGGTTGAGGGAATGAGTGTGATCGAGAGAGAGTGTAGAGGAAGAAGATAAGGGTGCAACACTTGTTTGCTGGTTCAAGGGCGCAACACCTGTTCGCTGATTCAGGGTTCAAAATTTCTACTGTGAGACAAGGGGATAGAGTGTAGAGAAAGAGGGGCGGCAGTAATTAGAGTTTGGAGTTACTGTGAGTGAATGGAAGAGGAAGACAGGCACGAGCCGTGTATTTCTTGTTCTAGTTTATGGCATGCAAATCGTGAGGGTAGAGGATTGGAGGCGCTGGCTTGTAAATCGCCGGTTAGGGTTGATAGTTACCGTGAGGAAAGAATTAGAGAGTACCGAGAGAGGAGAGAATCGCCAGAGTTAGGGTTGCAATGTTGCGCGGGTGAAGAAGAGAGGCGTGAGCAATGTTTTATCGCCAGTTAGGGTTGGTACATGACCGTGAATGAAAAATAAGAACATGGGCTGGGTTTTATTTTTATTTTTTTGTAAGTCAGGGCTGGTGTACTACCGGGAGTGAAGAGGGGTCTGGGCCAGCCCATTTCTTTCGGGCGGGTCGGCCCATATTTTATATATTTTTTTTGTTTCAAACCATTATATAACATGTTGTTTCTAGCTCGTTTTATACCTGTTTTTTCATGCCGTTTACGACACAATGTCCCGTTTAACGAGACGAATCATTTTATGATTCTAAATTTGTATTTTTCAACCAAAAATTATTATTGGTATTTATAAATTATAGTAATCAGTATTTAATTTCTAATTGGTTTGTGTTTCGCCATTTTAGGCGAAACCGCGACGTCTTTTATTCCGATTGCTTAGCCAATTTTTCAATACCTATAAAATTACCCATATACTTTAAAAGGTGTATAAGACCTTGTTTTCACTTCTAAAATATTCGTGACACGTTTTCTGAGGTATAAACGATAAATTTTATTTTCGTTTATATTTCTTTTTTTTTCTAAGCCTCCTCAGTGTCGTTTACGCTTCGTTAATGTTTCCTAACGACTTTTTAGGGTATGAATAAATATTATTATATCCCTTTTTTACTTATTTCAGGATATTTAATTTCCTTAATATCTCATTACTTACTTTTATTTAGTTAATTCATTATTAATTAAAGTCATTAATATTTGGGATATTTCAATCTACCCCCTTAAAAGGACTTCGTCCCGAAGTTGTCTTTCTTGAATAGATTATAATAACTACCCGAATAACCCATAATGTACATCATGTGATGTAACATTCACACATAATTTATTGTGCTTATACAACACATAGCCCTCAATTGTGGCGTTAATTCAAGTATATGGATATAGGTGATCCAAGAGCACCATCATTTCCTATCAGTTCTACTAACCCTGACAACCTCCCCGAGGTGTCCATCACATTCAACCTTCCACACTTCATTATTCCATAACTATGATCCATTCAGTATCTAAACGATACTTTATGCGAAGGATTCACAAGGAAACATAAATATATAAATGTAACAAGTATCTTAAACAGATACTACATCCATGAGTAATATACACATCATCATTATAGGTATCTCATAGGATACATAAATACATACATTCTCAAGTGCGCAATGCACATACAATCAACAACACATGCCCCGCATAACCAACAAACAGCCAAACAACAAATAACTAACAACAGTTTATTGTATGCCCCGCATACGACTCATTAACTTAGTGCACACACTGTGCACGGCCACGAGGCTCTACCCCCCTTAAAAAGGGTTACGCCCCTATACCCCACAAGTATACAACGGTCGATAACCGAAGAGCGCTGGATACTTGGGTCTCATGGAATTCTCCCTTGTTCTTGTATTTGAAACTTCGGAGTGAAGTTTTCTCATATTGAGAGACGGGCTGCTTTTAGCCATTTGATTCTAAAAGAAATTATGTGAAAGGTGAGGCGCGTACACTTCCCGCCAAAGGCGTGGAGTACTTAGTGCGCTCTCTCAACCACGTTCTATTGGGCCCACTCGCTCTGTATGGAGGTGCAGACCCACGGATATGGGGCTAATATGCCCTTCATTCTATTGTTGTCCTAGATGATTTATTTGCAGCAGTTTATTGCTGTTGTCATTCCTTTATGACGGTGTCGTACATGGTCTTAGTTAATTGGAAATATAGGTATCTCAGTCGATGCGGCAACATCATTTGTATGTGCACATGACTGGATCGAAATCGTATTCGGGATTTATCTTATGATATTGTTATCTTCGCACTTCAATATAGTGTTGAGGTGAAGTATGGTACTAATTATTGTTTGAAGTCAGTGCCGTTTTGCACTAGTCTTTATTGTTTGTTTAAGACATATGGTTATAACTGCACAAGGGTAATTTTTGTAATCCCGTATCTCCCGGTTGTTTTGTTCCGGAGTAAGGTATTTATTGTAATATTTGTTATGTACTTCTCGTTAATACTTGTTGTGCTTTCCGTATGCCGGTTTGGCAACATTCATTGTATGGTTCATCCCGTTTATTAGGAGAATCCATGGTTACTAGCATATTATACTTGCATTGGTCGACAACCCCTACGGGTATGTTCATGGTAGTTGAGGTATTTTCCTCAGTTATATTTTATATCTTGCATTTACACATTTTCCACAAGGAATATTATTGCATATTTGTGAGTTCATATTTGAGTTATGGTTTGAACTCAGTAGTTATTTTGGAGCATGTCCTTTAACTGTCCATTAAGTGGTTTCTTTCCAGATGTTCAAATTATTTTAATGTAAATGGTTATTGAACCTTTTTTACGATTATATGTTCATTTGCCCATTTATTGGGTCTTCTTGCTTGTCATTAAGTTGGTCTTTAAAGGTTATTGTGTGTGAGTCATTCCTTTGAGGGATTATGACTTGGTCACATTGTATTCAAGGTTGTTCGTTTCATTCATTTCGTTAGTTAAATTGGGGTTCTACTTGTTAATTTATCTGAGGTAAATATTTATACTTATATAGGTTTACATCTCTGACCTTCGGATGGAGTTGACTACCTCTTGTGTTCCTTTCACCACTTGTCTACGTGTATGGCGTACCGTACTGATACATTACTACTTACTCGATTAACTTATGAATAAGTCTATCGAGCCCACAAGCTCCCCTGGAGTGTGGTCGTCCCATAACTCGTTTATAGACTCGTAGTGTCCGTCACACGTTTGTGAAGTATTCTGTTGTCAATCTCCTTCCTTATTAGTATTGGTGGTCTCCCGTGGGAATGTTTGGTTCCCTGGGTCCCCTGCCCAATGGTATGGTCTCATGCGTTTGGTTCTAGCGGTTGTTTGTTACAATCCATCGTAGTGATAAGGTTTGCGTCGTCATAGTAGGAGATGGTTTTCTCCTCTTTGTTATTAAGTATATTGTTGATAAGGGTTCGTTAATTTCTTTAAGAGAATCTTTGAGTTCTCGTATTTGCAAGTTCGTTGTTATTTATTGTTTAGTAATTTCTTTATTGGGGTTAATCATATACTGGGTCATCTGTTATCATTTAAATTTCATGTGCGCGGTTCGGCGCTTGTTAGATAATTCACATGTTATTCACATAGCTTACGGTATGTACCGTAGCTCTCTTGACATTATTATATTTCCTGTGTCATGTTGTTTAACGTAGTACCGGACTCCGTGGCGAGGATGTGTGCATCCTACCTTTATGCAAGTCCTTATGGTAGTTTGCTTCTTGTTATCTGTCATATTAATTTAGACATCGTTTTCCTTGGTAACATAAAATTAAAGGTGGTTAGAGGCGGTGTCCTCGTTCTCCTGAGCTTACACCCGTTTACTAGTACATTAAGTACTTACTTAAACTTACGCCATTTAGCGTTTAGTTTAGGTATTTCATATCATTGGTTACACTTGGATATTTGTATTATTGTTTAGGCGATTTGTTGTTGTCTATTTCACATATTCATCCTTAATGACAGTCGTACTAGTAGTAGACGACATGTCTTTTATATAAACACATAATTATTGGTTTTTACATGGTGGAACGCCAATGGCGGAAGCCACTCTTTTACTTGGAACTTGTTCCATGATCAGTATGATCGTGATAATACACATAAGATTTAATCTCGACGTTTATTCATTCATATTTGTACATAAGCGGACATGGCACTCCTTGGTAAAGGTAGTGCCCAGGGGTGGTAGTTATTCATGCGTTCAATATAGATTCGCGTTTATTGTTACTGTAACACCCCTACCGCTAATACCGTTATTACCGTACCATACTTACCTTCGCAGCGGATATTACTTACTCAACGGCGGGTGTACAATGCCGTTAGTCACCCACGTGACTAACAAGGCGAGTTACAATTCTACATACTATCGGTCTGATGAATATGAACATACCGAGTACTCTACACAATACAACACTTCCCATTGTTTACTTACCCATAATTCAATTACAACGTCAATACATTACTATACCGAGTATACTACAATCCTTAACTTACCGATACAGTCTAAGCTTCCATATTTGAATTACAATACAAATACCAATCCCTACTATTCAACTACCCATGCTTACGTAGCAGTCCCCGTCCTACTCTCTTGAACGGTGGTCAGCTTCGAGTACCTGCACACTAAAAACGGTCCCCCTAGGGGGTCAGCTTACGCTGCATATGAAATCCGCATATACCGTGTG
The DNA here is from genome assembly GCA_023374045.1 of Limonium bicolor. NCBI lineage: Eukaryota > Viridiplantae > Streptophyta > Magnoliopsida > Caryophyllales > Plumbaginaceae > Limonium > Limonium bicolor. The sequence continues at coordinate 112,659,721 of CM041780.1, forward strand.
CTAACCGCGGTACGCTGACTACTTTGGGTCGGATATACATGGAGTTCATTTTACATGCATACATACATACTCATGCTACAACAATACACTCAACAATACCTACATACACATACAAGTTCAATAATTACTAAGGAAGACAATCGATAGTCGACCAATCGTATTTGTTATTCATTCATTACTCCTCGTACTGTGTTCGATATTCGCTACTCTACTCATACCTACTCCTTACTTTGGCATACTCTTCACTCCATGTTCAATACCTTACTCGTACATGATCCTTACTCTGTACTCGTTACTATACTTGTGCATACTCACCACTCACTTCTCCATACTTACTCATACGTACTCAGTACTCACTGCTTTCTTATACATACTCGATACTTGGTACTCGTTACATACTCATACTCGCTTCTTACTCAATACTCATTACTTTACTCATACGTACGCAATACTCAATACTCATTACTTGGCCTCTGGGCGGAGTCATACACAAGACTCGCCACCGGACCTACAATACGAGGGCTATACGCTTAGCTCCTCAAATACTCAATGTCCGTTCTTACCGGACTACTCAAATTCCCAACACTCTTCTCTCAGAGCACAATACAATCTCATGGATTAGCCTAGAAGTATCTCTCTTGATAACCTCCACCTGCTTAGGGAATTACAACCGACTAGTATCCTCAGATTTAAGGGTTTCCTCAACGTATCGAATACTCTCATGTTCGGGACATACTTACATCAGTCGGGTCCTCTCATAACGGGTCGACTAATTGCTAAGGGGTTTGGAGATCCCTCATCATTCCTTACTACTCTCATGGTTCATGTCTTGCGCCAAGATTAATTCCTCTAATAGAGGTTACTGATATACTTCCACTACTTATTATGGGTGGATTATCCATTTCAATTCTCCAACCGTTATCTGGAGGTTATTACTCCCGTACACTCTCTCACATTCTTGTGAGTTTCGTTGGGTTGCGTTATCGTTTGTTGATTCGTTAGTTTAGCGCGTTGCTACGGTTCCATTAATTCACAACATGACTCTTACTACGAGCCACTACACAACAAGACTCATATAGGAGTCGTACTGCGCACCAAATGAAGCCACACAATCCATCAAGAAGGGTTAGCTCACACAACGTACAGCAAGACACATAATGAAAGGCAATAAACCGTTTTCATGCTTTAGTCTCGATTAGCCGGCATACAGCACACAAATCAACGTAACTCGGTTAGCATACGGGGCATGAGGAAATCATACCTTTCACCGGAGTTAGCTTTACCATGTGTTCCCTTGTTCCTTGGTTCACACTTGTTCCACTGATAATGTTTCCAACATTGTTATTAATACTATGCTCATACGATATACAAGTAATTAGTACTCCCTTACTTACCCAGTTATCCCGGTACACTTAATGTTCTTATACTTACAACCCCCTTAACTTGTTTCCTTACTCACATGTGCATTTCCTCATCCTTTCTTTCCATTAATGATGTATTACTACATTTACATATACCTATGTGTAAAGGCATATACTTATATACATATGATAACTCTAATCATATATATATATATTTGTTTTGACTCGACCGACCTTACCCAGGGTCGGTCCCAAGGTCGGTCGAAGTCAGTAAGGAATTACGCTGGAAAATTACAGGGCCGACCGACCTTGCAAGTCCGGTCCCAAGGTCGGTCCATTCCAGTGAGTTACTTAACGGACAATTTTAGCCCGACCGACCTTGCAAGTCCGGTTTCAAGGTCGGTCCATTCCAGTAGCTTATGAGACGGAAAAATTTTTAGTCGACCGACCTTGCAAGTCCGGTCGCAAGGTCGGTCCATTCCAGTAGGTTGCATTACGGGAAATTCTTCTGGCCGACCGACCTTGCATGTCCGGTCCCAAGGTCGGTCCATTCCAGAAGGTTTCCGTCCTTTGTAAATCTGGGCTCGACCGACCTTGCAAGTCCGGTCCCAAGGTCGGTCCGGCCCAGTATTTCAGTTTTTCATTTCTGTTTTCAGTCTTCTCCTTTACCCATGACTTCCCCATTGCTCTTACACTTAATCCCACATATTTTAACACTACTTAGGCCCTCAAAATTGCCTTGGTTCATCCCCCAAATACCTTACCCATTTCTAAATCCATATGCACAATTTTTCCTCACTTCCTTCAACACTTGTAACAGTTTTTGTTACACTTATGCTACAGATTTTATAACTCAATCCTCACATCCAATACTTATCCCACCAATATCATTACTAGCATCCCAAATACAATTCCAAGCAATTACCATGTCTATACCCAAGTCCAACATCCATTTCACTACATTTGCACTCTAATTTTTCCTAGCTTCTCTAATACATTTTTATCACTTCTTGCTACAGATTTTTATATACTTTATCCTCATCCTCCAATTACCAATCCATGGTCATTAAACATCTCTACTAACCCCAATACATACCTTGGTTCTCCCATTCACCAAGTCATTCTTTAATGCACAATTCCTACCAAAATTTTGCCATAGCTCACCTATAATTCTTACTTATCCACACATACCCATCATCACCAAAATCATTCCTATTCTAGCCACACCCATACAAGGGTCCTACCAGCAATACCAAGCAATCTTGATACATCTTTAATTCCTCAAAACACAATATCAATACACATACACAATTCCTTGGCTCTAAAGCCTACAATCCACATACTTGTTCACAAAACCCAAACTTTCACAATTACAATTCTACTACATTATTTTGGTTTCTTTAAATTGGTTTACCCATTCCCATTATCCTAATGCATTAAAATTTCGCATTAAGGAAGAGCTCTTACCTTGAGCTTAAATTTCCTTCATTTCCTTTCCACTTCTTCTCCTTCTCTTTTTCTTGCAAAATCGGCCATGTGGGGGATGGAGTTTCCAAACTCCATCCCAACACCCAAATTACATAAGGAGAATATAATTAGAATTCTAATCCCTTAAAACTTCACTAATTAAATGAATGGTTTAAATTACCATTAGTTAGGGTTTTTACCTTGGAGCTTTTAAGAGAGGTTTTCAAGCCTTGAATGCAAAGGAGGGTTCCTCCACCATTGGAGAGTTGAACCAAGCTCAAACAAAGAAGAAACAAAGCATTACAAGAAGGGGCAAAATCGGCCACCATAGAGAATGGAGGAAAAGTGGATTTTTCTTGAAACTTTTTACCTTAGGAGGAAGAGGAGACTCCAAGCTCCACAACGGTGTGCTTTTTCTCTTCAAATGGGGAAAACCCATGGAGATGAAGTTGCTCATTTTCGGATTTTGAAATGATATAAATGTAGAGGAGGATGAGGGGATTACAAATATGTAATTATTTTTACATTTGGAGCTCACATGGAGGTAGAGCATGAAGAAGAAGAGGAAGAATCCATTGTTGCTTCCTTTGGGGGCTTCAAAATCGCCACCCAGCAGAGAGAGGGAGAGCAGCTCAGTGGGGAAGGGAAGGAAGGGAGAGAGAGAAGAGAGAAATGAGGGGAGAGAGAAAGGAAAGTGCCTTTTCTACTTTTCTATTTGCTTTTTGGTCCCCTTTACTTATTAGCTAGTTACATGTGTGTGTGTGTGTGTGGGAGAGCTGTTTACACCAGTAAAAACCGGCCCCCTCTGTAATACTAGCTGGAGCGTTTTTCGTCTTTTACAGAAAACGCTCGTTATTTTACCCGGTTTTGATACTATTCACTAACCGGGCCTGTTTTCCGGAATTTCCTCGTTTCTTTATTTTTATTGGTTATTAAGCTTCCATAAATGCTTAATAATTATTATTTAATGATTTATAATTTTTACGGGTTTGTTTGACCACTTAAAAGCATGTTTTCGGGTTTCCTCGAAAAACGTGCGCTAAAGCTCTATTAGCGTTTTAATACATTTCTTGGATCCGTTTTCTTCGGGAATTATTCCCATATACTAATTAGGCATGAATAAGCCTTAGGAATCCTTACGATACTATAACCGAGGTCTCGTACCTCCTATGGTTATTTAACGCTTATTTTAGCGTTTTCCGCTTTCTAAGCGTTCTTCTCATTTCTTTTGGATTTATTTTCCTTACCAAAATTACTTAGGCGCTATTAGGCCCTTAAATACTATATTAGAATAATATAATCACCATATTTAAGTTTGGGGTATTTCAATCTACCCCCCTTAAAGAACTTTGCCCTCAATGTTGGTGAATCTAATACTGTTACTCGTACATATACTCTATGCTAAGGTTATGACCTCTACATATAGCTTGTCAAACTCCAAATGTCTGACATGATGCATACTACACATCCAAACAGCATGTCACTGCATGCATAGCAATCAAAAATATCCGTTTTACTTCTCTCCAAGGGGGTCCATCCGCAGACAATTAGGTACAATCCTCCCCCAATGGCGAGTGATCCCTCAGGTACCGGTCACGTTTGAACACTTACGCTTTCTGGTTCACGGCCGTCATGACTTGAGCACTTACGCTTTCTGGCTCTACGGTCCTTTGGTTCTGATCAAACTCATTTGCACATATAGAGATCCTCAGGCACTTACTCGTACTTACTTACTCATACTTTACTCATACTTACGCATACTTACTCGGGACTACGCTGCCCCAGTGCCTTTGGAAAAATACAAAACACACACTGTCACCATACAACCGGTGTAGTGGTTTCAAACTACTCTACACTTCCACAGACTCAAAACTAGCTTCACCTCCTATGGTTTCGACCGGATACCCGTGCCTAGGCATGGAAGATCCACTAGCGCCCATGGGAGCGGTTTCAAACCGATCCTCATTCTCAAGTTTATAGAAAACATTGTACCAAATTAGTTTTGGAAATTCGTTTTGAAAACTTGCATACATCTCCCAAATTCCATTTATGATGATTATTCCTATTACTAGTGTTATTACTGTGGCCACTTAAGGGAGCTTCCAGAGTCCTTCAACCCCAATGTGATCAGCATTGGTGTTGAATTATCCTTTCACTCCAATTTGTGTTCGGCTTCCCTTGATCGCTAGCAAATCAAGTTCCACTTCCCACCTCAATACAAACAGACAGATTGTCAAACATTATTTCGTTTTCTATATTTTTAATCTTGCTACTCATAATCACGCACATACATTTTCCGATTTATATGATTCACTTACTTACTTACTAATTATCTCATCAACTATTACTACATCATCTCCAACTACTATACTCAAGAAATTCATGGGTGTAATATCCCATTAATTTGCTATACCAAATTTATACTCATAAAATACATCGGTTGTATACCGATTTATACTCATTACATACATCGGTTCCAAACCGATTTGTACTCCTCAAGTCTCCCATACATACTCATTCCTCATACAATTACCAATCGGGGTTCTCATCCCCCTGGAGTTTCTCTACTCCTTTTCCTATACTTGCTTCTCACATTACCACAATTACACAATGAGTGAATATAAATGTTTATGTAACATAAGTATCAACCATCAAAACGAATTCTCTTGCGTTATGTGCATTGTAGTTTACGCACCTATAACGTAAAACATACATTTCGCGGTTTTTGCTCTACCCCCCTTAAAAGGGATTACGCCAACGTAATCTACCATGTGTCAACATTGGACATTGGTCGAAGACATTCAGCCGTCATGGAGTGGTTCAGTTTCCATGCGGTCTATTATACAATGTTCCTTGATCAACGGGTCTTAACCGTATTGTCGGTTAGTCCCTGCATCAAGAAATTTCATCGGAGTTTATTTAACTCTGTACCGGGTTTGGTTCTAGCCTAAATGGCTTTAAGGCATTTATGATTGACCTTTTATTCACTAGGTGTATTCCACTTAGAATTCTGGGCCCACTAGCTTCTGCTGCGCGACCCTGATAACTTGGGTTTTTCACCCTTCTTCTTATCCTTAACGTGTTACATATCACACCTTTTTATCCCTCTTATTGTGGGAATAAGGTTTATTGACCAAGTGTGGTGTTCTCTTACCGTGCTCGAACTCGATGAGTTTTAGATTCATAACCAGCTCTCTGGCAATCAATATACATATTGTTGTGTTGTAGTGATCATTCACCTGGTTTCCTCCGACTTATTGTCGGTTGAGGTTAAGTCACTACTTAGTTGTAGTGCTTCCTCTACTGTTAGTGGCTTCTGAATTATACTAGTTTCTCTGGTTCATTACAAGTGTTCTTTACTTGTATGACCTTGCATTTTCAATGCGTCGGTCCTTGTGACTTTCTTAAGTCTCCTTTCACTTTTATTCCAATGGAATTCACATCCTGTGATTGTTGGTGTGTTTCACACTCTTCGTGCTTCCTTGGCATTAGGCCGCACGGTTTGTTTCTAAGCTTTTGCTTAACTGGCTTATGCCATGATCACTGGTGAAAGGAAGAATTTACCACGATTTACATTTCCTCATATTCCTAGTTATCCCACTCGATCATTAACTACACAAGTGCAATACCAAAACACTCAGTCCTACAGAGTGCAGAGGTGTAAACTCTTGGCAGTAACTCTCTTATGAGATCGCAATAGGACTGATCGTTACTCTTTCAGTGGTGCTTCATCATTTGGTGCAGACTTCTAGCTTGTTGCCCGGCCTGTCTACTATGTCGTATTAACAACCCCCATGGTATTGGTTTACATGGCATCCACTGTCGTTAGCTTCAGCTCATGCATCTCTATCTTATTTATACGATGGATCCCCATGTATTTGGCAAATACAGAATATGGTATTACTTTATTTTTCTGAGCTCTCCGAGCATCATTGGTTTTATAACCGGTTATTCCTTGGTTGTCAACAATTGCTGTTGAAGCTTATTTCACATTGCTTGACAATAGTTGTATGCTCAAGCTTGACTACACTAGTAGTTCTGAAAGGAATATATTTCCCGACAGTTACTGGTGGTATCCCCTTCTTGGGATCCATGTGTTCCACTTTCATCGGTGCCGTCCTTGAGAGCTTCCATATGGTTCACAATGGTTTTGCAACTGTTGGGTTGTGTGGTAATAGTTTCATGGCTTACTAGCCATGTTGCCTAGAGCTCTGCTCATCATAGGTCGTTCATAAGTGGTTACTCCTCCATAAGACATTGCTGGGTTTGGAGGTGATACTGGGCTTCATGATAAGATCGTCGCATCAAGCTTCCGTTCGTTGGAGACCCTTTTGTATCCTGGTATTGATCGATACCATTTATTGATTTGGGGTATCCCCTGTCAAATGGGATCCCTTCGGTGTTCTAACCGTATGTTCGTTCCAATTGTGGTGCTCTTACCACTATATTTTGTTCAACTGTGTTGACTTGATACCCTTTATGGATTGCTCCTGGGTAGTACTGGTTATATGGCAGCATCTGGCTGACATTTATGAGTATGTTCAGTTTATTGTCCTACCTTGCGGTTCTGGATCTGAGTTATCCGTTGAGGGTTGTAACGACTCCCGTTCTTAGGGTAGACCATTGGTATTTTTCCTTGTGTTATCCCGGGTTTGGTATTCCCTTTGGTGATGAATAGTAATTTCGGTACCATATATGATCACCCTGTGTGTTTGTGGCAGTTGTTCTGGGAATTCTATCCCGTTCCTTGTACACTGATGTGTTAATGATAGGCATTTGCCTTACAGTGTTTAGACTGGGTATCCCTTCCAGTCATCATGTTTTACTGTAATATTTTCAAGACATATCCAATGTCTTTATTCAGTTGTTAGTGCTTCTCGCACTTTTAACTCTTAATCATCCTCCTGTAGTAGGTTCTTGACTCCTTAGCTGGTAAGCTTATCTGAGTTCCCTTTGCTCGTTCGAGGTATCCAACTATTCTGGTTGAATTTGCTTATGGTCCATAGAACAGAGTTGACTACTTCCCGTGTTTCGTACACTACATGTATACATACGTGGGGTACCGTCTTGGCACGTTACCACTTACCTAACTATATGTCAGGCCCGCAAGCTCCTTCGGAGTGTGGTCGTCCCACATCCCGTATTTGGGTACACTCGTAGTGTTCGTCACACGCCTAGGTGAAGTATTCTATTGTCAACTCCTCTTGTATCATTCTATGATACTCACCGTAATTTCGTCTGTTTGGTTTTAAAAAAATCCAAGGTTTAAAAGAAGGGTTTGTGGTTTTGAAAGAAAAATTCTGGTTTTTGAAATAACAGTTCGGTGTTAAGGAAATTCTTCATGGCGTTGCCATGTTTGCGGTCTTGACCAAGTTTAGCTTTTTGCTGATTAGTATGTCCTTAATACAATGGTCGGGCCGTTAGGCCTTCCCGAGGGTTCGTTATTTAACATCCTTAGGATTGGTGATCCTGTATTTGCTCCATTCGTCATAGCGGTACTTAGCAAGTATTTGCGGGTTCTTAAAAGTCTTCCAACCGTCTTGTAGTTGCTGCACTTGCCCTGGGCAAGTGCGCGGGTAGGTTGTTTTTCGGTTAACGTATACCGGCTACGGTATCGTTTCCATCCATAATCGGTGGTTTTATTAGGTCTTCATTTGATCTTTTGATCTTGGTGATCGATCTTCGGAGTCGCTTCTCAGTATACTTGACATGGTTGTCGTCAGTCCGGGTGTCTCACACCTTCACTATGGTTAACGAGACTTGACTTATCCTTAGGAACCATTTTGTGATCCTATAGGTGTAAGTTCTATGAATACTTTCATAGCTATCCAAACCATGTTTGTTCGGTTATTATTGCCTCTTGGCTTGTAGGTTTGGTATTAGTCCAACCTCGACTAGTTCCTTAGTCGGTTTGTATACCGTTATTGGTATCATCAAAGATTACAGTCCGTAGACTCTTTTGTCTCGGGTTCGTTACTCTATCTTCCTTGCTTCATTGCACGGTTGTGCTTCCCTTCTCGCTGGCTACACATGGTTCTCGCGATTGCGAAGCATGTCGCCCCATGGTGCCATAAATTCCATTATCCTTGTGTTTAGGATCTTCATTCCTCCGCCATTAAGTGCGGTCCTTGTCATTCAACGGGAACCGTCTTCGGGACTTCCAGTTCTTGGACTCTACCGTATGACAGGTTCTTTTCTAATAAGGTTTGTCTTTGCAACTGCCAGATCAGGTGTTACCCGAGTGTGAGAGGTCTTTCCATCTCTCTGGCGTTATTCTCCCAACTTAATACTGTGGGTTGCGGAGGGCGGGGTATGGTTGTTGTAGGTTTCCGGTTCACGTGGAAGTTCCTAACTAGCGTACCTCACACGCTAACACTCAACCCTTAGCCCTAAGTCTCTACTTCCTGACTCGGTATTTACCTAAACTCGGTATTTCATCCATCAGAGCGATACTTCGCTCTGATACCACTTTTTGTAACACCCCTACCGCTAATACCGTTATTACCGTACCATACTTACCTTCGCAGCGGATATTACTTACTCAACGACGGGTGTACAATGCCGTTAGTCACCCACGTGACTAACAAGGCGAGTTACAATTCTACATACTATCGGTCTAATGAATATGAACATACCGAGTACTCTACACAATACAACACTTCCCATTGTTTACTTACCCATAATTCAATTACAACGTCAATACATTACTATACCGAGTATACTACAATCCTTAACTTACCGATACAGTCTAAGCTTCCATATTTGAATTACAATACAAATATCAATTCCTACTATTCAACTACCCATGCTTACGTAGCAATCCGCGTCCTACTCTCTTGAACGGTGGTCAGCTTCGAGTACCTGCACACTAAAAACGGTCCCCCTAGGGGGTCAGCTTACGCTGCATATGAAATCCGCATATACCGCGTGCTAACCGCGGTACGCCGACTACTTTGGGTCGGATATACATGGAGTTCATTTTACATGCATACATACATACTCATGCTACAACAATACACTCAACAATACCTACATACACATACAAGTTCAATAATTACTAAGGAAGACAATCGATAGTCGACCAATCGTATTTGTTATTCATTCATTACTCCTCGTACTGTGTTCGATATTCGCTACTCTACTCATACCTACTCCTTACTCTGGCATACTCTTCACTCCATGTTCAATACCTTACTCGTACATGATCCTTACTTTGTACTCGTTACTATACTTACGCATACTCACCACTCACTTCTCCATACTTACTCATACGTACTCAGTACTCACTGCTTTCTTATACATACTAGATACTTGGTACTCGTTACATACTCATACTCGCTTCTTACTCATTACTTTACTCATACGTACGCAATACTCAATACTCATTACTTGGCCTCTGGGCGGAGTCATACACAAGACTCGCCACCGGACCTACAATACGAGGGCAATACGCTTAGCTCCTCAAATACTCAGTGTCCGTTCTTACCGGACTACTCAAATTCCCAACCCTCTTCTCTCAGAGCACAATACAATCTCATGGATTAGCCTAGAAGTATCTCTCTTGATAACCTCCACCTGCTTAGGGAATTACAACCGACTAGTATCCTCAGATTTAAGGGTTTCCCCGACGTATCGAATACTCTCATGTTCGGGACATACTTACATCAGTCGGGTCATCTCATAACGGGTCGACTAATTGTTAAGGGGTTTGGAGATCCCTCATCATTCCTTACTACTCTCATGGTTCATGTCTTGCGCCAAGATTAATTCCTCTAATAGAGGTTACTGATATACTTCCACTACTTATTATGGGTGGATTATCCATTTCAATTCTCCAACCGTTATCGGGAGGTTATTACTCCCACACACTCTCTCACATTCTTGTGAGTTTCGTTGGGTTGCGTTATCGTTTGTTGATTCGTTAGTTTAGCGCGTTGCTACGGTTCCATTAATTCACAACATGACTCTTACTACGAGCCACTACACAACAAGACTCATCTAGGAGTCGTACTGCGCACCAAATGAAGCCACACAATCCATCAAGAAGGGTTAGCTCACACAACGTACATCAAGACACATAATGAAAGGCAATAAACTGTTTTCATGCTTTAGTCTTGATTAGCCGGCATACAGCACACAAATCAACGTAACTCGGTTAGCATACGGGGCATGAAGAAATCATACCTTTCACCGGAGTTAGCTTTACCATGTGTTCCCTTGTTCCGTGGTTCACACTTGTTCCACTGATAATGTTTCCAAGGTGTATAAGACCTTGCTTTCACTTCTAAAATATTTGTGACACGTTTTCCGAGGTATAAACGATAAATTTTATTTTCGTTTATATTTCTTTTTTTTCTAAGCCTCCTCAGTGTCGTTTACGCTTTGTTAATGTTTCCTAACGACTTTTTAGGGTAAAGGCGTGGAGTACTTGGTGCGCTCTCTCAACCACGTTCTATTGGGCCCACTCGCTCTGTATGGAGGTGCAGACCCACGGATATGGGGCTAATATGCCCTTCATTCTATTGTTGTCCTAGATGATTTATTTGCAGCAGTTTATTGTTGTTGTCATTCCTTTATGACGGTGTCGTACATGGTCTTAGTTAATTGGAAATATAGGTATCTCAGTCGATGCGGTAACATCATTTGTATGTGCACATGACTGGATCGAAATCGTATTCGGGATTTATCTTATGATATTGTTATCTTTGCACTTCAATATAGTGTTGAGGTGAAGTATGGTACTAATTATTGTTTGAAGTCAGTGCCGTTTTGCACTAGTATTTATTGTTTGTTTAAGACATATGGTTATAACTGCACAAGGTTAATTTTTGTAATCCCGTATCTCCCAGTTGTTTTGTTCTGGAGTAAGGTATTTATTTGTAATATTTGTTATGTACTTCTCGTTAATACTTGTTGTGCTTTTCGTATGCCGGTTTGGCAACATTCATTGTATGGTTCATCCCGTTTATTAGGAGAATCCATGGTTACTAGCATATTATACTTGCATTGGTCGACATCCCCTACGGGTATGTTCATGGTAGTTGAGGTATTTTCCTCAGTTATATTTTATATCTTGCATTTACACATTTTCCACAAGGAATATTATTGCATATTTGTGAGTTCATATTTGAGTTATGGTTTGAACTCAGTAGTTATTTTGGAGCATGTCCTTTAACTGTCCATTAAGTGGTTTCTTTCCAGATGTTCAAATTATTTTAATGTAAACGGTTATTGAACCTTTTTTATGATTATATGTTCATTTGCCCATTTATTGGGTCTTCTTGCTTGTCATTAAGTTGGTCTTTAAAGGTTATTGTGTGTGAGTCATTCCTTTGAGGGATTATGACTTGGTCACATTGTATTCAAGGTTGTTGGTTTCATTCATTTCGTTAGTTAAATTGGGGTTCTACTTGTTAATTTATCTGGGGTAAATATTTATACTTATATAGGTTTACATCTCTGACCTTCGGATGGAGTTGACTACCTCTTGTGTTCCTTTCACCACTTGTCTATGTGTATGGGGTACCGTACTGATACATTACTACTTACTCGATTAACTTATGAATAAGTCTATCGAGCCCACAAGCTCCCCTGGAGTGTGGTCATCCCATAACTCGTTTATAGACTCGTAGTGCCCGTCACACGTTTGTGAAGTATTCTGTTGTCAATCTCCTTCCTTATTAGTATTGGTGGTCTCCCGTGGGAATGTTTGGTTCCCTGGGTCCCCTGCCCAATGGTATGGTCTCATGCGTTTGGTTCTAGTGGTTGTTTGTTACAATCCATCGTAGTGATAAGGTTTGCATCGTCATAGTAGGAGATGGTTTTTCTCCTCTTTGTTATTAAGTATATTGTTGATAAGGGTCCGTTAATTTCTTTAAGAGAATCTTTGAGTTCTTGTATTAGCAAGTTCGTTGTTATTTGTTGTTTAGTAATTTCTTCATTGGGGTTAATCATATACTGGGTCATCTGTTGTTATTTAAATTTCATGTGCGCGGTTCGGCGCTTGTTAGATAATTCACATGTTATTCACATAGCTTACGGTATGTACCGTAGCTCTCTTGACATTATTATATTTCCTGGGTCATGTTGTTTAACGTAGTACCGGACTCCGTGGCGAGGATGTGTGCATCCTACCTTTATGCAAGTCCTTATGGTAGTTTGCTTCTTGTTATCTATCATATTAATTTAGACATCATTTTCCTTGGTAACATAAAATTAAAGGTGGTTAGAGGCGGTGTCCTCGTTCTCCTGGGCTTACGCCCGTTTACTAGTACATTAAGTACTTACTTAAACTTACGCCATTTAGCGTTTAGTTTAGGTATTTCATATCATTGGTTACACTTGGATATTTGTATTATTGTTTAGGCGATTTGTTGTTGTCTATTTCACATATTCATCCTTAATGACAGTCGTACTAGTAGTGGACGACATGTCTTTTATATAAACACATAATTATTGGTTTTTACATGGTGGAACGCCAATGGCGGTAGCCACTCTTTTACTTGGAACTTGTTCCATGATCAGTATGATCGTGATAATACACATAAGATTTAATCTCGACGTTTATTCATTCATATTTGTACATAAGCGGACATGGCACTCCTTGGTAAAGGTAGTGCCCAGGGGTGGTAGTTATTCATGCGTTCAATATAGATTCGCGTTTATTGTTACGACTGATACTGGTAGTAACCGTATTACGGTATAATTGTTCTTTTCAATTTTGGTCCAACTGTGGACTGATATGTTTCACAACTTTTTGGTGGTCGTCACAAGCTGGCGTCAGCCGTTGCGGCTAATATTGGTATTGTTCATTAAGTGTTCGTATTTTCGTCACAATTTCCTATACATATCATACGGGAGTGAGTTGTTACTCACCAGTAATTTCATTTAATTCTCTATGGTTGAATTATTGCTAGCTGTTTCTAGCTAGAATTTTGCAATTTTTGTTTTACTTTTAATTTTTTTTATGATTCATTATATGCAAGTGTGAGCTGTTGGTCACAAGCATTCTTATTTAATGCCTTATATTAAATTGTCGCTAGTTGTATGTAACTAGTACTGTAGTTTGGTTTATCCTGAATGTAATTAATTGTGGCAACTAGTGAAGAGTCTCAGGAGTCATCCGACCCTGGTGTGATCAGCACCAGTGTTGAACTATCCTTCCACCCCACATTGCGTTCAGCTTCCCTTGACCTGTACCGGATCAAGTTCCACCTCCCACGTCCATATCACGCCATTAAATAATTTACAATTTTGTCATAGTACTTGGTTCGTAAGCCGTTATTATTGATTCATCGCTGTTAAATGAAGGTAGTTTGTTATGGGCTGATGTATGCCCCTTTTGTTATGATTAGTCAGACTCATCAGGTCCTTCTGAGGTTATAGATTGTGTGTCATGTTGACGTATTCGAATCGTACGAATGTTTAGCGGTTAATGGTAGCCATGGTGTTGTACCACTGGTCTACGTAGTTTATAAATCTTGTTTGTAACGATAATAATAGTTGTAACTATGGTCGTAGTTGTTTGCAGCACTTGCAGTAGCAAGTGCGCGGGGTAGACGGAATTATTAGTACATTGTTTAACTTAGCGCTTGTAGTGGCAAGCGCGCCATGCAAGTGGAGTTATCGGTTTCAGACTTGTTCGTCTAACTACCGCATTGGTTGCTCAAGTACTGCTAGGACGATTGTTCCTAAAAAGGACGGTATTTGGATTGGAAAATCTTGCTGACCACATTGTTATTAGAATATCCAATTTCTACCTCACATTAGATTTATAGTAGCATAAACACTCAGAATTTTTTTTTCTATAGGTGTCGTCATAACAATGTTTTATTGTTACAGTATTGTGTGTACACAAGATTAGGACTGGAATTTGTATATGACAGGACGAGTGGACTTACAAAACTCTCCATAATCTCAATATAGCTTCAGTTTACAGTTCGGTATTACATTTCAATAATAAAGTAGTTAATGGTCCCCAATATGGGCGACGGACTCGCGGAGCTCAGGATGCTCCCGATCCGTTTGCCTTGGTGCCTTGGGTGATCCTTTCCACGACGTTACAGTAATAGTGGCGCTCGCCTCTGGCGGTGCCTATTGTTACAACGCTTGGTCGTTAAGGGAGGTATGGTATTGAGTTCTTATAAATGTTACAGGAGTAGGAATTTATTCATTCAGTGCAAAGCGTTTAGACGGTTTCTTGGGCTTGGTAGCTAGGGGTGGCAATTCGGGTTAATGGGTCGGGTTGAAGCTCACCCATACCCGACCCGATTAAAATTTATGACCCATACCCGACCCAATAATAATCGGGTTTCAAATTATCAACCCTACCCGACCCATATAAAATGACTAACCCACCCACCCCCGACCCATTTAACCCACATAATTAGGCTATACAAAATTTAAAAGACCTGGAATTAAATTTTTTTATATGATTGTCAAACGGAGTTACAAATTAATGAAATCATACATTCAATATGGTAGATATTCCAGAGTTTTCACTAACCTCCGTCTTTTTTCTTTTTCCACATACATGTCGAGCTCAGTAGCACTTAACAGAAGAAGGTGATGTGTACGCGCCTGGGCCAAATATAACTCTATTTTCTCCTCCAGAATATAGAATCAAAACATAGACAAAAATCTTCAGAGTACAGAGAGATAGGACCACAGTGGGAGCTATGGAAGAGACAGCACACTGTATTTTGACAATCCACATAACGAATACTCTCGTTTTTCCTTCCTAAGGAAATACAACAAAGTAGTATTATCAAATAAACAACCTCTCATCAAAAAGATTCTAATAATCTGTATATACTAATAGTAGGTTAGCACTTAGTAATATATTTATATTTTTATCTAATTTTTTTATTATTATTATTAATAAAATAAAATTGAAATACCCCGACCTTAAATATGGCGATTAAATTCCTTAGGTATTTAAAGCCTAATATGATTAAGAAATATTGGTAAGGGAAAATCCAAAAGAATAAAGAAACGCTTAAAAGCGAAAAACGCTAAATAAGCGTTAAATAACCACATGAGGTATGAGACCTCGGTTAGCATATTATATGGATTCCTAATGTTTTAAGTCCTAAATAATATATGGGAACAACTCCCAAAGAAAACGGATCCAAATAATGAATTAAAACGCTAATAGAGCTTTAGAGCACGTTTTTCGAGAAAACCCGAAAACGTGACTTAAGTGGTCAAACAGACCCGTAAAAATTATAAATCATTAAATAATGGTTATTAAGCATTTATGGGAGGTTAATAGTCAATAAAAATAATAAACGAAAATTCCAGAAAACGGGCCCGGTTAGTGAATGGTACCGAAACCGGGTAAAGTAACGAGCGTTTTCTGTAAAAGACGAAGAAACATTCCAGCTAATTTACTGTAGAGGGCCGGTTTTTAATGGGTTAAATAACCCCTCACACACACATGTAACTAGTTAACAAATAAGTAAATCAAAAAGCAAAAGAGTAAAGTACAAAAAGTAAAATAACACTCTCTCACCTCTCATTCTCACTTTTCCCTCTTCTCTCTCCCATTTCTCCCTCTCTCACTGATTTCTCCCTCCTCTCTCCCTCTGTTGGGCGATTTTGTAGAGCTTCAAGAAGCTCCCATGGCAACTCCACCTTCTACCTCATGCTCCTTCCTCATGTAAGCTCCAAATCAAAACAAATTACATATTTGAACTCCCCTCATCATCCTCTATCATTCTCTCTTTTCAAAATCCAAAAATGAGGAAGTTCATCTCCATGGGTTTTCCCCATTCAAAGAGAAAAGCACACCATTGTGGAGCTTGGAGTCTCCTCTTTCCAACAAGGTAAAAATCTACATGAAAAACTCATGTTTTCTCCACCTTGCTTCATAGCCGATTTTTACCTCTTTGTAATGCCTTGTTTTCTCTCTCTCTTTTGAGCATAATATCAACCTTGCAATGGTGGTGTTCACCTTCTTGAACCAAGGGCTAAAACCCCTTCTAAAACACTCCAAAGGTAAACCCTAGAATTTTTATCTTAAACACTTCAAAGAATTGGTGTTAATTAAGGGTTAGTAGCTTAATTACAATTGTTTTGTGTGTTTGGATGATGGGAATGGAGTTTGGCAACTCCATTCCCCATATGGCCGATTTGGGCAAGAAAGAAAGAAGAGGAGGATTGGAAAAAGGAATGAAGGAATTATAAGCTCAAGGTAAGAGCTCTTCACTCATGTTAAATTTTAGTGCATTGGAGTAATGGGAATGGGTAAACAAATAAAAGAACCTAAACTATTGTATTAGTATTGGAGTTTATGAAGTTTCGAGTATTTGGGAACTAGTAAGTAAATTGTAGGCCTTAGAGCCAAAGAATTGTGAATGTGTATTGATATTGTGTTTTGAGGAAATAATGATGTATTAAGATTGCTTTGTATTGCTGGTAGGACCCTTGTATGGGTGTGGCTAGAATAGGAATGATTTGGTGAGAATTGGTATGTGTGGCCAAGTAAGAAAAGTAGATGAATTATGGCAAAATTTTGGTAGGAATATGTGCATTTGTGAATGACTTGGTGAATGGGAGAACCAAGGTGTGTATTGGGGATTTTAGGGATGTCTAATGACCATGGAATGGTATTTGTGGTAAGGGAATACTAGGATGCAGAATCTGTAGCAAGGAGTGCTAGGAATGCCTTGGAGGAACTAGGAAGAACTAGAGTATAAGACTTGGTAAAGTGAATGTTGGACTTGGGTATAGATGGTACAATTGCTTGGAAATGAATTGGCATGGTAAGAGGAGGTATTTGGGATGCTAGGAGTAACATTGGTGGAGGAAATATTGAATGGTAGGAGTTGTAGAAAAATCTGTAGCGTTAGAGAATGAAAAACTGTTATAAGTGTTGAAAGGAAGTGAGGAAATTGTGTAAATTGGTTGATGGATTTAGCAATAAATTTGATGGATGAGCTAAGGTGAATTAGAGGATTTAAATGTTGTTTAAACATGTAGGAAACATGTGGAAATGAGTAGGAAAAGATTGGGTGTGAATTGAGTAGAGTTTGGGATTCAAAATAAGTAATTAAAATGGGTACTGGGCTGGACCGACCCTAGGACCGACCCTAGCAGGGTCGGTCGACCCGAAAAATTGTAATCTCGGAAACTTCTGCATCCGACCGACCCAGGGGACCGACCCTGACTGGGTCGGTCGAGTAGCAATTTTAGACGGGAAATGTTTCGTAACGGACCGACCCAAGGACCAACCCTGGTTGGGTCGGTCGGGTTGGAATTTTCTGTATTGGAGTCTCTGCAGCCGACCGACCCATGGGTCCGACCCAGGGTGGGTCGGTCGGTCAAAACTTACAAAAAAAAAAAAAAAAAAAACTAAAAGATTAGATAGTATATATATATATGTTATGTATACCACCTATACCATGAGCATATATATGTAAGTATACCATTGCTAAACAATGAAAAGTAAGTGAATAAAATGTGAGTATGGAATGTAAAGACTTAGTAAGTATGAGTTAGGAAACGTAAGGATAATCAAATTAAATTAATGATAGTTAGATTAATTATTCGATTGTATGCAAATCATAGGATTTGATTTGTGAACACCGGAGGAACGTTGGGCTGCAAGTACAACGGTGAAAGGTATGATTTCTTCATGCCCTGTATCCTAATCTGGTTACCCCGATTTTGTGCTTATTTGACCACCTAATAAGATAATGCACGAATCGGATTATTGCACTTACTTGTGCTTGTTTACATTGTTCTCGATATTTGTTTTGAACGATAGTTTGTATAATTCATGAAACATATGAATGATGATGATATGTATTGTATTTTGTAGTGTACTGTATATTGTAGTGTATCTCGTATGTATGTGTATATGGGTATTGTAATATTGTGGCTTGGATGTTGACTTGTGCTAATTCCTAACTAACTAACTCCTAACTTAAGTGAGTAAATTGGAATGAGTACAAGTCCGATATAGCTTCGGCCACGCGTGAGGATGAGGAACACAAGAGGTTGGATCCGATTCCTGGTTCGTAAGCTGGTCCACGGCCCAAATCCCTTAAGTGGGTAGCATCCTGGATTAGTGAACCAAGTAACCCGGTGGTGGGACGAGTAGTCCCCGGGCCGGAGTCCCGACGACTTAACATGAGTAAGAGTAAGAGTAAGTAAGTATGTATGAGTATGAGAATGAGTATGTATGTGTATGTATGAAGTAATGAGTAAAAGAGTATCATCTCCACCCGATTAACCCGGGTAGACCAATATGAGCTAACAAGTTATTGGATTGTGTATGAATTGTGTATGTATTGTATATTGTATTGGGTATCACGGAATTCAGAAAGGTAAGTATGTATTGTTGGGCTATGTGGATTACCATGTATGAACTGAAGTGTATGCATTGAAGTGTATGTTATTCTTTGCGTAGAGTATCGTAGTATATGTATGAAAGCATGTATGCATGTATGTATGAATAAATGAACCGCATGTATTCGACCAAGTGGTCGGCGTACCCTCACTAGTACGCGGGGTATGCGGTTATCATGCTCGGCGAAAGCTGACCCCTTCGGGGACATTTTTTAGTGTGCAGGTACCCGAAGCGAATATGGTCAAGGAAGAGACCGGAGGCACGCCCTTGTAATTAGAAAGTAAGGTAGTAGTGAGGAATGGGTAGTAAGTAGTCTCTTAGTGAGTATGTATGAACTTGGAAGAGGTATTATACTTGTATAAGGAACCTAGTAAACTCGGTACGTAGATTATATTGTATGGTACTTGGAGTATTGTATCGAATGCAGATTGTAGAAGTATTTGGTAAATGGAGAATGTATGGTAGATTTGTAGTACTCGGGATTCCGGTCCATCAGACCGATGCTGTATGTAGAATCAGTAGCCTTGTTAGTCACGTGGGTGACTAACGGCATTGTTTCACCCATTGTATGTAAATATATATCCGCTGCGTGTATCTGATGAGTAAGGAGATTGGACGCTAATGGTTGTATTAATAGTAGGGGTGTTACAAAAATAAACTGGTCGGGTTGGCTACGGGTTAGGACTTTGAACCCATACCCAACCCAAAAATTTAATAGGTAACCCATACCCGACCCAATAATTAAATGGGTCAATAATCGTGACCCAAACCCGCTATTTTTGGGTTGGGTATGGGTCGGGTTATCGGGTTGGGTAAAAATTGCCACCCCTATTGGTAGCCCTACTTCCCTATATTTGGGGATTGTATTCCTCAGTTGTATTATACTCATTGGGTTGTGTGGCGGAGGGGTACTGTCGGCGGTAGTCCATACTGGACTTCCACATGAAAGCGGTCTGTCGCTAATGTACTCACGACGTTCGTTGTCTCCTCCTGACTGAGCGCCCAGCTGGTCCATAACGGGGAATATTCCCGGGCCTTTCTGCCCTTGGCCAGCTTCTTGGCCCACACCACCACTAGACGTCGGTATTACCGTTTGTCTTCTCGTTACTTGATAACTTACCACATTACAATCTACTCGTTTGTGCGCCTCAAGGGCTAACACTTGCAAGCCAAAGGCTTTGCTAACACTCAAATTCATCCAAGCGAAGGCGTTTCGTACCTCACAAACGTTTCCCGTATTCCCAAATCCTAGGCTCACTGTCTTAAATCCTATTTTCTCGTCATCAGAGTGGTACTCCGCCCTGATACCTGTTGTAAAAATATGCGACTACTTCTTCAACCTAGGCAGTGTACCTAATCGTTTTGCGGGATAGTGGATTTGTGGGGTGTCGAACTCTTGGGGACCTTGCTGTGGTTTAACTGATAGTGCAATTTAATTGAGAATTCTAATTTAGACTACTGAAGAAACTTATCATTCTTTTAGAGAAATTGTGGTTTAGAACTTAGTGTAATCAAACAGTAAAAAGAACAATTAATTAAAACAGATTAATATTGCAGTTATAGAACTCTTTTGTTTTTAAAGAAGCATCCCGGTTGTTCTGCTCACCTATTTTACGCAATTATATTACTGTAAACTTCCCCACTTTAGCAATAAACTCAAGAATTTTAATTAGTTTATTGACCGTTCCCTGTCTAATAAACCCTGATTAATTTAAACAATAAGCGCAATTCCTTGTTCAAGTCATTGATAAATTAATCGCATTATTAATAATTCCTATTGGAGACTGGTTAACCTATAGGTGAAAACTCACTTCTAGTCGTTGACCTGTTTTGACTTCTCTTGTCTAGAGTCTTGTCTCAGCACTGCATTTTGACAAGAAACTACAAATATCACTTTAATAAATGGCCTAAATATTAAAGCGTAATAAGGAGGAGAATCAAAATATTGCTTGAACAGATTATATTAGAAAGTCTACGTAACACAGTTTAGTAAAATAAGCTTACTTCTCAACCCGGAGCTAAGGTTTTTACTCAGACATAATTATACAAACGGACGTCGTAAGCACGACAGCCATTAAAACAAATTACAGTTGAAGAGAAGAAAGAGCTGCATTCGTACGCACTGTATGGAAGTAGTAGTGTTTATATAGAGGAGAGGAAGAAAACGTTCGAAGCAGATCTGAAAGGAGATTGATTGCAGATTGATTGAGTGGGCATTGATTGCAGACAGACGCGTGAGGAATTTACGGTAGGCGCCTGATATGCTGAAGGAAGTAGATAGATAGCGTCGGAAGAATTGGAGAAGACGGTCGGATCCACTAGCATTTATTCACGTCCGCTACCTGTCCGCCTGTGTACCTCCTCTGTTTGGGGCAGTTGTCTCTGTTGTTTCTCTGTCGTCTGCCCAGCCAACCGCCAAAAACTCAAGCGGTCTTCTCTTGCTCTGTCCGCCTGTGTACCTCCTCTGTTTGGAGCGGTTGTCTCACACATTTTGTCCTACCTGTGTACCATCCTCTGTTTGGAGCGGACATCTCACATATCTCCTTGTCCCTTTATTTGTAAGCGGTAGTGAATTATGTATCTGCTCGTGACCATTTGAAACAATATAGTATGCGCTCGTGAGTATGTATTTGGTCATGAACGTTTGTTTATTCATGTGCTGCGATATTATATATATATATACCGGTGTATTGTAATTTTCCTGCATTAGACACATAAAATGTATAAGTTCACATCAATACATAAATTCAAGAAAAACATATGATAAGTGAGTAATATTAACGTGAACGTGAGTAAGTATAAGGTAAATTAAACCCTTAAACGTCTATGTATTTCTCACTTATCAATATCACTTTTGTAACACCCCACTCGTAATCACGTAATAATCACTCATGTAGCATTTAATTAATAACGTCTCACAATGGAAGTCTCACATCACTAAAACTCACTTGGGTGTCACATGCCATTACTCGCCCATACGAGTAAAGAAGCAGAAATAAATAAACTAAGAAATAACACTGGTATTACAATACAACCGCAGTGATAATGAGATACTAACCTATACATCATTCTAAACCAAGAGTAACTTTGACGACAAGTGAGCATCAAGGTAAATCCCATATGTATACAACGTTATAAACACATTAAACTAATATCCATACTATACATTACAAAGTCTCGCACTGTAATTAACATTCTAACTACACGGGTCCCGCTCCTCGGCTTCGACGGTAGTCATCACCTGCACGTAATGCCATAAAGGCTCAGCGATAAACGCTGAGTACGCCAGGCCTGGACCCTATTGGTCACATAATAGTTATGGTCGCCATTATTAAGTTCGTTACATGCTTTACCGGTGTACAGGTATTTAATGCAGTAAACACATGGATGACTGTAATTTAAACAAGTAATACAGTCACTACATTTCACGCAATCACACACAACACAATAATAATAACGTTGACACGTGCAGCCGTTAGTAACGGTCAGGTTATTTAGTTAGTCACACGACCCCCCGGGTCCTCATTACATCACATCACAAACGTTAGTGGGTGTCAAGTTAGGACAGCCCGAAACAATCTCACTTGGACAGTAGTCCCACGTACACACAAGGTGCTCACTGCCCTGATGATCCGAAGACTCCGGGACTATTTCACTTTGCCTTTGTAAAGGCGTCCATTTAGGTGGCCAAGGGCCTGGTGCCAACGGTAGCACACTCCGCCTGATGATCTATCTAGGTTTGTTCAGGATTAACTAGGGAAAACCCAACACAGCTTAACCCAAGAGATCTCTACGCGCGACCAACAGCCGGTGACTGTCTGGATTAAGGTACACATCACTTTCATTCACACTCCACTGTTAACCTCATTAGTTAGTAATTCAGTTACAGTTCTAATTATGGAGAACATCACCTATTTGTTGGCTGCTTTGTGGGTCTTACGCATGCCTAGAATTATTCCAGATAGTATTCACGTTCGAGTCAAAGCTCTAGAGACCGACGATGTCGTGTCTCGTTCATAAGCAGTTCACTTAGGATATAACTACATACTTATAATATTTAGCGTATTATGTTAGACAACGGTAACCACAATCACATAACTCGCATATGTAGTTTTATATAAGTCGATCTATAGTCGACGTAGTATTAGTCCCGGAGGACGTTCGCGCACAATTAAATGGTGTGGGAAATTACACAATCAAACATCACATATCACAATCACATCCACTAACATACATACATGCATCACACACGTTATACAGCACACATATCTGAGCCCGAGGAAGTCCTCAGGACATCTTAGATCAGACCCCTTTACGTACCGTTCACCAATGACCTAGGTTGCGCAGTAGACCACTAGCTCGTCAAGCGCCTTCGTTAGTGATACGGTCTAAATATCAAACATAACAAAGTCAATCCACATGACTTATTTAAGCTCGGTAAATCCGAACAACACAAATAATCCCGACCTTTCAACCCCGGATTTCAACCGTTATTGTTAAGTTACAGTTATGTAATACTCGTCATTTGTAGTAATTACTAACATTCGGGTTTGAGCATGTGAGTTAGTTACATAAGAACGTCCCGACTTATATGTCGTCGTATTTCCTACACTCGGGTTTTTGTCCCGGCATAAACGGTATTGATACATATTATTACATTTATACATTCGTATTCGAAATAAGTATATAATTTATAATTGCATGAGTGCATGCATTGTTAATCCGTGTGATATTGTTATCACACATTATACCGTATATCATTGTCATACTTGTACGTTCATGTTCATAATCCTTTATTTAATAGGCTTGCATGTATATATAAGTGTATATACAAAAGTATAACATATAGTTGTACGTTCTCGAATGTTAGGATTTATTCCATTGTATCTCATAATATTCACGGACATATAAATTTATATTCACGTAAATACTTAAGTATTAAATTAACCAATCTGGTTAGGTATACGAGTATCCATTATAATATTTATATTGCATGTATACTGCAACGTTGGTTTGTGCGATACATTATGCTCGTATACTAATGTTTATAATTCATTCTATGAATTAATATTGTTGTTATTTATACTTAGGTATATAATATATAATTGCATGAATGCATGCACTAATGTTATAAGGTATTATTACTTAACCATTTATTATAATACAATGTATTATAATATTCAAGACTTGTAACAAGTTATATTTAATTTCAACTAAATAACTTGTACTTTACACACTTATTAATGTAATAACATTTACTCTTTTATATTATATAGTTTCCAACTATATCATATACTCATTATTTATATTCTTCTCATATACTTGCGCATCACATATACATACACATATATTTATATTTTATTATTCACACTCTTATATTATATGTCACATTTTTATCATCTTAATGTAAGATGATTATTTTGATTTGTTGCATTATATTATGCAATTTATATTAAGAACTTATCTTAATAATTTGTAATATTTCATGACATATACTTATAATTCCTAAGGTTTATTTTGTACTAACCTTAGTTTATAAATTCCATTTTCTCATTTATTATCACATCATTTCATGTGAATGTTATTAATGACAATTGTTTCATTTAATCACATTAATACTATACAATATCTATAGTATTTATATCCTTGTAACCCATAGTTTGAAATTCAATTTCAAACTTTATTATTTACGCAACAGCCCTTGTATTTTTATTAATTATGTTTTGACCACATAATTTATACAATGTTACATTAATGTCATTATATCATATAACGTGATATTTTGTATTGCATTAAACATTATAATATATAGTTTTTTGTTTTTCAACTATATTTAATTACCGAAGGCACCACATATAATATACTTATTATTTCTTCATTTCCCATAGTTTCCATTTATTACAACATAACCACATATTTTATACCATGTTGTAAATACCATGTTTTTATAACATTAAAACTTTATAACCAAAATATAACCTATGGTTTTAATAAAGCTTTATTGTTGTCGTATAGCATTTGTATTGAGAATTTGATTTCTCATTAACTCCAAATATTTTTTTCCCAATATTACAACATTGCCACATGTTTAATATAATGTTATACATATCATATTTTATAACCTTTTAACTTTGTAACCATAATAACCTATAGTTATATATATGTTGGTTACATTGTCGGAAACCATATGGGTTTTAAATCCCATTTTCCTTCATATTATACACTTCCCTTTTATTCCAATTACACCACATATTTCATATAGTGTAACACATACTTTATATTATATCATTTTGACTTTATATTTAGTATAACCTATGGTTATATATTGTAGAAATTTCCGAACAGCCCTTAGGGCCATTCTTATTTATTTTCCAGCCTACTAATTTCTCATAATTATACTTTCACCCCATATTTTATGACATGTCACAATTATCATATGTTATAACATTAAAATCTTATAATAAGGTATGACCTATGGTCTAGGTCTATTTAATTTGCGAACAGGCCCTAAGGCCATTTTAACTTATTTTCTCACCCCCACATACTTCTTATATTTACGGTTTTACCACAGTTTTATAATCTATACTTTTGATGTTATAAAAACTATATATTATACACTTCTCTTAATATAACCTTTTATGAAATTCTAAAAATCACCAAACTTCATACTAATGTTATAAACTGTTATATTTCCAGTTTTAACTCATATCTTTCGGTAATTATGATTCATACTGTAACGCCCCTATTTAACATATTTATAGCGGAAATAAAATACTAAAGGCGTACAGACCATCGGGTTCCAAACACCCGGCACCAAACCTCACCAATTACAACTTAAAGATTACAATTGTCACGGCCTGAACCTCGAGAAAACTTAACAAAAATAAAACGGTAATAAAACACGTAAACTCTCCACAACACCTAATCCCATCCCAATCACTCGTTCTCTTTGTGGCCACCTATAAAATAACTCGTACCTGCAAGATAAAACCAAGCAGCCCACCCCGAGAGGGGTGGGTCAGTTCCCTGAAATGGAACTGGTACGATCCTCCAAAAACAAACTTATAATACAACTCTTAAATAAATAATAGTAGGAAAACAATCACTTAAACCACACGAGGAACAAGGCATTTCACAAATCACCATATCAAGATAACAAATTAAGAATAAAGATAAATAACAGAAAGGTAAAGTTAGTGAAACAAAATCACACCTTGTGTTAGTGAACATCCAATGCCTTAGTTAAACCCAATTCCCGTTAAGAGTAGAAAGACTCAGATAGTCACAAAGGACTAGGAATGAAAAGATAGATCCAAGAACCAATAACTCATGAGTGGAATAAATCAACTGGGAGAGATGGCCCCCACCGCCAAGTACGTCCTTTTAGGACAGGGGATATACAGCCCCTCACTGTCTACTACGTCCCTTTTGGGACAGGGGATATACAACCCCTCACTATTACCATTGAAAACGCGTGCACGTCGAAACCTCAAGACCCAGCTCATGGATGAAACGATATCCAGAGTCAAAGAAGAATTCACCAAAATTGACCTTCTCCACATTCCCACTAGACCACTAACTACCCAGAGCAATACCAAAACACTCAGTCCTACAGAGTGCAGAAGCGTAAACCCTAAGCAGTTAATGTCTAACGGAATAACCAAATAGAAGAAACCAATACCCATGTAAGTTTCACATTCAAGGCTCAGTTAGTCACACAAGCTGAGTTAGTCACACAACCATTTCCTTTTAGAAATTCCTCTTAAACCCAGTTAGCGTTTTTCGAAAACGTCTCATAAGTCAATCAGCAAAAGTATCGGAGTACGAGAAATCGTACCTGGTATGCGAAGATCAGTAATTAACTTGAATGAGTGATTCCCTAATAGTAACCTATAATTAAGGTGTCCCAAGTGTCGATTAGTTAAGGGACTCATAAACTAAACAACCATCTTTTCTTACTGATTAATAGTTCCAGGTTTACCATTATTCTCTCACAAGGATTTGGGCTTGACTTGTTAACTAAATCCTTTGTTAGACTCATTTCGTTTAGTTTGGAATGATTTAGAATCTATCCCTGAGAGTGGCCCAAACTCTCTCTGAATTGTTTAAGCGGGCTTTTGGAGTTCATAGACTTGGGCTTAGTGAGTTAACCCAAGACCGTATCACGTTTATGTTGTATAATTAAACCCTTAAGTTACTAATGACTATTTAATTACACACCGATTAAAATCCTAAGGTTTAATATATATATTCTTCTTATTATAACTAGCACAAGGAATGTTATTTCCCTCATCTATTTTAATGTATTTATTTACATATATATATATATATATATATATATATCTTTATGTATCAAGATTTATCCAAAACATTTTTAAGAAATTTTATTGTATTTAATTATGTTTAATAACTTTTAGGCATAACCCCTACCGATATACGGTTTATAAAATAAAGTGTTTTCCTTTATTTATTTAATATAATAAGTATACCTGTATTAGAATTTAATTAAGACATCCCCTATGTAACTTATTGTATTAAAACTATCTTATTACTTCAACATTTAACTGCATTCCATGTATGTTTCATAAAGTATTTCTTTTACTATATCTTAGGATACTAGCTCCTATAGTATTTAGTTAATATAAGTGTTGTTGTAATTAGCTCCCTGTTTTACCCTAAGTTACTATTTTATTCCCTTTCTAAATAGGTGTAAAAATACATATATATTCCTTAGTTTTAATTAAGAATATTAACTCCCATATAATATAATAAGTCAAATGTAGAATAATTAAATTCCTTGATTTAACATAATTGTTCTATTTTAATAAGTATATACATATATAAACAATTTCACCTCTCTTAAAAGATATTACCCAAAACATTTATAAACATACTGTTATAACCTGTTAATTTAGTTTCCCTTATTTTCCTAGCTTAAAAAGTTTATTAACAAACCATACTTTAATTTTTGGGTACATTAAAAACCATATATTATAAGTTTCTTATGAAAAACTCATAAACACAATTTTTAAACCCACTTACCATTGTCCAAAAATTCTCAAATTTAATATACAGTAACTACAACAATAAATATTATAAAAATTTTATTTCAAAAAAATATCTTTTTAAATTAGCCAAATAATTCCATAAAACCCGTAATTTGCAAAAATCATAACTTACGTTTAAAAACTCCAAAACCTTATTAATTTACATCAAAATAAACTAAATTTTATAAGGAATCTATGGTTAAATTTTCAAGTCAAAATACATTCGGGAAGGCCATTAACTAAATTCAACAAGTTAGAGTTAAAACTTGAAATATTATAAAACTGAAATACTCTTTATAATCCACGATCTAATCTCGACCGTCCAATCTTTTAAAACCCGATCGGACGGTCCCTGAACCTCTAGTTCATCAGCGAAGAACTCAAGTATGTCGAGTACTAATCTCTCGATTTCTCTCAACTCACAGAACCAAATTCGTTGATTCTTGTTCCATTAGTTTTGAAATTTAATTCCGGTTCCATTGATACCAAATTTGCTAGCTAACATGCGGGATTCATCGGTTTTCGATTTTGGTTTCGAAGTTAGGGTTTACATGGGTTTCCGAATACAAATTTGGCTAATTCACTCAATCTAATGCTTAATTGATGCAATTGGAACATGGTTTTGATCGATAATGTAACATAGATTAGCAAGGACGAAAGAATTTGAAGAAAAACTTACCGGAATTGCTCGAATCGAAAGGATTCGATTTCGGTTTCTGGAAAATTTCCCCCTTTACAACCCGACTGAGTAGCCAACTTTGCAACGCTATAATTTTCAGTACATATCGAGTTAGAACTAGTTCTTGGGCTTAATCTAAAGAGGAAACTTAACTCTACACAATGATAGCAAGAACTCACCCTAACTTGCACTACACAGAAAGAAATCGGAGCTGAAAGTTACGAGTTTATACCTTGCGTTTACTGGAAAAATCTATGATTTATGTGGTGACGAATCCGAAACTTTAGACACCTCGCTCTTCCAAACGGTTGGGAATTGGCTTTGGTCATCAACATGAAAGTTTGTAGAGGGATTAGAGATCTTCAAAACGAGCTAAAGAACACGAAATTTGGCTGAGAAACGAAGAAGTTATGGCGAGACGAAGTTACCTAAAATCGAAGGAAAACTAGAATCTACAGTTTCGGTTTTGCAGGGTGGCTACTTTGGATCGAATTTCCGGTTGATTTAGGACGAACTAGGTTTAGTGTGAGTTATGGTTGTAAAGAGGAAGTGTATGAGAAGACAACAAAGAAGACGGCATTCAAAAATTTAAAAGATGAGAAAGTTATGAAGGTCACAAGTTAGGGCAAAAACTGGTTACGGTTTCCAGAAAAATAGGGGATAAAATCGGCTAAGTACTGGGGCGCGTATCCCGAGGCGTGCGGTGAGTCAGCAAACTTGCCACACCAGCATTTTTTCAAAATTTTGGCTCTAAACTTCATTTAATCATAACTTTGGCTAGGATGATCCGTTTTTGACGTTCTTTTTATCGATCTTCATGGTTTTCCATAACCTATTTATTGGTATAGGTTTCATGGGCTGGTTTGACCATTCTCAAAAAGTCAACCCTAGCAAGGCTTAAAAGGCTTTAGGGTTTCTAGAATTTTATTTTGACTTTTATGTTTCAAAACAATGTTCCAACTCTTTCTAAAATCTTTATAATATACTTGGAGTGTTTATAAATTTTTCCAAGATTTATTGACTTATAAATCCTATTATTAAATTCATAATACTATATAATAATATATGGTAATCCGATAATTAATAGTTTTCTTTAGGATAAAATGGGAGAAATCCCATGATTTAATTTTCATAACTCCATATAAGGATATAATGATTTATTATTCACCATTCCATACTATAATATAATAATTAATGGTATTATTTACGGTTTTAATAAAAAAAATCCCCTAAATTAATTTAGGGGTATTTCACATACCACATAAGTTTTAATAAAACTTTATAAAACTTATTTTAAGAGCTTTTCAAATATGGTTTTCGGCTATATTCATTATTCAGCCCCTAAATTTTTTAATTACAAACTAACCCCAAACATACCGTTGAACCAAAACTTTACATTTAACTTCCTAACCAAATATAATTCCACATGTCATGTCATTCTTCCTAGCTTAGTCCTTAATAAATTCATGAATTAAAATTTTAATTTAACCCACCTTATTATAAAATCAACTTAAATGGCCAAGCATAAGTATACTTAAATTTTGAATCTTTTCGTCAATTTTTCCAACACCCAAATAGCATTAAACTACACTATCTAAAATTTTCTTAAAGCGCAGCACATATACCACCGAAAACCTTAAGCACCTTTATTCATCTAACCTTAAACATTCAATATTAACTCTTAATTTCCAAATTACCAAGAATGACAATTAACCTGTTCCTAATATATCTTATTGTTCCCTAAATCATCATATTAAATTCAAATATGTCTTCACAACTCACGTAACATCACTTAGCTTATACCACCCATTTATACCATGCTAGTCCAAAATAGTCTTCAAATCCACTAATCGCGTTTATGCACTTAAAACTCCAAAACTCATGATTAGCTTATTTACCGTTTCCACTCACCATCTCCACTACACCATTAACAATATTTCCCAACGCCCCTAATCACCACTCCAGCACAATACAACCGAAGACCTCAGTTTGCAAGTCAACATATTAACGCTTGGAATGTTACTAGTCTCCTTTGTTAGCAGAAAACAGAAACTTCAATCAAACTTATCATTTAACCAACCCCATATCCGATATTAATAGAACCTACAATTTCTAAAACACTCACACTCACCTGTACCATAAGGTCAGAACTGTAATCCAACTAGAGTTTGTTCAAGCATATTAATTTGTGGTTCGTAGATTCAATTCTGAATCCATCTCCTATGACCAGGCAAAGAAAATTGGAAATCTGAAGCTTCCCACTAATCGGTTCAGCAATCACCAAGATGTATTTTGTGAAAACACTAAATTGGTTTCGGTTACAACAACACACAAAAATCTCCAAATTTTTCAGACTTATCAGCACTCCAAAATCACTAACTAACTCTTGATTTTCGGACAGCTAACCACAATAACATATCTGACTTTAATTAGGTAAATCGAATAAGAAGTTCCAACCTTTCCAGAATCTGGTTTTGACCCCTAGACATTTTCGGTTTCCATCCAACGAGGCACGACACACTATCACGAGTCACGGTTTGAGTCAAGCTTGAGCATCTCCACATTCATCCTTTCCTGATTCGACTTGAGCACCTAGATAGGTGCGAACATAAGAAGAGTATGATGGGAAGTAAGGCTGGGACCAAATTAAATTTCGAATTCAAGAGAGAAGTCGAAAACAGAAGCAGAACTTACTTTATACGAAACAAACCCGGCGTGCCCATGTATGATCCTATCGTCGGTTCTTATTGCCAGTTAGGGTTGTGTTTTTACCGTGGGTGACAGAACGAAAGGAGAATGAAGAGAGTCGGAGTATATGCCATAGTTAAGGTTGGCGTGAACAAGGGAGCGAACTGGGAGCAGCACACATATGTTTCTTTCCCGGTTGAGGGAATGAGTGTGATCGAGAGAGAGTGTAGAGGAAGAAGATAAGGGCGCAACACTTGTTTGCTGGTTCAAGGGCGCAACACATGTTTGCTGATTCAGGGTTCAAAATTTCTGCCGTGAGACAAGGGGATAGAGTGTAGAGAAAGAGGGGCGGCGGTAATTAGAGTTTGGAGTTACCGTGAGTGAATGAAAGAGGAAGACAGGCATGAGTAGTGTATTTCTTGTTCTAGTTTAGGGCATGCAAATCGTGAGGGTAGTGGATTGGAGGCGCTGGCTTGCAAATCGCCAGTTAGGGTTGATAGTTACCGTGAGGAAAGAATTAGAGAGTACGGAGAGAGGAGAGAATCGCCATAGTTAGGGTTGCAATGTTGCGCGGGTGAAGAAGAGAGGCGTGAGCAATGTTTTATCGCCAGTTAGGGTTGGTACATGACCGTGAATGAAAAATAAGAACATGGGCTGGGTTTGATTTTTATTTTTTTGTAAGTCAGGGCTGGTGTACTACCGGGAGTAAAGAGGGGTCTGGGCCGGCCCATTTCTTTCGGGCGGGTCGGCCCATATTTTATATATTTTTTTGTTTCAAACCATTATATAACATGTTGTTTCTAGCTCGTTTTATACCTGTTTTTTCATGCCGTTTACGACACAATGTCCCATTTAACGAGACGAATCATTTTATGATTCTAAATTTGTATTTTCAACCAAAAATTATTATTGGTATTTATAAATTATAGTAATCAGTATTTAATTTCTAACTGGTTTGTGTTTTGCCATTTTAGGCGAAACCGTGACGTCTTTTATTCCGACTGCTTAGCCAATTTTTCAATGCCTATAAAATTACCCATATACTATAAAAGGTGTCTAAGACCTTGTTTTCACTTCTAAAATATTCGTGACACGTTTTCTGAGGTATAAACGATAAATTTTATTTTCGTTTATATTTCTTTTTTTTCTAAACCTCCTCAGTGTCGTTTATGCTTCGTTAATGTTTCCTTACGACTTTTTAGGGTATGAATAAATACTATTATATCCCTTTTTTACTTATTTCAGGATATTTAATTTCCTTAATCTCTCATTACTTACTTTTATTTAGTTAATTCATTATTAATTAAAGTCATTAATATTTGGGATATTTTATGTAGAAGCCAAAAAATATAGGAGATGGTCCGAAGGAAGGTGGCTCTCGAAGCTTTGACGCCCAGACCGATTCCAAACGGAAGAGAAAAATGAAAGCTTAGTGATTATAAGTGTGAGTTTGTTTTTTCATTTGATTGTAAGTGTAAGTTTGTTATTTCACGAAATATTCAATGTCAATGTGTGTCTATGTTGTTGGTAACTTTGCAGGTATGCCAAACAAGGGATTGGAGGATTTATATTGTTCGATTTACAACTCATTTTGAGTATTTGATAGTGTTCCTTATAGTTTATTTTGACTTTAGAGAAGGGAACAAGGTATGATGTGTATGAGATGGTTTTTTTAAGCTTTTATGGCAGATGCATTTGCAATGCAATTTGAGTTTGAGGTGGTGTTTTTTTTAGCCACTAAAACCATTTAGCTGGTAGATTCGTAATGCACTTATGTGTATCAGATGGATTAGTGATTTCAAATGACTAAGCCATGATCTTATCTTGTCACATTCAGACGAAGATTATCTGTCTCTCTGCTCTGATAGCAGTAGTTATAAAGTTTGTTATGGATTCAAATGCAGTACCTATCAATGAAGTAGTTATTTGTCCTATCGGTACAAGGGTAGCAGCCAACTTTTGTTGCTTAAAATGTTGTTGCAGCAGTATTTCTTGTCAGTACAAGGACAACAGCTATCTAATCTTGCTCAAAATGTTGTTACTGCAATAGAATCAACTAAATAAAGTTGTATCATTAAAGCAATGCTACGATGTTGACAGCGTACCAGTGCTAGGACGTGGCCAAATTTTGAACTTTTGAGGTGTCCGGACCACCCGTCCGGACCATAGGGTCGGATGTATATCCGAACATGTGTATATTTGTGTTCCTTTGCTCTGAAACTTTAATAGAGTCCAGATTCTTCGTTTGAGCTCCGATTTGCTCCCCGTTTGTGGCGTTCGAAAGCTCGTGAGGAGATCTATGCATTCTCACAGTCATTTCCTACTTTTGAAATAAAAATTGGCATCAATTCTTGCCCAAAGTAAGAATCATGAAAAGCATAAGATAAGTGTGAGAAAGCGCATAAAAAGGTCCCATAAAAAATAATTGTAACACCCCAACTCAAAACGGGATCATCTCATAAACCTCCAATTACATATATTAATTTTGCAGCAAAATTTCTACAACAGTTGGTGTTACAGCCGTTAGTCACCCACGTGACTAACTAGGCATTCTAAATACTCCAAGATCTAGCTACGGTCTGATGGACCCGAATATACCGAACATTAGTATACATAAATCCTTAACATTATACATATTTCAAGTACAAGTTTAGATTTAGTCAACTAACTCTCCCATCCAATACATCTCTACCACAACTTATACCATTTATAGACGAGTGTATAAGCATATCTCGTTTAACAAAAAGGAAAACCCGAAGAACGTCTACCCGCTCCTACCCTCAGGACGGTCGTCTTATGTCATTTACCTGCAAAATAATATGGATGCCCGAGGGGCTCAGCACCTTGCTAGCACGGTTAACGTGTAGCCCCTAAGCTAATGGGGCTATGCACCACTATTTTGTCGTATACATGCGTGATTATTTATACAACAATAATAAGAAGTATAATAAAACACAATGCAATCATGTGAACAATCATAGCTCAACACATTGAACGACTTAATAAGCGTTCCTTAAGTAAGTGAGTTAGCTTTTTAACTCCTTAAATTGAGAAGCATTTAATTCTCATATTTCCTCTATCTCAAATATGACAACCATTCTTTAATTAGATTTCGTTGTTCCTTATTCCATTGTTTATCTTTGTCAGGTCAAAGGTAACCCTAGCCAATGAGCTATCAACTCCATTGGGTTAAATAAATAATATTTCTTAAATTTAGGATTTAGGTAGTTCTCACCACACCATCTTAATAATGCCTCCCACCTTGAATCGAAATCCAAGGTGACCAAGTCTGTTTATCGACTCTAGGCGACGAGTCAGAGACAGTCTCATTTGGAAGTCGGAATTTGATAAGGATACCAACCTCCTTCAATACACATGTGCTGGCACCATTCCGGATTTCCTTACCCCCAAGTTCCAGTTAGTTGAAGTCTCTAAGACAATGTTTGTTAGTTAAACCTCTTTCGGTTATTAGCAAACTAATATTAGGGAGTGTTTAATATTCTCATACTATTGTTTACTAAACATAGTTAGTAAGTCCTCAAAGGTAAGTTATGTTAGTTTCATACAACACACAAAAAATACAATAAACCGGTTGCATGCTTTATCTTGTTTAGTCGGAACAAATAAACAATTAGCACACTAGCCGAGGGACACCTCGTTAGCAAGCAAGCTACAAGAAAACCATACCGTTCACCGTTGTCGTCGGTTGTTTACTCTCCTCCGGAGTTCCACTTAATAAAACCCTAAAACATTCATCAAATCGGGTGGTTAATTCCTTTTAATTAACCTAGCTTATTTAATCATTAATGATTCCCGATTAATAATCACTAAGTCATTGTAGTTTAATCTTAATCACACAAGTCATTAACTTCTCATTATTTTTTAAGCTTGTTTATGCCTCTAATGACCCTTAAATATCATTAATTAACTCCTAAGAACCATATAATATCTATACCCATCAATTCCCCATGTTAGAATGTCATTAAACAACATTCTGGTGCATTTTCGAGGTGGTCCGGGTTTGTGTCCGAGGTTGTAAACACGGACCATCTCTCGGGTGAACTCACTGCCTTGTTTTTGCACTGGTCCGGGTTTGTGTACCAGGATGTAAACCCGGACCAAGCCACGGAAAAGACATTCTGCCTTGTTTTTAGTGTGGTCCGGTTTATGTACCTATTTACAAACCCGGACCAACATAGATTATGCCTAATTTGCTAGTTTTTCAACTCTTTCCAACCTCAATTCTTATCCAATCTTTTCCTAATATTTCCACATGTATAATAAAATGTTCTAAAATCATTTTAGCTCTTTAAAAGCCTTCTAATTCATCCACCTAACTCATACTCAATTCCTTGAACATTGTACTCAAATTCTTACTAATTTACTAACACTTGCAACTTAATTTCTTAGACTTCCAAGATGTAAATTTTGCTTACAATCTTAACTATCCCAATTGTTCCCTTACAACCATTTTGACCACACCTAATGCATCATTAGTCATCTTTATCTCCTTTACCCAAGCTACTCAAGGTTCCCAAGGTTATATTGCATCTCCTTTACGTTTACTACTCATCATTCCCAAACTTGTACATATATACGCATCTCTAATCATTCTCTTAACACCTTACATCTTTTCTTCCTTCATCTTGACCACTCTAAGTTCCTCTTAAACATTTTCATCTTCACCATCTAAGTCCTCTCATTACCGTCATGGTTATGCACACTAGTTCATACCTAAATCATCCCAAGACATTATACATCATTTTGCACAAGTCTTAACATTCCTCATACCATGATTTTGGTGTGTTTAATACACCCACTGAACCTCCAATTTCCCCCTAATCAACTCTAAGTCATCCTAATCCTCAAGAACACTTTAGTTTAGTCATTTCTACCAAAATCTCCTTTAATGATTCCTAGTACAACCTAGGTCATAAAAACTCACAACTACAACTAAAAACACTTAGTTTCTACTCAAGTTTTGCCATAGCTTCTCTAGTATATTATCATGCCCATATGCATAGTTTTTCTCCTCTAATCAACACAAGCTAACTAAATCCTTAGTGGATGTTCTCCAAAACACCAATTGCACTCAATACATCAATCCACAATGCATTGTATTAATCTTAAATTGCATAGCACTAAGGCTCTTAAATGACATGGCTCTTAAGCCCTTAAATGACATGACTCTTAAGCCCTTAAATGACATGAATTTCCCTTAGCCACCTGCACTCAACAATATTCCCATGGCAATACATAAAAGCCTTTATACTTCACTTATGATTGTTTTCCAACTCATATACCATTAGCTCCTTAGTCACAAGTTCATAAGCTTGTTCATATTTCTTTCCTAAGTTAACATAACCCATATTAATAATGTAAGCTCTAGGCTAAATTTTGTATCTATATAGACGCATCCCTAAAGGCATTAACAACATTAAGGTAAGTCATTTACCTTAAGATTTCTAAGCTCTTTTCTCTCTCCTTTCCTTGATTTTCTTGATTAAATTTTGGCCAAGGGAGTTCATCTCTTGCTAAAGTTCTAGCCAATATTCAAATTACGGTAATAAGTGCTAGGTAACACCCTTAAACTCATTGAAACAAACTTAGAATTCAAAGAGAGTGCTAAATGCACCAAAATGAATGATTACCTTATGGAACCTAAGAAGGTTTTTCTGTAGAGAATCAAAGCAAGGCTTGAAATAAGCTCTTCAAGATTGAATTAATGCCAAAACAAGGAATAGAACAAGGCCTCATGAGAAGTCAAAATCATCCATGTATAGAAAATGGAGAAAATGATGATTTTTTAAGCTTTTCTTACCTTAAACCAAAGAGAGTGTTAACTAGCTCTTGAATATGAATTTTCCTCTTCAAATGGAGCTCCTTCAATGGAGTCTAACTTCTGGTTTTTATGTTTTGAAAAGAGAGGATGGAAGGCCTTGGTCTAACTAGCACAAATATGCACTTGGTTTTGGATTTGGAGCTTGGAGTTGCATTTGGCAAGCAATGGAAGTTGAAGAAGATGGAGTGTTGTAGCATGAACGGTTTCCGTTGTGAGGATGAAGAAGAAGAAACCGGTGGGGGAAGTGAAATGAGAATAGAAGAGAGAGAAGAGAGGTATAAGGAAGATATTTGTCAAAAAGTAAATAGTCACTCTTTAACGTTTCCCTCTTCTTTCATAGCAAGTGCTGGCACCTTAAGTGGTGACTCACCCCCTTACAAAACTGACCACCTTTATTCAATTAGGGATGGTCATTTGACCATTGACCAACCAAAGAAGATTTATGACTTAAATTGTTACTATTTGGGCAATATTCACAATTAGTGTACAAATTTGTGAAATTTTTGTAATCTCTTTGATTTAGGCTTCCTAATGTGATACAAAGTAGTACATATGTTGTTTAAGGTGTATACTTGGTCAACTAGCCACTCAAAACTCATTTCTAAGATAATTTTTCAAAAATGTGCTTTAAGGAGTCTTAAAGCACAATTTGTGTTTAAACTTGTTTTTGAGCTTGGTTTTCTTTGGTAATTGTTTTTACATGTTATTTAGCATGTTAATAAGGTCTAGGAATGACCTTTTGGTCCTAACCAAGGTTACACAAGATCTAGAGCAAGTATTTGCATAGATTGCCTTTATGGTGATTTCTTGTGTTTTCTATGGTTTAAATTGTCTACCAACGTTTCTTAGGCATGATTTAGCCTCATTACATCATAATTTGATGTTTAATTACCATATTTAGGTTTGGGGTATTTCAATATACCCCCCTTAAATGAACTTTGTCCCCAAAGTTCTCATGCATCTTATATCATTAGAATACACGGATAACCTCATACCATAGATCACATAGATCATGT
This sequence comes from Limonium bicolor, assembly GCA_023374045.1. Classification (NCBI taxonomy): domain Eukaryota; kingdom Viridiplantae; phylum Streptophyta; class Magnoliopsida; order Caryophyllales; family Plumbaginaceae; genus Limonium; species Limonium bicolor. The sequence goes on from CM041780.1 coordinate 112,698,175, forward strand.
TTATATATATAAACCTACAGGCTCATATGGTCTGTCATATATGTATACTATACATATCACACAACATGTCTCAGCGTGTATAACACTCAAAATTCCCTTTGTTGCATCCTCCCCATGTCACCGGTCAGAAGACGAAAGGCTCACTGGTCCTCGGCTTCATGAGCGAGTAATGCAAGATATCACCCGCTGGTACCGACTATTGGACGCTTACGCTCTCTGGTCCGCGGTCCTTTGGAAGATTAAAAAAATTATATAACTTTTGTCGTATTCTCCCATGTCACCGTTCCAAAGACAAAGGCACATTCGTCCTCGCCTTCATGAGCAAGAAATACAAAACCACTCTGTTCTCCCCATGTCACCGGTCCGAAGACAAAAGCACAAACGTCGTCGACTTCATGGGTGAGACTCAGTAAAGAGGAAATCCTTTTTACGAGATCAAGTAAGGAATAGTTCCTCTAATTGAAAATACAATCAACTCCAATTCCACTTTTATGCTAATGCATCTATTCTTAACGTGATTAATTGTGACCAATGTAGGGAGTTTCAGGAATCATCCGACTCTGATGTGATCAGCATCAGAGTTGAACTATCCTTCCACCCCAATTTGTGTTTGGTTTCCCTTGATCCCTAGGAAATCAAGTTTCACCTCCCACGTCAATTTCAAACATCAAATAATTCACTCATTTCCAATTTTTTATCTTTTAGCCATTCTAGTCATAATCAATACATCTCCAAATTGTGGACTCAGTCCATCAATCATTCTCAGTTTCATAAGAGAAAATTTTCTTGATCCCACAGAAACGACAATGGGCATGAAGTAAGATCATATTCCATCATACCTTTCCACATACTCTTGATCCACAAGAGAAAATAATATATATTCAGCACAACATTTGCATAAAATTTTCAATTAAAGTGCTTTCAATTTTTTTCACCATAGACTTTTCTCACCACTCTTGTAGCGGCTTTGGGTCAACTATCCCAGGTCACAAGGACCTTAGGTAGCTAGGTGATAAAGCACTCCAAAGGACTTAATAACCAAGTGGACGAGGCCTGATTTTAGATCAGAATTGGAATTAGCATGCTCAGGATTAGTGGAGTAACTTGCCTTGTTGTTTTTCAACCATTTCAATCCAGTTCATTCCAAGGCTCAAAGCTAAGAACAAAGTTCAGATGGAGAATATTCTCATTTGTTTCAGCATTTCCAGAACAAAGACTTCAATTCAGCAAATAAAAACCAGAATAATTTTAAAATTTTGCACCCCAAGATCAGCTAACCAACTATACTTCCTCTATGACTTCCTTCCCAATTGAGCAATGCAAGAGAAAAGAGCTCAAAGACACACAAAAGGCAAGCTGCGAAGGAGCTCCCACCCCACACTTAGAGTGGAGCAATGTCGTCATTGCTTAGAAAGAAGTAAGAATTTACTGAGCAATCCAACGGGAAAACAAAATCGCACACAACAGATCAGAAGGGGGCATGTAAAATATTCAAGAGAAGAAACGGTAAGAATACTCCTTAGAGTCCGCTCAAGGTGTGTAGCAAGGCCAACCCACACTTGAGTTCAGCTAAGCGACAAAGTAAGCAAGCTGAGAAATATAATTTGCAAAGCCAGAAGAACTCAAGTGGAACCAGACAAAAACATCAGTAGAAAAATAAGAGCCAAGGCTCTTGCTGTAACACCCTGGATTTTGCCTTAAAACATAGATTATTAAATTACAAAACCAACGGTGAAAACGGCTTCGAAAACGGACCCCAAACGAGGTCTGAAAGTGTAAAACAAGCCTGGTCCGAACTTGTGTCCGGACATGGGAAGCTCGGACACAAGTCGAGAGTTGAAAAGTCTGAAAATTAAAGACGTCCGAACTTGTGTCCGGACTTCTAAGTTCAGACACAAGTCGAGTTTCAAAGTCCGAAAATTCTTACACGGCGTGTCCGAACATTGGTCCGAGCTTACAAGTTCGGACATAGGTCGAGACTTGTAAGTCGGCCTCATCCTCGCATGCTGTCCGAACTTCAATGTTCGGACAGAAGTTCGGACACACCAAACCAGAGAAAACACCTTAAACTCTCGGGGCCTGTCCGAACATGGATGTCCGGACGGACGTTCAGACAGGTCCTAATATGCATCTTTACAAGCGAAAACAGTACCAAATCAACACCAAAAGTAAACATAATAACTTAGCAATCAAAGAAGAATCATTGCAATGACTTAGTACCACTAATAACAACAAGAACACTATCGAAGGATCTCTTATACAAAAAGTGAGTCTCCATCATAACCAAAACTTCTTAGAGAACAATACCAACAAAACACTTCAACTTAATAGCAGCGGAATAGCAAAATCCAAAAGGCGTTACCGCCACACTCTAACGAAGAGTGCTCAGGCTTTAAGCTACTAACCAAACACCAAAACGTTTCCAAAACTTGTAAAACATAACAATTCCAAAACATAACTCAACTCGAAATAAAGCGTGGTAATTATCTAGTCATCCTAAGCTATGTGGTTGCGTGCCCCAATCCCCAATTCAGCCATGAGTATCTGCGACCATAAAACAACAATAGAAAAGCGAAGGGGTCGCGCAAATCAGCAAAACTGAGTAAACATTGCCTCAACTTGTAAAATACATTTTGAAACTCCTTTTTCATTTGCAAAACATTAACTCACACCACATCGTTAACCAGTTTCACCAACACCAAACCACCATTAATAAAACATTTTGGGGGAGAACTTTCCAAGAATCAAATCAATGGTTTACACGGACGACCCCCAAATCGGGTCGCAATAATTAGAATCCCACCTCACTCTACGTCCTTAAGTGTGCACACCCCCCAGAAGGCAACTTATGACCCAAAGGAGTAGATCATTAGAGCTTAACTGCAAGTAATGTCTGCAGTCAAAAATAATAAGAATATCCACGGGGTACATAGTACCAACAATTACACGGAGCGCCATAAGACACCAACAATTTACACGGAGCACCAAGAGGTACCAACATTCCAATAACCAATTCAAAGAAAGTCTCCCAAAACAGTTATTCAACCCTTTCGCAAAACAACTCATCAGAATACTCAAGGGAAAATTATTCCCAAACTTCCAAATATCAAAACCACAGTAAATCCAAACCATCGATAATCGCGAAACACAGAGGTAAAGAATGTTGAGCACAACATTTACCTGGATACGCTCACCACCACAGAATTACTCAGCAAGATCAGCAGTAGCGTTCGTCAGGGAATTCGGTGTCTAATTGTAAGCAAGCAGAAACACAATCAGGAATTACTCAAATACCAAAGAATTAACTATCTAACCTTACCAATGGATTCCCCACCTTCTACCAGAACCGGCACCAGAGAGAAGGGCGGTCCCTAAAAGAGACGGGGGGGGGACGGGAAAACAAAGAACGTGAATTAGAGAGGTTGGGAGCTTGAAAGAGAGAGAGAAGCATAGAGACGGCGTATTGAAGCTGAAGAAGATCGTGGAGTTAAATAGGGATTAAATAACAAAATAAAGTGGTAATTAATTAATATATACACTTGATTTAAAAAGGAGAGAGAATCGAGAAGTATTTTGTAAAATAATTACCACACTAATATTAATCTGAAAACTGAGTAATCAAATAATGTTAAAAATCATGGAAGGATCTAGATTCAAGATTAGAGAGATAAATAAATATTATTTGGTTAAAATAAAAATAGAAGAAGGACTAACTAATCGTTAGTAAAGAATGAGAAGAATGATCCAAATAAATAGATAAAAGAATAAATACATAGTAGTTGAATAAATAAGTTAGGAAGAGGAAAACATTTTAGAAAGAAGTAAAAATCAAATTTGTATTCTTAAACATAATAAAGTTGTTTGAGACGAACGTAAATATATATATATATATATATTGCTTCTCTGGGCCCTTAATAATTCTGTTAATAACATTCCCGGCCATATGCTAATTTAATCCTTTGCCAAAATTCACGGGTATTTCACTTGCAGAAGCATAGCATCAGCCAACACACCACAAACTAAAGAAAAGAGCAAAATAAACAACTAAACTAAGAAAGTGAAAAGAGATACAAACCGGTGGGTTGCCTCCCACCAAGATGCCCGAAGTTAAAGTCTCTGGCTAGACTTCGCAAGACAGCATCAAGGAGGGTTGCCAGCAGCTAGCAAGGGCTTTCTTCAGTCTGGAACGCCATTGCAAGCATGACTTCTTCGAAGATTTAGAAGGCAGTGCTGGAGTAACATCAGAAACAACAGTAGAAACAGGAGTAGTAGAAGAGGAACTCTCAATCAAGGATATTCCAAGTGCAAGAGGCTGAGCAAAAGTAGAGCCAAGGTACTTCTTCAGACGAGCACCATTCACCTGAAGACCACTCCAAACTTGTTCTCTAGCTTGTAGGCACCATAGGAAATGACTCCTACAACCTTAAATGGGCCGGCCCAGTGGGACTTGAGCTTTCTAGGGGAGAGACGAAGTCTAGAGTTATACAACAACACTTAATCACCAACTTTGAAATCTCTCCTCAGGATCATCTGATCATGGATTCTTTTATAGCGTTCCTTGTAGATCCTAGAGTGATCATAAGCTTGCTCCCTCAACTCCTCCAATTCAGATAACTAAAACTTCCTCTTCCCACCAGCAGCATTCAGATCCAAGTTCAGGGCTTTCAGAGCCCAATAAGCTTTATGCTCTAGCTCAACTGGGAGATGGCAAGACTTCCCATACACCAGCTTAAAAGGGGACATGCCAATGAGAGTCTTGAATGCAGTTCTGTAAGCCCACAAAGCATCATCAAGCTTGATAGACCAATCCTTCCTGGAGGAGTTGACTGTCTTTTCAAGAATCCATTTTAGCTCTCGATTACTCAGTTCTGCTTGACCATTAGTTTTGGGATGATACGGCAAAGCAACCTTATGAGTCACCCCATACTTTGACATCAGAGAATCAAAGGCCCGATAGCAGAAATGAGAACTACCATCATTGATGATAGCTCTGGGCACACCGAATCTTATAAAGATATATTTCTTCAGAAATTTGACCACAGTTTTAGCGTCAGCAGAAGGGCAGGGGATTGCTTCAACTTACTTGGAAACATAATCTACAGCAACAAGGATGTAGTGGTTTCCATGAGAAGAAGGAAATGGGCTAGCAAAGTCAATACCCAGACATCAAATAATTCCAGTTCAAGATTCCCTTCTGAGGCATCTCGTGCCTTCTTGAAATGTTCCTCATCCTCTGGCAGTTATCGCAGTGAGAGCAGAAGAGGTGGACATCCTTGTGTAGAGTGGGCCAGTAGAAACCATACTCTAACACCTTAGCAGTTGTCCTAGTGGGACCATGGTGACCACCCGCTTCTCGGGAATGACAGAACTCAATCACACTGTCAACTTCATCGAAAAGACACCTCCTAATCAAACCATCAGCGCACACCCTAAAGAGATAGGGGTCCTCCCAAACATAATGACGGGCTTCAGAAGGAAACTTCTTCCTCCGGTTGTAGCTTAAATCATGGGGAATCAAACCAGAGGCAAGATAGTTAGCCAGGTCAACATACCATGGCTCTTTAACTTTCCCAATTACAAAGACTGTTTCATCAGGGAAAATTCATTTTTGGGTACCCCATCATCTAGAGTCTCAAGCCTAGACAGATGATCTGCAACTCTATTATGCTTCCATTTCTTGTCAACAACCTCCAAGTCGATTTTTTGGAGAAGCAAGATCCATCTCAGGAGTCTGGGCTTAGAATCATTCTTTTGGAATAGGTACTTCAAAGCAGTGTGATCGGTATGGGCAATAACCTTACTTCCCGGCAAATAGGACCTACACTTATAAAGAGAAAACATCATAGCAATTAGCTCCTTTTCAGTAGTGGTGTAATTCTTTTGAGCTTCAGATAGAGTCTTACTTGCATAAGTGATAACCCTCAGAATTTTGTCCTTCCTCTGATAGAGTGCATCACCAACAGCATAATCGCTAGCATCTGTCATGATCTCAAAAGGAAGAGACCAATCAGGAGGAACCACAATAGGAGCCGAAATGAGCTTACTCTTGATAGTCAGACAAGGGCTTAGTTGGAGAAGTCCTGGATGAACCTTCTATAGAACCCTGCGTGACCCATAAAAGATCTGACACCCTTAACTGAAGTGGGAGGTGAAATACCCCTAACCATTAAATAATTAAATAATGGGAAATAAGTATTACTTGGGGGATTATGAAACCCTAAGAAAACATATAACACTTAGGCGTTAAAAACGCACCGAAACTCCTTAAGGTCAACAATGTGCGCTAAGCTGGACCTTAAGCTAACTATGATATATAAACTATAAAACTCATACCAAGTCAATTAAGGATCGTTATATGACCTTTAAAACATAGGACCTCAGCTAGAACAAAGTAAAAATGCAAAATGCCCGGGAGAGTCAGCACACCTCCCTTAAGGCCCAAAAAGCCCCGGAAACACCCGGAAATGCTTTATAAGATGGAATAAGTCATTACACTTCATTCCAAATGCACCATAACACTTTATTAAACATATAAGAGGAGGTACTCACACCAAATTCTCAATTAAACGCAAAGTGCTCGGAGGTACCCATTGGGGGCCCCATAAACCCCCAGGAATGCCCCAGAGAAGTGCCGAAGTGGCACGAACTCCTATTTAATTCATTCTTAGAGTTCCTATCATCATTATTCATCATTATAAAGGTAATGCTCGAGCTACTCTTTCAAAAATACACAAAGTGCTCGGGGAAATTCGTAACGCTCCTGTTTTGGTCCGGGAGTGTCCCGATAGCCCGGGAATTGTGTCATGAGTTGATATAACCCCATATAACTCAATGTAACACCTTATTATATCATTATTGACCATAAACAATGTTTATAAACACTTGTAACTCATAACGACAACTTATTTTCTAGAATATCCTTAGAGCACAAAAACGCACTTCCGGGTGCCGTAAAAATGCGTTCTACGCTATTACCTTGAAGTTTTTGAGGAGCCACGAGTTGGGAATATTAAATGGGGATGAATTGACCATCTAAATCAATCAAATACAGTTCTAAAATCATAGCACAAGTAGGGCCAAAATTGTGATCAAAAAGTACTATAAATTCAGCATTTTACCTTAGAAACTTTCATCTTTTACCTTGGTATAAATATACCAAATAAATGTTGTGACTTATAAAATGTTACAATATGATCTTAATGTAATATAATGTGACAAATATCAGGTTGAAAATCTATTCCACATGGTCTCACAAGGGGCCGTTTTTTAGCATGTATTTGACATGATTTTAGTTTTAAAAATGTCATGTAACATGGTGACTCATCCTTCCACATGCCATGTGACATTATAACAAGGGAATCTCAGTCTAGGAAGGTCTCCACTGCCAAAAATCTGCAGGAAAATAACAAGGAGATTAGCTTTTGTAAAGTCATGGAAATTAAATACATAAAGCTAAATCCTAGATCTACTTTAGTCACATGTTGGTATTAGTCTAATATATGTCAATGAATCAGCTTGTTTCCCACCCAAGGCTGCCAAAAATGACCAAGGAAAAATGAGTGTGCTTGCTGTTTAATAATCAAAGAAAGACACCTACCTAACTAAGCATGTTTCCTTGTCTTCAATAAACAAAATCAAGAGGACACCTACACCCCTTTTGCCGTGAACCTACAAGGAAAACAAGACAACATTAGAATGGGTAATTCAACATAGAAAATGCAAAAGAAATACCTTGCCTAATTTCCTAGTATTCATGCCTTGTCACCTTGTTTCAAGTGGCATACAAAGCCATTCCTTTTCCCCTTCACATGGCCGAAAGCATGGCTGATTGGAAGGCTTTATGGAGCCAAGAGTCAAGCAATTAAACTAAGGAAAAGCTTACCCAACTTTGACATTATTGTGTCTAGATTCCTTCCTTGCCTATTCTCTTAATTCCATACGTGAGCTAGCATCCTCTTTGCTCCTCACTTGGCCGATTTTGGTAAGGCTCTCTCTTCTCTCTTTTCTTTCTTCTCTAGTTATCTTCTTCTTGTGAGCTTCAAGCTCCATTGATGTAGATTTAACCTTAAACTCCATTTGTGTGTTAAATTCCTAGCATCTTCCATCAAGTCTTGAAGCAAGAATCATCCTAAAAACCTTGCAAGATTTCGCCAAGCATTTGTACTCCAAGGAGTTGTCTTGATTCAAAATCAAAGCAAGGATTAATCAAGGTTAATCTAAGGTATTTTCATGTTTGAAAATCCTAGTAATACCTAAGCTCATGTCCAAAAATTCTAGCTTCTAAATCAATGTTCTCTTCACCATTTCATGAAGGAAACTAGGATCTCCAACCATCCTAAGGTGCACCGAAAATTCCTTGACAAATACCTAAGGTAAACTCTTATAAACTACTCCAAATCTTACTTAGAAATCCTTGTTAGAAGTCTAACAACTGGATCTCCTAAATCTATGTATGGAGACCGAAAATTCTACACCAAGATACCATTGGAGGAGCTTGGAATTCAAGAGGAAATCAAGTACAAGAATCACCTTGATTTAAGGAGTAAGTTTCTATAATTAAATCTACTAAGTTTAAGCTTTGATTTAAGCTTCAAACCTGGTACAAAATTTATGTACAACCCTTCATTAAATTAAGGCCGAAAACTATAGGTTATATTACCAAGAAAATAATTTATAACATACAAGGTAAGATTATTACCTTAAGATATAATTTTTGGGTAACAAAAATTAAATATGATGCATATATATATTTAAGCCAAATTGTCTAGGAGTTAAATGCTTAATTTTGAGCTTATAATCATCCTAAGTCATTAACATAATTTTTAGAAGTGTTATATGGCTTATATGCATTTATATATACTTATTATAAGATATAAATCAAGTTTTAAAACCATATGGTAAGTTAATATTAAAACCGAGAACAAAAGGGTTCATTTGGTGATTTTTGAAGAATATAAGTATATTAACTTATATCATAAATTTTGGGTATATTAAAAATAGCTACAAGTATTTAAATGGCTAGTTTATTAAGTTATGTGGCTAAAATGTAAATTGTGAAAAGTTTGGGTATTATATGTCATTATCGAGAGTTAAAAGTATTATTAGCATAATTATGATATAATATGAAATACCCCTAAATTAATTTAAATTAATTTAGGGGATTTCTTTTATAAAAACCCTAAATAATATTATTAAACACTAAATTAGTATATGGTATTATTTAAAAATTATTTAGGGGACTTCTTATATTAAATTCTAAATAATAATACAATTTAATTTAATTTCTTATATGGTATTATGAATTTAATAACAAGATTTATAAGTCAATAAATCTTGGAAAAATTCCTAGACACTCCAATTATATTATAAAGATTTTAGAAGTATTTGGAGCATTGATTTGAAACATAAAAGTCAATATAAAATTCTAGAAACCCTAAAGCTTCTTAAGCCTTGCTAGGGTTGAATTTTTGAGAATGGTCAAACCATCCCATGAAACCTATACCAATAAATAGGTTATGGAAAACCTAGAAGATCGATAAAAAGAACGTCGAAAACGGATCATCCTAGCCAAAGTTATGATAGAATGAAGTTTAGAGCCAAAATTTTGAAAAGTGCCACGTGTCAAGACCACACGGGTCACCGGTACTTAGCACAAAAATCGCTAAGTAACTTAACTTCCATCAGTGTTTTTGCCCTAACTTTAATCACCGATATCTCAGTCGTCTTTGAGAATTATTGACTGCCGTCTTCTCCATTCTCTTCTCCTACAATTCCTCTTTCCAACCATAACTCATACACAACCTAACTCCGTCTACATCGACGACAAATTTGATCTGAATTAGTGAAATACCCCAAACCTTGATATATTGTTTAAATACTAAACTATGATATTTAAAGGCTAAAGAGTGCCTTAGAAACATCAGTGTCCAATTTAAACCATGGTGAAAACAATAAAGTACCATAAATACAGTTTGAGCAAAAACATGCTCTAAACTTGGAGTGAACTTGGTTGGGACCCAAAGAGCCTACCAAGACTTAGTGATATTCAATTATGATTTAATAATGCTAATTAACTCCTTAGGAAACCTTGGTAGACAATTAAACCAAACAAAACACAAATAAATACCTTAAAGTCAATATGGGCAAAAATGTGCTCTAAGCTTGGGATAAATTTGTATAAGACCTAAAGGTCATATCTATACCTTAATTATATGTTAATGAACGTATTAAACCAATTACCAAAGAAAACCAAGCTTGAAAACAAGTTAAAACACAAAATGTGCTTTAAGGAGTCTTAAAGCACATTTTTGAAAAATTGTCTTGTAAATGAGTTTTGAGTGGCTAAATGTCCATCATTACTCTTTAATTAACATGTGTACTACTTAGTATCACATTAGGAAGTCTAAATCAATGGGAAATCAAAAATTTCACAAATATGTGCCTTAGTTTGTGAAAATATGCTAGTTTATGACATAAGTCAATATAAGTAAGTTAATTGGTCAACAAAGACCAAACTACCCCTAAGTAGATGATGGGGGCCAGTTTTTATTGTGGTGAGTCACCACTCTTGCTAGTTTGATAAGTAAATAAAGATGACAACTAAAGTTTACTATTTACTTTATAAGTAAATATCTTGTGAAAGCAAGCTCTCATTTCATTCCTTCCTTTCCCACTCATACCCACCATCACCTACCTTCATTCTCCCAACTCCATCGGTTTTGCTACAGCAAAACCTCACCATCTCCAACTCCTTTTGCTTGTAACTCATGACTCTATGGTCCAAATTTAATTTCAAGACCACAATTCTTCTGGTTGGAGCAAGCTCTACACTTCTACCTTTTCAAATCTTCAAAAGCCTCATTTTGGTGCCATAGAGATTCACCATTGAAGGAGCTTGAGCTCATATTTTCATGCCTTGTCATTCTCCTTTGTTTCAAGGTAAGGAAAACCAAAGAAAATCAATGTTTCCTCTTGTTTTTGTGTGTAACCGAGAATCACCCTTTGATGGTGTGTTCTTTTGATCTTTCATAGCTCCATTTCAACCTTTAAAGGACAAGGAGGAGTCCTCTCTTGTTACTTATACAAGCTCTCTTTTTATTCCAAGGTAAAACAACTATCCTAATGTGTAAAGACAATATATATAACCTAGGGTTTGTAAATGAGTTTAAGCATGAAGCTTGAATGCTCATTGGTGTTACTTGTATATTGATTAGAACATTGACAAGTAACTAAGTCCACTTGCCGATTTCCAAACAAGGAAGAACAAGAGTGTTCAAGTAAAAATCTTGAAGAAAAGAGGTAAATGTGCTAACCTAATGTAATTTATTCCTAAGGAGAAATGAGCTTATATTGCTTATTAAAACTACCTAAAGAGCCAAAGGTGAATGAGTTAGTAAAAGCTCTCAAAGAGATTATTAAAGGGCATATGTGATGTTGAGTGTATTTGCAGGTCAAAAGCAATATATATGTGGGAAATTCGGTGTTTAAGGTTTATGTTATTTAAGGGCCTAAGATCCATGTTATTTAAGGGCCTAAGTGCCAAGCAATTTAAGTTTATGCACTATATTGTGATGTAGTGTAGTTTGAGGTTTGGTTGTGTGCAAAGAGTGTCCCTTGTAAAGTTGTGTCTTTGATGGTTAAAGGATGAAAAACAATATGTTTGTGTGTATCAAGTGATTAAGCGTTTTGGTTGTGAAAGGGTGAAAACCTAAGTGTTTGTGTGTGAGAATACTCTTGATGGATTTTAGGTGTTCTTGAATGTCTAATGGTGAAAGCTATGTGCTTTGGTATAGCAATGTGCTAGAAGAACCCATGTCAAAATTTAGATAATGTATAAGAAGTTTTAAGTGTTTAAAATGAGTTTTGGTGAGTTTGGAAGTGTTGAGAATGGTTAAGTGTTTTACTAGGGAAAGAAAGGTGCATTAAGGTGTTTTAGAAGGCAAGAAGGATTTAGGCATTATCTTGGAAGTTCTAGAAATCCAATGGGTGTTTTGGGGTGTACTAAAGTCTTGGAGGAGTTTGTTAAGGTTTAGGTAATGTTGATGTACAAGGAGGAAATGATGTTTAGGTAAGGAAGATGTTTGAACTTGTGAAAAAAATTCTTGGAAGGACATGAAGTATTTTTGGAGGGCTAAATATAGTGTGGGAACATGCTATAAACCTAAGGGGAAAGTATTATAAGTATTGGGCATTTAGGCAAGAAATGAGTAAGTGTTTAAAGGTATAGAAAATGGAGTTTTGGGCACGTCCGAACTACCGTCCGAACATGGACGTTCGGACATGCCCTGTTGCGCGTAAGTCTCCTGAGCTTCGACTAGTGTCCGAACTACCGTCCGAATTTGGAAGTTCGGACACACCTATCTCTATATTCTGTTTTGGCCTCGAACAGCATCCGAACTTGGGAAGCTCGGACGCATGTTCGGACAGTCGTCTGTTTACACCCATTTGAGCCTCGAACAGTGTCCGAACTTGGGAAGTCCGGACACAAGTTCGGACAAGGCGCTGTATGGACCAAAAACATTGTTTAAGGTTATAGGATGATGGGGATTATTAAGTAATGATGTTATAAGATTGTTAAGGACATGTTAAGTGAGTTATAATGACAATTTAGTGGGGGGAAAAGTTGTATTAAAATGTAAAAGTAAAACAAGTTAAAATGTGAAGTTATTTAACTAGTTAACGGGGATAAGTTATGAGCATTAGACTTTAAACAATCATGTTACCCCAATGTTAATAAAAGTAAATGTAATGTTACCAGTTATTCAAAGATGTTACGAGGAACATGTGATGGCACGTTAGAGTGAAACCCCGGTGACAGGTATGGTTTTCTTGCAACCTGTGTCCTACCGGATTACACCGGCTTGTATGCCAATGTGTTTTTCTGTATGTTTGCCACGTTGTAAGATAAAACATGTAATGAGTTTATAGTAATTCATTTATGTGGCGTGTTCAATTCCGATACCATTTAACCTCGAAAGTGTTAAACCTTAGCTAACTGAGTCTTGGATCACATGAGAGATCGGTATTCGGATTTAACGACCCGAACCATGGGACGTTCTAACCACGGATATGCGTGAGTTAATTGTTTGATGTTTGTGTGTGAATGTATGGACCTCCCTCGTGTGTTAAACCCAGTTGAAATACCCTTTTGGTGTGTGGATGTGGTAGATTCCATAGTGGGGCTCTAACTATTTATCTACAAGTAAATATGTACTAACAGGGGTGAGGAATCCGGTCAGGCCGGTCGCGCGTTGTTGGGAGTGGGTATCCTTTTTAGCTTTACCCTCCTCACTGTTATGGTTGTTTCCCTCACGGGTTACGATCTCCCATTAGCTTACTCCAAAGCTTAGCTATTCTGACTTATGATCGGTTTAGGGGGAACATGTGTTTGTGTGGTGTGTTCGGGTCACTATATCCGAACCATCTTAACTTAAGTTACTCGTCCGACTATTAGGATGGTAATGAGTGTTGTATAACGAGCTTAACATGAGGGTAATATCATTCTCTAGGCTCACAGGTGAATTAACTATGTTTGGGTTAGTTCCTAAGAGAACCGTTCCCGTTATGTTATGTGTTATTGTTGTACTGCAATTCCCATTGCGATGTTACGTTATGTGCACGTTGAAACGTGAAAAGTGTTGTTATGTGGTGTATGTGGATCATGGACATGAATCCCAGTTTATAAAAGAGACGTTTATGGATAACCCGATTTTTGGGTAAGTGTCGTCTATTAAGGAAGTAGCTCCACTAGAGGAGAACCCTCTAGGGTTAATGAACACAATGAGCGACTTATCAAGTATGGATGTGTTATTTGTTTGTTGAGCCCATAGTGGTGGAATGTTATGTGTTGTGTGTCGATAGTTTACATGCATGATTCAAATATAATCAACCGCATGCTAAGACGACAATTAGTTGTGCGTGGCCCGGTAGCATGCGGGCTGCGGGATTACCATACCAGCAAAGGTGCTGAGCCCCTGGGGGGCCACCCTTTCTCTTCTTTTTCCTATTTCAGGTACAAGGAGCTGGAAGCCGTTCGGGAGTAGGACGGGGTAGTCGTTTGTACATGGGTAATCATTTAAGTTGTATATGTACAGTAGGTGTAGTAAGACCGAAATTGTCATTGGCATTAGTTTGTGAATACTCGGTACAGTTGGAAGGTTTATGTATGTTGTCGTCGTTAATGGAAAGGGATATTAATGTGTAGTCGCTCGGAATTCTAGTCCATCAGACCGATACAATGTATTTGTAATAGCCTTGTTAGCCACGAGGGTGGTTAACGGCGTGTAACACCAACAAGTTAAGTAATGTGATGAGTATGTAATCCGCTGCAGTTTGTTGTTAAGTGTGTTATTATTGGATGGGGTGTTACAAAATGTGGTATCAGAGTGAAGTATCGCTCTGATGACTGAATTACCGAGCTTAGGAAGTACCGAGTTAGGAGTTTAAGACTTTGGGTTAAGGGTTGAGTGATAGCGTGAGAGATACGCTAGTTAGGTATTACCAGTGCGTACTGGAAACCTACAATATCCATTCCGCCCTCCACAATCCCTGTTTTATAACTTGGGAAACAACGCCAGGGAGATGGAAGTCCTCTCATACTCGGGAAAGCCCGATCTGGCTGTTATTAAACATCGCTGTAAGTAAGGAGGACCAGTCATACGGTAGATCCCGAAGAGTGGGAATCCCGGAGACGGTTTCTACCTGAACAATGTTAATCGCATTAATAGCGAAGAATAAAGAATTTTTTGTATAAGAGAATAGAATTTCCGGCAACCTGGGTCGACATGCTGAGCAGTCGAGCACAACCAGCTTGCAACGCACCAACCGTGCAACAGGCAGGAAGTGGATTAATGAAACCCGAGACGAGTGTCTACGGGACCACAGTTGTTAAATGATACGCCAACGGTATACCAACATACAAAGGAACTACAACATAGTGCCCAAACAGAGACAAGTCTCAGTAACCACGACAAATGCGTGGAACGGGCTACGAAGAGGAAATAATACTAGAAAAAGGGGGTCTCCCAGAATGGGAAACACCCTAGTTAATGATTATCATGTGAAGACAGTGAGAAGTTGAAGTTACCCAGAGGGTTATTGTCAAGACTGTAAGGTCAAGTAAGGGCCAACAAGGCCACTGATGATAGTGCGGGTAAGAACAATACCGCAACCGGTGTGTGTGATTAACCGATAGCCAGTTAGCATGGCGCACTTGTCATGGCAAGTGCTGCTATAACAGGGCTGTCCGGGAAAATTTTTAGCAAATACAAAGTATTTAGTGAAGTAACAAGAAGTTGAAGGAGATCATCATGACCATGGAAGGGCTTGATAGCCTAACCTCTGTAATTGGAAATACACCAGTCAGCAGGAAGCTAGACTTGGTTAAGGCAAGAAAACGTTGTAAAACCACGAGAATTTTTTTTCTTTCAAACTTAGAACTCTTTTCTTCCAAAACCAAAAATTTCTTTCAAACCAATACCTCTTTCTAACCTTCTTTTAAACCAAACCAGTAAACCCAAGGGTAGTTGATAAAGATACAACAGTGGATAAACTTTCCCTCGATTGAGTTCGGGAAGCATGGAATGCATGTTATCATAGGACAATATAAGGGAGTTGACAACAGAATACTTCACCTAGGCGTGTGACGGACACTACGAGTGTACCAACTGAAATGTGGGGCGACCGCACTCCGATAGGAGCTTGTGGGCCTGAAAGACCTACTTATGGGTTAGTCGGGTAAGTAGCAATGTATCAGCATGGTACCCCACACATGTATGCGAGTAGAGTCCTGAACACGGGAAGTAGTCGACTCCATACTACGGTTAGCAGTAAAAGTCAAGCAAGAGCTAAGGATTCCCAAGAATGGTTAAAGTAAAGGAACCCAGTTAAGTTAATGAGACTAAAAGGAATTAGTAAACTCATTTTAAAGAAACGTTTAAGAGTCAGGAAGTGCGGAGTGCACTGACTGTTATGTAAAGACATCACATATGTCTTAAGAATCCCGAGGGGTAAACATGATAGCTGGAATGGTGACCCAGCTTGTGCATGGCAAGAAGATGCCTAATGTGGACACATTAATGTGCAATGAACGGGAGGAAACTCCCATAATGAGTACCTACACTACCAGGAAATGTTGATCTTGACAGAAGAAGATAATAAGCCAGTTAAAAACGTAAAACGGCGTGGTTAACTAAATGTACCAATGAGTGCAAGCCAGATGTAAAGGCATGACTAAGCAATACCCAGGAGCAATCCTTCAAGGGTGCTCGCATCAACGATAGTTGAACGAAATGACATGACAGAAACACAAGAGTTGAAGCTTATACTTAGTATGACATAAGTTGTTAGGAGACGGACTGACAATCCTAAGGGGCATCCCATGGAAGGAAACGTGATGCAACGACCTTGTCATAGAGCCCAATATGACGTCCAAACCATGTAATGTTGTACAGAGAAGTACATGTGTGTGGACAGCCTACAATGAGCGCAGCTCAAGGCAATAAGGCTTATAAGATATGTAATATAAATTTAATCGATTGTAAAAGTTCATGTTATATAAGTAAGTAAAGTGGATAACGAACCACTGCTAAAGAGTGAATATTGTGAAACCGCTGAAGCGGTTGTTATGTGAACCAAGTTCAAGAAACATGTTAGGGATTGACCAGGTTGTCATTGCGAGAGAACAGTTAGTTGAGTAGCATGTGGGTATAAAGTGAAGCACCGAGCTGAATAACGCCGGCTTGTGACTCGAGTGATCAACGCTCAAGGAGCATTCAGTAGTCATCCAAATGAAGGACGAACCAAAATACTAATGATGTAAGTATATGAGTGGGAGCTAATATGACAGTGAATACCATATAAGTTGATGTTATACAATGAGAGAGAGCACGGTGCGCAGTAAGCGACCGTTGTATAAGTGTGGTTAAATAGTAATATGGCAGATAAGACCAGTTATGAGATAACTCAGTGGAGATGCAAGGTAAGTGATGATAAACAGACTGGGCAATAAGCCAGTGGTTGGTACTATGTGATAAGGAACTCAGTGTGGATCCCATTGCTAATAAGAGATTTACTGTCAAGAGTTTACGCCTCTGCACTCTGTATGACTGAGTGTTTTGGTATTGCATTTGTGCAGTAATGATCGAGTGTGATAGCTAGGATTCGGGAAATGTTAATTGTGGTGGAAACAGAAAGCGGCTTATAACGCCATAGTGACTGATGCATAGGAAATGCAAGGACATACCGAAGAATGAGTACTTGTACAGGACCAAATGTGGAGGCATGATTAAGAACAAGTGACTATAGTAGCACTAAATACCAAATATTGGTATGGAATATACCTTAAGTGTGGGAAATAACTGAGAGAGCACTACACATTAGGTGGTAGCTCAATCCCAACCGACAGTAAGTCGGAAGGAAACAAGTCAATCATTGTGAAATACATAATAGTATACATAGTAAATTATTAGAGAAGTGGATGGAAAGTTTTGAATCTCACCGAATTTGCTCACGGTCAGAAATACCACGCATCGGTTGAGAAACCGTTATTACCAAGATAAAGGTGATAATTGGGGATGTACAATACAGTAAGAATAACGAATGGGGCAAACTAAGCCCTACAGTTATTAGAGTTTCACAGCAGAAACTAGTGAGCCAGTGATTCAAGTGTTGAATGTCCATGGTGAACATGAGTGAATGGCTAGTTATTAATGCCTAGAAGCCTCACAGGCCAGAACCGAAACCAGTTAAGAGTTAAAGCAAACTCCAATGAGAATTCTTGGTTTAGCAACTAAACCGCCAATATGGTTAAGATCCTCTAATCAGAATGCATTGTATAATAGACCGCGTGGAAGTTAAAGTACTTCACGATGGCAGAACGTTTTAAACCAATGATTCAGTGATTGATTACGTGGGTGTAATCCCTTTTAAGGGGGGTAGAGCGCAAAACCACTTAGTGTGTATTACCGTACAAGTGTACGTAGTGTACGTGACCTATATTGTGCATAGCACAAAATAATTGTTTTGGTGATTGGTGTGTGTGTTACGTAAACATACGCATTCATTCATGGTTTAATTGTGGTAATTGCGCACAGAAGATGCGAATACCATTGTGATAAGTGTGTTTATTTGTTAACAGTTGTGTGTGATAGTACAAGTGTGGGGAGTAGAGAAACTCCCGGGGAACTAAAACCCCGATAGTGTATAAACGTGAAACTGTGTATTGTATTTTGATAAAATATATGTGTATGTATACAATATAGTGATTCATGAAAAAGGGTATGAAACCGACATAGAACCTAGTGAGAATAAGATACCCTAGGTAACAAGATTAAAGTGAATGGAGATAATTGATAGACGGAGTTCTATCCTTTGGAGATGTAATGATTATGACTAGAAAGACTAAAAGATAGAAAATTGGAAATAAGTGTATTACTTGATGCTTGAAAATGAAGTGGGAGGTGGAACTTGATTTGCATGTGATCAAGGGAAGCCGGACACAAATTGGGGTGGAAGGATATTTCAACACTGATGCTGATCACATCAGGGTTGGATGATTCTTGAAGCTCCCCTTAAGTGGTCACAACTAACCACGCTAAGAAAAGAAGCAAAGAGCATAAGTTGGACTTGGAGTTGTATGTGTTTTCAAAAAGGATTTTGAATTGGTATTTATAAAACGTCGATAGATACCTTACGTTATGAAAATACTTTTACTTAACCTTAACAAAGAATATTTTTGTAGTACTTGCCCGGTGACATGGGAAACATATGTGTTAAAGATTAAGTGATTGTTTTGATCTCCCAAAGGAACGGGGACGGAAGGTGTCCATCGCGACCGGGTTTTACGGGATCACAGTGTATATAAAAGATATCTTTGATTGTTATACATGCTATGACATGTTGTGTTGTATGTGAAATAAATACTATTTTGACCTTGAGTCCTAATGTGGTTGAGTTTCGAAAGTTGTTGTGTTACCTAGACCTATGTGTCTAAATGTTGTTATGTTACCCAAGACTAGAGAGTCTAAGGATTGTTATGTGAGTACAATATTGTTAAGATACCCGGACCATTGAGTCCGAGGTTATCATGTGAGTATGTTATGTTATGTATGGATGTGAATATGTTGCCTGGACCGTCAAGTCCGAGGTTGTGATGTAAAGTACGTTTGGTTATGGAAGTTTTATTTTGTAAGTTATCCCCGTGTTCCAATCCAATGATGTGTGGGAAGTGTGAACTTCGAGGACGAAGTTCTTTTAAGGGGGGTAGATTGAAATACCCCAAACCTTGATATATTGTTTAAATACTAAAATATGATATTTAAAGGCTAAAAAGTGCCTTAGAAACATCAGTGTACAATTTAAACCATGGTGAAAACAATAAAGTACCATAAATACAGTTTGAGCAAAAGCATGCTCTAAACTTGGAGTGAACTTGGTTGGGACCCAAAGAGCCTACCAAGACTTAGTGATATTCAATTATGATTTAATAAGGATAATTAAGTCCTTAGGAAACCTTGGTAGACAATTAAACCAAACAAAACACAAATAAATACCTTAAAGTCAATATGGGCAAAAATGTGCTCTAAGCTTAGGATAAATTTGTATAAGACCTAAAGGTCATATCTATACCTTAATTATATGTTAATGAACGTATTAAACCAATTACCAAAGAAAACCAAGCTTGAAAACAAGTTAAAACACAAAATGTGCTTTAAGGAGTTTTAAAGCACATTTTTGAAAAAGTGTCTTGTAAATGAGTTTTGAGTGGCTAAATGTCCATCATTACTCTTTAATTAACATGTGTACTACTTAGTATCACATTAGGAAGTCTAAATCAATGGGAAATCAAAAATTTCACAAATATGTGCCTTAGTTTGTGAATAGTAACCAAAATATGCTAGTTTATGACATAAGTCAATATAAGTAAGTTAATTGGTCAACAAAGACCAAACTACCCCTAATTAGATGATGGGGGCCGGTTTTTATTGTGGTGAGTCACCACTCTTGCTAGTTTGATAAGTAAATAAAGATGACAACTAAAGTTTACTATTTACTTTATAAGTAAATATCTTGTAAAAGCAAGCTCTCATTTCATTCCTTCCTTTCCCACTCATACCCACCGCCACCTACCTTCCTTCTCCCAACTCCATCGGTTTTGCTACAGCAAAACCTCACCATCTCCAACTCCTTTTGCTTGTAACTCATGACTCCATGGTCCAAATTCAATTTCAAGACCACCATTCTTCTAGTTGGAGCAAGCTCTACACTTCTACCTTTTCAAATCTTCAAAAGCCTCATTTCGGTGCAATGGAGATTCACCAATGAAGGAGCTTGAGCTCATATTTTCATGCCTTGTCATTCTCCTTTGTTTCAAGGTAAGGAAAACCAAAGAAAATCAATGTTTCCTCTTTTTTTTTGTGTAACCGAGAATCACCCTTTGATGGTGTGTTCTTTTGATCTTTCATAGCTCCATTTCAACCTTTAAAGGACAAGGAGGAGTCCTCTCTTGTTACTTATTCAAGCTCTCTTTTTATTCCAAGGTAAAACAACTATCCTAATGTGTAAAGACAATATATATAACCTAGGGTTTGTAAATGAGTTTAAGCATGAAACTTGAATGCTCATTGGTGTTACTTGTATATTGATTAGAACATTGACAAGTAACCAAGTCCTCTTGCCGATTTCCAAACAAGGAAGAACAAGAGTGTTCAAGTAAAAATCTTGAAGAAAAGAGGTAAATGTGCTAACCTAATGTAATTTATTCCTAAAGAGAAATGAGCTTATATTGCTTATTAAAACTACCTAAAGAGCCAAAGGTGAATGAGTTAGTAAAAGCTCTCAAAGAGATTATTAAAGGGCATATGTGATGTTGAGCGTATTTGCAGGTCAAAAGCAATATATATGTGGGAAATTCAGTGTTTAAGGTTTATGTTATTTAAGGGCCTAAGAGCCATGTTATTTAAGGGCCTAAGTGCCAAGCAATTTAAGTTTATGCACTATATTGTGATGTAGTGTAGTTTGAGGTTTGGTTGTGTGCAAAGAGTGTCCCTTGTAAAGTTGTGTCTTTGATGGTTAAAGGATGAAAAACAATATGTTTGTGTGTATCAAGTGATTAAGCGTTTTGGTTGTGAAAGGGTGAAATCCTAAGTGTTTGTGTGTGAGAATACTCTTGATGGATTTTAGGTGTTCTTGAATGTCTAATGGTGAAAGCTATGTGCTTTGGTATAGCAATGTGCTAGAAGAACCCATGTCAAAATTTAGATAATGTATAAGAAGTTTTAAGTGTTTAAAATGAGTTTTGGTGAGTTTGGAAGTGTTGAGAATGGTTAAGTGTTTTACTAGGGAAAGAAAGGTGCATTTAGGTGTTTTAGAAGGCAAGAAGGATTTAGGCATTATCTTGGAAGTTCTAGAAATCCAATGGGTGTTTTGGGATGTACTAAAGTCTTGGAGGAGTTTGTTAAGGTTTAGGTAATGTTGATGTACAAGGAGGAAATGATGTTTAGGTAAGGAAGATGTTTGAACTTGTGAAGAAAATTCTTGGAAGGACATGAAGTATTTTTGGTGGGCTAAATATAGTGTAGGAACATGTTATAAACCTAAGGGGGAAGTATTATAAGTATTGGGCATTTAGGCAAGAAATGAGTAAGTGTTTAAAGGTATAGAAAATGGAGTTTTGGGCACGTCCGAACTACCGTCTGAACATGGACGTTCGGACATGCCCTGTTGCGCGTAAGTCTCCTGAGCTTCGACCAGTGTCCGAACTACCGTCCGAATTTGGAAGTTCGGACACACCTATCTCTATATTCTGTTTTGGCCACGAACAGCGTCCGAACTTGGGAAGCTCGGACGTGTGTTCGGACAGTCGTCTGTTTACACCCATTTGAGCCTCGAACAGTGTCCGAACTTGGGAAGTCCGGACACAAGTTCGGAAAAGGGGCTGTATGGACCAAAAACATTGTTTAAGGTTATAGGATGATGGGGATTATTAAGTAATGATGTTATAAGATTGTTAAGGACATGTTAAGTGAGTTATGATGACAATTTATGAAATACCCCAAACCTTGGTATGTTGTGTGAATGTTAAAATATGGTATTTAATGGCTAAAAAGTGCCTTAGAAACATAAATGAACCATTTAAACCATGGTAAAACACAATCAAACACTAAGACACGGTTTGAGCAAAAACATGCTCTAAGCTTGGAGTGAACTTGGCTAGGACCCAAAGAGCCTACCAAGACTTGATAATATTTAATTATGACTTTATAAGGCTAATTAAGTCCTTAGGAAACTTTGGTAGACAATGAAACCAAACAAAACACAAATAGGTACCTTAAAGTCAATAAGAGCAAAAATGTGCTCTAAGCTTGGGATAAATTTGTAAAAGACCTAATGGTCATACCTATACCTTATAAATATGTTAATGAACATATTAAATCAATTACCAAAGAAAACCAAGCTTGAAAACAAGTTAAAACACAAAATGTGCTTTAAGGAGTCTTAAAGCACGTTTTTGAAAAATTGTCTTGTAAATGAGTTTTGAATGGCTAAATGTCCATCATTACTCTTTAATTAACATGTGTACTATATAGTATCACATTTGGAAGTCTATATCAATGGGAAATCAAAAATTTCACTTCTATGTGCCTTGTTTTTGTGAATAGTGATTTTTATAAGCTAGTTTGTAACATATAATGTTATAAGTGATTAAATTGGTCAACAAAGACTATTATACCCTTCTAATAATAAGGGGGCCGGTTTTTGTAGTAGTGAGTCACCAAACATGTTAACTTGTTAAGTAAATAAAGGTGACTCATAGGTTACTATTTGCTTTAAGTTGTAAATATCTTCAAAAAGCAAAACCAATTCCATTTCTCTCATTCCTTTCTTCATTTCACACGGCTCCACTCTTCTTCAACCTCTCTTCTTGCTGTTCTCTCACGTTAATACAGCACCACCACCATGGAAGTCCATTTTTGATCCCTTGTAAAATCTTGCTCACTTAACCAAATCAAAAACAAACACCACCAATCTCTTCCTCTCATCAAGCTCTTCATTTCTATCTTCTCATAACTTCAAGAGCCCCATTTCGGTGCCATGGAGTTCCACCATTGAAGGAGCTTGAGCTTGTCTTTCCACATATTATTGATCTCCTTTGCTTCTAGGTAAGGAATCTCAAAGAAAAATCAAGTTTCCTCTATGTTTTGTGTGTGGCCGAAAATACTCATTGATGGAGCTCTTTGTGTGACTTTGTTCTAGCTTCATTCCAATCTCTTATGGACTAGGTGGAGTCCTCTCTTCATAGATATTCAAACTCCCTTCAAAGATCAAGGTAAAACAACTACATTAATGTTTTTGAAATAATGTAAACCTAGGGTTTACAATGAGATGAAGCATAAAGCTTATATACTCATTTCAATATTGGTACATTGTTTAGTAGTTGACAAGGAAAGGAATGCCTTACCGGTTTTAAGAGGAAACAAGAAAGAAGTTTGAGTGGAAAAGAGGTAAATATGCTATCTCAATGTGGTTTAATGAGCTTATAATGCTTGCTAAAACTACCTAAAGAGCAAATGGTGAATGACTTAGTAAGGTGTTCTCAAGGAGACTAGTAAAGGAACATATGTCTTGGTGTGTCTAATTGCAGGTCAAAGGCTTATATATGAGGGAATGAAATACCCCAAACCTTAATAAGTGGTTTAAATAATAATAATAAATTAATAAGACTAAAAAGAGTCTTAGAAATATTAGTAAACAATTTAATAAATAGTAAATTAATTAATTGCCTAAAATGAAGATTGTCGTATAGATGAGTTTTGAATGGCTAAATGACCATCAATACTCTTTTATTAATATGTGTACTATTTAGTATCACATTCGGAAGTTTAAATTAATAAGAAATAAATATTTCACTTTTATGTGTTTTGTTATAGTGATTAGTGACTAAAATAAGCTAGTTTGTAACATATATTAACATGTGTAATTAATTGAGAAATAGAGACTAGTAACCCCTTGTAATTAAAAGGGAGTCGGTTTGCTTGTGGTGTGTCGACACCCTTGCTTACTGATTGAACAAATAAGTGAGCAAGTTAATGATAGTTTAATAAACACTATTTGCTTTTCTACTTCCCTTACGTAGATAACTAATATCTACTAAAAGCAACTACAATAAGTGAACCCCATCATTCACTTTCTTATTCCCTTACAATCTCACGTAGCCTCCTCTTCGCTGCTCTCCTTCACGACCGAACAGCACACCACAAACATACAACTTCAGATTTTTGTAACTTCTTACTCACTTGTCCAAATCTAAAACCGAGACCACCGATCTCTTAGTTTCTTCAAGCTCTTCGACGTAGTCCTTTCAAATCTTCAAGAGCTCCACTTTGGTGCCAAGAGGAATCTCCATGGAAGGAGCTTGAGTCCATCTTTTCACGTATTATTCTTCTCCTTTGCTTCAAGGTATGGAAACTCAAAGAAAATGGTGTTTCCTCTACGTTTTATGTTAACCAAAGGTAGCTTAAAATCCCTTTGGAAATAAACCTACGTTGTCTGTACAAACTACCTAAAGAGCCAATGGTTATGACTTAGAAAAATGTCCTCAAAAGACTAGTAAAAAAAACATACGAACTGCTGTTTGTATTTGCAGGTGAGAGGCAAATATATTGTGGGAAATTCAGTGTTTAAGATTTATGCAATTTAAATTGTGCACTACGTTGTTATGTGGTGTATATTTGGGTGAAATTTTGAGTATAAGGGTGTACTGGGAAGCTTATATATCTGATAGGTGTAGAGAACTTGCGCAGCAGAGCATGAAAAATACCAGTACGTCGTTTCTGTAAGTTTGGTCCGGGACTTAGGTCTTGGTTTATGTCCCGGACCATGAGTGTAAATAAGGCCGTGAGTTGTAAATAGAAAGAGGTCCGGGACTTAACCCATATGTAAGGGCCCGGACCAACCCCTTAAAAATGTCCGAGAATTATACGTGGTCGTAGGTCCGGGACTTAGTCCATATGTAAGGACCCGGACCAACCTGTTAAAAATTACCGAGAGAATTTGCTTAGAATGGTCCGGGACTTAGGATCTGGGTGAAGTCCCGGACCACCCCATTAAAAGTAACCGAGGGGATTTGTTTAGTATAGGTCCGGGACCTAAGTAAGGGACTAAGTCCCGGACCACTACGTAAATTTGGTTTTAAGTCATTAAACGATGTCTAAAGGTGGGGATAAGTAAGAGGTGATGTTATGGAGTTATATAAGTCATGTTAGGAGAGTTATAATGACATCTTAAAAGGTGGGAAGTTAAAATAAAATGTGGGAAAGAAATAACTAGAAATGTGAAGTAGTTAATGTTAACGGTGAACTAGTACGTTAATTGCCGCGTTACTAAATGTGTTTAGGATTCTCTCAAGGTGGGAACGAGTCGAGGCAAGGACCGAGGTATGGTTTTCTTGCAGTCTGTTGCCTACCGGTTTACACCGGCTTGGATGCTGTTGCTTTTCTGTGTGTTACGACCTTATAAGACTAAGACATGAAAGAGTTTACAGTTGTTATATACTAAGATGTTGTATTGTTGTGACTCCTTTCCTTGGTGTATCTAACCAGACCTAAACACTTGTTCGTGTGTGACTTAGAGTTTATTTGTGTAATCACTAACAAGTGCTAACCGGGGAATTGAGGAGTCCGGTCATGTTCCGGCCACGCGTGTGATGGATGGGAGTCGATGTCTATCCGGTTCGACTCTCTTGGTGTATGTATAGGTTGTATTCCAATTTGGTTTCAACTTTCCCTTAGCTTATCCAAAGCTAGTTTACTGACTCACGTCGGGCCACAGGGGCATACGAATTTTTTCGGTGTGCTTGGGATTACTATATCCGACACGCCTTGGGGTTAAGTTAACCGTTCGATATAACTGGACGGTAACGAGGTTGGTAACGAGCTTGGCATGAGATTGGCAATAGTCTCTAGGCTCACTGTGTAAACTAATTATGGTGGAAGGTTCCTCGTGTGAACCGAATTATGGTGTTAGTATTATTATTGTGCTACGCAATTTCCCTTGCTAAGCTATGTTATATATATGTTGGATGTTTAAAGTGAATGCCATGTTATCATGACAATTGGTTGCGCGTATCCCGGTAGCCGATGGGCTGCGCGTTAGCCATACCAGCAAAAGGTTGCTGACCCCCTCTGGGGGCTCCATATTTTATTTACAGGATGAGGATCGAAGAAGCGGAGTGGCTCTAGATCCTAGGTTGTTGAAACACTTTTAGTATATGTGTAATAAACCCGGGATGCGCCTGTGCTCCCGTAGTGTTGTTTATTTTGGTACTGTTGTTTACAGCGACAGGTGTTTTAAGGTTACAGTTGGTATGTAAGATAAATACTCGGTATGGTTTGGTTATGTTTATGTATGGATGTTAGGACCTATGCTCGGGAGTCTAATCATCAGACCGATACACTTGTAATTATTCTGCCTAGTTAACCACGTGGGTGGTTAATGGCGTTGTAGCACCATAGTGTTAGTTGTTGTTTAGTTGTTTGTTTCCGCTGCGAATTTCGGTAGTTGGTAAGTGCGTTGTAGGGGTGTTACAGGGAAATTCAGTGTTTAAGGTTTATGCAAGTTAAGGGCCTAAGAGCCATGTTATTTAAGGGCCAAAGTGCCAAGCAATTTAAGTTATGCACTATATTGTGATGTAGTGCTAAATGTGTGAAGTTGTGTATAAAAATGTGTTTGATGGATTTTAGGTGTTCTTGAATGAAATAAGGTAAAAACCTAAGTGTTTGGATGTGAGTATATACAAGAGAAGCTATGGCCAAATTTGGGAAAATGTGTAAGAAGTTCTAAGATGTTTTAAAAAGAATTTTGATGAACTAGGAAGTGTTCTAGAGTGTAATAATGACTTAGGCATGATCTTGAGGTTCTAGTATGTACCAAAGTCATTTTGGACTTAGTTAAAGACTTAGGCAAACTTTGGTAAATTGAGGAGAAAGTGTAAGCTTGGAAAAAGGAATCGTAAGAGTGACATAAGGAGTTTTGTTTTGTAAGAAAGGATGTTTGGATAATGATGTTTGTGTGGAAGATATGTCTTGGTATAATGGTTAGAATAGGCATGAAACATCACTTAGAAACCTAAGGAGAAGATACTATAAGTGTTAAAGGCTTTGGAGGAATTTGGTTAAGTGTTTAAAGACTTGGAGATTGAATGTTTTGCCGTGTCCGAACTTCCGTCCGGACATGGAAGTTCGGACAGGCTCTGTTGGGTAAAGGATTTTCCCACTCTCGAACTGTGTCCGAACTTGGGAAGTCCGGACACAAGTTCGGACGTGACTGTTTCTATCTGGGATTTACTCTCAAACTGTGTCCGAACTTGGGAAGTCCGGACACAAGTTCGGACGTGTGTATGGGTTTCAGTATTAGGTCGCGGCTTGCGTCCGAACTTGGAGGTTCGGACACAAGTTCGGACAAGGTGTTGTATGGGCCAAAACATTTGTTTAAGGTATGGAAATGGTGTGTAATGATGGGGATTGATGGTTAATGATGTTATGAAGTTGTTAAGGACATGTTAGGTGAGTTTTAATGACCATTAAGTGGGTGAAAAGTTGTAATAAAATGTGAAAGTAAAACAAGTTAAAAGTGAAGTTATGTAACTGAACTAACGGGGAAAAAAATTATAAGCATTAGACCTTAAATAATCATGCAACCCCGATGTTAATAAAAACACATGTGATGTTAACAGTTGTTCGAGAATTGCTCGAGGAACATAAGTGGACTTGGTAAAGTGGACTCCGGTGACAGGTATGGTTTTCTTGCAACCTGTGTCCTACCGGATTACACCGGCTTGTATGCCAAAGTGTTTTTCTGAATGTTTGCCACCTTGTAAGATAAAACATGTAATGAGTTTATAGTAATTCATTTATGTGGCGAATTTGGCCTCCGATACCATTTAACCTCAAATATGTGTTAAACCTTAGCTAACCAATCTAGGAACACATGAGTGATCGGTATTCGGAGTTAACGACCCAAACCTTGGGAACGTTCTAACCACGGCTATGTGTGAGTTAGTTGGATATCGTTGTTGTATGCAAGTGTGTGAACCTCCCTTGTGTGCTTAACTCGGTCATGATACCGTATGGTGTGTGGATGTGGTAGGCTCCATAATGGATCTCTAACTACTTATTTATAAGTATATATGTACTAATGGGGGTGAGGAGTCCGGTTGTTCCGGCCACGCGTGTGATGGACGGGAGTCGATGTCATATCCGGTTCGGCTCTCTTGGTGTATGTATAGGTTGTATTCCAATTTGGTTTCTACCTTCCCTTAGCTTATCCAAAGCTAGTTACTGACTCACGTCGGGCCACAGGGGCATACGAATGTTATTTCGGTGTTCTTGGGATTACTATATCCGACACACCTTGGGTTTAAGTTAACCGTTCGATATAACTGGACGGTAACGAGGTTGGTAACGAGCTTAGCATGAGATTGACAATAATCTCTAGGCTCACTATATATACTAACTATGGTGGAAGGTTCCTTGTGTGAACCGGTCTTATGGTGTTTGTGTTGTTATTGTGCTAAGCAATTTCCCCCTGCTATGCTATGATATGTATACGTTAGGTGTTTAAAATGAATGCGATGTTGTCATGTGTACGCCGAAACAAGAAAGGTTTTGTTATGTTTTAGTTATGTGAGGAATGAGATATGTTGTAGGATATGGAGTGTGTGGATCATGGAAATGAATCCCAGTTTGTGACCAGAGGCGTTTAAGGATAACCCGATTAATGGGTACGTGTCGTTCATTAAGGAAGTAGCTCCGCTTTAGAGGAGAGCCACTCTAGGGTTAAAGGAATCATTGGACGATTTGTTAAGTGTGGATGTGTTGGATATATGTTGAGCCCTATTGTTGGGTGTATGCAAGTGTTGTGTGTTTATGGTTTGTATGCATGATTTAAATATAATCAACTGCATGCTAAGACGACAATTAGTTGTGCGTGGCCCGGTAGCATGTGGGCTGCGGGATTACCATACCAGCAAAGGTGCTGAGCCCCTTGGGGGCCACCCTTTCTCTCCTTTTCTATTTCAGGTACAAGGAGCTGGAAGCCGTTCGAGAGTAGGACGGGGTAGATGTTTATGCATGGGTAGCCATTTAAATGGTGTAAGCATTGTAAGCGTAGTAAGACCGAAATTGTTATCGGCATTAGTTTGTAAATACTCGGTACAGTGGGAATGTATGTATATAATAAATGTTGGAAATGGAATAAGGATTGTATTGTGTAGTTGCTCGGGAATCTAGTCCATCAGACCGATACATTGTACATGTATTAGCCTTGTTAGCCACGTGGGTGGTTAACGGCGTGTAACACCAACGAGTTAAGTAAGGTGATGAGGTTTGTATTTCCGCTGCAGTTTATTGTAAGTGTGTTAATGTTGGATGGGGTGTTACAATTTAGTGGGGGAAAAGTTGTATTAAAATGTAAAAGTAAAACAAGTTTAAATGTGAAGTTATTTAACTAGTTAACGGGGATAAGTTATGAGCATTAGACTTTAAACAATCATGTTACCCCGATGTTAATAAAAGTAAATGTAATGTTACCAGTTGTTCAAAGATGTTACGAGGAACATGTGATGGCACGTTAGAGTGAAACCCCGGTGACAGGTATGGTTTTCTTGCAACCTGTGTCCTACCGGATTACACCGGCTTGTATGCCAATGTGTTTTTCTGTATGTTTGCCACGTTGTAAGATAAAACATGTAATGAGTTTATAGTAATTCATTTATGTGGCGTGTTCAATTCCGATACCATTTAACCTCGAAAGTGTTAAACCTTAGCTAACTGAGTCTAGGATCACATGAGAGATCGGTATTCGGATTTAATGACCCGAACCATGGGACGTTCTAACCACGACTATGCATGAGTTAATTGTGTGATGTTTGTGTGTGAATGTATGGACCTCCCTCGTGTGTTTAACGCAGTTGAAATACCCTTTTGGTGTGTGGATGTGATAGATTCCATAGTGGGGCTCTAACTATTTATCTACAAGTAAATATGTACTAACAGGGGTGAGGAATCCGGTCAGGCCGGTCGCGCGTTGTTGGGAGTGGGTATCCTTTTTAGCTTTACCCTCCTCTCTGTTATGGTTGTTTCCCTCACGGGTTACGATCTCCCATTAGCTTACTCCAAAGCTTAGCTATTCTGACTTATGATCGGTTTAGGGGAACATGTGTTTGTGTGGTGTGTTCGGGTCACTATATCCGAACCATCTTAACTTAGGTTACTCGTCCGACTATTAGGACGGTAATGAGTGTGGTATAACGAGCTTAACATGAGGGTAATATCATTCTCTAGGCTCACAGGTGAATTAACTATGTTTGGGTTGGTTCCTAAGAGAACCGTTCCCGTTATGTTATGTGTTATTGTTGTACTGCAATTCCCATTGCGATGTTACGTTATGTGCACGTTGAAACGTGAAAAGTGTTGTTATGTGGCGTATGTGGATCATGGACATGAATCCCAGTTTATAAAAGAGACGTTTATGGATAACCCGATTTTTGGGTAAGTGTCGTCTATTAAGGAAGTAGCTCCACTAGAGGAGAACCCTCTAGGGTTAATGAACACAATGAGCGACTTATCAAGTATGGATGTGTTATTTGTTTGTTGAGCCCATAGTGGTGGAATGTTATGTGTTGTGTGTCGATAGTTTACATGCATGATTCAAATATAATCAACCGCATGCTAAGTCGACAATTAGTTGTGCGTGGCCCGGTAGCATGCGGGCTGCGGGATTACCATACCAGCAAAGGTACTGAGCCCCTGGGGGGCCACCCTTTCTCTTCTTTTTCCTATTTCAGGTACAAGGAGCTGGAAGCCGTTCGGGAGTAGGACGGGGTAGTCATTTGTACATGGGTAATCATTTAAGTTGTATATGTACAGTAGGTGTAGTAAGACTGAAATTGTCATCGGCATTAGTTTGTGAATACTCGGTACAGTTGGAAGGTTTATGTATGTTGTCGTCGTTAATGGAAAGGGATATTAATGTGTAGTCGCTCGGAATTCTAGTCCATCAGACCGATACAATGTATTTGTAATAGCCTTGTTAGCCACGAGGGTGGTTAACGGCGTGTAATACCAACGAGTTAAGTAATGTGATGAGTATGTAATCCTCTGCAGTTTGTTGTTAAGTGTGTTATTATTGGATGGGGTGTTACAATTAGCCTTACTGAAACTGTCAACCCAGATTTCCAAAAAAAACGTGATTAATCTAGTAACTTCGTCTCGTCATAACTTCTTCGTTTCGCATTTAAATTTCGTGTACTTTAGCTTGTTTTGAAGATCTCAAATCCCTCTACAACTTTCATGTTAATGACCAAGGCTGATTCGTAACCAATTGGGAGATCGAGGCGTCTAAATTTACCTACTCGATCACGTCGGGTTTTTGCCCAGAATTTTTCCAGAAACGACATGGTAAACTCAGATCTTTGTGGATCTGTAACTTTCTCCCTAGTTATTCGTTTTCCATGATTCTTCCTCCAATGTTTAGAGTTACATGTCTACTTTAAAATGACGTAGGTTTCATGGATTGAATCCATCTCAGTTATCCCGAGTTGATCCGCGAAGTTGCCTACCAGAACAGCACATAAAATACTAATTTTCCAGAAAAACGAGTTCGAATTGCCTTGCCGGCGCATCTCCGGTACGATTCCGACCAAATTATACCTATAATGCTACTAGTTTTTGCATTCCCGTTCATAACCCTCTATCAATTTGACATATAACGCATCTTACAGAGAGAATTTGGCAAAATTCGAATCTTAAACCGCATAAACCCTAGTCGAATGAACCCAGTAGAGATCTTGTAGAGCACTGCATTATAGGTAACGAAATTGATACCAGTAGATTCGTTTTTCAATTTCGAATCCAACGAAACAAAAATCAGTCAATTTGGTTCTGTGAGTTGAGAGAAATCGTCGAATTAGTACTCGGGATTCGATTTGGGATTTCTGAAGAACTTGAGCTTCAGCAGCTATCCGATTGTGATTTAAAGAGACGGACGGCTGAGATTAAAACAGAGAAATTTAAGTTGTTTTAAGTTTTATAATATTCCAGAATTAAACCCTAACTTGTTGAATTTATTTAAATATCTTCTTGAATCTATTTTGACTTGAAATTTTAACCATAGATTCCTTATAAAATCTAGTTTATTTTGATGTAAATTAATATGGTTTTGGAGTTTTTAAACGTAAGTTATGATTTTTGCAAGTTACAGGTATTATGGAATTATTTGGTTAAATAAAAAAGATATTTTTGTGAAATAAAATTTTTATAATATGTCTAAAATGTTATAGTTACTATATATTAAATTTGGGACTTTTTGGACAAGGGTAAATGGGTCTAAAAATTGTGTTTATGATATTTTCATAAGATTATCTTATAATATATGGTTTTTAATGTAACAAAAATTAAAGTAGAGTTTATTAATAAACTTTATAGGGTGGGATAATATGGTAAGACTAAATTAACATTTAATAACAATATGTTAATGAATATTTTGGGTATAAACTTTTAAGTGAAGTAAAAAAATATTTAATATATATATATATATATATATATATATATTTACGTGAGAGGAGTAAAATAGAAACTTATGTTGAATCAAGGAATTTCACTAGTCTACATTTTTAGTTATTATATAATGTGGAAGTTAATATACTTAATAGAAGCTAGGGGAAATACTTTATTTTACAAACCATATATTGGATGTGGATTTGTGTAAAAGTTAATAGAGATAATTAAATACAATAAAACTACATAAAGGATGTTTTGAATAAATCCTAGTATATATATATATATATATATATATATAATATATATATATATATATATATACATTAAACATAAATAAAAGAAATGAAATACCTTATAGAAAATATAATACGAAGGAATAAATAAGTTCAACTCAACCCCTACATAATACTAATGAAAGAATATTATATGAGGTGGTATTAAATTGGGGTTATGAAATTGAGTTTTGAGTTACCTTCGAATTTCTAGGATTTAGATAAATCATAATTAAATACATATATAATATTATTTGCCAATGACAAGAATGTAAATTTGTAATTGGGTTAAGTAAAAAATAAGTTAAGACTCAGGAAAAATTTGTAATTTGATTACATAAAGTGTTACACAAATAGATCTTAATATATAGTTAATAATAAAATAAATGAAATAGTTTTACATCTGAATGTGAAGTGGATTCATAAGGCTGAATTTAATCATTTCATAACATTTATAATAGTGAGTAATAACTTAATGTTTTAAGGTAAAATCATTAAAAGGGTTAAGATATAAAACTAAGTTAAATATGACTAGGGAGATAATCTAGATAATAATCTTTAAGATTCTTAGAACTAGATAAGTCATATAAAATACATTTATAACATTAACTACCAATATTTAGAATGTGAGTTTAATAATAAGTGTTGTAGTTAATAGCTAGAACTTGTAAAAAGGTTTGTAAATATAAATTATATATTTAAAACTTTAAACCTTTAATCGGACGGAACTAAGTTACATAAGATATTATATTGATAAACTTTACGGTAATGGGAAATATTGATTTGTTATTTGAATATAAAATATGTGAATTTTCAGAATAGATGATCTTATTAAATAATTGGCAATTTCACTTATGAATGGGGATTTAATTCTTGGATAAATTTTACCTTAGGTTTTGTAAATAATTATTACGTTACTCCTTTGAAACCTTAGGTTTTGTAAATAATTTAAAACGTATTTAAGACTTAAGTTTATTGAGGTTTAGTATAAAAGGATTATACATAGTCTATGGAGGGAATGTGTGTAAAAATAAAACATTTAGGAAATTAAATGTAAGCAAGGATACATAAAAGGTTATCTTAAAACACCTTATTATATAGTTAATGATAAAGTAAATAATATATCTTGTGAATACTAAATGTAAGAGTTTGATAAGTCTAAGTTAATAATAATATAGTTATTTCAATATGAGAGGTAATTCAACATCTTATGACAAGATTATTAGATGGTTGTAATAAAAGTCATTCTAAACTAAACATAAGATAAATGAGTTTAGTAACTCAATTAGGTTATAATAAAATGCATCTACAACACCATGATTCCAATATACAGGATGTAGATCTTAATTAAGTTGAGGGGAAAACTTAATCATAATGGATTATCTAGTAGATATTGGTAAAATACATAATCATTCCATTGTGAAATAATAGTATAGTATTCTAAGATAAACCTATCATAGGTCATAATACGATGTTTATTCTAAATTAAGAATAAAAGTATTGAGCTTAAGAATTGTTTTTGAAATTCTAAGGTTTATTGAATAACATAAAATGCATTTATGACATAAGGGTCTCAAGAGTCTTGAATTGAGAATTAGGGTTAAGTATGAGTAAAGTGGATAAGAGTGTAACAATTAACAAGTGTTAATAACATACATTCCCTAGTCTTACAACCTTGAGTTATACAACATTCTAAGATAGGTCGAAGGTTATACATAACATTTAAGCAAGGGCTTACAAGATAATCGAGATTTATAAATAAGAGTGAGGAATTTATTTAAGTTTAACTTAGGGTATAAGTTATTGATAATAGACTATCTTTAATGTTCCTCAGAGTGTTATTGATTGTTTGCACGAATCTACTAGAACTGCTACAGCGTTAATCAGGTACGATTTCTCGTACTCAGAGACTTTGCTAACGGACTTTATGGAATGTTTTGGAAAACGCTAACTGAGCTTGAATGGATTTCAAAGGAAACTGTTTGTGTGGCTAACTCAGCTTGATGTGACTAACTGAGCCTTGAATGTGAAACTTACATGGTTATTGGTTCCTTCTATTTGGTTGTCTCACTAGACATTAACTGCCCAGGGTTTACGCTTCTGCACTCTGTAGGAATGAGTGTTTTGGTATTGCTCTGGTGCAGTTAGTGTTCTAGTGGGAACATGGAAAAGGACAATCTTGGTAATTCTTCCTTTGACTCTGGATATTGTTTCATCCATGAGATGAGTCTTTTGTTGTGACGTGTGCGCGTCTTCAATGGTAACAGTGAGGGGCTGTATATCCCCTGTCCCAAAAGGGACGTAGTAAACAGTGAGGGGTTGTATATCCCCTTTCCCAAAAAGGGACGTAGTAAACAGTGAGGGGTTGTATATCCCCTGTCCTAAAAGGACGTACTTGGCGGTGGGGGCCATCTCTCCCAATTGGTTTTATTCCACTCTTAAGTTGTTGGTTCTTGGATATCTTCTTTCATTCCTAGTCCTTGTGACTACTTGGGTCTCTCTACTCCTAACTGGAATTGAATCTAACTTGAGCATTGGATGTTCACTAACTCATGGTGTGGTTTTTGGATTGACTAACTTTACCTTTCTATTATTTATCTCTATCCTTAACTTGTTATCTTTGACTTGGTGATTTTAAAGTGCCTTGTTTCCCTATTTTACTTTCAAGAGTTTGATTTCAAGTTACTGTTTATTTTGAAGAGTTATGTTTTAAATATTGTTTTAGAGAATTGTACCAGTTCCATTCCAGGGAACTGACTCACCCCTCCCGGGGTGGGCTGCTTGGTTTCATCTTGCAGGTACGAATTGTTTATACAGGTGGCCACGAAGAGCATGAGTGATTGGGATGGGAATTAGGAATTGTGGAGAGTTATTTTGTTTACATTCAGTTTTGTTTACGTTGTTTTCTTGAGTTCAGACCGTAACTTAGATAATTGTAATGGTTGTAATTGGTGAGGTTGGTACCGGGTGTTTGGAACCTGATGATCTGTAATCGCCTTAGTATTTTAATTTCGTTGTAAATACGTTAAGTAGAGGCGTTACAGAAATTGGTATCAGAGCGTAGTTACGCTTTGAACCCGAGAAAACAAGCCGAGTGAAATACTTAGAATATAAGTACACTTAAAACTGGGGAATTGGGGTAGAATTAGGAAGTGAGGACTCCAGTAAGGCACGACTCCTAACCCTTCTTGGAACTGTGAATGATTCCTTTACACACTTTTCTTTTATGAATGTCTGTTGAGTGTGGTGTGCTGTTATACCGTTCAAACGTTAAACTACAATAAATATATATATATATATAAATATATATATATAAAAATATATATATATATAAAAAAAAGTTTGGAACATCATATATTGAGTACGATAAGATTTTGGTTGGGATAAATCAAATATTAAGTTATTTTTCAAAAGCATACTTATGGAGAATACATTGCTAAAAATACAATCCTTTAAAAGCTAGTACACATGTCCCTAGAACTTTAAAGAATACCTTTGGTTGAAAATAGTATACAAATGGAGCTTTGAATAACTAAATGATAAGTACTTCAACTTCTCTAAAGCTTGAAAATAAATCTCATGAACTACTTGGTACCAATTTATTACCTAAAGATAATGTTTAAGATAAATCTTAAGTCTGGAAAATTATTAAGCTAACAAGAACTAGTAGCACATTAGAAAAGATCAACATCTAACCTGTAAAACACACTAAAACTCTATGTTAACGTTAGAAAGAAAACACCTAAACCTAACACCCTACGGGAAGTGCCTGGTGCGATGAAATCCTAGGCCGAAAGTAGTGAGGGTGCACACCCACTTCTGGAAGTTTAGGGGCTAGACAAGCCTTGTCATCTAACTGTAAATAATCTTCTACGCAGGTGATGGATTGTGTTGAAATTAAGGATGAGTGGTGGTAAGACGTTACCATCATGAAATCTTGAGCTAGGCATATTTCATTATTACTAGCCACGATGAACAATTCAAAACTTATATATTAAGATCCAGTACTAAATTCATACATGTAAAGAGTTTACCGAGTTAAATCCTTGGTGAAAAATACTTACGTATGGAGTGGAAACACATGAGTAATGATGTTGAAACCTGGGTTCAGGTTGATTTTTTTTTGGCACATAAACTTTATGAGAAGCTTGGAATACCCTACGACGTCAATATAAATGTTGGAGGAAGTGGTGGCACATGCCAATATATGGAGGAAAGAGATTTGAATTTGGGTACTGCAAGGTAAAACATCTACCCCTTGCTGAATATAAAAACCATTAAAGGAAGTTACTTAAGAATTGAGGGAAGAGAAGAGTAATATTAAACTAAATATTATTGAGCCTTAAATACTTGGAGCATTAAGCGTCTAGTGAAAAATTGAGAGTTACTTAAAGATTTGGAAATTCTCATGTTTATTTAGAGGTTTAACATTATACATAGATAAAATTTTAGAAGTCACTAAGAGTGACATTTAAGAAAAGCCACCATTATTTAAGACAGTACTAAGATTTAATGATCAGAGTAATACTTACATAGAACAAACCCTAAGAAAAATAATTATCAAGAGTGAGTGAGTTTATACTAGACAAATTCATTTGACTTAAATATATATATATATATATGGAGTTCCTACCTTGAAAAAAAAATCAATTTTAACATAAAGAAATCAGATTTTGGAACTACATTATAATTAATAAGAATTTCCTAAAACTCTGCCTTGTGTGAAATTATGTAAATGTATAATAAGTAATTTTTATGAAGTGAACACTTAATGATTCGTCTAAAATACGATAGTTAATTATAAAAACAATTGAAACTTGAAAAGTCACAGAAAATATTTATTTTATAGAGTTTTAACTTATGGTTGGCTAATAAACCCTTGAAGATAATTTTGAAAGATTATCTAGGATTATTACATGATTTTA
Organism: Limonium bicolor; assembly: GCA_023374045.1. NCBI lineage: Eukaryota > Viridiplantae > Streptophyta > Magnoliopsida > Caryophyllales > Plumbaginaceae > Limonium > Limonium bicolor. The sequence goes on from CM041780.1 coordinate 112,735,927, forward strand.
AATATTATTTTAAACTACTCTAGTATGTTACAAATGATTTATAACTTGTTAAAATAATAGATATGTTAAAATAACATAAAGGGCATATTTACGTGTATTAAGTTATAAAATCGTACAAGGTTTCATGAAAAAAAAACTTTATTGAATTAAAAAAAAGGGTTTTCATATACAGTATGATTCTATTTTAAATAAGTTCATGAATTTTCAAGCTATGACAATTAAGAGACTTCAGGTTATAAAACGCTTCTAGAGAAATATTGTAGTAAGGATATCATTTGAGTGATCACGTTACATTATAATGGAATTTTTCTTTTATGAATTAATAGTTTCCAAATCACATGATTTAAGATTTTGATACCTATTACATGCAGTACCTAATTGAATAAAGAGTGAACTAGAATGCTATTTTAGTAATATATAAATATAACCTAAGTTCTTCTCTTTTTCAAAACTTAACCTAATATATGTATGGTGAATCCTAAACTTTATTTTTGCCAATAGAGAGGCAAAGTGAGTTAGGAAAATGTGTTGGGAACACTAAAAGATTTAATTACAATCAAGCTAGAATAGCAACGAGTGATATTGTGCATCAGATAATGAACCAAAAGTAAAAATTCAAACTTCACGTAATGTCTTAAATAAAGAAAATTATGAGTAACAAACAGTAAACTTTAAATGATGAGTGCTAAACCAAAAAGGTTATGTCCAATAAAACGACCATGATGGAAATAAATACTATGTTGACTATCCAGTCAATTAACCCGTAAAGTATATTTAACAAGAGTGACCAACTAAATTTTGGGATGATGGTCAGACCATGTGTACACAAATGCATACACATAACAATCAAGAAATACATACATATACAACGATCATGGATAAAATCAACAATGCAATTAGAGTCACAACAAAGCTTGATAATAAGGTGTTGAATTCCTGGAATGTGGTGTTTGAAATAAACATCAAGTAATTAAAGAAAACAGAAACTAAATGGTTGGAAGTGTAGTATGGTCCATGCATATTGTTGTGATTGTTTTTTTTTTTAACAACCTTGTTGGATAATGTATCCTGAGTGGTGGTTAATGACATTTGCATCTTGCATCAACTGGATGCTAATTATGAGATATTTTGGTTTGGTTAATGGTTGACCTTGAGTGGAATGGATCCTTATTTAAGGATGGGGAATGATGGAATGGAAATTGTGATTGGAATTTTTATTGGATGAATATCCTTGAGTGGTTTGATTATTTGATATGCATTTTAGAGTTGGTAATATAACTTGGTGCTTAGTTTACCCTCACACTTGAAAGGGGGTGAGTAGTTGGTAGATAATTTTAAACTTCGGGATAAAGTTTCTTTTAAGGGGGATCTACTGAAATACCCCTAAATTAATCTAAATTAATTTAGGGGATTTCTTTTATTAAAACTCGTGGAATTTGGAAATGGGAATGTATGGAATAAAGAATTGTTGAAGTTGGTCAACACACTGAAGCGGTGTGAGTAACAATTAGTTGATTCTAAACTTCGGGTCGAAGTTTCTTTGAAGGGGGATCTACTGAAATACCCCTAAATTAATTTAAATTAATTTAGGGGATTTCTTTTAAAAAAACCCTAAATAATATTGTTAAACACTAAATTAGTATATGGTATTATTTAAAAATTATTTAGGGGACTTCGTATATTAAATTCTAAATAATAATACAATTTAATTTAATTTCTTATATGGTATTATGAATTTAATAACAAGATTTATAAGTCAATAAATCTTGGAAAAATTCTTAGACACTCCAATTATATTATAAAGATTTTAGAAGTATTTAGAGCATTGATTTGAAGCATAAAAGTCAATATAAAATTCTAGAAACCCTAAAGCTTCTTAAGCCTTGCTAGGGTTGAATTTTTTAGAATGGTCAAACCATCCCATGAAACCTATACCAATAAATAGGTTATGGAAAACCTTGAAGATCGATAAAAAGAACGTCGAAAACGGATCATCCTAGCCAAAGTTATGATAGAATGAAGTTTAGAGCCAAAATTTTGAAAAGTGCCACGTGTCAAGACCACACGGGTCGCCGGTACTTAGCACAAAAATCGCTAAGTAACTTAACTTCCATCAGTGTTTTTGCCCTAACTTTAAACATTGATATCTCACTCGTCTTTGAGAATTTATTACTGCCGTCTTCTCCATTCTCTTCTCCTACAACTCCTCTTTCCAACCATAACTCATACACAACCTAACTCCGTCTACATCGACGGCAAATTTGATCTGAATTAGCCTTACTGAAACTGTCAACCCAGATTTCCAAAAAAAACGTGATTAATCTGGTAACTTCGTCTCGTCATAACTTCTTCGTCTCGCATCCAAATTTCGTGTTCTTTAGCTTGTTTTGAAGATCTCAAATCTCTCTACAACTTTCATGTTAATGACCAAGGCTGATTCGTAACAAATTGGGAGATAGAGGCGTCTAAAGTTACCTACTCGATCACGTCTGGTTTTTGCCCAGAATTTTTCCAGAAACGACATGGTAAACTCAGATCTTTGTGGATCTGTAACTTTCTCCCTAGTTATTAGTTTTCCATGATTCTTCCACCAATGTTTAGAGTTACATGTATACTTTAAAATGAAGTAGGTTTCATGGATTGAATCCATCTCAGTTATCCCGAGTTGATCCGCGAAGTTGCCTACCTGAACAGCACATAAAATACTAATTTTCCAGAAAAACGAGTTCGAATTGCCTTGCCGGCGCATCTCTGGTACGATTCCGACCAAATTATACCTATAATGCTACTAGTTTTTGTATTCCCGTTCATAACCCTCTATCAATTTGACATATAACGCATCTTACAGAGAGAATTTTGCAAAATTCGAATCTGAAACCGCATAAACCCTAGTCGAATGAACCCAGTAGAGATCTTGTAGAGCACTGCATTATAGGTAACGAAATTGATACCAGTAGATTCGTTTTTCAATTTCGAATCCAACGAAACAAAAATCAGTCGATTTGGTTCTGTGAGTTGAGAGAAATCGTCGAATTAGTACTCCGGATTCGATTTGGGATTTCTGAAGAACTTGAGCTTCAGCAGCTATCCGATTGTGATTTAAAGAGACGGACGGCTGAGATTAAAATAGAGAAATTTAAGTTGTTTTAAGTTTTATAATATTCCAGAATTAAACCCTAACTTGTTGAATTTATTTAAATATCTTCCCGAATCTATTTTGACTTGAAATTTTAACCATAGATTCCTTATAAAATCTAGTTTATTTTGATGTAAATTAATATGGTTTTAGAGTTTTTAAACGTAAGTTATGATTTTTGCAAGTTACAGGTATTATGGAATTATTTGGTTAAATAAAAAAGATATTTTTGTGAAATAAAATTTTTATAATATGTCTAAAATGTTATAGTTACTATATATTAAATTTGGGAATTTTTGGACAAGGGTAAATGGGTCTAAAAATTGTGTTTATGAAATTTTCATAAGATTATCTTATAATATATGGTTTTTAATGTAACAAAAATTAAAGTATAGTTTATTAATAAACTTTATAGGGTGGGATAATATGGTAAGACTAAATTAACATTTAATAACAGTATGTTAATGAATATTTTGGGTATAAACTTTTAAGTGAAGTAAAAAATATATATATATATATATATATATATATATATATATATATATATTTACGTGAGAGGAGTAAAATAGAAACTTATGTTGAATCAAGGAATTTCACTAGTCTACATTTTTAGTTATTATATAATGTGGAAGTTAATATACTTAATAGAAGATAGGGGAAATACTTATTTTACAAACCATATATTGGATGTGGATTTGTGTAAAAGTTAATAGAGATAATTAAATACAATAAAACTACATAAAGGATGTTTTGAATAAATCCTAGTTATATATATATATATATATATATACATTAAACATAAATAAAAGAAATGAAATACCTTATAGAAAATATAATACGAAGGAATAAATAAGTTCAACTCAACCCCTACATAATACTAATGAAAGAATATTATATGAGGTGGTATTAAATTGGGGTTATGAAATTGAGTTTTGAGTTACCTTCGAATTTCTAGGATTTAGATAAATCATAATTAAATACATATATAATATTATTTGCCAATGACAAGAATGTAAATTTGTAATTGGGTTAAGTAAAAAATAAGTTAAGACTCAGGAAAAATTTGTAATTTGATTACATAAAGTGTTACACAAATAGATCTTAATATATAGTTAATAAAATAAATGAAATAGTTTTACATCTGAATGTGAAGTGGATTCATAAGGCTGAATTTAATCATTTCATAACATTATAATAGTGAGTAATAACTTAATGTTTTAAGGTAAAATCATTAAAAGGGTTAAGATATAAAACTAAGTTAAATATGACTAGGGAGATAATCTAGATAATAATCTTTAAGATTCTTAGAACTAGATAAGTCATATAAAATACATTTATAACATTAACTACCAATATTTAGAATGTGAGTTTAATAATAAGTGTTGTAGTTAATAGCTAGAACTTGTAAAAAGGTTTGTAAATATAAATTATATATTTAAAACTTTAAACCTTTAATCGGACGGAACTAAGTTACATAAGATATTATATTGATAAACTTTACGGTAATGGGAAATATTGATTTGTTATTTGAATATAAAATATGTGAATTTTCAGAATAGATGATTGTAACACCCCAACCGCTAACCCTATGCTTACAGTCTAATTGTCCTGTTAATCCTACGAGTTCGCATCGGAAATATTACTACCTACTACGGCGGGTGAAACAATGCCGCTAGCCGCCCATACGGCTAGCTAGGCTACTAATACTTACAGTCACGGTCTGATGAACATAGTGTACCGAGCTACTAATATAATGCATACTGAATACAAAATAACCTACTTACATTCTTGGATCACCGAGTATTTAAAGTATTACATTACATCCTTTACCACACTTCCCAAAAGAATGAGTTTCTACCTATTACTCATCTATACCAATTCCCTTCCATCAATATCCAAAAAGGTGTACCCCATGGTACACCGGCTAATCAAACGTTACAGCCATGTACTACTTAGTACACCCATCATAAATTCATTGTTTACAATCAAAAAGAAGATAAATAAATAGAACTATGTCCTCAGCATCTTCATCCTTCACGTGTACCTGCGTGTAGTAAAAATGGTGCCCCAAGGGGCTCAGCAAACGCTGCATATAGACTCCGCATATACCGCGTGCTAGCTAGGGCACACCAACTATTTGACGTCCACTAAACATGCTGTTCATTTATTTCATACATACATGCATTTCGTACATCATACATGCTATACATTTCATTGCACAAATCAAGGCAACAATACCATAGCATACATCTCACTTACCTTCACAAGGTTAGCCAAATTATGCATCCGGGTTAATCGGAATGCTTTTACTCTTTCACTCATTACTTACTTTTTCTCACTTACAATTACTTACTTTCATTTACTTTACTTACTCATTCTTACTTACTTACTTATACTCAAGTTAAGTCGTCGGGACCTCCGGCCCTGGGGACTACACCGTCCCACCTCCGGGATTTACTTGACTCACCAATCCGGGATGCTACCCACTTAAGGGATTTGGGCCGCGGACCAGTTTACGAGTCAGGAATTGGAGCCAACCTCTCGTGACTCCGCATCCTCACGCGTGGCCGAAACTATATCGGACTTCTACTCATTCAAATTTAATTACCAATTTAAGTTAGAATGGTTAGCTTGTTAGGAACAAGTTAGAAGTCCAAACACAATAATAAACGGTCACGGTACAGTCATCATACATACACACATTCATTATCATCCAACATTTCATGAATTATACAAACTAAAATTTAAGAGAAATATTCCAATATCAACACTAAACAGTCACAAGTATGCATATTAACTCCGATTCGTGCATTTATCTTATTGGGTGATCAATTAGCACACAACACACAAATCAGAGTAACCAAGATAGCATACGGGGCATGAGGAATCCATACCGTTCACCGTCGTACGTGTTTCCAAACATCCTTCCGGTGTCACAAATCAAATCCTATGATATGCATACAATTGAATGATTAATTTAACTATTATTAATCTTAACTCAACTACTTTGTGTTTACTAAACCATATTGTAACACCCCAACTCAATCCAAATGTGGTCTCGCAACTTAACAGTATATATATAAACATATCGCAGCGGAATTCTTTACAAATCCAGTACCTTGCCACGGTCTGACTACAGAATATACCGAACATTAGTCTAACAACCTTAACCATTTACATAACCTTCTTACAACCCCCTCACATCCTATACATCTTACTAACTCAGATTGCCATACGAGTGTACATGCACAACTCGTAGGCCACACTAAACCCTTAACATGTATCCTCTTCTTACGCTTGCGACGACCGCTTCCTGATGTACCTGTGTAGTAAAAACAGCCCCCAAAGGGGGTCAGCACGAATGCTGGTACGATCCCCTCATGGCCCCCAAGCTAACGTGGCTACGACGACTAATTGTCGATAGCATGGAGGTTGATTAGATGCACAACATAATAGAAAGTGCAGTAAACAACAACTCAGATATGAACAATCAAAGTTCACACACAATGAACGACTTAAATGCGTTCCCTTAATTAGAGAGTTAGTCATTTAACTCCTTAAGTAATGTTCCCTCTTAATCTTAGTCTTATCTTAATCTTAGAAACAACCACCCTTTAATAAGGAGTGGATGTAGCTTATCCTAATCTTAATGATACAAACCATCCTTTAGAAAGGAATGGTTGCAACTTATCTTAACCTTACCTTACTCTTAAACTTAACATTACAAACCATCCTTTAGAAAGGAATGGTTGCAACTTATCTTAATCTTACCTTAATCTTAATCTCAATCTTAATCTCAATACAAACCTTTCCTGGAAGGGATTGGCCGTATCTAATTCGAACCTGGGATTTAGGTGATCCCACCGCACCATCTTAATGCCACCTACTCTGGACGGGAGTCCAGCGTAGCTGAGCCGGCAACCGGCCCTAGGCACAAGTCCGAAGACAAGTCCTTAATCGGAAGTCGAATCTGCTATAGATACCGACTCCCTTTTCTTAGCATGCATGACCGGAGATCGGTCCCGGGTTTCCTCACTCAAGTTCCAGTTAGTAGTTATCTCAAGACCATGTTTGTTGGTTAACCTCTTTCGGTTCATATCGTCCCTCATTAGGGGCGTTCCTTAGTCTCACTCAATTCCTTACTAAGCATTGGTTAGTAAGTTCTCACGGTATGTTGTGTTAGTTTTCAAACATCACACAACAATACAATATATATATAATATGTTCCGGTTGCATGCTTTATCTTGTTTAGTGAGAACACAAAACAAATAGCACACAAGCCGAGGGACACCTCGTTAGCAAGCAGGTCACAAGAGAACTGTACCGTTCACCATTGGTCGTTCGGTTGCTTACTTCTCCTCTGGAGTCCAAATTCTCAAACCCTAAAACATTCATTCAATTTTAGGTTGTTAATTACCTTTCCAATAAAGCTAACTTACTTAACTCACTTAGTCACTAATGATCCCCATCTTACACCACTTAAGTTCTTATAACTTAGTCTTAAGTGAATCACTTCTCCTCATAACTTATACTTATTCATCCACTTAATTATCATTGTTACTCACCAAACATGTCCTAAACAACCTTATATCATCATTACTTAATATTCCCCATCATTTCCCAACCTTAAACAAAGTTTTTGGTCAATACAGCACCTTGTCCGAACTTGTGTCCGGACTTCCCAAGTTCGGACGCAAGTCGAGACTCAAAACTGAAAACAGACGCATGTCCGAACATGAGTCCGGACTTCGGAAGTTCGGACATGGGTCGAGGAAAATCCTAAGTAGAAGTAGGCACGTCCGAACTTGTGTCCGGACTTCCCAAGGTCGGACACAAGTCGGGACTCTGAAAATTTTCACGCAACAGGGCCTGTCCGAACGTCCATGTCCGGACGGATGTTCGGACAAGGCAAAACACTCATTTTCTAAGCCTTCAAACACTTAACCAATATTCACCAAACTTCTCCTAAACCCTCATAATGTCTCCTAACATCATTTAGGCACTTAAACTCACTTTATAACTTCCACCAAACTCTCCAAAACAACTTCCAAAGATCTTCTCAAACATATACTAAATTCTTACAACATTCCTAACACTTGTCATATGCTTCCTTACATTTCCAACTTGTACATTTTATCTAAAACTTCGACTAACCAAAGTGTTTCTTTCCTACCCATAGCTCCTCCTTAGCATCACTACATTACATCTTTGCTTTGCTCAATCCCTCCAAGGTCATCTTGCATGTCCATGCATAATTTCTCTTCTTTTCATTTGTTACTCAACACTCCTAAACTCTTGAGCTTACTTATACATTGTTTTCCATTACCTTAACACCTTAACATGGTTCTTCATTTACCCTGACCATGTAACACCCTCCTTAGACATTTCCACCTCTTTTATGCATCTTATTCACCATTCTCACGATCATACTCTCTTTTACATTCCCAGTCTTTTTCCTTGACATTTGATAACATTCTTCCACACCTTTCTCTTCCATCACCTAAGTCCACTCATTAACATCTAAACTAAACCTCATTAGTCCACTACTAGCATCTTCACCCTTACACAAGGTTCTCAAAACTCTCATTGTTCTTCTCTTAGTTCATACCTAAATCACCTTAAAGCATTATACACCTTTCCTCCAGATTTGCACAAGTCTTATCATTCCTCATACCATGTCTTTGGTGTGTTCAATGCACCCATCTAAACTCCAATTTCCTCATAGACCATTCTAGGTCATTCTAAACCTCAAGAACTCCTTAGTTAACTCATTTCCACTCAAATTCCTTTGTATGACTCCTAGTAAATCCTAGGTCATATTAGTTCTCCACCATCACCTAAACACTTATTTTCTACTCAAATTTCGCCATAGCTCCTCTAGTATATTCTCATGCCCAAATGCTTTGTTTTTCTCAATCAACCATCTCACACACATCAAGTTCTTTCTCATCTTATTTTCTCACCCAAATCAACTCATTCATAACAAACTCAATATATTGCAATAATCTTAAATTGCATAGCACTAAGGCTCTTAAATGACATGGCTCTTAGGCCCTTAAATGACTTAAACTTAAACACTGAATTTCCCACATATATAAGCTTTCAACCTGCAAATACACTCATCAATCTCATAGTAGTTATAATGCTCTTAAAATCCACCTTAAACCTATATTACTAACTCATTCTCATTAGCTCCTTAATCACAAGTTCATAAGCTTGTTTAAGTTCTTTTTCTTAGGTTATATAACCCAATACACAATGTAAGCTTTAAGCCACATTGGTATTTATCTAAAACTCATTCCTTAATCTTAAACCACCATTAGGTAAGCATTTTACCTTGTTTTCTCAAGCTTATCTTAATCTCCTCCTTAGGCCTTCTTCTTGCATAGATCTCGGCCACCACTTAAATTCCTTTTGCCAATGTTCTAATCAATATTTAAGGACCCATATGAGTACTAAACAATGCACTAACCTCAAGGAATGAAAACCTAGGTTAGAAATGTGTTCTAAGGCATAAAAGTGGATGATTACCTTTGAAGTCTCAAGGTAGACTTTGGCATTGAATGAAATAGGACCTCCACTAGTCCTTGGTGAATAATTCAAGCTAGAACAAGGCATAAAAACATAGCCCCATGAGAAGGAATTTTCGGCCATGTACAAGAAATGATGGAAACATGGTTTTTCTTACATTTTCTTTACCTTAAGAGAATGGAGAAGCTAATGAGCTCTTCAAACTTGATTTTCCTCCATCAATGGAGTTTCCTCTTGGCACCAAAATGGAGCTTTGAAAGATTTGAAAAGATAGAAAGATAGGTCTTGACCTAACTAAGACAAATATGCAATTTGTTTTGGATTTGGAGCTTGGAGTTGTATTTGGCAAGTGATTGAAGATGGAGAACCATGGAGGGCAGCACTCTCGGTTTTGGAACAGAGAGAAGAAGAAGAAACCGTGGGTGAAAGAGAGAAATGGAGGAAAGAGAAGAAAAGGTAGCTTATAAGGATATTTTGCTTTAATAAAGCAAATAGTAACTTCTTTACTTATCTCTTCTTTTCCTTTCTCATTTGATGACTCATGTGGTGACTCCCCACATAAAAACCGGCCACCCTCTTAATATAAGGCTAACATGGTCTTTGTTGACCAATTAATTGACTTATATTGATTAAAACTTAAACTAGTCACTAAATAGTTACTATTCACTAATCAAGGCACATAATCGGGAAATTTTTGATTTCCCATTGATTTAGACCTCCTAATGTGATACTAATTAGTACACATGTTGATTAAAGAGTAATGATGGACATTTAGCCACTCAAAACTCAATTCTAAGACAATTTCTCAAAAATGTGCTTTAAGACTTCTTAAAGCACATTTTGTGTTTTAACTTGTTTTCAAGTTTGGTTTTCTTTGCTAATTGATTTAAAATGACCATTAGAATATTACTAGGGTCTTATCATGATATTTGGGTACCCACCCAAGTCTCTCCAAGCTTAGAGCACATTTTTGCCCTAATTGCCCTTAAGGCATTTCCTTGTGTTTTCCTTGGTTTAAATTGTCTACCAATCTTTCTAAGGCATATTCTAGCCTTACTACATCATAATTTGATGTTTTCTTAGCATACTTAGGTTTGTGGTATTTCACATATTCACTAAGCCTTTACATCCCTTACACTTATTTTCATTTTACTTACTTTCCATTACTTGTCCATGATTTACATACACATATATATACATATGTATAGGTGGGTATACATATACATATATATATATACTAGTTATAAGCTTACTGTTTTTTTTTTTTGTAAGTATAGGGCCGTCCGACTCACCGTCCGACCCAAGCCCTGGGTCGGACCATTCCAGTAAGATTCGTTCCCAGAAAATTACCCTGTCCGACCCAGCACTATTCCGTCCGACCCATACTCTCTGGGTCGGACCATTCCAGAAGGTTTTGGTCCTGTCGTCCAAGCTCCGTCCGACCCACGTCGGACCCAACGTCTGGGTCGGACGAAGTCAGAAACTTCGACGACGGAAAAAATTTCGCCTGTCCGACCCACGTCCATCCGTCCTCACGGCTCTGGGTCACCATTCTCAGATTTTGCATCTCGTTGTTTAAGCCCTGTCCGACCCACGTCCGACCCAGACTCTGGGTCGGACGGTTCCAGAACCTTGTTACAGATTTTGTTTTTCCTTCCCAATTTCACCCATTGTTTCCCCAATCTTCCTACATACATCCTAACATGTTTTTGTGCAATTTAAACACCCTAAATCATGCTAATTCATTTCCTAATTCATTACACAACTATACTAACTTATATACACAATTCTCTTAATTTCAACTCGACACTTACACAGTTTTCTTCCTTAATGCATTTTGCTACAGATTTGATACTAACACTCTCCCAACAATAGCTCCCTCTTCTAATGTCATTTCTAACTCCTCTAACACATTATAACTACATTACCTATCCCTCCTAATACACACTCTATTTGTTTCAATCAAAACTGTTACAACCTATGTCATTCATCTAGTTTTCAATTCTCTAAGTGTTCTAATCCTACCAAATTTTGACATAACCTCCCCTATATTTTTACACTCTCACCATATTGTTTTTATTCACATTGTTATCATCTCACCTGCTTATAGACATCAATATACAAGCTCCCATACATTATACCAATACTAAAACAACACTTACAAATTCCTGCACATCACTTCCCATTCCCAATTGTTTTCAATAAGTTTTACACATCTTTTAAAGCTTCAAAATACTTACACACTCCTACACATTATACTACTAATGCATTACCATTTTACAATACATATTTTTACTTCTAAAATCTGTTACATATACAAATATACACAAGGCTACACAATGAGCATTCTTACCTTGCTTTCCTTCTAGATTTTCTTTCTCCTCTTCCTTCTTCCTTCTTTCTCTACCGGTTTTGAAATCCCAATCCTCTAACACTACAACCATTCATATACACCATTCAATACTAAGACTAACCCTAACCATTAATCAAGTTTCAATCTAGGTTTTAGGGTTTAGAAAATTCATTACCTTCCAAAATTCAAATGGAGCTTGGAGTGGCTCAAGAACAATATTTCAACTCCACCAACAAGCCAAAATCGGCTAGAGCAAGAGGAACAACAAGGGTTTAGTTTATGAATTTCGTTTTGCCCACAAGGGCTAGAAAAAGATGGAGTTTTCAAATATTTTTACCTTAGAAGAACAAGGAGAAGGAGGGCCTTCTAATGGTGGTGTTGAAGCTCCCAATGGGGTATACCCATAAAATCGAAAGTGCTCTTTTCTGGATTTTGAAAAGAGGAAAATGTTGCTCTTGGTGAGAGGATTACAATGGTGGTATTTTTATAATTTTTGGAAGAGTTTAGAGAGAGTTACAAAGGAGAGAAGTAGAGTTTGTGGGGTCTTCTTGTTTCACCATGGAAATCGCATGGGAGGTAGAAGAAGAAGTAAAAGAGAGAGTGGGGGTGTTGGTTCACGTGAGAGAGGGAGTTGTGAGGATAGGAGAGAGAGTGAGATAGGTGAGTGTGTTACTTTTTGTTTTTAATTGCTTTTGTCCTTAGTGAGTAAGAGAAGAGGGTGAGGTGTGTGTGAATGGGGAAAATCGGACACACACAAAGCATGGGGGGGGGGGGGGTTAAAATTTTATTTACAATATTGGACACACTAGTTTGAGTTATTTTTACTTCTACCCCACAACTTCCCGTTTTTGACAGTTTTTACTAATCTCTCATTTTATTGATTTTATTGGTCCTACAGCTTCACTAATATTTATTAATGATTATTTAGTTGACTAAAATTGTTACGAGTCTATTTGACCCGCTTAAAGACACGTTTTCCCGGTTACCTCGAAAAACGTGCTTTAAGGTTCGGTAATGCTTTTAATCCATTTTAAGGATCCGTTTTCTTCGGGATTTGTTCCCTCATGATTATTTACACTTAATTAAGCCTCTAAATTACTTATTAGCCTAATTAATCACTATTTTTAATTACGGGGTATTTCAATCTACCCCCCTTAAGAAACTTTGCCCTCAAAGTTGCTCAAGGTTAATGGTTTAAGTAATTCTACTCATTAGGCAAACCAATTGCACTAATGTGTGTTACTACCACCTATGAGGTGTTCACTTCATTCCACATTGCAAATATACACGGTTCAGCAACATACACAATTCACATGCATACCCTTCCACATTACGCAATACAACATTACCATTCACAATACACATTACACAAACATCATCCATCATACAAATACATTCATACACTACACATTACACATACATACACATAGCAATTCACTTACACTACATGTGCCACAAAAATCTATTACAATACCTACACACTAAGCAATGCTTACCCCGAAGCAATGCAAAAGCAAAAGGGCTCTACCCCCCTTAAAAGGGGTACGACCCGTACCCATATTTCTAAATACTAGACTCTCTAGTCTATGAATAACTGCGGGTATTTAGCCTTCATGGCATCTTCCAGCTCCCATGTCGCTTCTTCGACATCATGGTTTGACCATAGAACCTTCACCATTCGTATAGACTTATGGCGAGTGTCTCTGGTCTTCCTATCAAGGATTCTCACTGGGGTTTCCACATATCTCATTGTTGGTTCGATGGATAATCTCTCGGGCTCTAGCACATGAGAAGGATCAGCAATGTACTTCTTGAGTTGTGACACATGAAATACATCATGGACACGTCCCAAGTCCTCAGGTAGTGCTAACTTGTAGGCTACAGCTCCAACTCCTTCGGTGATAGCATACGGCCCTACAAACTTTGGGCTTAGCTTGCCCTTCTGACCAAAACGGAAGACACCCTTCATAGGTGAAACTCGCAAGAACACTTGGTCGCCCACGGCGAACTCAAGGTCGCGTCGTCTCACATCCGCATAGGATTTCTGTCTATCTTGGGCTGCCTTCATGTTAGCTCGGATTTGTTGCACTTCGGCTTGCACTTGCTCAAGATATTCCGGTCCTATTATGACCGCTTCACTTGACTCATCCCAACACAAGGGTGTACGGCAAGGTCTACCGTATAGAGCTTGGAAAGGCGACATCTTAATCGAGGCGTGATAACTATTATTATACGAGAACTCGATAAGATGAAGCTTATCTAACCAACTCCCCTGAAAGTCCAAGGCACATGCCCGAAGCATGTCCTCCAGTGTCTGGATGGTCCTCTCGGTCTGACCGTCGGTCTGAGGATGGAAGGCGGTACTCAACTTCAGTTCTGTACCCAACGCTTCCCTTGTAGCTCTCCAGTATCTCGAAAGAAATCTGGTGTCGTGGTCAGATACTATAGTTTTAGGGACTCCGTGGTGTCTGATAATCTCCTTATCAAAAAGCTCAGCTAGCTTTACTACCTTCCAGGTGTCCTTCATCGGTATGAATCTGGCAACCTTGGTAAGGCGATCTACTACAACCCAGATCATGTTGAGTCCTCCCCTAGCAGGTGGGAGTCCTACAACAAAATCCATGGAGATATCATGAAATTTCCACTCCGGAACTGGCATAGATTGTACAATTCCGCCCGGTCTACGGTGTTCAAATTTACCTTCTGGCATGTCAAGCATCTCAATACAATTCTGTCACGTCTGATTTCATTCCAGACCACCAGAAGTACCTCTTCATGTCTTTGTACATCTTAGAGGCTCCGGATGGACTGACAATGTGGAACAGTGTGACTCTCACAGGATGCGATCCCTTAGCTCAGCATTGCTTCGGGGGACGCATAGCCTGCCATTCAACCGAATCAAACCATCTTCATGTAGCTTAAAGTCATACTTTTTCTTCTCAAATGTACCATTCTCGATCTTGTGTCTGATTTCGGTTAGGTAAGGGTCGCTCAACTAGCGTCTCGCACCTCGTCAACCAAGCTAGAAGAAGCGAGTAGCGAATGGAGCGAGTGTGCTCGACGGCTCAGGGCGTCAGCTACAATGTTTGCCTTCCCTTCCTTATACTGCAGATTGATGTCATAGTCTAAAAGAAATTCCATCCACCTTCTCTGTCTCAAGTTGAGTTCTTTCTGAGTGAATACATACTGTAAGCTCTTATGGTCGGAGTAGATGGTGATGCTTACCCCATAGAGATAGTGTCGCCATATCTTCAAGGCGAAGACAATGGCTCCTAACTCTAAGTCGTGAGTCGGGTAATTCTCCTCATGCTTTTTCAGCTGGCGGGAGGCATAAGCAACAACCTTGCCATGCTGCATGAGTACGCATCCCATTCCTTTGCCTGATGCATCACAGTACACCTCAAATCCCTCTGTGCCCTCTGGAAGAGTAAGGACGGGCGCTGAGGTCAATGAGTCTTTCAGTTTCTGAAATGATAGCTCGCACTCGTGTGTCCATACAAACGGTGCATCTTTCTTCATCAGTGTAGTCATGGGCTTAGCGACTTTCGAGAAGTCCCTTACAAATCTCCGTAGTAACCGGCTAGACCAAGAAAGCTCCTAATGTCGGTGACAGTCTTGGGTCTAGGCTATGATCGTACAGCTTCTACCTTAGAAGGGTCAACCGAGATACCTGCGCTCGAGATGACATGTCCAAGGAATGATACCTGATCAAGCCAAAACTCGCATTTGGAGAACTTCGCATATAGCTGGTTCTCGCGCAGTGTCTCTAGCACTTTCCTCAAGTGGATTTCATGTTCCTCTGGTGATTTGGAATATACAAGTATGTCGTCGATGAAGACAACCCTGAAGTGTCCAACTGCTCACTGAATAATCGATTCATGAGGTCCATGAATTTTGCTGGTGCATTTGACAAACCGAATGGCATCACCGTGAATTCGTAGTGGCCATATCTGGTACGGAATGCCGTTTTCTCGATGTCTTGCTCTTTGATTGCAATCTGATGATACCCTGAACGAAGGTCAATCTTGGAGAAGACTGAGGCTCCTCTCAACTGGTCGAATAGGTCGTCGATACGGTAGTGGGTATTTATTTTTGACTGTGACCGCATTCAGCTCACGGTAGTCAATGCATAGTCGGAGACTACCGTCCTTCTTCTTCACGAAGAGGACCGGTGCTCCCCAGGGTGATACGCTCGGGCGTATAAACCCTTTGTCTAGAAGGTCTCTTAACTGTTCTTTCAATTCGGTCATCTCTGCTGGTGCCATGCGGTACGGTGCCCTGGCAATGGGACCGGTACCTGGCAATAGATCAATTTCGAATTCCACTGCTCTCGGTGGTGGCATGCCGGGTAGCTCCTTAGGGAATACATCGGGATACTTGGATACAATGGGTACTTCATCACTGAACTCTGGATCTCGCTCCAGGTCTTGTACATAACAAAGATACACCTCTTGGCCCTTTCTGAGCTCCCGGTACATAGCCATGGCAGATATGAGTATGGTCGAAGGCTCTCTCGGTATCTGGCGGTAAGATACGGTAACCCCAGAAGGACTCTTGAGCAGCAAACGATGCTCGGCGCAGAGGATTCTACCCTTGTGCCGCTCCAACCAATTCATTCCAATGATTAAGTCGAATCCCAATCCATTGAATTCGATGAAGGAAATGGGAAACGATTCGCCTTTGATTTGGATTGTGGCTGATTGATAATACTTTGTTGCACTTTACTCGCTCCTTCGATGGGAGAGTAACCATGAAGTTCGGTAGCTCGTCCGCATCTAGCTTCAACCTCTTCACAAAGGATGGTGATACGAAAGTGTGAGAGGCGCCGGAGTCGAATAACACATTGGCATCAATGCCATTTACTGGGAAGGTTCCCGTTAGAATGGTGCCGCTTCTGCCGGCTTGTGCTTCGGTGAGGATGCTCAGATTACCTTCGGTACCGAGTCCACAACCTATTGGATTCACAATTGGATAAGTATTGATGGTGGACACAAGTGGAATTAAATCAACACTGCTCTTTATTGATAACCCAACCATCATACATACCGTGTCTCTAATACACGTTACTAATAGATTACATGATACTAGGATTTAATACTTTCTAAAGGTAAGGTTCAGGCGTCCTGGTTTCATGTGTGTGGCATTGATTATTGCCGGCGGTGCCGTATTCAACTTGATCTTGTTGATCCCGTGATACAGCATCCTAGAGTTTCCACCCATGATTAGGACATCTCCTGATCTCAATACCAGTTTCTGTGCGAGGTCCACACGCTTCTGCTCGCTATACAGGAATACGGCGTCATCACCAATGGACCAAGACACTACGGGCACTCCTTGTTCAAGAGATTCCGCTGTCTCGTCCTTGTCTTGGTGTAACCCAAGTCGTCCTTCTTTCTCATAGAAGTTGACGATACAGAGATCCGCTTCAAGTGCGGGAATCGGTTCAGGTTCACATTGTCGTGCAAGTTCTACTACTTGTGTGATGAGTGTCTGAAACTCTGGTGGTATTGTCGGTGGCGTCGCTCCGTCTTGTGTTCGTGTCTCCTGGTATGTCTTGGTATAAGGATTCCAGTCCTTTCCCAAGCACATCATCTTCAGCTTCATCTTCGCTCCACCGGGGAATTCGGGTGTGTAAAATCCACCTTGACCCGTTCCTAGTTCGTTGCATCGTCGAATGATTGAGATTTGTGCTTCAGGTGTCAGGTATCCCTTAATAAGATCATACCTGGTCGGATGACCTGACACTGTTTGTTGGTGTAGTCGTGGTTGGTGATGTCGATCTCTTCTTGATTCAAGTTTACCGGTATCGGGTAACAGATACTAAAGTTTCCTATGGTTACAAATTTCATCTACGGTGAGTACTAGTTTCAACTACTTCATTTCATGCTTAGCATACACTTCATTTATTTACTCATGCATTCACTCATACAGTTACTCTACTACTAGGCATGCTATTTCAAGGATTAAAGGTTTAGATGATTACCTGGGCCGGATTTCGAACCGGACCCATCACGGTCAATCACATGCAGAACAGGCTGCCTCTGAGGTGCGCCCCTCTGAGGCCCCGGGATCCCTGTCCCTGAGGTGCCTGCTGGGCCGGTGCATCGCCAGATGCCACCTCCTTGCCCTCTCTCTGTTTGTAGTTCTGAAAGTTTCCCTTTGGCTTGGCATTCTCTGGGCATCTATTAGCTGTGTGTCCCAGCTTCTGACAGTTGTAGCATTTGATGTCTCTCCCATAACAGCCTTTACCAGGATGGTCCTGGTTGCACTTTCTGCACACATAGGTGCGGCCATCGGAGAAGGTTTTGGCGACACCGGAGCTAGAACCTGAGGTTAGAGGGTTAGCACATGTGTGCGTGGATATACTAGATACATTACTTATACGAATACAAATTGGATTAGGAATTTACCCTTAGGTGGGTGTGATCTCAGTGGCTTTGCTGCCACCGGTGCAGAATAACCAAGCTGAAGAAGCTCAGCTGGTTTGCCCTGCTCAGCATGGGCACTGCTCTCACCCTGGGATTTCTTTTGGGATTGCTGAAAGAAATTCCCTTTCTTCTTTTTCCAGCTCTTCCCTTGGTTCTGCTCCTCAGTACTGGTGTTTTTGTTGTTAGCTTTGCGCTTCAGCGCGGTCTCTTCATCCCTTAACTGGCAAGTGATCTCAACGCGAGAAGCCGCGTGATAACACTCCTGAAATCTCAGGTATTAGCCGGGATTCTCATTTAAGGAGGACTAAGGAAAGATTCAAAGAATTCAAGGAATTTAAGGAATTGAAATGATACTAAGGGTTAACCGTTATTTACCTGAAGGGAGGTAAATCTGGTGTAGCCCATACCGTACCGAAGGCGATGGCTCAGACCGCCATAGAAGCGATCGACCAACACCTGGCCGGTGTATCCTAGATCAGGGAGGAGACGGAGTATAGAGGTGAAGGTGCGGTAGTATTCATCGACAGTCATCTTGTCTGTCATCTTCAAGGCATCTAGTTCTAGCCTTTTCTTGGTTTTGACATGCTCGGGGTAGTATTTGGAACGGAGGAGTGATGCGAAAGAATCCCAGTCGAATGTGGGGTCGCTGACGTGCTCATGCTTGACCAGCTTCCACCAATCCATCGCCACATCTTTGAGGTAGTAGGCTGCTACTCTGACTCGAACTCCAGCAGGAGCTTCGAGTGTTTCGAAAGCCGTCTCCATCTCGGAGATGTAGGCCTCGAGCTTAGCCGGATCACTCTCGCCCCTAAAGCAGGGAGGGCAGAGCTCCGCTACAGCTTTTACCCAGTTTGCTTCTCTGGGTGGCGGGGGAGGGATTGGCCCCGCTTGTGTTTGTTGGTTCTGCTGAGATTGTTGTACAGCTTGGATTACTTGTGGTAGCATCTGCGCTACCGTGGCGGCGACGATCTCAGCTATCGTCTGCGCGCCGGGTCCGTCATTGCCCCCTCCTCTAGGGCGACCTGGACCTCTGCCTGACATCTGAATATTTAACAGTTACATTAGGCTTGCAAGATATGACTCAAAGGTCTTGGAATTTAAGCAAAGTATCGTTCCAAAGAACGTCAAGGGTATCCGTTGTTAACAACGGTAGTTCCTAATTAGGTTTCTAAGTATCCGTCTTAAGACGGTTGAAATCCTAACTCGGTAATCCCCTATGCTCGGTACTATGGACATCAGAGCGTTACTACGCTCTGATACCACTTTTTGTAACACCCCAACCGCTAACCCTATGCTTACAGTCTAATTGTCCTGTTAATCCTACGAGTTCGCAGCGGAATATTACTACCTACTACGGCGGGTGAAACAATGCCGCTAGCCGCCCATACGGCTAGCTAGGCTACTAATACTTACAGTCACGGTCTGATGAACATAGTGTACCGAGCTACTAATATAATGCATACTGAATACAAATAACCTACTTACATTCTTGGATCACCGAGTATTTAAAGTATTACATTACATCCTTTACCACACTTCCCAAAAGAATGAGTTTCTACCTATTACTCATCTATACCAATTCCCTTCCATCAATATCCAAAAAGGTGTACCCCATGGTACACCGGCTAATCAAACGTTACAGCCATGTACTACTTAGTACACCCATCATAAATTCATTGTTTACAATCAAAAAGAAGATAAAGAAATAGAACTATGTCCTCAGCATCTTCATCCTTCACGTGTACCTGCGTGTAGTAAAATGGTGCCCCAAGGGGCTCAGCAAACGCTGCATATAGACTCCGCATATACCGCGTGCTAGCTAGGGCACACCGACTATTTGACGTCCACTAAACATGATGTTCATTTATTTCATACAAACATGCTTTTCATACATCATACATGCTATACATTTCATTGCACAAATCAAGGCAACAATACCATAGCATACATCTCACTTACCTTCACAAGGTTAGCCAAATTATGCATCCGGGTTAATCGGAATGCTTTTACTCTTTCACTCATTACTTACTTTTTCTTACTTACAATTACTTACTTTCATTTACTTTACTTACTCATTCTTACTTACTTACTTATACTCAAGTTAAGTCGTCGGGACCTCCGGCCCTGGGGACTACACCGTCCCACCTCCGGGATTTACTTGACTCACCAATCCGGGATGCTACCCACTTAAGGGATTTGGGCCGTGGACCAGTTTACGAGTCAGGAATTGGAGCCAACCTCTCGTGACTCCGCATCCTCACGCGTGGCCGAAACTATATCGGACTTCTACTCATTCCAATTTAATTACCAATTTAAGTTAGAATGGTTAGCTTGTTAGGAACAAGTTAGAAGTCCAAACACAATAATAAACGGTCACGGTACAGTACATCATACATACACACATTCATTATCATCCATTGAAATACCCAAACCTTGATATGTGGTTTAAATATCAAACTATGTTATATAAAGGCTAAAAGTGCCTTAGGAACATCAGTGTACAATTTTAATCATAGTAAAATGAATAAAGCATTAAGACACGGTTTGAGCAAAAACATGCTCTAAGCTATGAGCGAACTTGGTTAGGACCCAAAGAGCCTACCAAGGCTTAATAATATTCAAGTATGATTTAATAAGGCTAATTAAGTCCTTAGGAAACTTTGGTAGACAATGAAACCAAACAAAACACAAGAAAATACCTTAAAGTCAATATGAGCAAAAATGTGCTCTAAGCTTGGGATAAATGTGTATAAGACCTAATGGTCATACCTATACTTTATAAATATGTTAATGAACATATTAAATCAATTACCAAAGAAAACCAAGCTTGAAAACAAGTTAAAACACAAAATGTGCTCTAAGGAGTCTTAAAGCACGTTTTTGAAAAATTGTCTTGTAAATGAGTTTTGAATGGCTAGATGTCCATCATTACTCTTTAATTAACATGTGTACTATATAGTATCACATTTGGAAGTCTATATCAATGGGAAATCAAAAATTTCACAAATATGTGCCTTAGTTTGTGAATAGTGCCCAAATAGTGCTAGTTTTGACTTAAGTCAACTTTAATTAGTTAAATGGTCAACAAAGACCATAAGTATCTTATATATTGAAGGGGGCACGGTTTTTAGTGTGTGAGTCATCACACTTGGCTAGCAAATAAAGAAAAGAAGAAAGAATAAAGTGAAAAGTTACTTTATGCCTTATAACATAAATATCTCCATACTAAACCTCTCTCCTCACTTTCTCTTCTTTTCTTCTTGGTTCCCACCGTCTCCAACCTCATCCTCCCTTCTCCATCTAGTTTTGCTACAGCCATATACCATTCTCCATCTTTGAATGCTTGTAACTTCTAGCTCCATGCACCAAATCAAATTCCAAGACCATATTTGTCTTACTTAGGTCAAGCTCTACACTTCTCTCTTTTCAAATCTTCAAGAACTCCATTTTGGTGCCATGAAGATTCTCCATTGAAGGAGCTTGAGCTCACCTTTTCATGCCTTGACATTCTCCTTTGCTTCAAGGTGAGGAAAATCAAAGAAAAACAACATTTCCTCTTGTTTTAGTGTGTGGCCGAAAATTCACCTTACAATGGTGCATTGCCTTGCTATCTTTTTAGCTTAATTCAAACTTCAAAGGACTAGGAGGAGTCCTATCTTGCTACTTAACCAAGCTCTCTTCCGAATTCCAAAGGTAATCATCAAATTTTGGTGTTTTAAGACACATATGTAAACCTAGGGTTTAACTATGAGTTGGAGTATTAAACTTAATGCTCATTACCCTTATATGTGTATTGATTAGAAGATTGACAAGTGATAAAAGCCCTTGCTGATTTTCTATCAAGGAAGAACAAAGAAAAACAAGTGGGAAGTCTTGAAAGAAAAGAGGTAAATGTGTTAACCTAATGTGGTTTAAATGCCTAGGAAAATGGAGCTTGATTTGCTTAATAAAATACCTAAAGAGCTAATGGTAAATGAGTTAGCAAAATGCTCTCAAGGAGTTTACTAAGGGCATATGTATTGTTGGGTGTATTCGCAGGTTGAAGGCATTTAAATGTGGAGATTCAGTGTTTAAGTTTAATGCAATTTAAGGGCCTAAGAGCCATGTTATTTAAGGGCCTAAGTGCCAAGCAATTTAAGTTTATGCACTATATTGTGATGTAGTGTAGTTTAAAGGTTTAGTTGTGTGTAAAGAACATCTCTTGTGAAGGTGAATGTGTTTGATGGTTAAAGGATGAAAAACAATATGTTTGTGTGTAAGGAATGTGTATTAAGTGATTAAGTGTTCTTGGTTGTCTAAAGGTGAAAACCTAAGTGTTTGGGTGTGAGAGTTTACAAGAGAAGCTATGGCAAAATTTAGTTGATAAACAAAGGAGTTTATGTGATGAAATGAGATTTTAAGACCTAGAAGGTACTAGGAACTTGTTAAGTGTTTAGATGGTGGAAGAAGGTGAATCATGATGTTCTTAGGTGTTAAGGTGCCACGGGCATTGTCTTGGAGGATTTAGAACTCAAATGGGTGTTTTGAACACACCAAGGAATTGTTATGTGAAGCGTTAAGTCTTGTTCAAGATTTGGTAAACAAAGGAAAAGAAATGCCTAGTGAAGGTCTAAGTGAAAACTTGTGGAAATTATAAGCAATTGTGCAAAGGAGGTGTGTATGAGAAATAATGCTTTTGGAGTGGTGGTAATGTTTGTGAGACAACACTTTGGTTAGTTGAGGTAGTAGGCATGATATACCACTTAGAAATCTAAGAAAAATGTTATAAGTGCTAGGAATTGTTGTAAGAAATTGAGTAACCAGTTAGTGATGATTTAGGAAAGTTTAGTGCTTGTTTTAAGGTGTTTGAACATGTAGGAAACATGTGGAAAGTTTATGGAATGATTAGGTAAGGTTTAAGGTTGGTTTAGGGGTGAAAAATGATGTTTTGACAAGTTAATAACATGGTCCGGGACCTAGCCCTTGTATAGGTACCCGGACCACCCCTTAAAAAGAGCCGAGAGTAAAGTTTAGAAGTGGTCCGGGTCCTTAGTCCAGGACCAAGACCCGGACCAAGGGTAAATAAGGCCGAGAGTACATTCTACAAGTGGTCCGGGACCTTGGGTCCGGACCAAGTCCCGGACCAGGTCAAAAGTGTTGCAAAATCTGTTTAAAAGCTTCTAATCATGGGGAATTGAATGGTAAAGGTTTTAGGTGATGTTTAGGCCTTGTTTGGTGGCATATAAGGCCTTAAATGTGTAAACAAGTGTTAGGTTTGATGTGAGAGTTGTAAACCTAATATCACAAGAGTAAGTTAAGTGTAACGGGAATGACGGGGTAAACTATGGGCGCTTTAAACGTTAAGCAAACATGTTACCCCAATATTAACAAAAGTAATTGTAATGTTATCAGTTGTTTGAGAATTGCTCGAGGAACATAGGTGGACATGATAAAGTGGACTCCGGTGACAGGTATGGTTTTCTTGCAACCTGTGTCCTACCGGATTACACCGGCTTGTATGCCAATGTGTTTTTTCTGTGTGTTTGCCACGTTGTAAGATTAAACATGTAATGAGTTTACAGTAATTCATTTATGTGGCGTGTACAACTCCGATACCATTTAACCTCGGAAGTGTTACCTTAGTTACCTGAGTCTAGGATCACATGAGAGTTCGGTATTCGGAGTAAACGACCCGAACCATGGGACGTTTCTAACCACGGCTATGCGTGTGTTTAATTGTGTGATATGTGTTTGTGAATGTAGGGATCTCCCTTGTGTGTTTAACCCAGTTTTATTCTGTATGGTGTGTAGTTATGATAGACTCCATAGTGGGGTTCTAACTAATATCTAAAGTAAGTATGTACTAACAGTGGTGAGGAATCCGGTTTGGCCGGTCGCGCGTTGTTTGGGAGAGGGTATCCTTCCTAGCCTTACCCTTCTCTTGTTATGGTTGTCTCCCTCACGGGTTATGATCTCCCATTAGCTTACTCCAAAGCTTAGCTATTCTGACTTATGATCGGTTTAGGGGGAACATGTGTTTGTGTGGTGTGTTCGGCCTCCAAACCCGAACCGCCTTAACTTAAGTTACTCGTCCAACTATTAGGACGGTAATGAGTGTTGTTGTTATTGTATAACGAGCTTATCATGAGACTGGCAACATTCTCTAGGCTCACCAGTGTATAAACGATGTTTGGGTCGGTTCCTAAGAGAACCACTCCCGTTATGTTAGTATTTTTGTTGTGATGCAATATCTATTGCGTATTATGTTGTGCACGTGGAAACGTGCAAAGTGTTGTTAAGTATTGTATGTAGTGTATGTTGTAGGTTGTATAATGTGGAGTGTGTGGATCATGGATATGATTCCCAGTTTGTGATAAGAGGCGTTTAAGGATAACCCGATTTAAGGGTAAGTGTCGTCTATTAAGGAAGTAGCTCCATTGGAGGAGGAACACTCTAGGGATAATGAATACCATGAGTGACTTATTAAGTAAGGATATATTATCCGTTTGTTGAGCCCGTTGAGGCGAAATGATTATGTGTTGTGTGTTTACAGTTGCATGTATGATTTAAAAATAATCAACCGCATGCTAAGACGACAATAGTTGTGCGTGGCCCGGTAGCATGGGGCTGCGGGATTACCATACCAGCAAAGGTGCTGAGCCCCTTGGGGCCCCCCTTTCTCTTCTTTTCCTATTTCAGGTACAAGAAGCTGGAAGCCGTTCGAGAGTAGGACGGGGTAGTCGTTGTACACGGGTAATCATTTAAGTGTATGCATACAGTAGGTGTAGTAAGACCGAAATTGTTGTCGGCATCAGTTTATAAATACTCGGTATAGTTTGGAAGGTGTATGTTGTTGTTGTGTTAAGGAAAGGGATAGTAATGTGTAGACGCTCGGGAATTTAGCCCATCAGACCGGTACAATGTGTATGTATTAGCCTTGTTAGCCACGTGGGGCTAACGGCGTGTAACACCAACGAGTTAAGTAATGTGATGAGGTTGTTCTTCCGCTGCAGTTTATTGTAAGTATGTTAATGTTGGATGGGGTTTACAAAAGTGGTATCAGAGCGAAGTATCGCTCTGATGACTGAATTACCGAGCTTAGGAAGTACCGAGTTAGGATTTAAGTACTTTGGGTTAAGGGTTGAGTGATAGCGTGAGAGATACACTAGTAAGGAACTACCAGTGAATACTGGAAACCTACTATATCCTTCCCGCCCTCCACAATCCCTGTATATAACTTGGGGAAACAATGCCAGAGAGATGGAAGTCCACTCTTACTCGGGAATACCCGATCTGGCTGTTAAATACCTTCAGAGTACGAGAGAACCTGTCACACGGTAGATCCCGAAAACTGGGAATCCCGGGACGGTCTCCATCTGAACAATGTTAACCGCATTTAATAGCGAAGAATGAAGAATCTTGTGTATAGAAGAATAGAATTTCCCGGCAACCTGGGTCGACATGCCGAGCAGTCGAGAACAACCAGCTTGCAACGCACCAATCGTGCAACAGGCAAGAAGTGGATTAGTAAAACCCGAGACAAGTGTCTACGGAACCACAGTTATAAATAATACACCAACGTTATACCAACCGACAAGGGAACTACAACGTAGTGCCCAAACAAGAGACAAGTCTCAGTAACCACGACAAGTGCGTGGAACGGGCTATAAAGAGGATACGATACTAAGTAAGAGGGACTCCAAGAGTGGGAGACACCCCAGTCGATAATGACCATATGAATACAGTGAGGAGTTACCTAGAGAGTTATTATCAAGACAGTAAGATCAGTGAGGGCCAACAAGGCCACTGATGACAGTATGGGTAAAAACAATACCACAACCGGTATGTGTTAAACCGATAGCCAGTTAGCATGGCGCACTTGCCGTAGCAAGTGCTGTTATAACAGGGCTGTTCGGGAAATTTATAACCACTACGAAGTACTTGGTGAAGTACCATGAAGTTAAGTGAGATCATTGTAACCGTGAAAGGGCTTAATAACCTAACCTCTGTGATTGTAAGTACACCATCAGCAAGAAGCTAGACTTGGCTAAGGTAAGAAGATGTTGTGAAACCATGAAAATTTTCTTTCAAACCCAGATTTATTCAAACCCTTTCTTTTTCAAAACTAGATTTTCTTTCAAACCAACACTTCTTTCCAACCTTCTTTAAACCAAACCAGTAAAACCAAGGACAGTTGACAAGGATACAACAATGGATAAACTTTCCCTGATTAAGTTCGGGAGCAAGGAATGAATATTGTCACGGGACAATATAAGGGAGTTGACAACAATACTTCACCTAGGCGTGTGACGGACACTACAAGTGTACCAACTGAATTGTGGGACGACCGCACTCCGATAGGAGCTTGTGGGCCTGACAGACCTACTTATGGGTTAGTTGGGTAAGTAGTAATGTATCAGTATGGTACCCCACATATGTATACGAGTGGAGTCCGAACACGGGAAGTAGTCGACTCCGTCTACGGTCAGCAGCATGATCAAACAAGCGCTAAGGATTACAAGGAATAGTTGAAGTTAGGAACTCAGTTAAGTTAACGAGACTAAAAGGGTTAGTGAATTCCTCTCAAGGAAATGTTTAAGAGTTAGGAAGTGCGAAGGGCACAAACTGTTTGTGTAAAGACATCACATATGTCTTAAGGATCCTTAGGGATAAACATGTTAGCTGGAACGGTGACCCAGCCTGTACATGGCAAGCAAATGCCTAATGTGGACACATTAATGTACAATAACGGGATGAAACTATCAAGAGATGTTGTCTCACAGAAGAAGATAATAAGCCAATTAAGAACGCAAACGGCGTGGCTAACTCAATATATCAATAAGTTGAACTAAATGTAAAAGCATAACTTAGCAACACCCAGAGCAATCCTTGAAGGTGTTCGCATCAACAAGTGTTGCCGAAATGCGTGACAGAAACACAAGGGTTGAAAACTAACACCCAGTTTAGACATAAGTTGTCAGGAGACGGACTGACAAACCTAAGGGCATCCCGTGAAAGGAAACGTGATGCAACGACCTTGTAATATTGTACAGAGAAGTACATGTGTGTGGACAGCCTACAATGAGCCCCAGCTCAAGGCAAATAAGCTTATAGCCATAAGCAAGATATGTTATAAATTCGATTGATGGTAGAAGTTTATGTTGTATAATGAATAGAGTGGTAAACGAACCACTGCATTAAGAGTGGGGATACCTCTCGAGTAGACCGTAGGACGGTAGTTATGTGATCAAGTTTCAAGAAATATGTTAAGGATGGACGATGTTATTATTGAAAGAGAGCTTAGCTAGTAACATGTGGTATAAAGTGAAACACCAAGCTGAATAATGCCGGCTTGTGACTCGAATGATCGATGCTCAAAGAGCATTCAGTAGTCATCCAAATGAGTGACGAACCATAATGTGAATAAGTAAGTATATGTGTGGAAGTTGATGTGACAGTAAATACGATATAAGCTGATGTTATACAAGGATAAGAGCACGGTGCGCAACAAGCGACCGTTGTATAAGTATTGTTAAACGATAATGTAACAGATAAGACCAGTTATGAGTTAAACCTAGTAGAGATGCAAGATAAGCGATGTTAAACGGACTGGGCAATAAGCCAGTGGTGGGTACTATATGATGAGGAACTCAGTGTGAATTCCATGGCGAATCGCATAAGGGATTTACTGTCAAGTTTACGCCTCTGCACTCTGTATGACTGAGTGTTTTGGTATTGCACTTGCGCGTAATGATCGAGTGGATAGCTAGGAATTGGAAACATGTTAATTGTGGAGCAATAATGTTATAATGGCCGATGCATAGGAAATGCAAGGCCGCACCAATAAAGAGTGCTTATACAAAACCAAATGTGGAGACATGATTAACAGTAAGTGACTACAGTAGCACTAACTGCCAAATATCGGTATGGAATATACCCAAATGTTGTAAATAGCTGAGAGCACTACATACTAGGTAGTAGCTCAATCTCAACCGACAGTAAGTCGGAAGGAAACAAGTCAATCATTGTAGATACATAGCTGTATACACAGTAAATTGTTATGGAAGATAGAAAGTTTATAACTCACCAAATTCGCTAACGGTAAAAGATACCACGCGTCGGTTGAGAAACCATTGTTACCAAGATGAAGGTGACAATTGGGGATGTACAATACAGTAAGAATAACAAATGGGGCAACTAAGCTCTACAGTTATTAGAGTTTCGCAGCAGAAACTAGTGAGCCAGTGATTCAAGTGTTGAATGTACATGGTGAACACGAGTGAATGGCTAATTATTAACGCCTAGAAGTCTAACAGGCCAAAATCGAAACCAACTAAGAGTTTAAACAAACTCCAATGAGAATTCTTGGTTTAGGAACTAAACCGCCAATATGGTTATGATCCTCTAATCAGAATCCATTGTGTAATAGACCATGTGGAAGTTAAAACACTTCACGACGGCAGAACATTTAAACCAATGTTTAGTGATTGATTACGTGGGCGTAATCCCTTTTAAGGGGGGTAGAGCGCAAAACCACTTAGTGTATATTACCGTACAAGTGTACGTAGTGTATGTGACTTATATTGTGCATAGCACAAAATTATTGTTTTGATGATTGGTGTGTGTGTTACGTAAACATACACATTCATTCATGGTTTAATTGTGGTAATCGCGCACAGAAGATGCGAATACCATTGTGATAAGTGTGTGTATTTGTTAACAGTTGTGTGTGATAGTACAAGTGTAGGGAGTAGAGAAGCTCCCGGGGGAACAAAAGCCCCGACAGTGTATAAATGTGAAGTTGTGTGTTGTATTTTGATAAAATATATGTGTATATATACTATATAGTGATCAAGAAAGGGCATGATACCGACATAGAACCTAGTGAGAATAAGATTCCCTAGGCAACAACATTAAAGTGAATGGAGATAACTGATAGATGGAGTTCTATCCCTTGGAGATGTTATGATCATGACTAGAATGATTTAAAAGATAGAAAATTGGAAATGAGTGATTTACTTGATGCTTGAAAATGAAGTGGGAGGTGGAACTTGATTTGCATGTGATCAAGGGAAGCCGAACACAAATTGGAGTGGAAAGATAGTTCAACACTGGTGCTGATCACATTAGGGTTGGACGATTCTTGAAACTCCCTATAAGTGGTCACAAGTAACCACGCTAAGAAAAGAAGCAAAGAGCATAAGTTGGACTTGGAGTTGTGTGTGTTTTCAAAAAGGATTTTGAATTGGTATTTATAAAACGTCGATAGATACTTTACATGATTAAAGTTTTCTTACTTAGCCTCACAAGGAAAAATTTTAAATTTAAGTGATTGTTTTAACCTCCCAAAGGCACGGGGACGGAAGGTGTCCATCGCGACCGGGTTCTGCGGGATCACAGTGTATATCAAGGATATTTTTGATTGCTATACATGCTCTGACATGTTGTGTGGTATGTGTAATGAATGTTGTTTTGACTTGGATTTCCTAAAGTGTATACTATCAAGGCCTATGAGTCTAAATGTGTGGTGTTACATAGACCTATGTGTCTGAAGACTGTTATGTTATCGGGACCTATGTGTCCAAATGTTGTTATGTTACCCAAGACCAGTGAGTCAAAGGGTTGTTATGTATGTGTAAATGTTGTTAAGATACCCGGACCATAGAGTCCGAGGTTATCATGTGGATATGTGTGTTATGTGTGGATGTGTGTTGCCCGGACCATTAAGTCCGAGGTTGTGATGTAAAGTGTGTTTGGTTATGGAAGTTATTTCCAAGTGATTCCTGTGTTCTAATCTAATGATGTGTGGAAAGTGTGAACTTCGAGGACGAAGTTCTTTTAAGGGGGGTAGATTGAAATACCCCAAACCTTGATATGTGGTTTAAATATCAAACTATGTTATATAAAGGCTAAAAGTGCCTTAGGAACATCAGTGTACAATTTTAATCATAGTAAAATGCAATAAAGCATTAAGACACGGTTTGAGCAAAAACATGCTCTAAGCTATGAGCGAACTTGGTTAGGACCCAAAGAGCCTACCAAGGCTTAATAATATTCAAGTATGATTTAATAAGGCTAATTAAGTCCTTAGGAAACTTTGGTAGACAATGAAACCAAACAAACACAAGAAAATACCTTAAAGTCAATATGAGCAAAAATGTGCTCTAAGCTTGGGATAAATGTGTATAAGACCTAATGGTCATACCTATACTTTATAAATATGTTAATGAACATATTAAATCAATACCAAAGAAAACCAAGCTTGAAAACAAGTTAAAACACAAATGTGCTCTAAGGAGTCTTAAAGCACGTTTTTGAAAAATTGTCTTGTAAATGAGTTTTGAATGGCTAGATGTCCATCATTACTCTTTAATTAACATGTGTACTATATAGTATCACATTTGGAAGTCTATATCAATGGGAAATCAAAAATTTCACAAATATGTGCCTTAGTTTGTGAATAGTGCCCAAATAGTGCTAGTTTTGACTTAAGTCAACTTTAATTAGTTAAATGGTCAACAAAGACCATAAGTATCTTATATATTGAAGGGGGCACGGTTTTTAGTGTGTGAGTCATCACACTTGGCTAGCAAATAAAGAAAGAAGAAAGAATAAAGTGAAAAGTTACTTTATGCCTTATAACATAAATATCTCCAACTAAACCTCTCTCCTCACTTTCTCTTCTTTTCTTCTTGGTTCCCACCGTCTCCAACCTCATCCTCCCTTCTCCATCTAGTTTTGCTACAGCCATATACCATTCTCCATCTTTGAATGCTTGTAACTTCTAGCTCCATGCACCAAATCAAATTCCAAGACCATATTTGTCTTACTTAGGTCAAGCTCTACACTTCTCTCTTTTCAAATCTTCAAGAACTCCATTTTGGTGCCATGAAGATTCTCCATTGAAGGAGCTTGAGCTCACCTTTTCATGCCTTGACATTCTCCTTTGCTTCAAGGTGAGGAAAATCAAAGAAAAACACAATTTCCTCTTGTTTTAGTGTGTGGCCGAAAATTCACCTTACAATGGTGCATTGCCTTGCTATCTTTTTAGCTTAATTCAAACTTCAAAGGACTAGGAGGAGTCCTATCTTGCTACTTAACCAAGCTCTCTTCCGAATTCCAAAGGTAATCATCAAATTTTGGTGTTTTAAGACACATATGTAAACCTAGGGTTTAACTATGAGTTGGAGTATTAAACTTAATGCTCATTACCCTTATATGTGTATTGATTAGAAGATTGACAAGTGATAAAAGCCCTTGCTGATTTTCTATCAAGGAAGAACAAAGAAAAACAAGTGGGAAGTCTTGAAAGAAAAGAGGTAAATGTGTTAACCTAATGTGGTTTAAATGCCTAGGAAAATGGAGCTTGATTTGCTTAATAAAATACCTAAAGAGCTAATGGTAAATGAGTTAGCAAAATGCTCTCAAGGAGTTTACTAAGGGCATATGTATTGTTGGGTGTATTCGCAGGTTGAAGGCATTTAAATGTGGAGATTCAGTGTTTAAGTTTAATGCAATTTAAGGGCCTAAGAGCCATGTTATTTAAGGGCCTAAGTGCCAAGCAATTTAAGTTTATGCACTATATTGATGTAGTGTAGTTTAAAGGTTTAGTTGTGTGTAAAGAACATCTCTTGTGAAGGTGAATGTGTTTGATGGTTAAAGGATGAAAAACAATATGTTTGTGTGTAAGGAATGTGTATTAAGTGATTAAGTGTTCTTGGTTGTCTAAAGGTGAAAACCTAAGTGTTTGGGTGTGAGAGTTTACAAGAGAAGCTATGGCAAAATTTAGTTGATAAACAAAGGAGTTTATGTGATGAAATGAGATTTTAAGACCTAGAAGGTACTAGGAACTTGTTAAGTGTTTAGATGGTGGAAGAAGGTGAATCATGATGTTCTTAGGTGTTAAGGTGCCACGGGCATTGTCTTGGAGGATTTAGAACTCAAATGGGTGTTTGAACACACCAAGGAATTGTTATGTGAAGCGTTAAGTCTTGTTCAAGATTTGGTAAACAAAGGAAAAGAAATGCCTAGTGAAGGTCTAAGTGAAAACTTGTGGAAATTATAAGCAATTGTGCAAAGGAGGTGTATGAGAAATAATGCTTTTGGAGTGGTGGTAATGTTTGTGAGACAACACTTTGGTTAGTTGAGGTAGTAGGCATGATATACCACTTAGAAATCTAAGAAAAATGTTATAAGTGCTAGGAATTGTTGTAAGAAATTGAGTAACCAGTTAGTGATGATTTAGGAAAGTTTAGTGCTTGTTTTAAGGTGTTTGAACATGTAGGAAACATGTGGAAAGTTTATGGAATGATTAGGTAAGGTTTAAGGTTGGTTTAGGGGTTGAAAAATGATGTTTTGACAAGTTAATAACATGGTCCGGGACCTAGCCCTTGTATAGGTACCCGGACCACCCCTTAAAAAGAGCCGAGAGTAAAGTTTAGAAGTGGTCCGGGTCCTTAGTCCAGGACCAAGACCCGGACCAAGGGTAAATTAAGGCCGAGTGTACATTCTACAAGTGGTCCGGGACCTTGGGTCCGGACCAAGTCCCGGACCAGGTCAAAAGTGTTGCAAAATCTGTTTTAAAAGCTTCTAATCATGGGGAATTGAATGGTAAAGGTTTTAGGTGATGTTTAGGCCTTGTTTGGTGGCATATAAAGGCCTTAAAATGTGTAAACAAGTGTTAGGTTTGATGTGAGAGTTGTAAACCTAATATCACAAGAGTAAGTTAAGTGTAACGGGAATGACGGGGTAAACTATGGGCGCTTTAAACGTTAAGCAAACATGTTACCCCAATATTAACAAAAGTAATTGTAATGTTATCAGTTGTTTGAGAATTGCTCGAGGAACATAAGTGGACATGATAAAGTGGACTCCGGTGACAGGTATGGTTTTCTTGCAACCTGTGTCCTACCGGATTACACCGGCTTGTATGCCAATGTGTTTTTCTGTGTGTTTGCCACGTTGTAAGATTAAACATGTAATGAGTTTACAGTAATTCATTTATGTGGCGTGTACAACTCCGATACCATTTAACCTCGGAAGTGTTAACCTTAGTTAACTGAGTCTAGGATCACATGAGAGTTCGGTATTCGGAGTAAACGACCCGAACCATGGGACGTTCTAACCACGGCTATGCGTGTGTTAATTGTGTGATATGTGTTTGTGAATGTAGGGATCTCCCTTGTGTGTTTAACCCAGTTGTAATTCTGTATGGTGTGTAGTTATGATAGACTCCATAGTGGGGTTCTAACTAATATCTAAAGTAAGTATGTACTAACAGTGGTGAGGAATCCGGTTTGGCCGGTCGCGCGTTGTTTGGGAGAGGGTATCCTTCCTAGCCTTACCCTTCTCTTTGTTATGGTTGTTTCCCTCACGGGTTATGATCTCCCATTAGCTTACTCCAAAGCTTAGCTATTCTGACTTATGATCGGTTTAGGGGGAACATGTGTTTGTGTGGTGTGTTCGGGCCTCCAAACCCGAACCGCCTTAACTTAAGTTACTCGTCCAACTATTAGGACGGTAATGAGTGTTGTTGTTATTGTATAACGAGCTTATCATGAGACTGGCAACATTCTCTAGGCTCACCAGTGTATAAACAATGTTTGGGTCGGTTCCTAAGAGAACCACTCCCGTTATGTTATGTATTTTTGTTGTGATGCAATATCTATTGCGGTATTATGTTGTGCACGTGGAAACGTGCAAAGTGTTGTTAAGTATTGTATGTAGTGTATGTTGTAGGTTGTATAATGTGGAGTGTGTGGATCATGGATATGATTCCCAGTTTGTGATAAGAGGCGTTTAAGGATAACCCGATTTAAGGGTAAGTGTCGTCTATTAAGGAAGTAGCTCCATTGGAGGAGGAACACTCTAGGGATAATGAATACCATGAGTGACTTATTAAGTAAGGATATATTATCCGTTTGTTGAGCCCGTTGAGGCGAAATGATTATGTGTTGTGTGTTTACAGTTGCATGTATGATTTAAAAATAATCAACCGCATGCTAAGACGACAATTAGTTGTGCGTGGCCCGGTAGCATGTGGGCTGCGGGATTACCATACCAGCAAAGGTGCTGAGCCCCTTGGGGGCCACCCTTTCTCTTCTTTTCCTATTTCAGGTACAAGAAGCTGGAAGCCGTTCGAGAGTAGGACGGGGTAGTCGTTGTACACGGGTAATCATTTAAGTGTATGCATACAGTAGGTGTAGTAAGACCGAAATTGTTGTCGGCATCAGTTTATAAATACTCGGTATAGTTGGAAGGTGTATGTTGTTGTTGTGTTAAAGGAAAGGGATAGTAATGTGTAGACGCTCGGGAATTTAGCCCATCAGACCGGTACAATGTGTATGTATTAGCCTTGTTAGCCACGTGGGTGGCTAACGGCGTGTAACACCAACGAGTTAAGTAATGTGATGAGGTTGTTCTTCCGCTGCAGTTTATTGTAAGTATGTTAATGTTGGATGGGGTGTTACATCCAAACATTTCATGAATTATACAAACTAAAATTTAAGAGAAAATATTCACAATATACAACACTACACATTCACAAGTATGCATATTAACTCCGATTCGTGCATTTATCTTATTGGGTGATCAATTAGCACACAACACGCAAATCAGAGTAACCAAGATAGCATACGGGGCATGAGGAATCCATACCGTTCACCGTCGTACGTGTTTCCAAACGTCCTTCCGGTGTCACAAATCAAATCCTATGATATGCATACAATTGAATGATTAATTTAACTATTATTAATCTTAACTGAACTACTTTGTGTTTACTAAACCATATTCACTAAGCCTTTACATCCCTTACACTTATGTTTCATTTTACTTACTTTACATTACTTGTCCATGATTTACATACACATATATATACATATGTATAGGTGGGTATACATATATACATATATATATATACTAGTTATAAGCTTACTGTATTTTTTTTTTGTAAGTATAGGGCCGTCCGACCCACCGTCCGACCCAAGCCCTGGGTCGGACCATTCCAGTAAGATTCGTTCCCAGAAAATTACCCTGTCCGACCCAGCACTATTCCGTCCGACCCATACTCTCTGGGTTGGACCATTCCAGAAGGTTTTGGTCCTGTCGTCCAAGCTCCGTCCGACCCACGTCGGACCCAACGTCTGGGTCGGACGAAGTCAGAAACTTCGACGACGGAAAAAATTTCGCCTGTCCGACCCACGTCCGATCCACGTCTCTGGGTCGGACCATTCCAGAAAGTTTACATCTCGTTGTTTAAGCCCTGTCCGACCCACGTCCGATCCAGACTCTGGGTCGGACGGTTCCAGAACCTTGTTACAGATTTTGTTTTTCCTTCCCAATTTCACCCATTGTTTCCCCAATCTTCCTACATACATCCTAACATGTTTTTGTGCAATTTAAACACCCTAAATCATGCTAATTCATTTCCTAATTCATTACACAACTCTATACTAACTTATATACACAATTCTCTTAATTTCAACTCGACACTTACACAGTTTTCTTCCTTAATGCATTTTGCTACAGATTTGATACTAACACTCTCCCAACAATAGCTCCCTCTTCTAATGTCATTTCTAACTCCTCTAATACATTATAAATACATTACCTATCCCTCCTAATACACACTCTATTTGTTTCAATCAAAACTGTTACAACCTATGTCATTCATCTAGTTTTCAATTCTCTAAGTGTTCTAATCCTACCAAAATTTTGACATAACCTCCCCTATATTTTTACACTCTCACCATATTGTTTTTATTCACATTGTTATCATCTCACCTGCTTATAGACATCAATATACAAGCTCCCATACATTATACCAATACTAAAACAACACTTACAAATTCCTGCACATCACTTCCCATTCCCAATTGTTTTCAATAAGTTTTACACATCTTTTAAAGCTTCAAAATACTTACACTCTCCTACACATTATATACTAATGCATTACCATTTTACAATACATATTTTTACTTCTAAAATCTGTTACATATACAAATATACACAAGGCTACACAATGAGCATTCTTACCTTGCTTTCCTTCTAGATTTTCTTTCTCCTCTTCCTTCTTCCTTCTTTCTCTACCGGTTTTGAAATCCCAATCCTCTAACACTACAACCATTCATATACACCACCATTCAATACTAAGAACTAACCCTAACCATTAATCAAGTTTCAATCTAGGTTTTAGGGTTTAGAAAATTTATTACCTTCCAAGAATTCAAATGGAGCTTGGAGTGGCTCAAGAACAATATTTCCAACTCCACCAACAAGCCAAAATCGGCTAGAGCAAGAGGAACAACAAGGGTTTAGTTTATGAATTTCGTTTTGCCCACAAGGGCTAGAAAAAGATGGAGTTTTCAAAATATTTTTACCTTAGAAGAACAAGGAGAAGGAGGGCCTTCTAATGGTGGTGTTGAAGCTCCCAATGGGGTATACCCATAAAATCTAAAGTGCTCTTTTCTGGATTTTGAAAAGAGGAAAATGTTGCTCTTGGTGAGAGGATTACAATGGTGGTATTTTTATAATTTTTGGAAGAGTTTAGAGGGAGTTACAAAGGAGAGAAGTAGAGTTTGTGGGGGTCTTCTTGTTTCACCATGGAAATCGCATGGGAGGTAGAAGAAGAAGTAAAAGAGAGAGTGGGGGTGTTGGTTCACGTGAGAGAGGGAGTTGTGAGGATAGGAGAGAGTGTGAGATAGGTGAGTGTGTTACTTTTTGTTTTTAATTGCTTTTGTTTTTAATTGCTTTTGTCCTTAGTGAGTAAAAGAGAAGAGGGTGAGTGTGTGTGAGTGGGGAAAATCGGACACACACAAAGCATGGGGGGGGGGGGTTTAAAATTTTATTTACAATATTGGACACACTAGTTTGAGTTATTTTTACTTCTACCCCACAACTTCCCGTTTTTGACAGTTTTTACTAATCTCTCGTTTTATTGATTTTATTGGTCCTACAGCTTCACTAATATTTATTAATGATTATTTAGTTGACTAAAATTGTTACGAGTCTATTTGACCCGCTTAAAGACACGTTTTCCCGGTTACCTCGAAAAACGTGCTTTAAGGTTCGGTAATGCTTTTAATCCATTTTAAGGATCCGTTTTCTTCGGGATTTGTTCCCTCATGATTATTTACACTTAATTAAGCCTCTAAATTACTTATTAGCCTAATTAATCACTATTTTTAATTACGGGGTATTTCAATGATCTTATTAAATAATTGGCAATTTTACTTATGAATGGGGATTTAATTCTTGGATAAATTTTACCTTAGGTTTTGTAAATAATTATTACGTTACTCCTTTGAAACCTTAGGTTTTGTAAATAATTTAAAACGTATTTAAGACTTAAGTTTATTGAGGTTTAGTATAAAAGGATTATACATAGTCTATGGAGGGAATGTGTGTAAAAATAAAACATTTAGGATATTAAATGTAAGCAAGGATACATAAAAGGTTATCTTAAAACACCTTATTATATAGTTAATGATAAAGTAAATAATATATCTTGTGAATACTAAATGTAAGAGTTCGATAAGTCTAAGTTAATAATAATATAGTTATTTCAATATGAGAGGTAATTCAACATCTTATGACAAGATTATTAGATGGTTGTAATAAAAGTCATTCTAAACTAAACATAAGATAAATGAGTTTAGTAACTCAATTAGTGTAACACCCCATCCAACAATTACACACTTACAATAAACTGCAGCGGAAATACAAACCTCTTCACATTACTTAACTCGTTGGTGTTACACGCCGTTAGCCACCCACGTGGCTAACAAGGCTAATCCATATACATTGTACCGGTCTGATGGGCTAAATTCCCGAGCAACTATACATTAGTATCCCTTTCCATTAACAACAACAACAACAACATACACCTTATCAACTATACCGAGTATTTATAAACTGGTGCCGACAACAATTTCGGTCTTACTACACCTACTGTATACATACACTTAAAAGTTTACCCATGTACAATGACTACCCGTCCTACTCTCGAACGGCTTCCAGCACTTCGTACCTGAAATTGAAATACCCCAAACCTTGATATGTGGTTTAAATATCAAATTATGGTATATAAAGGCTAAAAGTGCCTTAGAAACATCAGTGGACAATTTAAAATATAGTATAGTGCAATAAAGCACTAAGACACAGTATGAGCAAAAACATGCTTTAAGCTATGAGTGAACTTGGTTAGGACCCAAAGAGCCTACCAAGACTTAATAACATTTAATTATGATTTAATAAGGCTAAATAAGTCCTTAGGAAACTTTGGTGGACAGTTAAACCAAATAAAACACAAGAAAATACCTTAAAGTCAATAAGAGCAAAAATGTGCTCTAAGCTTGGGATAAATTTGTATAAGACCTAATGGTCATACTTATATCTTATAAATATGTTAATGAACATATTAAATCAATTACCAAAGAAAACCAAGCTTGAAAACAAGTTAAAACACAAAAAGTGCTTTAAGGAGTCTTAAAGCACGTTTTTGAAAAATTGTCTTGTAAATGAGTTTTGAATGGCTAAATGTCCATCATTACTCTTTAATTAACATGTGTACTATATAGTATCACATTTGGGTGGCTATATTAATGGGAAATCAAAAATTTCACTTCTAAGTGCCTTGTTTAGGTGAATAGTGATTTTTATAAGCTAGTTTGTAACATATGTTGTTATAAGTAATTAAATTGGTCAACAAAGACTATTATACCCCTAGGTAAAGATGGGGGCCGGTTTTCCATGTGTGACTCACCACATTTGAACAAATAAGTAAGTTAAGTAATGACAAAGCAAAAGTACTATTTGCTTTTAGCTTAAATATCTCCAAAAGCAAGTGTTATCTTCATTCTCTCATTCCTTCCTTCATTTCCCACGGTGGTCTTCTTTCCTCCTCTCTCCATCGGTTTCCAACAGCCCACACTCATTCTTCATCTTCTTTCACTTGTAACTTGTGATTCCCTTGGCCAAATCAAATTCCAAGACCATATTGTCTTAGTTAGGTCAAGCTCTACACTTCCCTCTTTTTAAATCTTCAAGAACTCAATTTTGGTGCCATGGAGATTCACCATTGAAGGAGCTTGAGCTCATCTTTTCACATATTCTTGTTCTCCTTTGCTTCAAGGTAAGGAACTCAAAGAAATCAAGTTCCCTCCATGTTTTTTTGTTGTCCGAAAATTCACCATTAATGGAGCTCTTATATTGCCTTGTTCTAGCTTCATTTGAATCTTCCAAGGGCTAGGAGGAGTCCTCTCTTGATACTTATTCAAGTTCTCTTCAATTCCAAGGTAAAACAATACCTTAATGTGTTAAAACAATATTGTAACTAGGTTTACAATGAGATGAAGCATAATGCTTGAATACTCATTCTATTACTTGTACATTGTTTAGAAGTTGACAAACAACCAAAATGCCCTACCGGTTTTTTACAAGGAAACAAGAAAGAAGTTTGTGAGGAAAAGAGGTAAACAAGCTATCTCAATGTAGTTTAAATGCCTTAGGAAAATGAGCTTGATTTGCTTAATAAATACCTAGGAGCCAATGCAAATGAGCTAGTAAAATGCTCTCAAGGAGACTAGTAAAAGAACATATGTATTGGTGTATGTATTTGCAGGTCAAGGCATACTTATGTGGGAAATTCAGTGTTTATGGTTTATGTTATTAAGGGCCTAAGAGCCATGTTATT
The DNA here is from genome assembly GCA_023374045.1 of Limonium bicolor. Taxonomy (NCBI): domain Eukaryota; kingdom Viridiplantae; phylum Streptophyta; class Magnoliopsida; order Caryophyllales; family Plumbaginaceae; genus Limonium; species Limonium bicolor. The sequence continues at coordinate 112,776,045 of CM041780.1, forward strand.
TAAGGGCCTAAGTGCCAAGCAATTTAAGTTATGCACTATATTGTGATGTAGTGCTTAATGTGTGGAGTTTGTGTATAAAAATGTGTTTGATGGATTTTAGGTGTGTTGAATGGAAAAGGTCAAAACCTAAGTGGTTGGATATGAGTATATACAAGAGAAGCTATGGCCAAATTTGGGAAAAATGTGTTAAGGTGATTTAGAGTGATTGCAAGGATTAGGTGTTATCTTGGAAGTTCTAGGAATTCAATGTGTGTTTTGAGAGTGTATTGAAAAGCCTGAAGAATTTGTTTAAGGTTGGGTGATGTTGATGAATGAGGAGAATGATGTTTAAGTAGGGTTTTTGAGAAAAGATTTCAAGGAGTTGTAAAAAGGAGATTTAGTTAGTAAGAAAAGTTGAGAGATGATGTTAAGGTTAGAGGAAACACCTTGGTATAGTGTCAATATTGGTGAAATACCATTTGGAAAAATTAAGGAGGAAGTTAAGCTTGGGAAGGGAATTGTAAGAATGACATAAGGAGTTTTGATATGTAAGAAGGATGTTTGAATGTACCAATAAGTGCGAAACAAATGTAAGGCATAACGTACAACACCCAGGAGCATCCTTGAGGGTGTTCGCATCAACAATTGTTGAATGAAATACATGACAGAAACATAAGGGTTGAAATTAACACCCAGTTTAGACATGAGTTGTCAGGAGACGGACTGACAAACCTAAGGGGAATCCCATGAAAGGAAACGCGATGCAACGACTTGTCATGGAGCCCAATATAATATCCAAACCATGTAATATTGGACAGAGAAGTACATGTATGTGGACAGCCTACAATGAGCTCAGCTCAAGGCAAATAAGGCTTATAAGCCATAAGCAAGATATGTTATATAAATTTGATGGATGGTATAAGTGAATAGAGTGGTAAACGAACCACTGCATTAAGAGTGGGGATACCTCTCGATATTGTGACACCGCAGGAGCGGTAACACCGAGCTGAATAATGCCGGCTTATGACGCGAATGATCGATGCTCAAGGAGCATTCAGTAGTCATCCAAAGGAGGGATGAACCGTAATGTGAATAATGTAAGTTTATGTGTGGAAGTTGAGGTGACAGTAGATACGATATAAGCTGATGTTATACAGGGAGTAAGAGCACGGTGCGCAACAAGCGACCGTTGTATAAGTGTTGTTAAACGAAAATGTAACAGATAAGACCAGTTATGAGTTAAACTCAGTGGAGATGCAAAATAAATGATGTTAAACAAACTGAGCAATAAGCCAGTGGTAGGTACTGTGTGATGAGGAACTCAGTGTGAATTCCATGGCGAATCGCATAAGGGATTTACTGTCAAGAGTTTACGCCTCTGCACTCTGTATGACTGAGTGTTTTGGTATTGCACTTGCGCAGTAATGAACGAGTGGGATAGCTAGGAATTGGAAACATGTTAATTGTGGAGCAATAATGTTATAATGGCCGATGCATAGGAAATGCAAGGCCGCATCAATAAAAAAAAAGTACTTGTACAAAACCAAATGGGAGGCATGATTAACAGTAAGTGACTACAGTACACTAACTGCCAAATATCGGTATGGAATATACCCCAAATGTTGTAAATAGCTGAGAGAGCACTACACACTAGGTAGTAGCTCAATCTCAACCGACAATAAGCCGGAAGGGATGGAAGTGGATAGAAAGTTTATAACTCACCGAATTCGCTAACGGTAGAGATACCACGCGTCGGTTGAGAAACCATTGTTACCAAGATGAAGGTGACAATTGGGGATGTACAATACAGTAAGAAAACAAATGGGGCAATTAAGCTCTACAGTTACTAGAGTTTCGCAGTAGAAACTAGTGAGCGTGATTCAAGTGTTGAATGTACATGGTGAACATGAGTGGATGGCTAATTATTAACGCCTAGAAGCCTACAGCCAGAATCGACAACTAAGAGTTTAAACAACTCCAATGAGAATTCTTGGTTTAGGAACTAACCGCCAATATGGTAAAGATCCTCTAATCAGAATCCATTGTGTAATAGACCGCGTGAAAGTTAAAACACTTCACGACGGCAGAACATTTAAGCTAATGTTTAGTGATTGATTACGTGGGCGTAATCCCTTTTAAGGGGGGTAGAGCGCAAAACCACTTAGTGTACATTCGTACAAGTGTACGTAGTGTATGTGACTTATATTGTGCATAGCACAAAATTATATTATTGTTTTGATGATTGGTGTGTGTGTTACGTAAACATACACATTCATTCATGGTTTGATGGTGGTAATTGCGCACAGAGGATGCGAATACCATTGTGATAAGTGTGTGTGTTTGTTAACAGTTGTGTGTGATTGTACAAGTGTGGGGAGTAGAGAAACTCCCGGGGGAACAAAAGCCCCGACAGTGTATAAACGTAAAATCAGGTGTGTTGTATTTTGATACAATATATGTTATATACATACTATATAGTGATTCAAGAAAGGGTATGAAACCGACATAGAACCCAGTGAGAATAAGATTCCCTAGGCAACATGATTAAAGCGAATGGAGGTAACTGATGGACGGAGTTTTATCCTTGGAGATGTATGATCATGATTAGAATGATTTAAAAGATAGAAATTGGAAACGAGTGATTTACTTGATGCTTGAAAATGAAGTGGGAGGTGGAACTTGATTTGCATGCGATCAAGGGAAGCCGAACACAAATTGGGGTGGAAGGATAGTTCAACACTGATGCTGATCACATCAGGGTTGGATGACTCTTGAAACTCCCTATAGTGGTCACGAATAACCACGCTAATAAAAGAAGCAAGGAGCTTAAGTTGGACTTGGAGTGTGTGTGTTTTCAAAAGGATTTTAAATTGTTATTTATAAAACGTTGATGGATACTTTACGTAATTAAAGTTCTCTTACTTAACCTCACAAAGAAATTTTAAATTTAAGTGATTGTTTTAAACTCCCAAAGGCACGGGGACGGAAGGTGTCCATCGCGACCGGGTTCTGCGGGATCACAGTGTATATCAAGGATATTTTTGATTGCTATACATGCTCTGACATGTTGTGTGGTATGTGTAATGAATGTTGTTTGACTTGGATTTCCTAAGTGTTACTATCAAGGCCTATGAGTCTAAATGTGTTGTGTTACATAGACCTATGTGTCTAAAGACTGTTATGTTACCAGGACCTATGTGTCCAAATGTTGTTATGTTACCCAAGACCAGTGAGTCAAAGGGGTTCATGTATGTGTAAGTGTTGTTAAGATACCCGGACCATTGAGTCCGAGGTTATCATGTGAATATGTTATGTTAGTGTGGATGTGAATGTGTTGCCCGGACCATTAGTCCGAGGTTGTGATGTAAAGTGTGTTTGGTTATGGAAGTTTTATGGCTGTAAGTAATCCCCGTATTCTAATCTAATGATGTGTGGGAAATGTGAACTTCGAGGACGAAGTTCTTTTAAGGGGGGTAGATTGAAATACCCCAAACCTTGATATGTGGTTTAAATATCAAATTATGGTATATAAAGGCTAAAAGTGCCTTAGAAACATCAGTGGACAATTTAAAATATAGTATAGTGCAATAAAGCACTAAGACACAGTATGAGCAAAAACATGCTTTAAGCTATGAGTGAACTTGGTTAGGACCCAAAGAGCCTACCAAGACTTAATAACATTTAATTATGATTTAATAGGCTAAATAAGTCCTTAGGAAACTTTGGTGGACAGTTAAACCAAATAAAACACAAGAAAATACCTTAAAGTCAATAAGAGCAAAATGTGCTCTAAGCTTGGGATAAATTTGTATAAGACCTAATGGTCATACTTATATCTTATAAATATGTTAATGAACATATTAAATCAATTACCAAAGAAAACCAAGCTTGAAAACAAGTTAAAACACAAAAGTGCTTTAAGGAGTCTTAAAGCACGTTTTTGAAAAATTGTCTTGTAAATGAGTTTTGAATGGCTAAATGTCCATCATTACTCTTTAATTAACATGTGTACTATATAGTATCACATTTGGGTGGCTATATTAATGGGAAATCAAAAATTTCACTTCTAAGTGCCTTGTTTAGGTGAATAGTGATTTTTATAAGCTAGTTTGTAACATATGTTGTTATAAGTAATTAAATTGGTCAACAAAGACTATTATACCCCTAGGTAAAGATGGGGGCCGGTTTTCCATGTGTGACTCACCACATTTGAACAAATAAGTAAGTTAAGTAATGACAAGCAAAAGTACTATTTGCTTTTAGCTTAAATATCTCCAAAAGCAAGTGTTATCTTCATTCTCTCATTCCTTCCTTCATTTCCCACGGTGGTCTTCTTCTTCCTCCTCTCTCCATCGGTTTCCAACAGCCCACACTCATTCTTCATCTTCTTTCACTTGTAACTTGTGATTCCCTTGGCCAAATCAAATTCCAAGACCATATTTGTCTTAGTTAGGTCAAGCTCTACACTTCCCTCTTTTTAAATCTTCAAGAACTCAATTTTGGTGCCATGGAGATTCACCATTGAAGGAGCTTGAGCTCATCTTTTCACATATTCTTGTTCTCCTTTGCTTCAAGGTAAGGAAACTCAAAGAAAAATCAAGTTCCCTCCATGTTTTGTTGTTGTCCGAAAATTCACCATTAATGGAGCTCTTATATTGCCTTGTTCTAGCTTCATTTGAATCTTCAAAGGGCTAGGAGTCCTCTCTTGATACTTATTCAAGTTCTCTTCCAATTCCAAGGTAAAACAATTACCTTAATGTGTTAAAACAATATGTGTAACTAGGGTTTACAATGAGATGAAGCATAATGCTTGAATACTCATTCTATTACTTGTACATTGTTTATAAGTTGACAAACAACCAAATGCCCTACCGGTTTTACAAGGAAACAAGAAAGAAGTTTGTGAGGAAAAGAGGTAAACAAGCTATCTCAATGTAGTTTAAATGCCTTAGGAAAATGAGCTTGATTTGCTTAATAAAATACCTAAGGAGCCAATGGCAAATGAGCTAGTAAAATGCTCTCAAGGAGACTAGTAAAAGAACATATGTATTGGTGTATGTATTTGCAGGTCAAAGGCATACTTATGTGGGAAATTCAGTGTTTATGGTTTATGTTATTTAAGGGCCTAAGAGCCATGTTATTTAAGGGCCTAAGTGCCAAGCAATTTAAGTTATGCACTATATTGTGATGTAGTGCTTAATGTGTGGAGTTTGTGTATAAAAATGTGTTTGATGGATTTTAGGTGTGTTGAATGGAATAAGGTAAAAACCTAAGTGGTTGGATGTGAGTATATACAAGAGAAGCTATGGCCAAATTTGGGAAAAATGTGTTAAGGTGATTTAGAGTGATGCAAGGATTTAGGTGTTATCTTGGAAGTTCTAGGAATTCAATGTGTGTTTTGAGAGTGTATTGAAAAGCCTTGAAGAATTTTGTTTAAGGTTTGGGTGATGTTGATGAATGAGGAGAATGATGTTTAAGTAGGGTTTTGAGAAAAGAATTCAAGGAGTTGTAAAAAGGAGATTTAGTTAGTAAGAAAAGGAGTTGAGAGATGATGTTAAGGTGTAGAGGAAACACCTTGGTATAGTGGTCAATATTGGTGAAATACCATTTGGAAAAATTAAGGAGGAAGTGTAAGCTTGGGAAGGGAATTGTAAGAATGACATAAGGAGTTTTGATATGTAAGAAAGGATGTTTGAATGATGATGTTGTGTGGAAGAAATGTCTTGGTATAATGGTTAGAATTGGCATAAATCATCACTAAGGGACTTAAGGAGTATAAACTATAAGTTTTGGAGGCTTTGGGGAAAGTTATCTAAGTGTTTAAAGGCTTGAGAATTGAGAATTTTGCCTTGTCCGAACTTCCGTCCGGACATGGAAGTTCGGACAGGCTCTGTTGGACAAGGAAAATTCCACTCTCGAACTGTGTCCGAACTTGGGAAGTCCGGACACAAGTTCGGACGTCACTATTTCAATCTAGGAATTTCTCTCGAACTGTGTCCGAACTTGGGAAGTCCGGACACAAGTTCGGACGTGTGTATAATGTTCAGTATTAGGTCGCGGCTTGCGTCCGAACTTGGAAGTTCGGACACAAGTTCGGACAGGCCACGGTATGGACCAAAATTGTTGTTTTAAGGTATAGAAATGATGTGTAATGATGGGGATTGATAGGTAATGATGTTATAAGGTTGTTAAGGACATGAGGGGTGAGTTTTAATGGTAAATAAGTGGGTGAAAGGTTGTAACAAAATGTGAAAGTAAAACAAGTTAAAATGTAAAGTTATTTAACCAAGTTAACGGGGAAAAGTTATAAGCGTTAGACTTTAAACAAACATGTTACCCCAATGTTAATAAAAACACATGTGATGTTAACAGTTGTTCGAGAATTGCTCGAGGAACATAGGTGGACGTAGTAAAGTGGACTCCGGTGACAGGTATGGTTTTCTTGCAACCTGTGTCCTACCGGATTACACCGGCTTGTATGCCAATGTGTTTTTATGTATGTTTGCCACGTTATGAGATAAATCATGAAACGAGTTTACAGTCGTTATTGTTATTGTATGTTTACGTGCCGATACCGGTAACCTCGAATGCGCTTGAAGGGCTAGTTAACCACTATTAGGTAAACGTAGGAGAACGGTATCCGGTAACAACGTTTCCGACTTAAGGAACGTTCTAACCACGGCTATGCGTGAGTTGGTTATGTGATGTTTGTGTGATGTTTGTATGTGAATGTATGACTCTCTCTTCCCTTGTGTATGTCTAACAAGACTTAACCCAATGTTTGTGAATGTTTAATAAAGTTCAAAGTTGAACTTCTAACAAGTGCTAACGGGGGAGTGAGGAGTCCGGTCTGTTCCGGCCACGCGTGTGAGTATGGGGGTCGTTGTCATAGCAGGTTCGATCCTCTCTGTATGTTATGGTTGTTTTCCAATTTGGTTCCCAACCTTCCCTTTAGCTTAACCAAGGCTATTACTGACTCACGTCGGGCCACAGGGGCATACTATTGTTATGTTTGTTTCGGTGTGCTTGGATCACTATATCCGAGACACCTTGTGTTAAGTTAACCGTTCATTTAACGAGACGGTAACGAGTTATGTAACGAGCTTATCATGAGACTGGCAACATTCTCTAGGCTCACCAGTGTGTAAACAATGTTTGGGTCGGTTCCTAAGAGAACCATTCCCGTTATGTTGTGTGTTTTGTTGTGATGCAATATCCATTGCGGTATTATGTTGTGCACGTGGAAACGTGCAAAGTGTTGTTAGGTGTTGTATGTAGTGTAGGTTATATGTTGTATAATGTGGAGCGTGTGGATCATGGATATGAATCCCAGTTTGTGATAAGAGGCGTCTAAGGATAACCCGATTTAAGGGTAAGTGTCGTCTGTTAAGGAAGTAGCTCCATTAGAGGAGGAACACTCTAGGGATATTGAATACCTTGAGTGACTTATTAAGTAAGGATATATTATCCGTCTGTTGAGCCCGTTGAGGCGAAATGATTATGTGTTGTGTGTTTACAGTTGCATGTATGATTTAAAAATAATCAACCGCATGCTAAGACGACAATTAGTTGTGCGTGGCCCGGTAGCATGTGGGCTGCGGGATTACCATACCAGCAAAGGTGCTGAGCCCCTTGGGGGCCACCCTTTCTCTTCTTTTCCTATTTCAGGTACAGAGAGCTGGAAGCCGTCCGAGAGTAAGACGGGGTAGACATTGTACAGGGATAATCGTTTATGTTGTATATATACAGTAGGTGTAGTAAGACCGAAATTGTTATCGGCATTAGTTATAAATACTCGGTATAGTTGAAAGGTGTATGTAGTTGTTGTGTTAATGGAAAGGGATAGTAAGGTGTAACCGCTCGGGAATTTAGCCCATCAGACCGGTACAATTTGTATGTATTAGCCTTGTTAGCCACGTGGGTGGCTAACGGCGTGTAACACCAACGAGTTAAGTAATGTGATGAGGTTGTTCTTCCGCTGCAGTTTATTGTAAGTATGTTAATGTTGGATGGGGTGTTACAATTAGGTTATAATAAAATGCATCTACAACACCATGATTCCTATATACAGGATGTAGATCTTAATTAAGTTGAGGGGAAAACTTAATCATAATGGATTATCTAGTAGATATTGGTAAAATACATAATCATTCCATTGTGAAATAATAGTATAGTATTCTAAGATAAACCTATCATAGGTCATAATACGATGTTTATTCTAAATTAAGAATAAAAGTATTGAGCTTAAGAATTGTTTTTGAAATTCTAAGGTTTATTGAATAACATAAAATGCATTTATGACATAAGGGTCTCAAGAGTCTTGAATTGAGAATTAGGGTTAAGTATGAGTAAAGTGGATAAGAGTGTAACAATTAACAAGTGTTAATAAACATACATTCCCTAGTCTTACAACCTTGAGTTATACAACATTCTAAGATAGGTCGAAGGTTATACATAACATTTAAGCAAGGGCTTACAAGATAATCGAGATTTAGAAATAAGAGTGAGGAATTTATTTAAGTTTAACTTAGGGTATAAGTTATTGATAATAGACTATCTTTAATGTTCCTCAGAGTGTTATTGATTGTTTGCATGAATCTACTAGAACTGCAACAGCGTTAATCAGGTACGATTTCTCGTACTCAGAGACTTTCCTAACGGACTTTATGAAATGTTTTAGAAAATGCTAACTGAGCTTGAATGGATTTCAAAGGAAACTGTTTGTGTGGCTAACTCAGCTTGATGTGACTAACTGAGCCTTGAATGTGAAACTTACATGGTCATTGGTTCCTTCTATTTGGTTGTCTCACTAGACATTAACTGCCCAGGGTTTACGCTTCTGCACTCTGTAGGAATGAGTGTTTTGGTATTGCTCTAGTGCAGTTAGTGTTCTAGTGGGAATATGGAAAAGGACAATCTTGGTAATTCTTCCTTTGACTCTGGATACTGTTTCATCCATGAGCTGAGTCTTTTGTTGTGACGTGTGCGCGTCTTCAATGGTAACAGTGAGGGGCTGTATATCCCCTGTCCCAAAAGAGACGTAGTAAACAGTGAGGGGTTGTATATCCCCTTTCCCAAAAAGGGACGTAGTAAACAGTGAGGGGTTGTATATCCCCTGTCCTAAAAGGACGTACTTGGCGGTGGGGGCCATCTCTCCCAATTGGTTTTATTCCACTCTTAAGTTGTTGGTTCTTGGATATCTTCTTTCATTCCTAATCCTTGTGACTACTTGGGTCTCTCTACTCCTAACTGGAATTGGTTCTAACTTGAGCATTGGATGTTCACTAACTCATGGTGTGGTTTTTGGATTGACTAACTTTACCTTTCTATTATTTATCTCTATCCTTAACTTGTTATCTTTGACTTGGTGATTTTAAAGTGCCTTGTTTCCCTATTTTACTTTCAAGAGTTTTATTTCAAGTTACTGTTTATTTTGAAGAGTTATGTTTTAAATATTGTTTTGGAGAATTGTACAAGTTCCATTCCAGGGAACTGACTCACCCCTCCCGGGGTGGGCTGCTTGGTTTCATCTTGCAGGTACGAATTGTTTATACAGGTGGCCACGAAGAGCATGAGTGATTGGGATGGAAATTAGGAATTGTGGAGAGTTATTTTGTTTACATTCAGTTTTGTTTACGTTGTTTTCTTGAGTTCAGACCGTAACTTAGATAATTGTAATGGTTGTAATTGGTGAGGTTGGTACCGGGTGTTTGGAACCTGATGATCTGTAATCGCCTTAGTATTTTAATTCCGTTGTAAATACGTTAAGTAGAGGCGTTACAGAAATTGGTATCAGAGCATAGTTACGCTTTGAACCCGAGAAAACAAGCCGAGTGAAATACTTAGAATATAAGTGCACTTAAAACTGGGGAATTGGGGTAGAATTAGGAAGTGAGGACTCCAGTAAGGCACGACTTCTAACCCTTCTTGGAACTGTGAATGATTCCTTTACACACTTTTCTTTTATGAATGTCTGTTGAGTGTGTTGTGCTGTTATACCGTTCAAACGTTAAACTACAATAAAATATATATATATATATATATATATATAAAGTTTGGAACATCATATATTGAGTACGATAAGATTTTGGTTGGGATAAATCAAATATTAAGTAATTTTTCAAAAGCATACTTATGGAGAATACATTGCTAAAAATGCAATCCTTTAAAAGCTAGTACACATGTCCCTATACATTTAAAGAATACCTTTGGTTGAAAATAGTATACAAATGGAGCTTTGAATAACTAAATGATAAGTACTTCAACTTCTTTAAAGCTTGAAAATAAATCTCATGAACTACTTTGTAACACCCCTAGTACGCACATGATACTAAATGAAATCGCAGCGGAATAAAATAACTAAACAGTAACTAACGCTTCGGTGCTACAACGCCGTCAACCACCCACGTGGTTGACAAGGCAGAATAAATACCATTGTACCGGTCTGATGATCAGACTCCCGAGCATAAAACTAAACCATAAATACATTAATACAATACCGAGTGTTTACATATCCTTCACTGTATAACATCACTGTAACTGCAACAACCAAAAGTATATAATGCCACAGGAGCACAGGCGCGTCCCGGGCCAACATCCAAAAGTATACAGAAGTAATCACATCCTAGGATCTAAAGCCACTCCGCTTCTTCAATCCTCATCCTGCAGTATAGAAATATGGATCCCCCGAGGGGGTCAGCAACCCTTGGCTGGTATGGCTAACGCGCAGCCCATCGGCTACCGGGATACGCGCAGCTAATTGTCATGATAACATGGCATTCATTTATACATAACATAACATAACATGGAGCATAGCATCAATAGTGCACAGCTCATTAACACACACACGGTGGATCTTCGTCCACAATAACAAACCACAAGGGTCAAATAACACAAGAGCCTAGAGAGTGATTCACCCTCATGTCAAGCTCGTTAAACACACTCATTACCGTTCTGTTAGACGAACGAGTAACTTAAGTCACAGATGGTTCGGATTTAGTGACCCGAACACACCACACAAACACAGGTTCCCACTAAACCGATCATAAGTCAGAATAGGTAAGCTTTGGAAGAAGCTAGCGGGAGATCGAACGCCAAATTAAGGAGAACAATCTTAACAACATAAGAGTCGAATCTGATTCAGATATCTACTCTTGACTTACATGCATGACCGGACAACCGGATTCCTCACTTCCCAGTTAACACTTGTTAGAAGTTCATAGTGGAACTTAACAACCAACACACAATAGGTGGTAAGTCATGTTAGACACACACAAGGGAAATGAGTCACCACATCACATCACAATAATATGAACAACTGTAAACTCATTACATGTTTAAATCTTATAACGTTGTAAACACACAGAAAAACATACAACACACAAACCGGTGTAAACCGCTAGACAACAGACTGCAAGAAAACCATACCTCGGTCCTTGCCTCGACTGGTTTCCACCTTGAAAGAATCCTAAACACATTAGTAACGTCGGTTAATTAACGCACTAGTCCATTATTAACATTATCTACTCAACATTACTAGTTTATTTTTATTTTACACTTGTTACAACTTTTCATCCTTTAATCGCCTTTAAAACCCACCTAACATGTCTTACATAACCTTATAATATCATTACTAACCAACTACCAATTTTAGATAACAATTCCCATCTTAAAACAATAATTTTTGGTCCATACAGTGGCATGTCCGAACTTGTGTCCGAGCTTCCAAGTTCGGACACAAGCCGTGATTTTAGACAGAAAACAGACGCACGTCCGAACTTATGTCCGGACTTCGGAAGTTCGGACGTGAGCCAAGAAAAATCTAGACAGAAATTCATGCGTCCGAACATGTGTCCGGACAAGTTCGGACACAGTTCGAGGATAATAAGGATGGGTGGGTAAGTCCGAACATGTGTCCGGACTTCCCAAGTTCGGACACTGTTCGCGAGTGAGAATTTCTTTACCCAACAGGGCCTGTCCGAACTTCCACATCCGGACGGAAGTTCGGACAAGGCATTTTACTCAATTTCCAAGCCCTTAAACACTTAACCAAATTTCTCCAAAGCCTCCAACACTTATAGTATCTTCTCCTAAAGTTTCTAAGTGGTATGCCTTGCCTATCCCAATCATTATACCAAGATATTTCTTCCACACAACATCATTACTTAAACATCATTTCTTACAAGCTAAAACTTCTTATGTCATCCTTGAATACTCACAAAACTCTCCTAATTCCTTAAACCTTTACTTATTTCCTTGTAAATTCCTTAACACTTACAACATTTTACACTAGGTTTCTAAATGGTGTTTCTCACCTATGACAACTACTATCCCAAAATGTTTTCTCCTTATTTAACATCATCTCCCAAGCATCATCTCTCACAACTAATTCCTTATATCCTTCTTGAACTCTTTTCCTAGTGTCACTTCTCCTTATTTACCAAAGTTTGCCTAAGTCTTTACCTAAGTCCCAAAATGACTTTGGTACATACTAAAATCTCAAGCTCATGCCTAAGTCCTTGTTACATCCTAAATCACCTTAATGCATGTTTCCTACACAAGAACACACTTAACCATTTTAAATACTCCTTAACTTATCAAACTCATTTTAAACCTAGAACTTCACATTTGTTACCTAAATTTCGACATAGGTTCTCCTAGAACATTACTAAACCAAAACACATTGTTTTTACCAACAAACAACCAAGAACACTAAAAATCCATCAAGTACTTATTATACACAAACTCCACTCACAAAGCACTACATCACAATATAGTGCATAATTTAAATTGCATGGCACTTAGGCCCTTAAATGACATGGCTCTTAGGCCCTTAAGATGCATAAATCATAAACACTGAATTTCCACAATATATTTGCCTTTAACCTGCAAATACACTCAACAACACATATGCCTTTTACTAAGCTCTTGAGAACACTTTACTAAGTCATTCACCATTGCTCTTTAGGTAGTTTTAATAAGCATTTATAAGCTCATTTCTCCTAAGGCATTAAAACAACATTAGGTTAGTAGATTTACCTCTTTTGCAAAATAACTTCTTTCTTGTTTCCTTTAGAAAACCGATAGAGTACTTGATTCTTTGACAAGTTCTAAACAATATACAAACATTATAATGAGTATTCAAGCTATAAGCTCCATCTCATTGTAAACCCTAGTTTTACATTGTTTCAAAAACATTAATGTAGTTGTTTTACCTTGCTCTTTGAAGAGAGTTTGAATATCTAGCAAGAGAGGACTCCACCTAGTCCATGAAGAGTTGGAATGAAGCTAGAACAAAGTCACATAAAGAGCTCCTTCAATATGTATTTTCGGACATGACAAAACAAGGAGGAAATGATTTTTTTGAGATTCCTTACCTAGAAGCCAAGGAGAGTAACAATATGTAAAAAACAAGCTCAAGCTCCTTCAATGGAGAACTCCATGGCACCGAAATGGTTGTCTTGAAGTTTGGAAGATAGAGAATGAAGAGCTTGAGGAGAGGAAGAAGATGGTGGTGTTTGTTTTTGATTTGGACAAGTGAGCAAGGTTTAACAAGAGATCAAAGTGGGAGTTTCAATGGAGGTGTGTGTATTACCGTGAGAGAACAGCAAGAAGAAGGAAGAAGAGAGGTGGGAAACCGTGTGTGAGCAAGGAAAGAAATGAGAGAATGAGATAGAATTTACTTTTGAAGATATTTATACTTTGTAAAGTAAAAAGGGTACTTAAGTAGTTTGTTTATTTTCTTAACAAGCTAACAAGGGTGGTGTGTCACCAACCTTAAAAACCGGCCCCAAATAGTAGTAGGAGGGTAATATAGTCTTTATTTGTCAATTAATTACTTGTACAACATATGTTACAAAATAGCTTATAAAAATCACTATTCATGAAAACAAGGCACATAGAAGTGAAATTTTTGATTTCCCATTAATATAGACACCCAAATGTGATATTATATAGTACACATATATATTAAGAGTAATGATGGACATCTAGCCACTCAAAACTCATTTACAAGACAATTTTTCAAAAATGTGCTTTAAGACTCCTTAAAGCACATTTTGTGTTTAAACTTGTTTTCAAGCTTGGTTTTCTTTGGTAATTGGTTTAATATGTTCATTAGTGTATAAATGAGGTCTTGGTAAGTTCATTAGGTCTTAACCAAGTTTATCCCAAGCTTAGAGCACATTTTGGCTTATTGACTTTAAAGCACATTTTGTGTTTTCTTTTGTTTAAATTGTTTACTAATGTTTCTAAGACTCTTTTTAGTCTTAATACACCATATTTAAGTGTTTAAACAATATATTAAGGTTTGGGGTATTTCAATCTACCCCCCTTAAAAGAACTTTGCCCTCAAAGTTCATACTTCCCATATCCTAATATTAGAACACGGGAACACTTATAAACAATACTTCCATACATATTAACAACACACTTACATAACATTGGACACCAGGTCCATACAACATAACATCGGGTACATAACATTGGACACAAGGTCCATACAACATTATCCACATCAGACACAACGGTCTGTAACATAACAACATAACATAGACGTGTATTCAAATACACGTCGTACACACACAACCGAAACGGCTCTACCCCCCTTAAAAAGGGGTACGCCCCGTACCCTATACACATAAGTACTAAGAAGTAAACAATGACGGGTACTTCGCCTTCATCTTATCTTCCAGCTCCCAAGTGGCCTCCTCAACGTCCTGGTTAGACCAGAGAACTTTCACCAGTCTCACGGACTTATGGCGAGTGTCTCGAGTCTTAGCATCCAGAATCCGTACCGGAGTCTCCACTGATCGCATGGTCGGCTCTAAGGTTAGCCTTTCAGGCTGAAGCACATGAGACGGATGAGACATATACTTCTTCAACTGGGACACATGAAATACATCATGTACCTTGCCCAGCTCGGCGGGTAGTCTAGTCTATAGGCTACCGGGCCGATCCGCTCCGTCACAACATAAGGCCCCACATACTTTGGGCTCAACTTGCCCTTCTGGCCAAAACGAAATACTCCCTTCATGGGGGATACTCTCAAAAATACCTGATCGCCCACGGCGAACTCCAGGTCACGTCTGCGCACATCTGCGTACGACTTCTGTCTATCCTGAGCTGCTTCATATTAGCCCGGATCTGGCGAACTTCTGCCTGAACTTGCTCAAGATACTCTGGTCCTATAATGACCGTCTCACTCGACTCATCCCAGCATAATGGCGTGCGGCATGGTCTACCGTACAAGGCCTGGAAGGGAGACATCTTGATCGAAGCATGATAACTGTTGTTGTAACTAAACTCGATCAGATGTAACTTATCAATCCAGCTGGTCTGAAAGTCAAGTGCACAAGCACGTAGCATATCCTCAAGTGTCTGAATGGTGCGCTCACTCTGACCATCGGTCTGTGGATGAAACGCTGTACTCAATTTCAATTCAGTACCCAATGCCTCTCGTGTGGACTTCCAATATCTGGATAAGAATCTGGTATCTCTGTCAGATACAATCGTTTTGGTACACCATGATGTCTTACAATCTCTTTATCAAACAGTTCTGCCAATCTTGCCACTTTCCAAGTGTCCTTCATCGGAATGAATCGGGCCACCTTGGTCAGTCGGTCAACTATCACCCATATCATATTCAGACCTCCCCTTGTAGGCGGAAGCCCTACTACAAAGTCCATGGAGATATCATGGAACTTCCACTCAGGCACTGGCATTGGCTGTACCATACCACCAGGCCGTCGGTGCTCAAACTTGACCTTCTGGCAAGTGAGACACCTCAACACATAATCACTAACATCTTTCTTCATTCCAGTCCACCAAAAATACCTTTTCATACTCTTATACATCTTTGAAGCTCCGGGGTGAATCGAAGTAGTAGAACAATGGGATTCACTCAATATGCGCTCCTTCAACTCGCGCTACTCCTAGGTATACACAAGCGGCCATTCAGCCTAATCAGGTCATCATCGTGGAGTCTGAAGTCGTACTTCTGACCCTCGAATGTGCCATCAATAAGCTTCTGCCGGATCTCCAGCATATACTGATCCGTCATCTGAGCACTCCGCACCTCTTCAACCAAGCCAGTATGAGAGACTAGCGAATGGAGAGAGTGTGCTCGGCGACTCAGTGCGTCAGCTACCACATTTGCCTTACCCTCTTTGTATTGCAGTTAATATCGTAGTCATTCAGAAACTCAACCCACCTTCTTTGCCTCATGTTCAACTCTTTCTGAGTGAACAAGTACTTTAAGCTTTTATGGTCAGAATAGATTGTCACACTTACCCCATACAAATAATGTCGCCATATCTTCAATGCGAAGACAATGGCACCCAATTCTAAGTCGTGGGTAGGGTAGTTCTCCTCATGCTTCTTCAGCTGACGGGAGGCGTATGCCACGACCTTCCCGTGCTGCATCAATACACAACCCATACCTCTACCTGATGCGTCGCAGTAGACCTCAAAACCATCTGGACCGTCTGGTATAGTCAGGACTGGTGCAGATGTCAGAGCATCCTTGAGACTCGTGAAAGAACTCTCACAGTCAACTGTCCACTCGAATGGTGCATCCTTCTTCATTAAGGAAGTCATCGGCTTCGAGACACTGGAGAAGTCCTTCACAAACCTCCTATAATAACCTGCCAGACCGAGGAAGCTCCTGATATCAGTGACTGTCTTCGGCCTAGGCCAGGTGCGCACTGCATCAATCTTTGCCGGATCAACAGCGATCCCGGCCTCAGAAATCACATGTCCAAGGAAAGATACTTGGTTCAACCAAAATTCACATTTCGAAAACTTTGCATACAACTGGTTCCTCCTCAGAGTTTGTAACACATTTCTCAGGTGGCTTTCGTGCTCACCTCTTGATTTAGAATACACAAGAATATCATCGATGAAGACTACCACTGACTTGTCCAACTGATCTTGGAACAAACGGTTCATTAAGTCCATGAACTTGCTGGTGCATTCGATAAGCCAAACGGCATAACTGTGAACTCATAATGCCCATACCTCGTTCTGAAAGCTGTCTTTCGATATCACTGTCACGGATGGCAATCTGATGGTATCCGGAACGTAAGTCTATCTTGGAGAATACTGATGCCCTCAGCTGATCAAATAGATCGTCGATGCGTGGTAAAGGGTAACGGTTTTTCACCGTAACAGCATTCAGCTCCCGATAATCAATACACAGGCGGAGGCTACCGTCCTTCTTCTTCACGAAGAGAACCGGCGCTCCCCATGGTGAAACACTAGGGCGGATAAAGCCCTTGTCGAGTAGGTCTCTCAGCTGCTCCTTGAGCTCTGTCATCTCTGCTGGAGCCATACGATAAGGTGCTTTCGCAATGGGTCCAGTGCCCGGAACTAAGTCGATCTCAAACTCAACCTCTCGTGCTGGCGGCATGCCCGGCAGTTCCTTAGGAAATACATCAGGAAACTCCGACACTACCGGCACATCTGGGCTAAACTCAGGGTCTCTCTCTATGTCCTGGACATAGCAGAGGTATACACACTCCCTCGTCGTAACTCGATACATGGCCATGGCGGTGATGATCTGAGTCGAAGGCTCCCTGGGCCTCTGGCGGTAGATATGGTAACCCCAGATGGACTCCGAAGAAGCAGTCGATGCTCGGCACACAGGATTCTGCCCTTGTACCGCTCCAACCAGTTCATCCCGACAATCACATCAAATCCAAGTCCGTCGAACTCTATCAGGTCGATCGGGAACTCTTCACCTCTGATTCGTACAATGACATCTCGGTGGTAGCGGGTACACCTGATCCGCTCTTTCGATGGGAGAGTGACCAAGAAGTCTGGCATCTCCTCTCCATCTAACCCCAGCCTCTTCGCAAAAGATAGCGAAACAAATGTGTGTGAGGCTCCAGAGTCGAACAAGATCGATGCATCCACGCCATTCACTGGAAAGGTACCGGTGAGGATTGTGCCGCTCTTGCCGGCTTCTGCCTCATTGCAGACACTCAATGTACCTCCCGTTCCGAGTGCACAGCCTAATTCATTGGCAAACTAATAAGTACTGGGTAACAACACGGTTGATATACTTCAATAACTCCACTTTATTCATTAACACTTCCTCTTTACAACATTGTTGGTTTACATGGTTGATATAACTTAACACATACATAACTCCCTTAACATATACTGGCTTAACACATTACAAAAGTATACAAGGCTTAGAATTGTCTGAAGGTCAAATTCAAACGTCCGGGTTTCATGTGTGTGGCATTGATCACTGCCGACGGTGCGGTATTCAGTTTGATCTTCCTGATGCCGTGATATAGCATTCTTGACTGCCCACCCATGATTAACACATCCTGACTTTAGTATTAACTTCCTTGCGAGATCAGCACGCTTCTGCTCGCCATACACAAATACTGCGGTATCACCAATGGACCAAGACACCACGGGTACTCCCTTACTTAGAGACTCGGGTGACTCGTCCTTATCTTGGTGTAAACCTAACCGTCCACCTTTCTGGTAGAAGTTCACAATACAAATCTGCTTCCACACTTGGAATTGATCCGTTTCAACTTGTTGAGCAATTCCCACGGCGTGATTAACGACCGCACGGAACTCCTCAGGTATACTGGTACTGTTGCTCCATCTTCAGCTCGCACTTCTTGATATGACTTGGTGTAAGGGTTCCAGTCCTTACCCATGCACATCATCTTCAATTGCATTCTTGATCCGTTCGGATATTCAGGTGTGTAGAAACCTCCAGGTTTAGCTCCAAGTTCGTCGCATCGTCTGATGATATGGACTTGTGCTTCCGGTGTCAGGTATCCACTTAAGAGTATCATACCTGGCTGGATAACCTGACATTGCTCCATTGGAAAGTCGGTGATGTTGATGGTGGTCTCTTCAGGGTTTGGTGTGGGTGGGATTGGATAACATATATTGAAGGTTCCTTTCAGTTTAGAATTATCTAATTAGGTGTCTTTCACACTATACTTTAACTCCTTACTCACATGATAATACACTTGAACTCACTAATACACATAAGCATGAAATGCGGTATGCAATCACTTATTACATTCAACAGTTTAGGCGGTACCTGGTCTAGAAGAGGGCCCTGGCGCCTCAGACCGGTCCACCACATTCAGGGTGGCCTTGCTAGGTCCCGACCCCTTCCCCTTCTGGGAATCAGTGTGCCTCTGATCAGTGGGTGGCTGGTTAGCCGTCTTCGGGCCATCAATAGCTGCTGTGGCCTTACCCTTCCACTGCCCCTTGGGCTTGTTGACTCTGCTGTTGGGGTTCCGGTAACACTCGTGGTCACGGTGACCCCACTTCTCGCAGTATCGACACTGCACCTCATTCCCCTTGCAGTCCTTGCCGGGGTGGTCTCCATTGCACCACTTACAGTAATAGTGGCGCTCCGGTCCAGAGCCCGTGCTAGCTGCTAACACAATACACACTCAGTACTTGCTTCACAACTTATCAATATACACATCAACTTATCACACAAGTAAACAATTACCCTTTGGTGGGTAAGAGCGTAGGGGCTTCGCCGCATAAGCATATGTGAGCTTCAGTGGCTCCTCAGCTGTGGTGGTTTGGGCTTGGCCCTTGTCACCCTGGTGCTGACTCTTCTGGGGCTGGGGATAAGGTTTCTTCTTCTTCTTTCCCCCCGTACCCCTGCGAACTCTGGCCCTCGCTCGTGGCCTTGCGCTTGTGCGCATTCTCCTCGTCCCTCAGACGGACGGTGATCTCCACCTTAGCAGCGGCATGATAGCACTCCTGAATTTAGGATGATCAGTCATGCCCCGCAATACATACTCACAAACTCACATTATTACTCACTTGTAGACTTACATATTCACATCACTCTTTATTTAAATTACCTGCAAGGTAGTATACTCAGCTGGCCCCATCCCATAGCGAAGACGGTGGCTGAGACCGTTATGAAACGGTTTACCAGCACCCGGTTCGAGTATCCCAGGTCCGGTAACAGGTGGACAAGGCCGGTGAAGGCAGTGTAGTACTCATCAACCGACACCTTGTCCCCCTGCCTCAGACTATCCAGCTCCAGGCGCTTGGCCTCTTGAACGTGCACGGGGTAATATTTGGCTCGTAGCAGAGCCGTGTACTCCCTCCAGCCAAACTGAGGATCCGCCATCCGGTCCTCTCTCACTAGCTTCCACCAGTTTTGTGCCGAACCCTTCAGATAGTAAGCGGCAAGACGGACCTTAGCCTCTGCAGGTACAGCCAAGGTCTCGTAGGCGGTCTCCAGCTCGGAGATGTACGCCTCCAGCTTACGTGGGTCGGTCTCCCCATGAAATGAAGGGGGTCTCAGATCTGCCAATGCCTTGACCCAGTTGGTCTCTCGTGGCGTGGTGGCGGTGGTGGTTGAACTCCGGGCATCTGCCCCTGCTGGATCGCAGCTACAAGCTGGGGTACCATCTGGGCCACAGCGGCTGCTACAGCCTCAGCCATAACCTGAGCCGTAGTGTTCTCGCCCTGGTCACCCCTAGTACCAGTACCACTTCCGCGGCCTCTACCGCGTGGTCTACCTGCCATCTGTATTTACATGAATATTCATTAGCAATATGCTTGCACACTTATCGGTCCAACAGTTGTAACGCTTCCCGACAATAAGGTATCTCCACACTTAGTTAGTGGTTAACCTTTCCATAACTGATCACTTAGGTAACTGTAGTTAGGTTTCCTAACTCGGTATATTCCTAAGCTCGGTATTCTAGTCATCAGAGCGATACTTCGCTCTGATACCACTTTTTTGTAACACCCTAGTACGCACATGATACTAAATGAAATCGCAGCGGAATAAAATAACTAAACAGTAACTAACGCTTCGGTGCTACAACGCCGTCAACCACCCACGTGGTTGACAAGGCAGAATAAATACCATTGTACCGGTCTGATGATCAGACTCCCGAGCATAAAACTAAACCATAAATACATTATATACAATACCGAGTGTTTACATATCCTTCACTGTATAACATCACTGTAACTGCAACAACCAAAAGTATATAACGCCACAGGAGCACAGGCGCGTCCCGGGCCAACATCCAAAAGTATACAGAAGTAATCACATCCTAGGATCTAAAGCCACTCCGCTTCTTCAATCCTCATCCTGCAGTATAAGAAATATGGATCCCCCGAGGGGGTCAGCAACCCTTGGCTGGTATGGCTAACGCGCAGCCCATCGGCTACCGGGATACGCGCAGCTAATTGTCATGATAACATGGCATTCATTTATATACATAACATAACATAACATGGAGCATAGCATCAATAGTGCACAGCTCATTAACACACACACGGTGGATCTTCGTCCACAATAACAAACCACAAGGGTCAAATAACACAAGAGCCTAGAGAGTGATTCACCCTCATGTCAAGCTCGTTAAACACACTCATTACCGTTCTGTTAGACGAACGAGTAACTTAAGTCACAGATGGTTCGGATTTAGTGACCCGAACACACCACACAAACACAGGTTCCCACTAAACCGATCATAAGTCAGAATAGGTAAGCTTTGGAAGAAGCTAGCGGGAGATCGAACGCCAAATTAAGGAGAACAATCTTAACAACATAAGAGTCGAATCTGATTCAGATATCTACTCTTGACTTACATGCATGACCGGACAACCGGATTCCTCACTTCCCAGTTAACACTTGTTAGAAGTTCATAGTGGAACTTAACAACCAACACAATAGGTGGTAAGTCATGTTAGACACACACAAGGGAAATGAGTCACCACATCACATCACAATAATATGAACAACTGTAAACTCATTACATGTTTAAATCTTATAACGTTGTAAACACACAGAAAAACATACAACACACAAACCGGTGTAAACCGCTAGACAACAGACTGCAAGAAAACCATACCTCGGTCCTTGCCTCGACTGGTTTCCACCTTGAAAGAATCCTAAACACATTAGTAACGTCGGTTAATTAACGCACTAGTCCATTATTAACATTATCTACTCAACATTACTAGTTTATTTTTATTTTACACTTGTTACAACTTTTCATCCTTTAATCGCCTTTAAAACCCACCTAACATGTCTTACATAACCTTATAATATCATTACTAACCAACTACCAATTTTAGATAACAATTCCCATCTTAAAACAATAATTTTTGGTCCATACAGTGGCATGTCCGAACTTGTGTCCGAGCTTCCAAGTTCGGACACAAGCCGTGATTTTAGACAGAAAACAGACGCACGTCCGAACTTATGTCCGGACTTCGGAAGTTCGGACGTGAGCCAAGAAAAATCTAGACAGAAATTCATGCGTCCGAACATGTGTCCGGACTTCCCAAGTTCGGACACAGTTCGAGGATAATCCTAAGGATGGGTGGGTAAGTCCGAACATGTGTCCGGACTTCCCAAGTTCGGACACTGTTCGCGAGTGAGAATTTCTTTACCCAACAGGGCCTGTCCGAACTTCCACATCCGGACGGAAGTTCGGACAAGGCATTTTACTCAATTTCCAAGCCCTTAAACACTTAACCAAATTTCTCCAAAGCCTCCAACACTTATAGTATCTTCTCCTAAAGTTTCTAAGTGGTATGCCTTGCCTATCCCAATCATTATACCAAGATATTTCTTCCACACAACATCATTACTTAAACATCATTTCTTACAAGCTAAAACTTCTTATGTCATCCTTGAATACTCACAAAACTCTTTTTCCTAATTCCTTAAACCTTTACTTATTTCCTTGTAAATTCCTTAACACTTACAACATTTTACACTAGGTTTCTAAATGGTGTTTCTCACCTATGACAACTACTACCCCAAAATGTTTTCTCCTTATTTAACATCATCTCCCAAGCATCATCTCTCACAACTAATTCCTTATATCCTTCTTGAACTCTTTTCCTAGTGTACACTTCTCCTTATTTTACCAAAGTTTGCCTAAGTCTTTACCTAAGTCCCAAAATGACTTTGGTACATACTAAAATCTCAAGCTCATGCCTAAGTCCTTGTTACATCCTAAATCACCTTAATGCATGTTTCCTACACAAGAACACACTTAACCATTTTAAATACTCCTTAACTTATCAAACTCATTTTAACACTTAGAACTTCACATTTGTTACCTAAATTTCGACATAGGTTCTCCTAGAACATTACTAAACCAAAACACATTGTTTTTACCAACAAACAACCAAGAACACTAAAAATCCATCAAGTACTTATTATACACAAACTCCACTCACAAAGCACTACATCACAATATAGTGCATAATTTAAATTGCATGGCACTTAGGCCCTTAAATGACATGGCTCTTAGGCCCTTAAGATGCATAAATCATAAACACTGAATTTCCACAATATATTTGCCTTTAACCTGCAAATACACTCAACAACACATATGCCTTTTACTAAGCTCTTGAGAACACTTTACTAAGTCATTCACCATTGCTCTTTAGGTAGTTTTAATAAGCATTTATAAGCTCATTTCTCCTAAGGCATTAAAACAACATTAGGTTAGTAGATTTACCTCTTTTGCAAAATAACTTCTTTCTTGTTTCCTTTAGAAAACCGATAGAGTACTTGACTCTTTGACAAGTTCTAAACAATATACAAACATTATAATGAGTATTCAAGCTAAGCTCCATCTCATTGTAAACCCTAGTTTTACATTGTTTCAAAAACATTAATGTAGTTGTTTTACCTTGCTCTTTGAAGAGAGTTTGAATATCTAGCAAGAGAGGACTCCACCTAGTCCATGAAGAGTTGGAATGAAGCTAGAAC
This sequence comes from Limonium bicolor, assembly GCA_023374045.1. Classification (NCBI taxonomy): domain Eukaryota; kingdom Viridiplantae; phylum Streptophyta; class Magnoliopsida; order Caryophyllales; family Plumbaginaceae; genus Limonium; species Limonium bicolor. Next base: position 112,799,785 of record CM041780.1, read on the forward strand.
AAAGTCACATAAAGAGCTCCTTCAATATGTATTTTCGGACATGACAAAAACAAGGAGGAAACTTGATTTTTGTTTGAGATTCCTTACCTAGAAGCCAAGGAGAGTAACAATATGTAAAAAACAAGCTCAAGCTCCTTCAATGGGGAACTCCATGGCACCGAAATGGTTGTCTTGAAGTTTGGAGAAGATAGAAATGAAGAGCTTGAGGAGAGGAAGAAGATGGTGGTGTTTGTTTTTGATTTGGACAAGTGAGCAAGGTTTAACAAGAGATCAAAGTGGGAGTTTCAATGGAGGTGTGTGTATTACCGTGAGAGAACAGCAAGAAGAAGGAAGAAGAGGGTGGGGGAAACCGTGTGAGCAAGGAAAGAAATGAGAGAATGAGATAGAATTTACTTTTGAAGATATTTATACTTTGTAAAGTAAAAAGGGTACTTAAGTAGTTTGTTTATTTCTTAACAAGCTAACAAGGGTGGTGTGTCACCAACCTTAAAAACCGGCCCCAAATAGTAGTAGGAGGGTAATATAGTCTTTATTTGTCAATTAATTACTTGTACAACATATGTTACAAAATAGCTTAAAAATCACTATTCATGAAAACAAGGCACATAGAAGTGAAATTTTTGATTTCCCATTAATATAGACACCCAAATGTGATATTATATAGTACACATATATATTTAAGAGTAATGATGGACATCTAGCCACTCAAAACTCATTTACAAGACAATTTTTCAAAAATGTGCTTTAAGACTCCTTAAAGCACATTTTGTGTTTAAACTTGTTTTCAAGCTTGGTTTTCTTTGGTAATTGGTTTAATATGTTCATTAGTGTATAAATGAGGTCTTGGTAAGTTCATTAGGTCTTAACCAAGTTTATCCCAAGCTTAGAGCACATTTTGGCCTTATTGACTTTAAAGCACATTTTGTTTTCTTTTTGTTTAAACTTGTTTTCTAATTTTTCTAAGACTGCTTTTAGTCTTATACACCATATTTAAGTGTTTTAAAAAATATTAATTAGGTTTGGGGTATTTCAATCTAACCCCCCTTAAAGAAATTTGCCCTCAAAGTTCATACTTCCTCATATCCTAAATTAGAACACGGGAACACTTATAACAATACTTCCATACATTATTAACAACACACTTACATAACATTGGACAGCCAGGTCCATACAACATAACATAACATTGGACACAAGGTCCATACAACATTATCCACATCATTCAGACACAACGGTCTGTAACATAACAACATAACATAGACGTGTATTCAAATACACGTCGTACACACACAACCGAACCGACGGCTCTACCCCCTTAAAAGGGGTACGCCCCGTACCCTATACACATAAGTGACTAAGAAGTAAACAATGACGGTACTTCGCCTCATCTTATCTTCCATCCAGCTCCCAAGTGGCCTCCTCAACGTCCTGGTTAGACCAGAACTTTCACCAATCTCACGGACTTATGGCGAGTGTCTCGAGTCTTAGCATCCAGAATCCGTACCGGAGTCTCCACTGATCGATGGTCGGCTCTAAGTTAGCCTTTCAGGCTGAAGCACTGAGACGGATGAGACATATACTTCTTCACGGGACACATGAAATACATCATGTACCTTGCCCAGCTCGGCGGGTAGATCTAGTCATATAGGCTACCGGGCCGATCCGCTCCGTCACAACATAAGCCCCACATACTTTGGGCTCAACTTGCCCTTCTGGCCAAAACGAAACACTCCCTTCATGGGGATACTCTCAAAAATACCTGATCGCCCACGGCGAACTCCAGGTCACGTCTGCGCCACATCTGCGTACGACTTCTGTCTCCTGAGCTGCTTTCATATTAGCCCTGATCTGGCGAACTTCTGCCTGAACTTGCTCAAGATACTCTGGTCCTATAATGACGTCTCACTCGACTCCTCCCAGCATAAGGCGTGCGGCATGGTCTACCGTACAAGGCCTGGAAGGGACATCTTGATCGAAGCATGATAACTGTTGTTGTAACTAAACTCGATCAATGTAACTTATCAATCCAGCTGGTCTGAAAGTCAAGTGCACAAGCACGTAGCATATCCTCAAGTGTCTGAATGGTGCGCTCACTCTGACCATCGGTCTGTGGATGAAACGCTGTACTCAATTTCAATTCAGTACCCAATGCCTCTCGTGTGACTTCCAATATCTGGATAAGAATCTGGTATCTCTCTGTCAGATACAATCGTTTTTGGTACACCATGATGTCTTACAATCTCTTATCAAACAGTTCTGCCATCTTGCCACTTTTCCAAGTGTCCTTCATCGGAATGAATCGGGCCACCTTGGGTCATCGTCAACTATCACCCATATCATATTCAGACCCCCCTTGTAGGCGGAAGCCCTACTACAAAGTCCATGGAGATATCATGGAACTTGCACTCAGGCACTGGCATTGGCTGTACCATACCACCAGGCCGTCGGTGCTCAACGAACCTTCTGGCAAGTGAGACACCTCAACACATAATCACAACATCTTTCTTCATTCCAGTCCACCAAAAATACCTTTTCATACTCTATACATCTTTGAAGCTCCGGGGGTGAATCGAAGTAGTGGAACAATGGGATTCGCTCAATATTCGCTCCTTCAACTCCGCTTACTCCTAGGTATACACAATCGGCCATTCAGCCTAATCAGGTCATCATCGTGGAGTCTGAGTCGTACTTCTGACCCTCGAATGTGCCTCAATAAGCTTCTGCCGCCTGTCTCATCTAGCATTACTGATCCGTCATCTGAGCACTCCGCACCTCTTCAACCAAGCCAGTATAGAGACAGCGAATGGAGAGAGTGTGCTCGGCGACTCAGTGCGTCAGCTACCACATTGCCTTACCCCTTTGTATTGCAGGTTAATATCGTAGTCATTCAGAAACTCAACCCACCTTCTTTGCCTCATGTTCAACTCTTTCTGAGTGAACAAGTACTTTAAGCTTTTATGGTCAGAATAGATTGTCCACTTACCCCATACAAATAATTGGCGCCATTCTTCAATGCGAAGACAATGGCACCCAATTCTAAGTCGTGGGTAGGGTAGTTCTCCTCATGCTTCTTCAGCTGACGGAGGCGTATGCACGACCTTCCCGTGTGCATCAAACACAACCCATACCTCTACCTGATGCGTCGTAGACCTCAAACCATCTGGACCGTCTGGTATAGTCAGGACTGGTGCAGATGTCAGAGAATCCTTGAGACCGTGAAAGAACTCTCGTCAACTGTCCACTCGAATTGCATCTTCTTCATTAAGGAAGTCATCGGCTTCGATACACTGGGAAGTCCTTCACAAACCTCCTATAATAACCTGCCAGACCGAGGAAGCTCTGATTCAGTGACTGTCTTCGGCCTAGGCCAGGCGCTGCACTGCTCATCTTTGCCTGGCGGATCAACAGCGATCCCGGGCCTCAGAAATCACATGTCCAAGGATACTTGGTTCAACCAAAATTCACATTTCGAAAACTTTTGCATAACTGGTTCCTCCTCAGAGTTTGTAACACATTTCTCATGGCTTTCGTGCTCACCTCTTGTTTAGAATACACAAGAATGTCATCGATGAAGACTACCACTGACTTGTCCACTGATCTTGGAACAACGGTTCATTAAGTCCATGAACTTTGCTGGTGCATTCGATAAGCCAAATGGCATACTGTGAACTCATAATGCCCATACCTCGTTCTGAAAGCTGTCTTCTCGATATCACTGCACGGATGGCAATCTGATGGTATCCGAACGTAAGTCTATCTTGGAGAATACTGATGCCCTTAGCTGATCAAATAGATCGTCGATGCGTGGTAAAGGGTAACGGTTTTTTCACCGTAACAGCATTCAGCTCCCGATAATCAATACACAGGCGAGGCTACCGTCCTTCTTCTTCACGAAGAAACCGGCGCTCCCCATGGGTGAACACTAGGGCGGATAAGCCCTTGTCGAGAGGTCTCTCAGCTGCTCCTTGAGCTCTGTCATCTCTGCTGGAGCCATACGATAAGGTGCTTTCGCAATGGGTCCAGTGCCCGGAACTAAGTCGATCTCAAACTCAACCTCTCGTGCTGGCGGCATGCCCGGCAGTTCCTTAGGAAATACATCAGGAAACTCCGACACTACCGGCACATCTGGGCTAAACTCAGGGTCTCCTCTATGTCCTGGACATAGCAGAGGTATACATCACTCCCTCGTCGTAACTCGTGATACCTACCATGGCGGTGGATGATCTGGTCGAAGGCTCCCTGGGCCTCGTCGGTAAGATATGGTACGCCCAATGGACTCCGAAGAAGCAGTCGATGCTCGGCACATAGATTCTGCCCTTGTACCGCTCCAACCAGTTCATCCCGACAATCACATCAAATCCAAGTCCGTCGAACTTATCAGGTCGATCGGGAACTCTTCACCTCTGATTCGTACAATGACATCTCGGTGGTAGCGGTACACCTGATCCGCTCTTTCGATGGAGATGACCAAGAGTCTGGCATCTCCTCTCCATCTAACCCCAGCCTCTTCGCAAAAGATAGCGAAACAAATGTGTGTGAGGCTCCAGAGTCGAACAGATCGATGCATCCACGCCATTCACTGGAAAGGTACCGTGAGGATTGTGCCGCTCTTGCCGGCTTCTGCCTCATTGCAGACACTCAATGTACCTCCCGTTCCGAGTGCACAGCCTAATTCATTGGCAAACTAATAAGTACTGGGTACAACACGTTGATATACTTCAATAACTCCACTTATTCATTAACACTTCCTCTTTTCAAACATTGTTGGTTTTACATGGTTGATATAACTTAACACATACATAACTCCTTAACATATACTGCTTAACACATTACAAAAGTATACAAGGCTTAGAATTGTCTGAAGTGTCAAATTCAACGTCCGGGTTTCATGTGTGTGGCATTGATCACTGCCGACGGCGGTATTCAGTTTGATCTTCCTGATGCCGTGATATATCATCCTTGACTGCCCACCCATGATTAACATCTCCTGACTTTAGTATTAACTTCCTTGCAGATCAGCACGCTTCTCTGCTCGCTCACAAATACTGCGGTATCACCAATGGACCAAGACACCACGGGTACTCCCTTACTTAGAGACTCGGGTGACTCGTCCTTATCTTGGTGTAACCTAACCGTCCACCTTTCTGGTAGAAGTTCACAATGCACAAATCTGCTTCCACACTTGGAATTGATCCGTTTCAACTCGTTGAGCAATTCCCACGGCGTGATTAACGACCGCACGGAACTCCTCTGGGATACTCGGTACTGTGCTCCATCTTCAGCTCGCGCACTTCTTGATATGACTTGGTGTAAGGGTTCCAGTCCTTACCCATGCACATCATCTTCAATTGCATTCTTGATCCGTTCGGATATTCAGGTGTGTAGAAACCTCCAGGTTTAGCTCCAAGTTCGTCGCATCGTCTGATGATATGGACTTGTGCTTCCGGTGTCAGGTTCCACTTAAGAGTATCATACCTGGCTGGATAACCTGACATTGCTCCATTGGAAAGTCGGTGATGTGATGGTGGTCTCTTCAGGGTTTGGTTGGTGGGATTGGATAACATATTTGAAGGTTCCTTTCAGTTTAGAATTATCTAATTAGGTGTCTTTCACACTATACTTAACTCCTTACTCACATGATAACACACTTGAACTCACTAATACACATAAGCATGAAATGCGGTATGCAATCACTTATTACATCCGACTTTAGGCGGTACCGGTCTAGAAGAGGGCCCTGGCGCCTCAGACCGGTCCACCACATTCAGGGTGGCCTTGCTAGGTCCCCCCTCTTCCCCTTCTGGGAATCATGTGCCTCTGATCAGTGGGTGGCTGGTTAGCCGTCTTCGGGCCATCAATAGCTGCTGTGGCCTTACCCTTCCACTGCCCCTTGGGCTTGTTGACTCTACTGTTGGGGTTCCGGTAACACTCGTGGTCACGGTGACCCCACTTCTCGCAGTATCGACACTGCACCTCATTCCCCTTGCAGTCCTTGCCGGGGTGGTCTCCATTGCACCACTTACATTACAGTAATAGTGGCGCTCCGGTCCAGAGCCCGTGCTAGCTGCTAACACAATACACACTCAGTACTTGCTTCACAACTTATCAATATACATATCAACTTATCACACAAGATTAAACATTACCCTTTGGTGGGTAGAGCGTAGGGGCTTCGCCGCATAAGCATATGTGAGCTTCAGTGGCTCCTCAGCTGGTGGTTTGGGCTTGGCCCTTGTCACCCTGGTGCTGACTCTTCTGGGGCTGGGGATAAGGTTTTCTTCTTCTTCTTTCCTCCCCCGTACCCCTGCGAACTCTGGCCCTCGCTCGTGGCCTTGCGCTTGTGCGCATTCTCCTCGTCCCTCAGACGGACGGTGATCTCCACCTTAGCAGCGGCATGATAGCACTCCTGAATTTAGGATGATCAGTCATGCCCCGCAATACATACTCACAAACTCACATTATTACTCCTTGTAGACTATACATATTCACATCACTCTTTATTTAAATTACCTGCAAGGTAGTATACTCAGCTGGCCCCATCCCATAGCGAAGACGGTGGCTGAGACCGTTATAGAAACGGTTTACCAGCACCCGGTTCGAGTATCCCAGGTCCGGTAACAGGTGGACAAGGCCGGTGAAGGCAGTGTAGTACTCATCAACCGACACCTTGTCCCCCTGCCTCAGACTATCCAGCTCCAGGCGCTTGGCCTCTTGAACGTGCACGGGGTAATATTTGGCTCGTAGCAGAGCCGTGTACTCCCTCCAGCCAAACTGAGGATCCGCCATCCGGTCCTCTCTCACTAGCTTCCCACCAGTTTTGTGCCGAACCCTTCAGATAGTAAGCGGCAAGACGGACCTTAGCCTCTGCAGTACAGCCAAGGTCTCGTAGGCGGTCTCCAGCTCGGAGATGTACGCCTCCAGCTTACGTGGGTCGGTCTCCCCATGAAATGAAGGGGGTCTCAGATCTGCCAATGCCTTGACCCAGTTGGTCTCTCGTGGCGGTGGCGGTGGTGGTTGAACTCCGGGCATCTGCCCCTGCTGGATCGCAGCTACAAGCTGGGGTACCATCTGGGCCACAGCGGCTGCTACAGCCTCAGCCATAACCTGAGCCGTAGTGTTCTCGCCCTGGTCACCCCTAGTACCAGTACCACTTCCGCGGCCTCTACCGCTGGTCTACCTGCCATCTGTATTTACATGAATATTCATTAGCAATATGCTTGCACACTTATCGGTCCAACAGTTGTAACGCTTCCCGACAATAAGGTATCTCCACACTTAGTTAGTGGTTAACCTTTCCATAACTGATCACTTAGGTAACTGTAGTTAGGTTTCCTAACTCGGTATATTCCTAAGCTCGGTATTCTAGTCATCAGAGCGATACTTCGCTCTGATACCACTTTTTTGTAACACCCCCCTAGTACGCACATGATACTAAATGAAATCGCAGCGGAATAAAATAACTAAACAGTAACTAACGCTTCGGTGCTACAACGCCGTCAACCACCCACGTGGTTGACAAGGCAGAATAAATACCATTGTACCGGTCTGATGATCAGACTCCCGAGCATAAAACTAAACCATAAATACATTATATACAATACCGAGTGTTTACATATCCTTCACTGTATAACATCACTGTAACCTGCAACAACCAAAAGTATATAACGCCACAGGAGCACAGGCGCGTCCCGGGCCAACATCCAAAAGTATACAGAAGTAATCACATCCTAGGATCTAAAGCCACTCCGCTTCTTCAATCCTCATCCTGCAGTATAAGAAATATGGATCCCCCAGGGGGTCAGCAACCCTTGGCTGGTATGGCTAACGCGCAGCCCATCGGCTACCGGGATACGCGCAGCTAATTGTCATGATAACATGGCATTCATTTATACATAACATAACATAACATGGAGCATAGCATCAATAGTGCACAGCTCATTAACACCACACGGTGGATCTTCGTCCCACAATAACAAACCACAAGGGTCAAATAACACAAGAGCCTAGAGAGTGATTCACCCTCATGTCAAGCTCGTTAAACACACTCATTACCGTTCTGTTAGACGAACGAGTAACTTAAGTCACAGATGGTTCGGATTTAGTGACCCGAACACACCACACAAACACAGGTTCCCACTAAACCGATCATAAGTCAGAATAGGTAAGCTTTGGAAGAAGCTAGCGGGAGATCGAACGCCAAATTAAGGAGAACAATCTTAACAACATAAGAGTCGAATCTGATTCAGATATCTACTCTTGACTTACATGCATGACCGGACAACCGGATTCCTCACTTCCCAGTTAACACTTGTTAGAAGTTCATAGTGGAACTTAACAACCAACACACAATAGGTGGTAAGTCATGTTAGACACACACAAGGGAAATGAGTCACCACATCACATCACAATAATATGAACAACTGTAAACTCATTACATGTTTAAATCTTATAACGTTGTAAACACACAGAAAAACATACAAACACACAAACCGGTGTAAACCGCTAGACAACAGACTGCAAGAAAACCATACCTCGGTCCTTGCCTCGACTGGTTTCCACCTTGAAAGAATCCTAAACACATTAGTAACGTCGGTTAATTAACGCACTAGTCCATTATTAACATTATCTACTCAACATTACTAGTTTATTTTTATTTTACACTTGTTACAACTTTTCATCCTTTAATCGCCTTTAAAACCCACCTAACATGTCTTACATAACCTTATAATATCATTACTAACCAACTACCAATTTTAGATAACAATTCCCATCTTAAAACAATAATTTTTGGTCCATACAGTGGCATGTCCGAACTTGTGTCCGAGCTTCCAAGTTCGGACACAAGCCGTGATTTTAGACAGAAAACAGACGCACGTCCGAACTTATGTCCGGACTTCGGAAGTTCGGACGTGAGCCAAGAAAAATCTAGACAGAAATTCATGCGTCCGAACATGTGTCCGGACTTCCCAAGTTCGGACACAGTTCGAGGATAATCCTAAGGATGGGTGGGTAAGTCCGAACATGTGTCCGGACTTCCCAAGTTCGGACACTGTTCGCGAGTGAGAATTTCTTTACCCAACAGGGCCTGTCCGAACTTCCACATCCGGACGGAAGTTCGGACAAGGCATTTTACTCAATTTCCAAGCCCTTAAACACTTAACCAAATTTCTCCAAAGCCTCCAACACTTATAGTATCTTCTCCTAAAGTTTCTAAGTGGTATGCCTTGCCTATCCCAATCATTATACCAAGATATTTCTTCCACACAACATCATTACTTAAACATCATTTCTTACAAGCTAAAACTTCTTATGTCATCCTTGAATACTCACAAAACTCTTTTTCCTAATTCCTTAAACCTTTACTTATTTCCTTGTAAATTCCTTAACACTTACAACATTTTACACTAGGTTTCTAAATGGTGTTTCTCACCTATGACAACTACTACCCCAAAATGTTTTCTCCTTTTTTAACATCATCTCCCAAGCATCATCTCTCACAACTAATTCCTTATATCCTTCTTGGAACTCTTTTCCTAGTGTACACTTCTCCTTATTTTGCCAAAGTTTGCCTAAGTCTTTACCTAAGTCCCAAAATGACTTTGGTACATACTAAAATCTCAAGCTCATGCCTAAGTCCTTGTTACATCCTAAATCACCTTAATGCATGTTTCCTACACAAGAACACACTTAACCATTTTAAATACTCCTTAACTTATCAAACTCATTTTAACACCTAGAACTTCACATTTGTTACCTAAATTTCGACATAGGTTCTCCTAGAACATTACTAAACCAAAACACATTGTTTTTACCAACAAACAACCAAGAACACTAAAAATCCATCAAATACTTATTATACACAAACTCCACTCACAAAGCACTACATCACAATATAGTGCATAATTTAAATCGCTTGGCACTTAGGCCCTTAAATGACATGGCTCTTAGGCCCTTAAGATGCATAAATCATAAACACTGAATTTCCACAATATATTTGCCTTTGACCTGCAAATACACTCAACAACACATATGCCTTTTACTAAGCTCTTGAGAACACTTTACTAAGTCATTCACCATTTGCTCTTTAGGTAGTTTTAATAAGCATTTATAAGCTCATTTCTCCTAAGGCATTAAAACAACATTAGGTTAGTAGATTTACCTCTTTTGCAAAATAACTTCTTTCTTGTTTCCTTTAGAAAACCGATAGAGTACTTGATTCTTTGACAAGTTCTAAACAATATACACACATTATAATGAGTATTCAAGCTATGAGCTCCATCTCATTGTAAACCCTAGTTTTACATTGTTTCAAAAACATTAATGTAGTTGTTTTACCTTGCTCTTTGAAGAGAGTTTGTATATCTAGCAAGAGAGGACTCCACCTAGTCCATGAAGAGTTGGAATGAAGCTAGAACAAATTCACATAAAGAGCTCCTTCAATATGTATTTTCGGACATGACAAAACAAGGAGGAAACTTGATTTTTGTTTGAGATTCCTTACCTAGAAGCCAAGGAGAATAATAATATGTAGAAAAACAAGCTCAAGCTCCTTCAATGGTGGAACTCCATGGCACCGAAATGGTTGTCTTGAAGTTTGGAGAAGATAGAAATGAAGAGCTTGAGGAGAGGAAGAAGATGGTGGTGTTTGTTTTTGATTTGGACAAGTGAGCAAGGTTTAACAAGAGATCAAAGTGGGAGTTTCAATGGAGGTGTGTGTATTACCGTGAGAGAACAGCAAGAAGAAGAATGAAGAAGATGGGTGGGAAACCGTGTGAGCAAGGAAAGAAATGAGAGAATGAGATAGAATTTACTTTTTGAAGATATTTATACTTTGTAAAGTAAAAAGGGTACTTAAGTAGTTTGTTTATTTTCTTAACAAGCTAACAAGGGTGGTGTGTCACCAACCTTAAAAACCGGCCCCAAATAGTAGTAGGAGGGTAATATAGTCTTTATTTGTCAATTAAATTACTTGTACAACATATGTTACAAAATAGCTTATAAAAATCACTATTCATGAAAACAAGGCACATAGAAGTGAAATTTTTGATTTCCCATTAATATAGACACCCAAATGTGTATTATATAGTACACATATATTTAAGAGTAATGATGGACATCTAGCCACTCAAAACTCATTTACAAGACAATTTTTCAAAAATGTGCTTTAAGACTCATTAAAGCACATTTTGTGTTTTAACTTGTTTTCAAGCTTGGTTTTCTTTGGTAATTGGTTTAATATGTTCATTAGCGTATAAATGAGGTCTTGGTAAGTTCATTAGGTCTTAACCAAGTTTATCCCAAGCTTAGAGCACATTTTGGCCCTTATTGACTTTAAAGCACATTTTGTGTTTTCTTTTGTTTAAACTTGTTTTCTAATGTTTCTAAGACTCTTTTTAGTCTTAATACACCATATTTAAGTGTTTAAACAATATATTAAGGTTTGGGGTATTTCAATCTACCCCCCTTAAAAGAACTTTGCCCTCAAAGTTCATACTTCCTCATATCCTAATATTAGAACACGGGAACACTTATAAACAATACTTCCATACATTATTAACAACACACTTACATAACATTGGACGCCAGGTCCATACAACATAACATCGGGTACATAACATTGGACACAAGGTCCATACAACATTATCCACATCATTCAGACACAACGGTCTGTAACATAACAACATAACATAGACGGTGTATTCAAATACACGTCGTACACACACAACCGAAACGGCTCTACCCCCCTTAAAAAGGGGTACGCCCCGTACCCTATACACATAAGTACTAAGAAGTAAACAATGACGGGTACTTCGCCTTCATCTTATCTTCCAGCTCCCAAGTGGCCTCCTCAACGTCCTGGTTAGACCAGAGAACTTTCACCAATCTCACGGACTTATGGCGAGTGTCTCGAGTCTTAGCATCCAGAATCCGTACCGGAGTCTCCACTGATCGCATGGTCGGCTCTAAGGTTAGCCTTTCAGGCTGAAGCACATGAGACGGATGAGACATATACTTCTTCAACTGGGACACATGAAATACATCATGTACCTTGCCCAGCTCGGCGGGTAGATCTAGTCTATAGGCTACCGGGCCGATCCGCTCCGTCACAACATAAGGCCCCACATACTTTGGGCTCAACTTGCCCTTCTGGCCAAAACGAAATACTCCCTTCATGGGGGATACTCTCAAAAATACCTGATCGCCCACGGCGAACTCCAGGTCACGTCTGCGCACATCTGCGTACGACTTCTGTCTATCCTGAGCTGCTTTCATATTAGCCCTGATCTGGCGAACTTCTGCCTGAACTTGCTCAAGATACTCTGGTCCTATAATGACCGTCTCACTCGACTCATCCCAGCATAATGGCGTGCGGCATGGTCTACCGTACAAGGCCTGGAAGGGAGACATCTTGATCGAAGCATGATAACTGTTGTTGTAACTAAACTCGATCAGATGTAACTTATCAATCCAGCTGGTCTGAAAGTCAAGTGCACAAGCACGTAGCATATCCTCAAGTGTCTGAATGGTGCGCTCACTCTGACCATCGGTCTGTGGATGAAACGCTGTACTCAATTTCAATTCAGTACCCAATGCCTCTCGTGTGGACTTCCAATATCTGGATAAGAATCTGGTATCTCTGTCAGATACAATCGTTTTTGGTACACCATGATGTCTTACAATCTCTTTATCAAACAGTTCTGCCAATCTTGCCACTTTCCAAGTGTCCTTCATCGGAATGAATCGGGCCACCTTGGTCAGTCGGTCAACTATCACCCATATCATATTCAGACCTCCCCTTGTAGGCGGAAGCCCTACTACAAAGTCCATGGAGATATCATGGAACTTCCACTCAGGCACTGGCATTGGCTGTACCATACCACCAGGCCGTCGGTGCTCAAACTTAACCTTCTGGCAAGTGAGACACCTCAACACATAATCACTAACATCTTTCTTCATTCCAGTCCACCAAAAATACCTTTTCATACTCTTATACATCTTTGAAGCTCCGGGGTGAATCGAAGTAGTGGAACAATGGGATTCGCTCAATATGCGCTCCTTCAACTCCGCGCTACTCCTAGGTATACACAAGCGGCCATTCAGCCTAATCAGGTCATCATCGTGGAGTCTGAAGTCGTACTTCTGACCCTCGAATGTGCCATCAATAAGCTTCTGCCGGATCTCCAGCATATACTGATCCGTCATCTGAGCACTCCGCACCTCTTCAACCAAGCCAGTATGAGAGACTAGCGAATGGAGAGAGTGTGCTCGGCGACTCAGTGCGTCAGCTACCACATTTGCCTTACCCTCTTTGTATTGCAGGTTAATATCGTAGTCATTCAGAAACTCAACCCACCTTCTTTGCCTCATGTTCAACTCTTTCTGAGTGAACAAGTACTTTAAGCTTTTATGGTCAGAATAGATTGTCACACTTACCCCATACAAATAATGTCGCCATATCTTCAATGCGAAGACAATGGCACCCAATTCTAAGTCGTGGGTAGGGTAGTTCTCCTCATGCTTCTTCAGCTGACGGGAGGCGTATGCCACGACCTTCCCGTGCTGCATCAATACACAACCCATACCTCTACCTGATGCGTTGCAGTAGACCTCAAAACCATCTGGACCGTCTGGTATAGTCAGGACTGGTGCAGATGTCAGAGAATCCTTGAGACTCGTGAAAGAACTCTCGCAGTCAACTGTCCACTCGAATGGTGCATCCTTCTTCATTAAGGAAGTCATCGGCTTCGAGACACTGGAGAAGTCCTTCACAAACCTCCTATAATAACCTGCCAGACCGAGGAAGCTCCTGATATCAGTGACTGTCTTCGGCCTAGGCCAGGCGCGCACTGCATCAATCTTTGCCGGATCAACAGCGATCCCGGCCTCAGAAATCACATGTCCAAGGAAAGATACTTGGTTCAACCAAAATTCACATTTCGAAAACTTTGCATACAACTGGTTCCTCCTCAGAGTTTGTAACACATTTCTCAGGTGGCTTTCGTGCTCACCTCTTGATTTAGAATACACAAGAATATCATGAAGACTACCACTGACTTGTCCAACTGATCTTGGAACAAACGGTTCATTAAGTCCATGAACTTTGCTGGTGCATTCGATAAGCCAAATGGCATAACTGTGAACTCATAATGCCCATACCTCGTTCTGAAAGCTGTCTTCTCGATATCACTGTCACGGATGGCAATCTGATGGTATCCGGAACGTAAGTCTATCTTGGAGAATACTGATGCTCCCTTAAGCTGATCAAATAGATCGTCGATGCGTGGTAAAGGGTAACGGTTTTTCACCGTAACAGCATTCAGCTCCCGATAATCAATACACAGGCGGAGGCTACCGTCCTTCTTCTTCACGAAGAGAACCGGCGCTCCCCATGGTGAAACACTAGGGCGGATAAAGCCCTTGTCGAGTAGGTCTCTCAGCTGCTCCTTGAGCTCTGTCATCTCTGCTGGAGCCATACGATAAGGTGCTTTCGCAATGGGTCCAGTGCCCGGAACTAAGTCGATCTCAAACTCAACCTCTCGTGCTGGCGGCATGCCCGGCAGTTCCTTAGGAAATACATCAGGAAACTCCGACACTACCGGCACATCTGGGCTAAACTCAGGGTCTCTCTCTATGTCCTGGACATAGCAGAGGTATACATCACTCCCTCGTCGTAACTCGTGATACATAGCCATGGCGGTGATGATCTGGGTCGAAGGCTCCCTGGGCCTCTGGCGGTAAGATATGGTAACCCCAGATGGACTCCGAAGAAGCAGTCGATGCTCGGCACATAGGATTCTGCCCTTGTACCGCTCCAACCAGTTCATCCCGACAATCACATCAAATCCAAGTCCGTCGAACTCTATCAGGTCGATCGGGAACTCTTCACCTCTGATTCGTACAATGACATCTCGGTGGTAGCGGGTACACCTGATCCGCTCTTTCGATGGGAGAGTGACCAAGAAGTCTGGCATCTCCTCTCCATCTAACCCCAGCCTCTTCGCAAAAGATAGCGAAACAAATGTGTGTGAGGCTCCAGAGTCGAACAAGATCGATGCATCCACGCCATTCACTGGAAAGGTACCGGTGAGGATTGTGCCGCTCTTGCCGGCTTCTGCCTCATTGCAGACACTCAATGTACCTCCCGTTCCGAGTGCACAGCCTAATTCATTGGCAAACTAATAAGTACTGGGTAACAACACGGTTGATATACTTCAATAACTCCACTTTATTCATTAACACTTCCTCTTTCAACATTGTTGGTTTACATGGTTGATATAACTTAACACATACATAACTCCCTTAACATATACTGGCTTAACACATTACAAAAGTATACAAGGCTTTAGAATTGTCTGAAGGTCAAATTCAAACGTCCGGGTTTCATGTGTGTGGCATTGATCACTGCCGACGGCGCGGTATTCAGTTTGATCTTCCTGATGCCGTGATATAGCATCCTTGACTGCCCACCCATGATTAACACATCTCCTGACTTTAGTATTAACTTCCTTGCGAGATCAGCACGCTTCTGCTCGCCATACAAATACTGCGGTATCACCAATGGACCAAGACACCACGGGTACTCCCTTACTTAGAGACTCGGGTGACTCGTCCTTATCTTGGTGTAAACCTAACCGTCCACCTTTCTGGTAGAAGTTCACAATGCACAAATCTGCTTCCACACTTGGAATTGATTCCGTTTCAACTCGTTGAGCAATTCCCACGGCGTGATTAACGACCGCACGGAACTCCTCAGGTATACTCGGTACTGTTGCTCCATCTTCAGCTCGCACTTCTTGATATGACTTGGTGTAAGGGTTCCAGTCCTTACCCATGCACATCATCTTCAATTGCATTCTTGATCCGTTCGGATATTCAGGTGTGTAGAAACCTCCAGTTTAGCTCCAAGTTCGTCGCATCGTCTGATGATATGGACTTGTGCTTCCGGTGTCAGGTATCCACTTAAGAGTATCATACCTGGCTGGATAACCTGACATTGCTCCATTGGAAAGTCGGTGATGTTGATGGTGGTCTCTTCAGGGTTGGTGTGGGTGGGATTGGATAACATATATTGAAGGTTCCTTTCAGTTTAGAATTATCTAATTAGGTGTCTTTCACACTATACTTTAACTCCTTACTCACATGATAACACACTTGAACTCACTAATACACATAAGCATGAAATGCGGTATGCAATCACTTATTACATCCGACAGTTTAGGCGGTACCTGGTCTAGAAGAGGGCCCTGGCGCCTCAGACCGGTCCACCACATTCAGGGTGGCCTTGCTAGGTCCCGACCCCTTCCCCTTCTGGGAATCAGTGTGCCTCTGATCAGTGGGTGGCTGGTTAGCCGTCTTCGGCCATCAATAGCTGCTGTGGCCTTACCCTTCCACTGCCCCTTGGGCTTGTTGACTCTACTGTTGGGGTTCCGGTAACACTCGTGGTCACGGTGACCCCACTTCTCGCAGTATCGACACTGCACCTCATTCCCTTGCAGTCCTTGCCGGGGTGGTCTCCATTGCACCACTTACAGTAATAGTGGCGCTCCGGTCCAGAGCCCGTGCTAGCTGCTAACACAATACACACTCAGTACTTGCTTCACAACTTATCAATATACACATCAACTTATCACACAAGATTAAACAATTACCCTTTGGTGGGTAAGAGCGTAGGGGCTTCGCCGCATAAGCATATGTGAGCTTCAGTGGCTCCTCAGCTGTGGTGGTTTGGGCTTGGCCCTTGTCACCCTGGTGCTGACTCTTCTGGGGCTGGGGATAAGGTTTCTTCTTCTTCTTTCTCCTCCCCCTACCCCTGCGAACTCTGGCCCTCGCTCGTGGCCTTGCGCTTGTGCGCATTCTCCTCGTCCCTCAGACGGACGGTGATCTCCACCTTAGCAGCGGCATGATAGCACTCCTGAATTTAGGATGATCAGTCATGCCCCGCAATACATACTCACAAACTCACATTATTACTCACTTGTAGACTATACATATTCACATCACTCTTTATTTAAATTACCTGCAAGGTAGTATACTCAGCTGGCCCCATCCCATAGCGAAGACGGTGGCTGAGACCGTTATAGAAACGGTTTACCAGCACCCGGTTCGAGTATCCCAGGTCCGGTAACAGGTGGACAAGGCCGGTGAAGGCAGTGTAGTACTCATCAACCGACACCTTGTCCCCCTGCCTCAGACTATCCAGCTCCAGGCGCTTGGCCTCTTGAACGTGCACGGGGTAATATTTGGCTCGTAGCAGAGCCGTGTACTCCCTCCAGCCAAACTGAGGATCCGCCATCCGGTCCTCTCTCACTAGCTTCCACCAGTTTTGTGCCGAACCCTTCAGATAGTAAGCGGCAAGACGGACCTTAGCCTCTGCAGGTACAGCCAAGGTCTCGTAGGCGGTCTCCAGCTCGGAGATGTACGCCTCCAGCTTACGTGGGTCGGTCTCCCCATGAAATGAAGGGGGTCTCAGATCTGCCAATGCCTTGACCCAGTTGGTCTCTCGTGGCGGTGGCGGTGGTGGTTGAACTCCGGGCATCTGCCCCTGCTGGATCGCAGCTACAAGCTGGGGTACCATCTGGGCCACAGCGGCTGCTACAGCCTCAGCCATAACCTGAGCCGTAGTGTTCTCGCCCTGGTCACCCCTAGTACCAGTACCACTTCCGCGGCCTCTACCGCGTGGTCTACCTGCCATCTGTATTTACATGAATATTCATTAGCAATATGCTTGCACACTTATCGGTCCAACAGTTGTAACGCTTCCCGACAATAAGGTATCTCCACACTTAGTTAGTGGTTAACCTTTCCATAACTGATCACTTAGGTAACTGTAGTTAGGTTTCCTAACTCGGTATATTCCTAAGCTCGGTATTCTAGTCATCAGAGCGATACTTCGCTCTGATACCACTTTTTTGTAACACCCCTAGTACGCACATGATACTAAATGAAATCGCAGCGGAATAAAATAACTAAACAGTAACTAACGCTTCGGTGCTACAACGCCGTCAACCACCCACGTGGTTGACAAGGCAGAATAAATACCATTGTACCGGTCTGATGATCAGACTCCCGAGCATAAAACTAAACCATAAATACATTATATACAATACCGAGTGTTTACATATCCTTCACTGTATAACATCACTGTAACTGCAACAACCAAAAGTATATAACGCCACAGGAGCACAGGCGCGTCCCGGGCCAACATCCAAAAGTATACAGAAGTAATCACATCCTAGGATCTAAAGCCACTCCGCTTCTTCAATCCTCATCCTGCAGTATAAGAATATGGATCCCCCGAGGGGGTCAGCAACCCTTGGCTGGTATGGCTAACGCGCAGCCCATCGGCTACCGGGATACGCGCAGCTAATTGTCATGATAACATGGCATTCATTTATATACATAACATAACATAACATGGAGCATAGCATCAATAGTGCACAGCTCATTAACACACACACGGTGGATCTTCGTTCCACAATAACAAACCACAAGGGTCAAATAACACAAGAGCCTAGAGAGTGATTCACCCTCATGTCAAGCTCGTTAAACACACTCATTACCGTTCTGTTAGACGAACGAGTAACTTAAGTCACAGATGGTTCGGATTTAGTGACCCGAACACACCACACAAACACAGGTTCCCACTAAACCGATCATAAGTCAGAATAGGTAAGCTTTGGAAGAAGCTAGCGGGAGATCGAACGCCAAATTAAGGAGAACAATCTTAACAACATAAGAGTCGAATCTGATTCAGATATCTACTCTTGACTTACATGCATGACCGGACAACCGGATTCCTCACTTCCCAGTTAACACTTGTTAGAAGTTCATAGTGGAACTTAACAACCAACACACAATAGGTGGTAAGTCATGTTAGACACACACAAGGGAAATGAGTCACCACATCACATCACAATAATATGAACAACTGTAAACTCATTACATGTTTAAATCTTATAACGTTGTAAACACACAGAAAAACATACAACACACAAACCGGTGTAAACCGCTAGACAACAGACTGCAAGAAAACCATACCTCGGTCCTTGCCTCGACTGGTTTCCACCTTGAAAGAATCCTAAACACATTAGTAACGTCGGTTAATTAACGCACTAGTCCATTATTAACATTATCTACTCAACATTACTAGTTTATTTTTATTTTACACTTGTTACAACTTTTCATCCTTTAATCGCCTTTAAAACCCACCTAACATGTCTTACATAACCTTATAATATCATTACTAACCAACTACCAATTTTAGATAACAATTCCCATCTTAAAACAATAATTTTTGGTCCATACAGTGGCATGTCCGAACTTGTGTCCGAGCTTCCAAGTTCGGACACAAGCCGTGATTTTAGACAGAAAACAGACGCACGTCCGAACTTATGTCCGGACTTCGGAAGTTCGGACGTGAGCCAAGAAAAATCTAGACAGAAATTCATGCGTCCGAACATGTGTCCGGACTTCCCAAGTTCGGACACAGTTCGAGGATAATCCTAAGGATGGGTGGGTAAGTCCGAACATGTGTCCGGACTTCCCAAGTTCGGACACTGTTCGCGAGTGAGAATTTCTTTACCCAACAGGGCCTGTCCGAACTTCCACATCCGGACGGAAGTTCGGACAAGGCATTTTACTCAATTTCCAAGCCCTTAAACACTTAACCAAATTTCTCCAAAGCCTCCAACACTTATAGTATCTTCTCCTAAAGTTTCTAAGTGGTATGCCTTGCCTATCCCAATCATTATACCAAGATATTTCTTCCACACAACATCATTACTTAAACATCATTTCTTACAAGCTAAAACTTCTTATGTCATCCTTGAATACTCACAAAACTCTTTTTCTAATTCCTTAAACCTTTACTTATTTCCTTGTAAATTCCTTAACACTTACAACATTTTACACTAGGTTTCTAAATGGTGTTTCTCACCTATGATAACTACTACCCAAAATGTTTTCTCCTTATCTTAACATCATCTCCCAAGCATCATCTCTCACACACTAATTCCTTATATCCTCTTAACTCTTTTCAGTTACTTCTCCTTATTTACCAAAGTTTGCCTAAGTCTTTACCTAAGTCCCAAAATGACTTTGGTACATACTAAAATCTCAAGCTCATGCCTAAGTCCTTGTTACATCCTAAATCACCTTAATGCATGTTTCCTACACAAGAACACACTTAACCATTTTAAATACTCCTTAACTTATCAAACTCATTTTAACACCTAGAACTTCACATTTGTTACCTAAATTTCGACATAGGTTCTCCTAGAACATTACTAAACCAAAACACATTGTTTTTACCAACAAACAACCAAGAACACTAAAAATCCATCAAGTACTTATTATACACAAACTCCACTCACAAAGCACTACATCACAATATAGTGCATAATTTAAATTGCATGGCACTTAGGCCCTTAAATGACATGGCTCTTAGGCCCTTAAGATGCATAAATCATAAACACTGAATTTCCACAATATATTTGCCTTTAACCTGCAAATACACTCAACAACACATATGCCTTTTACTAAGCTCTTGAGAACACTTTACTAAGTCATTCACCATTTGCTCTTTAGGTAGTTTTAATAAGCATTTATAAGCTCATTTCTCCTAAGGCATTAAAACAACATTAGGTTAGTAGATTTACCTCTTTTGCAAAATAACTTCTTTCTTGTTTCCTTTAGAAAACCGATAGAGTACTTGATTCTTTGACAAGTTCTAAACAATATACACACATTATAATGAGTATTCAAGCTATAAGCTCCATCTCATTGTAAACCCTAGTTTTACATTGTTTCAAAAACATTAATGTAGTTGTTTTACCTTGCTCTTTGAAGAGAGTTTGAATATCTAGCAAGAGAGGACTCCACCTAGTCCATGAAGAGTTGGAATGAAGCTAGAACAAATCACATAAGAGCTCCTTCAATATGTATTTTCGGACATGACAAAACAAGGAGGAAACTGATTTTTGTTTGAGATTCCTTACCTAGAAGCCAAGGAGAGTAACATATGTAAAAAACAAGCTCAAGCTCCTTCAATGGAGGAACTCCATGGCACCGAAATGGTTGTCTTGAAGTTTGGAGAAGATAGAAATGAAGAGCTTGAGGAAGGAAGAAGATGGTGGTGTTTGTTTTTGATTTGGACAAGTGAGCAAGGTTTAACAAGAGATCAAAGTGGGAGTTTCAATGGAGGTGTGTGTATTACCGTGAGAGAACAGCAAGAAGAAGGAAGAAGAGAGGTGGGAAACCGTGTGAGCAAGGAAAGAAATGAGAGAATGAATAGAATTTACTTTTGAAGATATTTATACTTTGTAAAGTAAAAGGGTACTTAAGTAGTTTGTTTATTTTCTTAACAAGCTAACAAGGGTGGTGTGTCACCAACCTTAAAAACCGGCCCCAAATAGTAGTAGGAGGGTAATATAGTCTTTATTTGTCAATTAATTACTTGTACAACATATGTTACAAAATAGCTTATAAAAATCACTATTCATGAAAACAAGGCACATAGAAGTGAAATTTTTGATTTCCCATTAATATAGACACCCAAATGTGATATTATATAGTACACATATATATTTAAGAGTAATGATGGACATCTAGCCACTCAAAACTCATTTACAAGACAATTTTTCAAAAATGTGCTTTAAGACTCCTTAAAGCACATTTTGTGTTTTAACTTGTTTTCAAGCTTGGTTTTCTTTGGTAATTGGTTTAATATGTTCATTAGCGTATAAATGAGGTCTTGGTAAGTTCATTAGGTCTTAACCAAGTTTATCCCAAGCTTAGAGCACATTTTGGCCCTTATTGACTTTAAAGCACATTTTGTGTTTTCTTTTGTTTAAACTTGTTTTCTAATGTTTCTAAGACTCTTTTTAGTCTTAATACACCATATTTAAGTGTTTAAACAATATATTAAGGTTTGGGGTATTTCAATCTACCCCCCTTAAAAGAACTTTGCCCTCAAAGTTCATACTTCCCATATCCTAATATTAGAACACGGGAACACTTATAAACAATACTTCCATACATTATTAACAACACACTTACATAACATTGGACCCAGGTCCATACAACATAACATCGGGTACATAACATTGGACACAAGGTCCATACAACATTATCCACATCATTCAGACACAACGGTCTGTAACATAACAACATAACATAGACGTGTATTCAAATACACGTCGTACACACACAACCGAAACGGCTCTACCCCCTTAAAAAGGGGTACGCCCCGTACCCTATACACATAAAGACTAAGAAGTAAACAATGACGGGTACTTCGCCTTCATCTTATCTTCCAGCTCCCAAGTGGCCTCCTCAACGTCCTGGTTAGACCAGAGAACTTTCACCAGTCTCACGGACTTATGGCGAGTGTCTCGAGTCTTAGCATCCAGAATCCGTACCGGAGTCTCCACTGATCGCATGGTCGGCTCTAAGGTTAGCCTTTCAGGCTGAAGCACATGAGACGGATGAGACATATACTTCTTCAACTGGGACACATGAAATACATCATGTACCTTGCCCAGCTCGGCGGGTAGTCTAGTCTATAGGCTACCGGGCCGATCCGCTCCGTCACAACATAAGGCCCCACATACTTTGGGCTCAACTTGCCCTTCTGGCCAAAACGAAATACTCCCTTCATGGGGGATACTCTCAAAAATACCTGATCGCCCACGGCGAACTCCAGGTCACGTCTGCGCACATCTGCGTACGACTTCTGTCTATCCTGAGCTGCTTCATATTAGCCCTGATCTGGCGAACTTCTGCCTGAACTTGCTCAAGATACTCTGGTCCTATAATGACCGTCTCACTCGACTCATCCCAGCATAATGGCGTGCGGCATGGTCTACCGTACAAGGCCTGGAAGGGAGACATCTTGATCGAAGCATGATAACTGTTGTTGTAACTAAACTCGATCAGATGTAACTTATCAATCCAGCTGGTCTGAAAGTCAAGTGCACAAGCACGTAGCATATCCTCAAGTGTCTGAATGGTGCGCTCACTCTGACCATCGGTCTGTGGATGAAACGCTGTACTCAATTTCAATTCAGTACCCAATGCCTCTCGTGTGGACTTCCAATATCTGGATAAGAATCTGGTATCTCTGTCAGATACAATCGTTTTTGGTACACCATGATGTCTTACAATCTCTTTATCAAACAGTTCTGCCAATCTTGCCACTTTCCAAGTGTCCTTCATCGGAATGAATCGGGCCACCTTGGTCAGTCGGTCAACTATCACCCATATCATATTCAGACCTCCCCTTGTAGGCGGAAGCCCTACTACAAAGTCCATGGAGATATCATGGAACTTCCACTCAGGCACTGGCATTGGCTGTACCATACCACCAGGCCGTCGGTGCTCAAACTTGACCTTCTGGCAAGTGAGACACCTCAACACATAATCACTAACATCTTTCTTCATTCCAGTCCACCAAAAATACCTTTTCATACTCTTATACATCTTTGAAGCTCCGGGGTGAATCGAAGTAGTAGAACAATGGGATTCACTCAATATGCGCTCCTTCAACTCGCGCTACTCCTAGGTATACACAAGCGGCCATTCAGCCTAATCAGGTCATCATCGTGGAGTCTGAAGTCGTACTTCTGACCCTCGAATGTGCCATCAATAAGCTTCTGCCGGATCTCCAGCATATACTGATCCGTCATCTGAGCACTCCGCACCTCTTCAACCAAGCCAGTATGAGAGACTAGCGAATGGAGAGAGTGTGCTCGGCGACTCAGTGCGTCAGCTACCACATTTGCCTTACCCTCTTTGTATTGCAGTTAATATCGTAGTCATTCAGAAACTCAACCCACCTTCTTTGCCTCATGTTCAACTCTTTCTGAGTGAACAAGTACTTTAAGCTTTTATGGTCAGAATAGATTGTCACACTTACCCCATACAAATAATGTCGCCATATCTTCAATGCGAAGACAATGGCACCCAATTCTAAGTCGTGGGTAGGGTAGTTCTCCTCATGCTTCTTCAGCTGACGGGAGGCGTATGCCACGACCTTCCCGTGCTGCATCAATACACAACCCATACCTCTACCTGATGCGCAGTAGACCTCAAAACCATCTGGACCGTCTGGTATAGTCAGGACTGGTGCAGATGTCAGAGAATCCTTGAGACTCGTGAAAGAACTCTCGCAGTCAACTGTCCACTCGAATGGTGCATCCTTCTTCATTAAGGAAGTCATCGGCTTCGAGACACTGGAGAAGTCCTTCACAAACCTCCTATAATAACCTGCCAGACCGAGGAAGCTCCTGATATCAGTGACTGTCTTCGGCCTAGGCCAGGCGCGCACTGCATCAATCTTTGCCGGATCAACAGCGATCCCGGCCTCAGAAATCACATGTCCAAGGAAAGATACTTGGTTCAACCAAAATTCACATTTCGAAAACTTTGCATACAACTGGTTCCTCCTCAGAGTTTGTAACACATTTCTCAGGTGGCTTTCGTGCTCACCTCTTGATTTAGAATACACAAGAATATCATCGATGAAGACTACCACTGACTTGTCCAACTGATCTTGGAACAAACGGTTCATTAAGTCCATGAACTTTGCTGGTGCATTCGATAAGCCAAATGGCATAACTGTGAACTCATAATGCCCATACCTCGTTCTGAAAGCTGTCTTCTCGATATCACTGTCACGGATGGCAATCTGATGGTATCCGGAACGTAAGTCTATCTTGGAGAATACTGATGCTCCCTTAAGCTGATCAAATAGATCGTCGATGCGTGGTAAAAGGGTAACGGTTTTTCACCGTAACAGCATTCAGCTCCCGATAATCAATACACAGGCGGAGGCTACCGTCCTTCTTCTTCACGAAGAGAACCGGCGCTCCCCATGGTGAAACACTAGGGCGGATAAAGCCCTTGTCGAGTAGGTCTCTCAGCTGCTCCTTGAGCTCTGTCATCTCTGCTGGAGCCATACGATAAGGTGCTTTCGCAATGGGTCCAGTGCCCGGAACTAAGTCGATCTCAAACTCAACCTCTCGTGCTGGCGGCATGCCCGGCAGTTCCTTAGGAAATACATCAGGAAACTCCGACACTACCGGCACATCTGGGCTAAACTCAGGGTCTCTCTCTATGTCCTGGACATAGCAGAGGTATACATCACTCCCTCGTCGTAACTCGTGATACATAGCCATGGCGGTGATGATCTGGGTCGAAGGCTCCCTGGGCCTCTGGCGGTAAGATATGGTAACCCCAGATGGACTCCGAAGAAGCAGTCGATGCTCGGCACATAGGATTCTGCCCTTGTACCGCTCCAACCAGTTCATCCCGACAACACATCAAATCCAAGTCCGTCGAACTCTATCAGGTCGATCGGGAACTCTTCACCTCTGATTCGTACAATGACATCTCGGTGGTAGCGGGTACACCTGATCCGCTCTTTCGATGGGAGAGTGACCAAGAAGTCTGGCATCTCCTCTCCATCTAACCCCAGCCTCTTCGCAAAAGATAGCGAAACAAATGTGTGTGAGGCTCCAGAGTCGAACAAGATCGATGCATCCACGCCATTCACTGGAAAGGTACCGGTGAGGATTGTGCCGCTCTTGCCGGCTTCTGCCTCATTGCAGACACTCAATGTACCTCCCGTTCCGAGTGCACAGCCTAATTCATTGGCAAACTAATAAGTACTGGGTAACAACACGGTTGATATACTTCAATAACTCCACTTTATTCATTAACACTTCCTCTTTACAACATTGTTGGTTTACATGGTTGATATAACTTAACACATACATAACTCCCTTAACATATACTGGCTTAACACATTACAAAAGTATACAAGGCTTTAGAATTGTCTGAAGGTCAAATTCAAACGTCCGGGTTTCATGTGTGTGGCATTGATCACTGCCGACGGCGCGGTATTCAGTTTGATCTTCCTGATGCCGTGATATAGCATCCTTGACTGCCCACCCATGATTAACACATCTCCTGACTTTAGTATTAACTTCCTTGCGAGATCAGCACGCTTCTGCTCGCCATACACAAATACTGCGGTATCACCAATGGACCAAGACACCACGGGTACTCCCTTACTTAGAGACTCGGGTGACTCGTCCTTATCTTGGTGTAAACCTAACCGTCCACCTTTCTGGTAGAAGTTCACAATGCACAAATCTGCTTCCACACTTGGAATTGATTCCGTTTCAACTCGTTGAGCAATTCCCACGGCGTGATTAACGACCGCACGGAACTCCTCAGGTATACTCGGTACTGTTGCTCCATCTTCAGCTCGCACTTCTTGATATGACTTGGTGTAAGGGTTCCAGTCCTTACCCATGCACATCATCTTCAATTGCATTCTTGATCCGTTCGGATATTCAGGTGTGTAGAAACCTCCAGGTTTAGCTCCAAGTTCGTCGCATCGTCTGATGATATGGACTTGTGCTTCCGGTGTCAGGTATCCACTTAAGAGTATCATACCTGGCTGGATAACCTGACATTGCTCCATTGGAAAGTCGGTGATGTTGATGGTGGTCTCTTCAGGGTTTGGTGTGGGTGGGATTGGATAACATATATTGAAGGTTCCTTTCAGTTTAGAATTATCTAATTAGGTGTCTTTCACACTATACTTTAACTCCTTACTCACATGATAACACACTTGAACTCACTAATACACATAAGCATGAAATGCGGTATGCAATCACTTATTACATCCGACAGTTTAGGCGGTACCTGGTCTAGAAGAGGGCCCTGGCGCCTCAGACCGGTCCACCACATTCAGGGTGGCCTTGCTAGGTCCCGACCCCTTCCCCTTCTGGGAATCAGTGTGCCTCTGATCAGTGGGTGGCTGGTTAGCCGTCTTCGGGCCATCAATAGCTGCTGTGGCCTTACCCTTCCACTGCCCCTTGGGCTTGTTGACTCTACTGTTGGGGTTCCGGTAACACTCGTGGTCACGGTGACCCCACTTCTCGCAGTATCGACACTGCACCTCATTCCCCTTGCAGTCCTTGCCGGGGTGGTCTCCATTGCACCACTTACAGTAATAGTGGCGCTCCGGTCCAGAGCCCGTGCTAGCTGCTAACACAATACACACTCAGTACTTGCTTCACAACTTATCAATATACACATCAACTTATCACACAAGATTAAACAATTACCCTTTGGTGGGTAAGAGCGTAGGGGCTTCGCCGCATAAGCATATGTGAGCTTCAGTGGCTCCTCAGCTGTGGTGGTTTGGGCTTGGCCCTTGTCACCCTGGTGCTGACTCTTCTGGGGCTGGGGATAACTTCTTCTTCTTCTTCTTTCCCCCCCCCTACCCCTGCGAACTCTGGCCCTCGCTCGTGGCCTTGCGCTTGTGCGCATTCTCCTCGTCCCTCAGACGGACGGTGATCTCCACCTTAGCAGCGGCATGATAGCACACTCCTGAATTTAGGATGATCAGTCATGCCCCGCAATACATACTCACAAACTCACATTATTACTCACTTGTAGACTATACATATTCACATCACTCTTATTTTAAATTACCTGCAAGGTAGTATACTCAGCTGGCCCCATCCCATAGCGAAGACGGTGGCTGAGACCGTTATAGAAACGGTTTACCAGCACCCGGTTCGAGTATCCCAGGTCCGGTAACAGGTGGACAAGGCCGGTGAAGGCAGTGTAGTACTCATCAACCGACACCTTGTCCCCCTGCCTCAGACTATCCAGCTCCAGGCGCTTGGCCTCTTGAACGTGCACGGGGTAGTATTTGGCTCGCAGCAGAGCCGTGTACTCCCTCCAGCCAAACTGAGGATCCGCCATCCGGTCCTCTCTCACTAGCTTCCACCAGTTTTGTGCCGAACCCTTCAGATAGTAAGCGGCAAGACGGACCTTAGCCTCTGCAGGTACAGCCAAGGTCTCGTAGGCGGTCTCCAGCTCGGAGATGTACGCCTCCAGCTTACGTGGGTCGGTCTCCCCATGAAATGAAGGGGGTCTCAGATCTGCCAATGCCTTGACCCAGTTGGTCTCTCGTGGCGGTGGCGGTGGTGGTTGAACTCCGGGCATCTGCCCCTGCTGGATCGCAGCTACAAGCTGGGGTACCATCTGGGCCACAGCGGCTGCTACAGCCTCAGCCATAACCTGAGCCGTAGTGTTCTCGCCCTGGTCACCCCCAGTACCAGTACCACTTCCGCGGCCTCTACCGCGTGGTCTACCTGCCATCTGTATTTACATGAATATTCATTAGCAATATGCTTGCACACTTATCGGTCCAACAGTTGTAACGCTTCCCGACAATAAGGTATCTCCACACTTAGTTAGTGGTTAACCTTTCCATAACTGATCACTTAGGTAACTGTAGTTAGGTTTCCTAACTCGGTATATTCCTAAGCTCGGTATTCTAGTCATCAGAGCGATACTTCGCTCTGATACCACTTTTTTGTAACACCCCTAGTACGCACATGATACTAAATGAAATCGCAGCGGAATAAAATAACTAAACAGTAATAACGCTTCGGTGCTACAACGCCGTCAACCACCCACGTGGTTGACAAGGCAGAATAAATACCATTGTACCGGTCTGATCAGACTCCCGAGCATAAAACTAAACCATAAATACATTATATACAATACCGAGTGTTTACATATCCTTCACTGTATAACATCACTGTAACTGCAACAACCAAAAGTATATAACGCCACAGGAGCACAGGCGCGTCCCGGGCCAACATCCAAAAGTATACAGAAGTAATCACATCCTAGGATCTAAAGCCACTCCGCTTCTTCAATCCTCATCCTGCAGTATAAGAAATATGGATCCCCCGAGGGGGTCAGCAACCCTTGGCTGGTATGGCTAACGCGCAGCCCATCGGCTACCGGGATACGCGCAGCTAATTGTCATGATAACATGGCATTCATTTATATACATAACATAACATAACATGGAGCATAGCATCAATAGTGCACAGCTCATTAACACACACACGGTGGATCTTCGTCCCACAATAACAAACCACAAGGGTCAAATAACACAAGAGCCTAGAGAGTGATTCACCCTCATGTCAAGCTCGTTAAACACACTCATTACCGTTCTGTTAGACGAACGAGTAACTTAAGTCACAGATGGTTCGGATTTAGTGACCCGAACACACCACACAAACACAGGTTCCCACTAAACCGATCATAAGTCAGAATAGGTAAGCTTTGGAAGAAGCTAGCGGGAGATCGAACGCCAAATTAAGGAGAACAATCTTAACAACATAAGAGTCGAATCTGATTCAGATATCTACTCTTGACTTACATGCATGACCGGACAACCGGATTCCTCACTTCCCAGTTAACACTTGTTAGAAGTTCATAGTGGAACTTAACAACCAACACACAATAGGTGGTAAGTCATGTTAGACACACACAAGGGAAATGAGTCACCACATCACATCACAATAATATGAACAACTGTAAACTCATTACATGTTTAAATCTTATAACGTTGTAAACACAGAAAAACATACAACACACAAACCGGTGTAAACCGCTAGACAACAGACTGCAAGAAAACCATACCTCGGTCCTTGCCTCGACTGGTTTCCACCTTGAAAGAATCCTAAACACATTAGTAACGTCGGTTAATTAACGCACTAGTCCATTATTAACATTATCTACTCAACATTACTAGTTTATTTTTATTTTACACTTGTTACAACTTTTCATCCTTTAATCGCCTTTAAAACCCACCTAACATGTCTTACATAACCTTATAATATCATTACTAACCAACTACCAATTTTAGATAACAATTCCCATCTTAAAACAATAATTTTTGGTCCATACAGTGGCCTGTCCGAACTTGTGTCCGAGCTTCCAAGTTCGGACACAAGCCGTGATTTTAGACAGAAAACAGACGCACGTCCGAACTTATGTCCGGACTTCGGAAGTTCGGACGTGAGCCGAGAAAAATCTAGACAGAAATTCATGCGTCCGAACATGTGTCCGGACTTCCCAAGTTCGGACACAGTTCGAGGATAATCCTAAGGATGGGTGGGTAAGTCCGAACATGTGTCCGGACTTCCCAAGTTCGGACACTGTTCGCGAGTGAGAATTTCTTTACCCAACAGGGCCTGTCCGAACTTCCACATCCGGACGGAAGTTCGGACAAGGCATTTTACTCAATTTCCAAGCCCTTAAACACTTAACCAAATTTCTCCAAAGCCTCCAACACTTATAGTATCTTCTCCTAAAGTTTCTAAGTGGTATGCCTTGCCTATCCCAATCATTATACCAAGATATTTCTTCCACACAACATCATTACTTAAACATCATTTCTTACAAGCTAAAACTTCTTATGTCATCCTTGAATACTCACAAAACTCTTTTTCCTAATTCCTTAAACCTTTACTTATTTCCTTGTAAATTCCTTAACACTTACAACATTTTACACTAGGTTTCTAAATGGTGTTTCTCACCTATGACAACTACTACCCCAAAATGTTTTCTCCTTATTTTAACATCATCTCCCAAGCATCATCTCTCACAACTAATTCCTTATATCCTTCTTGGAACTCTTTTCCTAGTGTACACTTCTCCTTATTTTGCCAAAGTTTGCCTAAGTCTTTACCTAAGTCCCAAAATGACTTTGGTACATACTAAAATCTCAAGCTCATGCCTAAGTCCTTGTTACATCCTAAATCACCTTAATGCATGTTTCCTACACAAGAACACACTTAACCATTTTAAATACTCCTTAACTTATCAAACTCATTTTAACACCTAGAACTTCACATTTGTTACCTAAATTTCGACATAGGTTCTCCTAGAACATTACTAAACCAAAACACATTGTTTTTACCAACAAACAACCAAGAACACTAAAAATCCATCAAATACTTATTACACAAACTCCACTCACAAAGCACTACATCACAATATAGTGCATAATTTAAATCGCTTGGCACTTAGGCCCTTAAATGACATGGCTCTTAGGCCCTTAAGATGCATAAATCATAAACACTGAATTTCCACAATATATTTGCCTTTAACCTGCAAATACACTCAACAACACATATGCCTTTTACTAAGCTCTTGAGAACACTTTACTAAGTCATTCACCATTTGCTCTTTAGGTAGTTTTAATAAGCATTTATAAGCTCATTTCTCTAAGGCATTAAAACAACATTAGGTTAGTAGATTTACCTCTTTTGCAAAATAACTTCTTTCTTGTTTCCTTTAGAAAACCGATAGAGTACTTGATTCTTTGACAAGTTCTAAACAATATACACACATTATAATGAGTATTCAAGCTATGAGCTCCATCTCATTGTAAACCCTAGTTTTACATTGTTTCAAAAACATTAATGTAGTTGTTTTACCTTGCTCTTTGAAGAGAGTTTGTATATCTAGCAAGAGAGGACTCCACCTAGTCCATGAAGAGTTGGAATGAAGCTAGAACAAAGTCACATAAAGAGCTCCTTCAATATGTATTTTCGGACATGACAAAACAAGGAGGAAACTTGATTTTTGTTTGAGATTCCTTACCTAGAAGCCAAGGAGAATAATAATATGTAGAAAAACAAGCTCAAGCTCCTTCAATGGTGGAACTCCATGGCACCGAAATGGTTGTCTTGAAGTTTGGAGAAGATAGAAATGAAGAGCTTGAGGAGAGGAAGAAGATGGTGGTGTTTGTTTTTTATTTGGACAAGTGAGCAAGGTTTAACAAGAGATCAAAGTGGGAGTTTCAATGGAGGTGTGTGTATTACCGTGAGAGAACAGCAAGAAGAAGGAAGAAGATGGGTGGGAAACCGTGTGAGCAAGGAAAGAAATGAGAGAATGAGATAGAATTTACTTTTTGAAGATATTTATACTTTGTAAAGTAAAAAGGGTACTTAAGTAGTTTGTTTATTTTCTTAACAAGCTAACAAGGGTGGTGTGTCACCAACCTTAAAAACCGGCCCCAAATAGTAGTAGGAGGGTAATATAGTCTTTATTTGTCAATTAAATTACTTGTACAACATATGTTACAAAATAGCTTATAAAAATCACTATTCATGAAAACAAGGCACATAGAAGTGAAATTTTTGATTTCCCATTAATATAGACACCCAAATGTGATATTATAGTACACATATATATTTAAGAGTAATGATGGACATCTAGCCACTCAAAACTCATTTACAAGACAATTTTTCAAAAATGTGCTTTAAGACTCCTTAAAGCACATTTTGTGTTTTAACTTGTTTTCAAGCTTGGTTTTCTTTGGTAATTGGTTTAATATGTTCATTAGCGTATAAATGAGGTCTTGGTAAGTTCATTAGGTCTTAACCAAGTTTATCCCAAGCTTAGAGCACATTTTGGCCCTTATTGACTTTAAAGCACATTTTGTGTTTTCTTTTGTTTAAACTTGTTTTCTAATGTTTCTAAGACTCTTTTTAGTCTTAATACACCATATTTAAGTGTTTAAACAATATATTAAGGTTTGGGGTATTTCATACTTGGTACCATTTTATTACCTAAAGATAATGTTTAAGATAAATCTAAAGTCTGGAAAATTATTAAGCTAACAAGAACTAGTAGCACATTAGAAAAGATCAACATCTGAACCTGTAAAACACACTAAAACTCTATGTTAATGTTAGAAAGAAAACACCTAAACCTAACACCCTACGGGAAGTGCCTGGTGCGATGAACTCCTAGGCCGAAAGTAGTGGGGGTGCACACCCACTTCTGGAAGTTTAGGGGCTAGACAAGCCTTGTCATCTAACTGTAAATAATCTTCTACGCAGGTGATGGATTGTGTTGAAATTAAGGAGGAGTGGTGGTAAGACGTTACCATCATGAAATCTTGAGCTAGACATATTTCATTATTACTAGCCACGATGAACAATTCAAAACTTATATATTAAGATCCAGTACTAAATTCATACATGTAAAGAGTTTACCGAGTTAAATCCTTGGTGAAAAATACTTACGTATGGAGTGGAAACACATGAGTAATGATGTTGAAACCTGGGTTCAGGTTGATTTTTTTTGGCACATAAACTTTATGAGAAGCTTGGAATACCCTACGACGTCAATATAAATGTTGGAGGAAGTGGTGGCACATGCCAATATATGGAGGAAAGAGATTTGAATTTGGGTACTGTAAGGTAAAACATCTACCCCTTGCTGAATATAAAAACCATTAAAGGAAGTTACTTAAGAATTGAGGGAAGAGAAGAGTAATATTAAACTAAATATTATTGAGCCTTAAATACTTGGAGCATTAAGCGTCTAGTGAAAAATTGAGAGTTACTTAAAGATTTGGAAATTCTCATGTTTATTTAGAGGTTTAACATTATACATAGATAAAATTTTAGAAGTCACTAAGAGTGACATTTAAGAAAAGCCACCATTATTTAAGACAGTACTAAGATTTAATGATCAGAGTAATACTTACATAGAACAAACCCTAAGAAAAATAATTATCAAGAGTGAGTGAGTTTTTACTAGACAAATTCATTTGACTTAAATATATATATGGAGTTCCTACCTTGAAAAAAAATCAATTTTAACATAAAGAAATCAGATTTTGGAACTACATTATAATTAATAAGAATTTCCTAAAACTCTGCCTTGTGTGAAATTATGTAAATGTATAATAAGTAATTTTTATGAAGTGAACACTTAATGATTCGTCTAAAATACGATAGTTAATTATAAAAACAATTGAAACTTGAAAAGTCACAGAAAATATTTATTTTATAGAGTTTTAACTTATGGTTGGCTAATAAACCCTTGAAGATAATTTTGAAAGATTATCTAGGATTATTACATGATTTTAAATATTATTTTAAACTACTCTAGTATGTTACAAATGATTTATAACTTGTTAAAATAATAGATATGTTAAAATAACATAAAGGGCATATTTACGTGTATTAAGTTATAAAATCGTACAAGGTTTCATGAAAAAAAAACTTTATTGAATTAAAAAAAAAAGGTTTTCATATACAGTATGATTCTATTTTAAATAAGTTCATGAATTTTCAAGCTATGACAATTAAGAGACTTTAGGTTATAAAACGCTTCTAGAGAAATATTGTAGTAAGGATATCATTTGAGTGATCACGTTACATTATAATGGAATTTTTCTTTTATGAATTAATAGTTTCCAAATCACATGATTTAAGATTTTGATACCTATTACATGCAGTACCTAATTGAATAAAGAGTGAACTAGAATGCTATTTTAGTAATATATAAATATAACCTAAGTTCTTCTCTTTTTCAAAACTTAACCTAATATATGTATGGTGAATCCTAAACTTTATTTTTGCCAATAGAGAGGCAAAGTGAGTTAGGAAAATGTGTTGGGAACACTAAAAAATTTAATTACAATCAAGCTAGAATAACAACGAGTGATATTATGCATCAGATAATGAACCAAAAGTAAAAATTCAAACTTCACGTAATGTCTTAAATAAAGAAAATTATGAGTAACAAACAGTAAACTTTAAATGATGAGTGCTAAACCAAAAAGGTTATGTCCAATAAAACGACCATGATGGAAATAAATACTATGTTGACTATCCAGTCAATTAACCCGTAAAGTATATTTAACAAGAGTGACCAACTAAATTTTGGGATGATGGTCAGACCATGTGTACACAAATGCATACACATAACAATCAAGAAATACATACATATACAACGATCATGGATAAAATCAACAATGCAATTAGAGTCACAACAAAGCTTGATAATAAGGTGTTGAATTCCTGGAATGTAGTGTTTGAAATAAACATCAAGTAATTAAAGAAAACAGAAACTAAATGGTTGGAAGTTTAGTATGGTCCATGCATATTGTTGTGATTGTTTTTTTTTAAACAACCTTGTTGGATAATGTATCCTAAGTGGTGGTTAATGACATTTGCATCTTGCATCAACTGGATGCTAATTATGAGATATTTTGGTTTGGTTAATGGTTGACATTGAGTGGAATGGATCCTTATTTAAGGATGGGGAATGATGGAATGGAAATTGTGATTGGAATTGTTATTGGACGAATATCCTTGAGTGGTTTGATTATTTGATATGCATTTTAGAGTTGGTAATATAACTTGGTGCTTAGTTTACCCGCACACCTGAAAGGGGGTGAGTAGTTGGTAGATAATTTTAAACTTCGGAACGAAGTTTCTTTTAAGGGGGATCTACTAAAATACCCCTAAATTAATCTAAATTAATTTAGGGGATTTCTTTTATTAAAACCCGTGGAATTTGGAAATGGGAATGTATGGAATAAAGAATTGTTGAAGTTGGTCAACACACTGAAGCGGTGTGAGTAACAGTTAGTTGATTCTAAACTTCAGGTCGAAGTTTCTTTTAAGGGGGATCTACTGAAATACCCCTAAATTAATTGGGATTTCTTTTATAAAAACCCTAAATAATATTGTTAAACACTATATTAGTATATGGTATTATTTAAAAATTATTTAGGGGACTTCGTATATTAAATTCTAAATAATAATACAATTTAATTTAATTTCTTATATGGTATTATGAATTTAATAACAAGATTTATAAGTCAATAAATCTTGGAAAAATTCTTAGACACTCCAATTATATTATAAAGATTTTAAAAGTATTTGGAGCATTGATTTGAAGCATAAAAGTCAATATAAAATTCTAGAAACCCTAAAGCTTCTTAAGCCTTGCTAGGGTTGATTTTTTTAGAATGGTCAAACCATCCCATGAAACCTATACCAATAAATAGGTTATGGAAAACCTTGAAGATCGATAAAAAGAACGTCGAAAACGGATCATCCTAGCCAAAGTTATGATAGAATGAAGTTTAGAGCCAAAATTTTGAAAAGTGCCACGTGTCAAGACCACACGGGTCGCCGGTACTTAGCACAAAAATCGCTAAGTAACTTAACTTTCATCAGTGTTTTTGCCCTAACTTTAAACATTGATATCTCACTCGTCTTTGAGAATTTTTTACTGCCGTCTTCTCCATTCTCTTCTCCTACAACTCCTCTTTCCAACCATAACTCATACACAACCTAACTTCGTCTACATCGACGGCAAATTCGATCTGAATTAGCCTTACTGAAACTGTCAACCCAGATTTCCAAAACAAAAACGTGATTAATCTGGTAACTTCGTCTCGTCATAACTTCTTCGTTTCGCATCCAAATTTCGTGTTCTTTAGCTTGTTTTGAAGATCTCAAATCCCTCTACAACTTTCATGTTAATGACCAAGGCTGATTCGTAACCAATTGGGAGATCGAGGCGTCTAAAGTTACCTACTCGATCTCGTCGGGTTTTTGCCCAGAATTTTTCCAGAAACGACATGGTAAACTCAGATCTTTGTGGATCTGTAACTCTCTCCCTAGTTATTAGTTTTCCATGATTCTTCCACCAATGTTTAGAGTTACATGTATACTTTAAAATGAAGTAGGTTTCATGGATTGAATCCATCTCAGTTATCCCGAGTTGATCCGCGAAGTTGCCTACCTGAACAGCACATAAAATACTAATTTTCCAGAAAAACGAGTTCGAATTGCCTTGCCGGCGCATCTCTGGTACGATTCCGACCAAATTATACCTATAATGCTACTAGTTTTTGTATTCCCGTTCATAACCCTCTATCAATTCGACATATAACGCATCTTACAGAGAGAATTTGGCAAAATTCGAATCTGAAACCGCATAAACCCTAGTCTAATGAACCCAGTAGAGATCTTGTAGAGCACTGCATTATAGGTAACAAAATTGATACCAGTAGATTCGTTTTTCAATTTCGAATCCAACGAAACAAAAATCAGTCAATTTGGTTCTGTGAGTTGAGAGAAATCGTCGAATTAGTACTCAGGATTCGATTTGGGATTTCTGAAGAACTTGAGCTTCAGCAGCCGTCCGATTGTGATTTAAAGAGACGGACGGCTGAGATTAAAACAGAGAAATTTAAGTTGTTTTAAGTTTTATAATATTCCAGAATTAAACCCTAACTTGTTGAATTTATTTAAA
This sequence comes from Limonium bicolor, assembly GCA_023374045.1. Classification (NCBI taxonomy): domain Eukaryota; kingdom Viridiplantae; phylum Streptophyta; class Magnoliopsida; order Caryophyllales; family Plumbaginaceae; genus Limonium; species Limonium bicolor. The sequence continues at coordinate 112,836,745 of CM041780.1, forward strand.
TATCTTCCCGAATCTATTTTGACTTGAAATTTTAACCATAGATTCCTTATAAAATCTAGTTTATTTTGTTGTAAGTTAATATGGTTTTGGAGTTTTTAAACGTAAGTTATGATTTTTACTAGTTACAGGTATTATGGAATTATTTGGTTAAATAAAAAAGATATTTTTGTGAAATAAAATTTTTATAATATGTCTAAAATGTTATAGTTACTATATATTAAATTTGGGACTTTTTGGACAAGGGTAAATGGGTCTAAAAATTGTGTTTATGAAATTTTCATAAGATTATCTTATAATATATGGTTTTTAATGTAACAAAAATTAAAGTAGAGTTTATTAATAAACTTTATAGGGTGGGATAATATGGTAAGACTAAATTAACATTTAATAACAATATGTTAATGAATATTTTGGGTATAAACATTTAAGTGAAGTAAAAAAATTATATATATATTTACGTGAGAGGAGTAAAATAGAAACTTATGTTGAATCAAGGAATTTCACTAGTCTACATTTTTAGTTATTATATAATGTGGAAGTTAATATACTTAATAGAAGCTAGGGGAAATACTTTATTTTACAAACCATATATTGGATGTGGATTTGTGTAAAAGTTAATAGAGATAATTAAATACAATAAAACTACATAAAGGATGTTTTGAATAAATCCTAGTATATATTATTATATATATATATATATATATATATATACATTAAACATAAATAAAAGAAATGAAATACCTTATAGAAAATATAATACGAAGGAATAAATAAGTTCAACTCAACCCCTACATAATACTAATGAAAGAATATTATATGAGGTGGTATTAAATTGGGGTTATGAAATTGAGTTTTGAGTTACCTTCGAATTTCTAGGATTTAAATAAATCATAATTAAATACATATATAATATTATTTGCCAATGACAAGAATGTAAATTTGTAATTGGGTTAAGTAATAAGTAAGTTAAGACTCAGGAAAAATTTGTAATTTGATTACATAAAGTGTTACACAAATAGATCTTAATATATAGTTAATAATAAAATAAATGAAATAGTGATAAGTGTGAAATATAGAGCATTTGAAGGGTTTAATTTGCTTAATTTTTTGTAGTGGTTTGGCCAATATTTCTCACTTATCATGTGTTTTTCCAATGATTTATGTTTAGATAATAATTGATGCATTTTATGTATCAAATGCAGGTAAAAGTCATAGAATTGCATTCTTCACTTCACAAGCTTCGCAACGCAACAAACGGGGAGCAAAACGGAGTCCAAACGAAGAATATACGCCCGAAACAAGTTTCACTCGTTAGGATACTGACATGTCCGAACTTAGGTCCGAACTTTGATGTTTGGACAAAGGTCGAAACTTTCTGAAAATTTGTCCTAACATGCGTCCGAACATCCAAGTTCGGACGTCGCGTACAGAATTCAAAAATATGCATTTTTAAGAGTTAAAAATGCCTATTTTTGTTATAAAAAGTCACCGAGGGTTGGGGGAACGGACTCATTCACGCCGGATGCCTCAGACGAGGCTCTCACGCCACGCGTCACCTCCCTCCATCACCATCACCATCGATCAACACCATCACCACCACCATCTTCAACCTCTGGCCTGGCAAACTCCAGATCTGGACAGCGGAGCGAATTTAGAAGTTTTCTATTCCAGATGATTTCTCAATCTCTTTTCTTTGTCTGTTTTGTGAATATGTTTGGCTAGTAGGGATAACTCTGGGGAAGGGTTGTTCGCAATGGATACAAGATAGTTAGAATTTCTGTAATTTGGTTATGAGATTGTATCGGATTGTTTCTAGGTTAATGCTAATCATTCATCTTCTCTATTAAATTTGCGCATTTATAGAGTTGTTTTGCGAATCCTGTTTTGATCAGATAAGGTGATTAACAGGAAGTTCAAATTAATCTGGAGATTTGCAGGAAGATTAGTCGGATAGATAATTTTCCTGCAAATGCTAATAATTCTTTGCACGTATTCCGCCTATATGTGTTTTTCCAGCTTCTAGATTAGAGTTGACATGTTCTGATAGGTGAGCTCTTCAATGAACTAGGATTTAGCATTGAAGAGAGTAAAAAAAGAATTGGCCTGTCCGTTTCTCATAATTAAACTGTAGGTTTGGCTAGATTTATCCAGTAAAGAACAACCCGAACCCGGAGTACCATTCATTTTACTGAACATCAAGTTACTTTCATTAATCGTTCATTTAGTTTTTGATTTGCATTTACTAAATTCAGTTACAAAAACAATTCACAACCCCCTAAACTTCTAGTTTTCTTAGGATTAGGCTTATTTCTTCAAGTCCCGTGGATTGATACCCGGTTGCTTCTGTTAGCTATACTATTGCGACCGGGATTTTGCAACCCGACAGGCTTTTCATTTTATTAATTTCTAGGTTTTTCAATTTAGTTTTAGTAGAACAATTTCCTTGTTTGCAAAATGGCGCCGTTGCCGGGGACTTGACTTTGTCTAGTCCTTTGCCCTGGTTGTCAATTGTTTTTACTTTACTTTATTTTTATTTCTTATTTTTTCAGTTTTAGTTATACTTGTTTATTTTACTTTATTTTATTTTCACTATTTATTTCTTTCTTGTTTTAATTTAATTATAATTTAAATTTGGTGTTTATTAGTTTCGGTTTATCTTTAATTATAATTTAGTTATGTTTCTTAGTTTTGTTTTATTTTCGTAATTTTATGTTTCTTGTGTTTATTTGGATTTCGTCATAATTTTAATTTGGTTACTTAGTTGTTTATATATTATTATTTTTTTTATTTTAGTTGATTTCTTTCATATTACTCTGTTTTGTTCTTAGTTTATTTTGTTTTAGTTATTTAATTATTATTTTTTGTTATTTCATTATAGTTTAGTTTTTTTTTATTCTATTGTTAGGTTATTTTGTTTTAGCTATTTCTTCAATTTTTATGTCATTTTATTTTATTTTATTTTATTATTTTCTTTTTATTGTTATTGTTATTTTATTTTTTAGCTATTTCACCATTTTTTATAGTTTATTTCTTCTTGTTTTATTTTAGTTCCAATTTGATTTGTGTGGATGTTCAACTGTTTTTGTTTCATTTTATTTTCACTTTTCTGTTTACTTTGTTTTTAATTTTCTACCTACTTTTGGTAATGGCACAGTGGAGCCCCATCGATGGTCGTGTTTATTCAGTTGGTGCTAGTTCTTCCCGGACTCCGGTTCCCTTGATTCAAAACATAGTTGCTAACCAGTCACAATTGAAAACCACAATGAGAAGTATGATGGAAATGCTAGAGCAACTAACTAAGGGACAGACTCTTGTTTGGACAATGGAGCAGGTGTCTTCTGGTTCGCTGAATCCATTTTCCTATGATTTGTGCTGCTCGCAGTGTGGGGGTAATCACGAGTTCGAAGATTGCCCCGAAATTGAAGAGATGAGGCGGATTGAGGCGCAATTCGAACATGAATCATTTTATTCACAGGATATTTATTGCTCGTATTGCGGGGGACCTCATGAGATCGATGATTGTCTCGAATTTCAAGAGCAATTGTGGTTAGAGGATCAACCAGACTACCTACAGAAAATCACTCTTCAGCAGCAGGCTTCAATCTTGAACAATGTAGTGGAGCAACCTGTTGAATTCTCAATTTGCCCTCCTTCTCCACCCTTGGTTCTAGACAAAGAAGATGTCCACATCCTAGATTTTACAAGGGAGGAGCCACCACTGCCCTGCCATCATCAAAGTTTCTTTGAGCCTCACCCACAGGAGGAGGATGTTTATATCCTTCAATTTGAGGAAGAACAACAATCAACACCTGGTCTTCTACTTGAGACCCATTACCGTCAAGACCTCCTCAAACATCAGGTTTTGTGGAGTACTTATTTTCCTATTTTATATGTTGAGGAAACATTTAGCTTTGATCCAGGTGGCTTACTACTAATTGTAGTCCACTTCTTATTCCCATTGACACCATTGTCAACTTTTATTTTTGATTCGGGATAACGAAGCGAACGTTTCTACCCTGGTGTTCAAGCTTCAGTGTGAGGAAGGGAACCTTCCTCAATATACCAGGGGAGTCTCAGTTTCTCAATCTTTGTTGCTTATGTTCAGCCTATCATGCTTTTAATGTTTATTTGATTTGTTAGTATGTGATGTGATGAATGAAATCCTTCGATACTGGCATATTTTGAAAGGTCTTATCTTGATTTTATTTTGTGAACAATGAGGACATTGCTCCTCATTAAGTGTGAGGAAGGGGGAGATCTTTCTGAATGTGTCAGCCATTTATTTTGCATTCTGCACTAATTTTTTATTGGTCTTGGGCTATATAGGGGTAAGTTCCTTGGAATGCGTCTATGTGTTGAATACTTGGTGGATCTTTCGTTGTGGAGTCGAGTCCGGTGATGACTTTAAGGATTGGTTTGTTCAAAGCTGTGTGTTCTCATATTTTAGAAATGACTGAATTTTATTAAATGTCTGTGGACAAGTTGGTTATGGAGTCAAAACTGGTTTAACCTAGGACCTTGGGAATGATGAGAATGTCTGGAATGAAGGATAAAGGCAAGGTACTCCTCTGATCTGAGTTATTTTCTAAACCAAAACAGGCCTCTTCCATCCGGTTATTAAGTCCTTGGGGTGCTTCATCACCCATTTACCTAAGACCGTCTGATCTGGGATAAAAGACCCAATACCGTTACAAGGATGGAGAGAAAAGTCTGGGGGATGAATTATTTGCGCGAAAAATTTAATATGTATGCAAAAGAAAAAAAAGGAGGATGCTCTTTAAAGTCTTATGTTTATGGCAAATCCTTTAATTAGATCATGAGTACGTGGTGTTGAAAGATTCTGCGGAATATGGCAGTACTTCACACCCCTTGTCATCCACGGGTTTGAGAAGGGAAATGGTTGGAAGGTTCTGAGTTACTCTACATTTTGGCTTCGTGATCTGACTTCTTCATAATCTTTTGTTTTAAAAGCGTGCTTCATTGTTTAAGAGACATGCAGTTAAGAGCAGATCGATTCTTGGGTTGTTATTGTGGCTTAACTCCTCTTATTTTGTGCAATCCCAAGGTTTGGCCCTAAGGCATTCTGAGATATCTTACTACTGCTTTGCTTGAGGACAAGCAAAGGTTAAGTGTGAGGAAGTTTGATAAGTGTGAAATATAGAGCATTTGAAGGGTTTAATTTGCTTAATTTTTTGTAGTGGTTTGGCCAATATTTCTCACTTATCATGTGTTTTTCCAATGATTTATGTTTAGATAATAATTGATGCATTTTATGTATCAAATGCAGGTAAAAGTCATAGAATTGCATTCTTCACTTCACAAGCTTCGCAATGCAACAAACGGGGAGCAAAACAGAGTCCAAACGAAGAATATACGCCCGAAACAAGTTTCACTCGTCAGGATACTAACATGTCCGAACTTAGGTCCGAACTTTGATGTTCGGACAAAGGTCGAAACTTTCTGAAAATTTGTCCTAACATGCGTCCGAACTTCCAAGTTCGGACGTCGCGTACAGAATTCGAAAATATGCATTTTTAAGAGTTAAAAATGCCTATTTTTGTTATAAAAAGTCACCGAGGGTTGGGGGAACAGACTCATTCACGCCGGATGCCTCAGACGAGGCTCTCACGCCACGCGTCACCTCCCTCCATCACCATCACCATCGATCAACACCATCACCACCACCATCTTCAACCTCTGGCCTGGCAAACTCCAGATCTGGACAGCGGAGCGAATTTAGAAGTTTTCTATTCCAGATGATTTCTCAATCTCTTTTCTTTGTCTGTTTTGTGAATATGTTTGGCTAGTAGGGATAACTCTGGGGAAGGGTTGTTCGCAATGGATACAAGATAGTTAGAATTTCTGTAATTTGGTTATGAGATTGTATCGGATTGTTTCTAGGTTAATGCTAATCATTCATCTTCTCTATTAAATTTGCGCATTTATAGAGTTGTTTTGCGAATCCTGTTTTGATCAGATAAGGTGATTAACAGGAAGTTCAAATTAATCTGGAGATTTGCAGGAAGATTAGTCGGATAGATAATTTTCCTGCAAATGCTAATAATTCTTTGCACGTATTCCGCCTATATATGTTTTTCCAGCTTCTAGATTAGAGTTGACATGTTCTGATAGGTGAGCTCTTCAATGAACTAGGATTTAGCATTGAAGAGAGTAAAAAAAAGAATTGGCCTGTCCGTTTCTCATAATTAAACTGTAGGTTTGGCTAGATTTATCCAGTAAAGAACAACCCGAACCCGGAGTACCATTCATTTTACTGAACTCATCAAGTTACTTTCATTAATCGTTCATTTAGTTTTTGATTTGCATTTACTAAATTCAGTTACAAAAACAATTCACAACCCCCTAAACTTCTAGTTTTCTTAGGATTAGGCTTATTTCTTCAAGTCCCGTGGATTGATACCTGGTTGCTTCTGTTAGCTATACTATTGCGACCGGGATTTTTGCAACCCGACAGGCTTTTCATTTTATTAATTTCTAGGTTTTTCAATTTAGTTTTAGTAGAACAATTTCCTTGTTTGCAAATAGTTTTACATCTGAATGTGAAGTGGATTCATAAGGCTGAATTTAATCATTTCATAACATTTATAATAGTGAGTAATAACTTAATGTTTTATGGTAAAATCATTAAAAGGGTTAAGATATAAAACTAAGTTAAATATGACTAGGGAGATAATCTAGATAATAATCTTTAAGATTCTTAGAAGTAGATAAGCCATATAAAATACATTTATAACATTAACTACCAATATTTAGAATGTGAGTTTATAAATAAGTGTTGTAGTGAATAGCTAGAACTTGTAAAAAGGTTTGTAAATATAAATTAGATATTTAAAAATTTAAACCTTTAATCGGACGGAACTAAGTTACATAAGATATTATATTGATAAACTTTACGGTAATGGGAAATATTGATATGTTATTTGAATATAAAATATGAGAATTTTCAGAATAGATGATCTTATTAAATAATTGGCAATTTCACTTATGAATGGGGATTTAATTCTTGGATAAATTTTACCTTATGTTAAGATATAATGTTATCCTAAAACATAATAAAGGAAAATAATTTATTACGTTAATCCTTTGAAACCTTAGGTTTTGTAAATAATTTAAAACGTATTTAAGACTTAAGTTTATTGAGGTTTAGTATAAAAGGATTATACATAGTCTATGGAGGGAATGTGTGTAAAATAAAACATTTAGGAAATTAAATGTAAGCAAGGATACATAAAAGGTTATCTTAAAACACCTTATTATATAGTTAATGATAAAGTAAATAATATATCTTGTGAATACTAAATGTAAGAGTTTGATAAGTCTAAGTTAATAATAATATAGTTATTTCAATATGAGAGGTAATTCAACATCTTATGACAAGATTATTAGATGGTTGTAATAAAAGTCATTCTAAACTAAACATAAGATAAATGAGTTTAGTAACTCAATTAGGTTATAATAAAATGCATCTACAACACCATGATTCCTATATACAGGATGTAGATCTAAATTAAGTTGAGGGGAAAACTTAATCATAATGGATTATCTAGTAGATATTGGTAAAATACATAATCATTCCATTGTGAAATAATAGTATAGTATTCTAAGATAAACCTATCATAGGTCATAATACAATGTTTATTCTAAATTAAGAATAAAAGTATTGAGCTTAAGAATTGTTTTTGAAATTCTAAGGTTTATTGAATAACATAAAATGCATTTATGACATAAGGGTCTCAAGAGTCTTGAATTGAGAATTAGGGTTAAGTATGAGTAAAGTGGATAAGAGTGTAACAATTAACAAGTGTTAATAATAACATACATTCCCTAGTCTTACAACCTTGAGTTATACAACATTCTAAGATACGTCGAAGGTTATACATAACATTTAAGCAAGGGCTTACAAGATAATCGAGATTTAGAAATAAGAGTGAGGAATTTATTTAAGTTTAACTTAGGGTATAAGTTATTGATAATAGACTATCTTTAATGTTCCTCAGAGTGTAATTGATTGTTTGCACGAATCTACTAGAACTGCTACAGCGTTAATCAGGTACGATTTCTCGTACTCAGAGACTTTCCTAACGGACTTTATGGAATGTTTTGGAAAACGCTAACTGAGCTTGAATGGATTTCAAAGGAAACTGTTTGTGTGGCTAACTCAGCTTGATGTGACTAACTGAGCCTTGAATGTGAAACTTACATGGTCATTGGTTCCTTCTATTTGGTTGTCTCACTAGACATTAACTGCCCAGGGTTTACGCTTCTGCACTCTGTAGGAATGAGTGTTTTGGTATTGCTCTGGTGCAGTTAGTGTTCTAGTGGGAATATGGAAAAGGACAATCTTGGTAATTCTTCCTTTGACTCTGGATACTGTTTCATCCATGAGCTGAGTCTTTTGTTGTGACGTGTGCGCGTCTTCAATGGTAACAGTGAGGGGTTGTATATCCCCTGTCCCAAAAGGGACATAGTAAACAGTGAGGGGTTGTATATCCCCTTTCCCAAAAAGGGACGTAGTAAACAGTGAGGGGTTGTATATCCCCTGTCCTAAAAGGACGTACTTGGCGGTGGGGGCCATCTCTCCCAATTGGTTTTATTCCACTCTTAAGTTGTTGGTTCTTGGATATCTTCTTTCATTCCTAGTCCTTGTGACTACTTGGGTCTCTCTACTCCTAACTGGAATTGGTTCTAACTTGAGCATTGGATGTTCACTAACTCATGGTGTGGTTTTTGGATTGACTAACTTTACCTTTCTATTATTTATCTCTATCCTTAACTTGTTATCTTTAACTTGGTGATTTTAAAGTGCCTTGTTTCCCTATTTTACTTTCAAGAGTTTGATTTCAAGTTACTGTTTATTTTGAAGAGTTATGTTTTAAATATTGTTTTGGAGAATTGTACCAGTTCCATTCCAGGGAACTGACTCACCCCACCCGGGGTGGGCTGCTTGGTTTCATCTTGCAAGTACGAATTGTTTATACAGGTGGCCACGAAGAGCATGAGTGATTGGGATGGGAATTAGGAATTGTGGAGAGTTATTTTGTTTACATTCAGTTTTGTTTACGTTGTTTTCTTGAGTTCAACCGTAACTTAGATAATTGTAATGGTTGTAATTGGTGAGGTTGGTACCGGGTGTTTGGAACCTGATGATCTGTAATCGCCTTAGTATTTTAATTCCGTTGTAAATACGTTAAGTAGAGGCGTTACATAATATAAGGTATGAATTAATATTATGAATTTCGGTTAATTTAAACAAGTGTTTAAGTGTTAAAATAACATTTTATAATGTTTTGGGGCTATTTGGTCATTTCGGGAAAATATAGTGTAAAACCGAATTACATAGGATTTTCTGGGTATATTAAAGTTTTAATTATGAAATTAGGCTTTGGTCAAAGTGTTGACCAAAAACTTTGGGTTAAAATGATTTATGACATGAAATATTAAGTTTATAAAAGTTTTGGGGTGAATATGTAATTTATAAAAGTTTATATGTAAAACCAAGTTTTAGATGGGTCGAAATCATAATTTGTAGAATTATATGGGTCATTTCGGTATTTAAGGTAATTAAATATTAAAACTATATTTTATGAATTAATATGTAACTTATATAAAGTTTTGGGGTTAAATTGTAAATATAGGAAACTAAGTGTTAAAGACCGAAAGTTATATGGTTATTTAGTGATTTACAAAAGTTATTATGTCCAATATATAATTACCGAATTTATGAGGTTGGTTTTGTGATTTAATAAATTAAGGAATTAAAACTAAGTAATATAATGTATTTTGGAGTATAATGTAAATTTTATAAAATAATTGTGGTTATAATAAAAATAACCAAATTGTATTAGTATATAGAATAAGTGAAAACAATTATGAGTATATAATTAATGAGATGAAGATGTACTATAAGGTGGAAATTCATTATCACATGTAGCTACTACATAAAATAATGAACTGTTAAACTACCTTGAACCACTGTTAAATAATAGGGAGAAATAAAGAACATACGGGGTTAGTATACTACGAGTGTTAGTTCTTATCAACGGTACTGTAATAGTTAGCACTAGTCGTATTAACGTTACCCGGTATTTGTATGTACGTATAACAGCGTTACGGGGAGAAACTACTAAGCGTGAACTGTCAAGCTAGCAACTGTCACGGTGAACGGTATGTTAATTGTGTGGTCTGAATGTCCTAAGAATTTTCCTGAGGTCCAGACGTTGTGTGTTTAATTGTCAAGAGCGATATTTGTGATTTGTATTTATGATCTTGTATACTGTATTGCTCGACACAGTTGCGTTTTATTTTTACGCGAACGTCTTATGACAGGAAGTTTATACATCTAAACTCGAACAAGACTAGATGACCTTTAGGTATTACGAGAACCTAACTGACAGTCAGTTGTCATAGTCTTAACTCAAGGATTGGATCTTGTGTCATTGATTAAAGGACTAACTTACAAAGAGAGGAATCCAGTTAGTTTCGACTATCTGGTTACGCAGTGTGATCACTACGAGGGACTACTATCAAGAGTCACTCAAGGGAATTCATACATCCACATTCGATGATGGCAGAGGGCACTACTGTTGGTACAGGCTTCGGCCGAATTGGACGCCTGTATGGCAAATAAAATATCCAGGGCCACATGGTCAGCTAGCAACGGTTCCATTGGAACCCAGGGGACTACTGTCCATTAATAAGTTATTAAGGGTTGTCCTAACATGACGCCCGAGGTGGAAATTAATTGGAATGTTTAAGTGGTTGGTTAAAAAGGATAAGGGCCATGAGGCCAACTAACAAGTACGGTTAACAAATACACGTATTTTGTTTGGTATTGGTTATTGATTATTGGTTATTAGTTAATGGTGATTGGATATTGGTTACTGATTGTGTGATGATATTGTTGGGTGAACTATTGTGTGTTTATTTAAACATTTACAATTGTTATTATTATGGTAAACCGGTACAGCATGTAATGAACCTAATATCAAGATGGCCAAATGACTTAAGAAATCCAAATTATTTAAGACTACATTTAGCATACCAGCATATCGTTTGCTGAGCCCTTCAGTGGGCCACACATTTCAGGTTACTGGACGAAGTCACGAAGCTGGAGAGCGGGACGCAGGGTAGTTGATATATTTTCAATAAGACACCTTTTATTCTTGTTACGTATTGTATTATGGAGCTCTGTTGTATTGGGTTTAGTTGCTCATTTTTTTGGTTTGGATTTGGATTGTAACTTTAAGATTACTCAGTATCTGGTCATCACTGCGGTTGGGAGTCGGAGTTGATTGATGGAGTAAGGTTGCCTTGTTACTCACATGGGTGAGTGACGGCGTGTAACACCAAACGATAGTTAGTTTTATTTTCCGCTGCGAATTATATTCTGTTTATGCTACGACTTGCGATATTATTATAGGAGATTAGGATTAGGGGTGTAACACCCCAACTACTAACAATACACTTAACAACACCTTGCAGCGGAAATCACAACTCACAACATAACTTAAACTCCTTGGTGTTACACGCCGTTAGCCACCTACGTGGCTAACAAGGCTAACATACATACATTGTACCGGTCTGATGGACTAAACTCCCGAGCAACTACACATAAATCCCGTTCCATGTCCAACAATCATTATACACTTACATTACAGCTGTACCGAGTAATTACCAACTAACGCCGATATATTTTCGGTCTTACTACACCTATAATACATCCACAATTCTCATGACTACCACATACGAACACTACCCCGTCCTACTCTCGAACGGCTTCCAGTTCCTTGTACCTGAAAAGTATGGGAGCCCCCAAAGGGGGTCAGCACCTTTGCTGGTATGGTAATCCCGCAGCCCGCATGCTACCGGGCCACGCACAACTATTTGTCGTCTTAGCATGCGGTTGATTTAGTTCAAACATGCACAAACTCACACACATATCATGCTTATAGGCAAACATCCATTAATAGAATACAGACACAAGGTTAGCACAAACATAACAACACACTTCACTTTATGACATACACAACTTAATTTCACTTCTTAGAGTACATGAACTTCATTTAGGGAGTGCCGGGGTGATATAGGCCCGAGCACAACATACATACATTTTCTTTACTTGAGTGGCGGCCTCATATAGGACCGTACACAACATACACAATTTCCCCCTAGCTCCAATAGTGATGAGGTAGGTAAGCCTTGGTTAAGCTTGTGGGTGGTTGTAATTCAAGGAGGAAGAACAACCGTAACATAACAAGAGGGAGTCGAAGCGAACTTAGGCTTCAACACCCTACCAACATTATACATAATTTCCCTCCTAGCCCGATGTGGAGGTCGGGTAGGTAAGCTTTGGCTAAGCTAGTGGGAGGTCGAAATCCAATGAAGGAAAACAACCCTAACATAACAGGATGGGAGTTAATTCACATATATATAACTCCCAAACAATACGCGCGACCGGGATACCCGGATTCCTCTCCATACATAACATATACTTATTAGTTAGAGGTCCCCTTATGGAACTTATCACATACATACATCACATAGTGTTACTAACTCGGTTAGACACCTTAGGGAAATCATATCCCATTTCAACAACACGGATAACAGTATCCAACATCAACAACACATTAAACAAGTCACATACATCACGCATTGTCACAACATACAATAACGCACGGATAGCCGTAGTTAGAACGTTCCCGTGGGTTGGGACGTTTATTCCGAATATCGATCTCTTATGTGAACCTAAGGTCGGTTAACTATTATTTAACACATAATTAAGGTTAAGCGGTATCGGAATTGATTACGCCACAATAATGAATTACTATAAACTCATTTCATGCTTTATCTTGCAAGGTGGCAAACACACAGAAAAACACATTGGCATACAAGCCGGTGTAATCCGGTAGGACACAGGTTGCAAGAAAACCATACCTGTCACCGAAGGTGCACTCTAATGTGCCATCACATGTTCCTTGAAAATCTTTGAACAACTGGTAACATTATAACTATCTCCATTAACATCGGGGTAACATAATTATTTAACGACTAATGCGCTCATGGTTAACCCCGTTACCCTGTTATACTTAATTTTACTCTTGTGATCTTAAGTTCACAACTCTCACATCAAACCTAACACTTGTTTACACATCTTAAGGCCTTTACATGTCACCAAAACAAGGCCTAACATCATCCAAAACCATTACCATCCAATCCCCCATCATTAGAAGGCTCAAGCACACTTATAGAGCAAAAAAAAATGGAGTTCAAAAGATTATTGGTCATTTTCAAATAAAAATATACCTAAACATATGCCAAAAACATGTCAAAACAGATAGTACTTGAAAAGAGGAATCCAACGCCGCAAACGGCACTCAAAACGGAGTTCAAACGAAAAAGTTATGCAAAAACAAAGGTTGGTCCGAACATGCGTCCGACCTTGCATGTTCGGACATAAGTCGAGAGTTCTGAAAATTTTCCGTCGTATGATGTCCGAACTTCAATGTTCGGACACATGTTAGGACATACCGAAAACTGCAAAATTCATTACGGAAAACAACTAGAACCAAGCCACAAATCCCCCACAAAACATACATAACTTATAGTAGCAAAATAGCCCATCGAAAACACATTTCCACGGGGTTTTAACGCATCATACACACATTAAAATCAACCAATAACATCACCAAATCAAAGAGTCAAAAACACTCATTTTCTACCAAAATTTCGCCATAACCTCCCCATAAACCTTACATGTCCACATCCACCAATTTTCACCATTTGAAATCCTAATTTAACCACACCCTTATAAGGGTCCTATCACCACATAACAATTCCTCAAATTCCATCAACAACAACATAATCACCATAAACTCCATAACCACAATATCAATCACAAACTCAAAACATTTGGCTCTAAAGGCCCTCCATTCAACCATTAATTCACAAACCTCTCTAAAATCAATTAAACACATTTCCAACACAGATTTTCAATCCACAATTTGGGTTCATTAATTTGCTTACCCATCCCAAACACTTAAACAATTATAAACAAGGTTTAAGGTGTATTCCTTACCTTAATTTACAAGTCTCACATTAAGTCTCCTCTTGTTCCTCATCTCCTCAAATCGGTCAAGATGGAATTGGAGTTTCCAAACTCCATTCCAACATTCAAGAAACACAAAATACATTCCATTAATCATCTAAACCCTTATGAAATCTCAATTCAACAAGAGGGCTTAGAGCACAAGTTAGGGTTTTACCTTTGGAGATTTTTGAATGGTTTTTAACTCTTGAATCTTAAGAGGGACTCCCACCACCATTTAAAGCTTGGAGAATATCTCAAACAAGGAGGAAAAGCTAGTCATTATAAGAGCCAAAATCGGCCAAGGTGGGAAAATGGAGAAAACATGACTTTTTCATGGATATTTTTACCTTGATAGAAAGAGGAAGCTTCAAGCTTCAAAATGGTGTGCTCTTCTCTTCAAATGGCCAACACCCACGAAAATGAAACTCATCCTTTTCGAATTTTGAAAAGAGAGGGTGATAGAGGATGATGAGAGGATGAAGAATATGTAGTTATTTTTGTGATTAGAGCTTTAATGAAGCTTGGGCATGAGCTAGAAGATGGAGTAGCCATGAGAGGGGGGAAAGAAATCGCTGGCACCAGAGGGGAGGAGAAGAACGATGGAGGAAGGAGAAAGAGAGGAAAGAGAAAAGGAAAAGAGAAAGTGAGGAGAGAGAGAGAGGGTGGGGGCACCTTTTTATTTTTTTGTTTTTGCTTTTTGACTTATTTAATTAGTTAACTAGTCATGTGTGAGGGGCTATCTACATTAATAAAACCGGCCCACATAACTGTTACAGGCTGGAGCGTTTTTCGTCGTTTACAGAAAACGCTCGTTAATTTACCCAGTTTAGCACTATTCACTAACCGGGCCCGTTTTCCGGAATTTTCTCGTTTATTTAATTTTAATGGTTATTATACTCCCATTAATGTTTATTTATAGTTATGTGATCAACTATAATTTTTACGGGGTCATTTGACTGTTTAAAGTCATGTTTTCGGGTTTTCTCGAAAAACGCGCTTTAAGACTCCGTTAGCGTTTTAACGCATTGTTCGGATTCGTTTTCTTCCGGGATTTTTCCCACATGTTTCTTAGTGTGTAATTAGGGTATAGAAATATTTTTATAACCCTAACGAAGGTTATGTACCTCCTAAAATAATTAAATACGTATTTTCACGTTTGGTGACTTTTACGCATTTTCTTTTTCTTTTTGGTTTTCATTTCTTCACCAATGATCTTAAGGACTTATTTAGCCTTAGAAAATTATAATTACATAATTAATTAACACATTAAGGTTTGGGGTATTTCAAGGGGTGTTACAGGAGGAGGCAATTTCTCAATAACCTCCATTTTAACCTTATCAACCTGAATTCCATCTTTGAAGACCCTGTGACCCAACACAATTCCTTCTTGTACCATGAAATGGCACTTCTCCCAGTTCAAAACCAGATGGGTCTCCTCACATCGGCCAAGTATCTGATCCAGCTGATCAAGAAACACATCAAAACTCTGGCCATACACGGAAAAATCATCCATGAAAACTTCTATGCTCTTTTCAATAAAATCAGTAAAGATCGCCATCATACAACGCTGAAATGTGGCTGGAGCATTACAAAGACCAAAGGGAATCCTCCTATATGCAAAAGTACCATAAGGACAGGTGAAGGTGGTTTTCTCCTGATCCTCTGGTGCGATAGGAATCTGAAAATAACCATTATACCCATCAAGGAAGCAGTATAACTCTTGCCCAGCTAACCGCTCTAACATATGATCAATAAATGGTAGTGGGAAGTGATCCTTCCTTGTGGCATCATTCAAGCGCTGGTAATCAATGCACATCCTCCAACCTGTGGTTTGCCTCTGAGGCACCAATTCACCTTTCTCATTGGGCACTGCAACTATTCCCCATTTCTTGGGAACAACTTGCATAGGAGAAACCCAACGACTATCAGAGATGGGATAAATGATACTTGCATCCAGAAGATTTAGAACTTCACCTTTCACTACTTCTTTCAGGTTTGGATTCAATCTCCTCTGGAGCTGCCTCACTGGCTTGACACTGTCTTCCATGTAAATTCTATGAGTGCAGAACCCCGGACTGATCCCTTTAATATCTGCCACTGACCACCCCAAAGCTCCCTTGTGCCTTCTTAACACCTCCAGAAGTCTGCTTTCCTGCGAAACAAACAAAGATGAAGAAATAATAACAGGCAGGGCTCTACCCTCTGCCAAGAAAGCATACTTAAGATTTGAAGGGAGAGTTTTGAGTTCAAGAGTAGGGGGCTTCTCTACTAAAGGAATAAGCCTCTGAGTAGGCTTGTCTAGTGACTCCACATGAGGAGCATAAAGGTGAAAGTAAGATCGACCCTGGTTGAGCTGCTAGACAACAGTAGCTACCTCAGTGCTCTCCTTATCATCCTCAATTGAGTGGCATAACACCTGCTCTAGCAAATCAGAATTCTCAAGCAAGAAAGAAGATTCATCAGCATTCTTAGCGCAACACAAGCATCATAATCATCAGAACAATCATCAGTGACGTCAACTGAAAGCACGTCATGTGAAGAAGCATTTGTTCTCATCATCTTAGTAATATCAAAACTGAGTTCCTCATTATCAAACTTAAGAGTGATCTTCCCCTTGTCAACATCAATGAAACTTTTAGCAGTTCGCAAAAAAGGTCTACCCAAAATCAGTGGTACTTCAACATCCTCATCCATATCAAGAATGACAAAATCAGCAGGGAAGAAGAAGTTACCAACACCTACCACAACATTCTCAACCATACCTCGAGGTTTGATTGAAGAACGATCAACTAATTGCAAGTTAAAATGAATTGGAACAAGCTCACCAGCATGAAGCTTCTTAAACATTGAATAAGGCATCAAATTTATACTTGCTCCAAGGTCGCAGAGTCCAAAACCACAGTCCATGTCTCCAATGGTGCAAGGGATGATGGGCTGCCCTGAATCTCCACACTTTGTAGGAAGCTTTTGCTGGATGGCTGCAGAGCATGTCTCTGTCAGCTGAACTGATATCGTAGATTGAGGAAGGTTCTCTTCCTCACACTTAGAGCTTTTGCTGGGGATGAAACGTTCCTCACACTTGCGTCCAAGCAAGTGTCCAGCCTTGGAGATACCACAAAAATTCTTATCTACACACACTTAATAAAAACACCACAGAACGTTGAGAAGCGTTGCATTTGTAGCACGGGTATAACCATCTCCTATGAGTAAGTGTGAATTAAATGTAAACTAAAAAATAAATTAATGTAATAAATAAACACAAAACAGGAAATTTAAACGAGCGCATCCGTCTACAATTGTTCCCCTATTCTTTGAAGGATGGAGCCTCCATGTGGTTGAGAAGTCTGCAACCTCGTAGCGTTCACACCTGGGCTGATCTGGCAAGCAAGTTCTTGGCCAAATATTATCCACCGTCCAAGACCAGAGAAAAATTGGTGAGATTACTAATTTTTGTCAGGAATTAGGTGAGTTACTTTATGATTCATGGGATAGATTCAGAGATCTTCAAATTTTATGTCCACACCACGGTATGAGTGATAGGGACCTTGTTTTGTCGTTCTTTAGTGGTTTAAATGACTCGAATAAGCTTTTGTTGAATTCTACGTCTAGAGGAAACTTTATGAATAAGATAGGTGCAGAGACGATAGAGCTCCTGGATTCAATGACTACGAGCTTCAGACAGTGGTGCAAGAATAAGGGGAGAGGAGAAGCAAAGAAAGAATATGGAATCCACAGTTTTCCCCCGCGGGGTCATGTTTCATCTCAGTTGTCATCCTTAGCCAAAGCGGTTGAGAAGTTCACTCTTGGTCAGACGCAGCAAACAGTGAAGGCAGCAGCTACTTCTTCTCTGTATCTGAATCCGTGCTGTGATATTTATAGTGGAGCCCACGAGACTTACAACTGCGAGGGTCCTGGTTTCGTTGGAAATCCAGAAGAGGTAAATTTGATCAATAATAGACCAGATAATAATGCTTATAACCAGAATAGGCAGCCGTACTTTAATCGACAGCAGGATCAGTCTCAGAATTCTCAGGGAGGTAGCAGTAAGATTGAGAGTATGCTGGCAGAAATTCTTAAGCAAGGTCAAGCCACTAATGCCAAGTTTGCATACTTTGAAGCTAAGTTTGCTGAACAAACAGCCAAGTTTGTTGATATGGATGCCAAGTTCACTGATTAGGCATACATAAATCAGAGTGTAGAGAGGCAATTGAGCCAGATTTCACAGCAATTAGCACAAATGCAAGTAGGGTCACTTCCAAGTCAACCGAAACCAAATCCTATAGAACATTGTAAATCAATAACATTGGACGGTGAGAAGCGACCAGAACCTAGTGCTTCTAAAGCTGCAAAAGAAACTTGTAGGCATGTAGTTGTAGAAGTTGAGGACTCCAACAGCAAAGTAGAAAAATCCAAGGAGGAGGAGTCTCCTGAAACTCAACCTACTTTATTTTCTTTTTTTGATTCTCGAATTGCATTAATAAAATCGTTGTCATATCCTGTTTTAGTTTTAATGAGTGATTATGATAAGCAATTTGAGAAATTTCTGAGCTTCATGGAACCGTTAACTGCTAATTATTCTTTTGAATATATTTGTACTAGGATGCCCAATTATGCTAAATTTTTGAAGAATCCCAGATTTGATAAGCGTAATTTGCAAGAGCATGAAACAGTGGAGTTAACGGAGACAGTTTCAGCAGTCCTTCTAAAGAAGCTCCCTCCTAAGCTTGGTGATCCTAGACTCCCCATCATACCTTGCTCCATTGTAAAGGTAGATTGCTGTAAAGGTTTGTGTGATTTAGGTGCCAGTATCAATTTAATGTCTTTTTCAGTTTTTAAAAAACTAGGATTGGGTCAATGTTCTCCTTCTTCCATTTGATTGCAATTGGATGACCACTCCATAGTTTATCCAAAGGGTAAGGTAGAGGACTTAATAGTGACAGTAGGTAAATTTTCTTTTCCTGCTGATTTTATCGTTGTGGATCCGAAGGAGGATTTAGAAGTGCCTATTATCTTAAGGAGACCTTTTATGCGTACTACCTGTATTTTAATAGATGCATAAGAAGGGAAAATAATACTGCGATACCATAATGAGCAGGTATCTTTTGATATGACTCCTAATAAGAGACATCTTGTAGGATTTCAATTTTATTCTGGTATAGCTATACTTGACCCTTCAGTGTAGAAGATTAAATTGCAGAGGAAGTTTAAGGCTCCTAAAATTGTTCCTAAGATCACCAAGACATGTAAGAGAACTAAGGTGCTAGTCTAGAAGAAACATTCTTCTACTGCCTGCATGACTGAGGCACCGGACAAAGGTAAAGATCATATTTATTTTGTTTGTTCGGATGACTCTCATGATGGAATGTACACCCCCAAGTGAATACGACAAAAGAAGAAAATTGAAAAAGTTTGGCGGGTTAAGCGGATCCTTCAACCAAAAAGAAGATGTCTAGTGGATCCTAGCAAGCGTAACCCTCCTGATTCATCACATTGCAATGGAATGACGTAGTCGAGGGAAAGTCTAGCCAAAGACTATAAAGAAGGGCGGCTAACTAGGAGGCAACCCAGTGGTAATCCTTGGTTATGTTTTGTGTTTTATAAAGAATGACGGCTAACTGGGAGGAAACCCAGTGGTAATCCTTGGTTATGTTTTGTGTTTAGCCTATCATGACTTTTATGCTTAATGTTTATTTTCAATCCATGACATCTGAATGAATCCTTAATGAGTGGCATATTTTGAACGATCTTCTCTTGGTTTTATTTTTGAACAATGAGGACATTTCTCCTCATAAGTGTGAGGAAGAGTATAAGATCTTTCTAAATATGCCAGTTGCACTTAAATACCACACTTGGTTTTTTTTGTCTTATTGCTTTGAAAGAAGTGTTTCTTATGAGTGATCTTTAGGTGAAAATTTTTGTTGAGGTTTTTTTTTAAACGATCCTGATGACCACCTCAAAAATCTTTCTACTTTAGGCTGTTTGTATGTATAATCTTATTCAAATTATATCTGTTTTCACTGAAATTTGGTGGATTAGCTGATTATGAAAACTGAATTAGGCTAGTTTAGGATTTTGGAAATGATGTGAAAGTTTGGAATGAAAGGATAAGGCAAGGTACTCTGCTGATAAAAAAAAATTCCTAACAAAAGCAAGCCTCGTCTATCTGGTTATTAAGTCTTAGGGGTGCCTTAACACCTATCTACCTAAGGTCTCGGGATCTGGGATAGTTGACCCAACACCGTTACAGGGATAGAAAGAAAAGTCTGGGTTATGGAATAACTCTGCAATTCGCAATTATTCATTTGTTTTGTATATATTTCCTGAAGAAGAATGTTTTTGCATGCAAAAAAGTTAATTGCAATTTAATTTTTGTTTTTGATCATGAGTATGTGGTGTTGAAAGGTATCACGGAATAAGGCGTTACTTCACACCTCTTGTCATCCAAAGGTTAGAGGAAGAAACAGTGGAAGATCCCAAACTATTCTATGTTCAGTTTCTATAATCTAACTTCTTCATGCATTTCACTCTACTCTTTTTCACTGATTGTGAAAACCTACAGCAAATAGCAGAACTATTCTTTTTATTGTCATTTTGCTTGATTTCCTTTGGCAGTTGTTTGTTCCTAAGTTTCGATACTACGGTGCTTAAAAGTAGACATATTCTTTATTTGCTTGAGGACAAGCAAAAGCTAAGTGTGAGAAAGTTTGATAAGTGCGAAATATATCTATTTTCTGGCCTATATTTCATACTATATTTACAATGAATTGTGACATATTTCTCACTTATCTTATGTTTTTAAAATATTTATATTTAGATGAGAGATTATATATTTTATTTGTGTAATACAGGAAAAAATCTCAAATTTACATTCTCATATCTTAAGTTTACAACACAACAAACGGTGATATATATATCACTCACGACATTTTCACACCTCGCTAATAACATGGCAAATGAGTATTAATTACCATACTATTCACGTCAACATGTGCTTTTGATCGCTGCAACATATTGATGGGCTGTTAATTACATTCAACATGGGCTGCATATTACCGATTGTTCAGCACATATACATGGACTATTTTTTTATCAATACTGAAGATAGATGTTGCGGCGCCATAGGAGAATTAAGGGAGAAGCGAATCCCTAGCTGACCGGGGAGAAGAGCACCGCCTCCAACATATTTGAAGGGCCGTTCAATTCATGCTCTTCTCTCGGCATTCACATACGTAGTTATTTCCCAGCCACCAGCACACTCATGTACGAATTCATCATCGCCATCACCATATCATACCACATCACCTCCACATAATTAATAGACCACCGCCACCACTCTCAGACTCTTCATCATCGATACACCACCTCCACACCATTCATCCATCTTCAACCATCAAATTTAAATCGCCACACCAGATTCAAGACAGCGAAGAGATCAATAGAGGAACGACGTTAGACAGACTTGGAGCCGGCACTTCTAAATTGGAGTTCTTCCTTTCCTTTACTTTAATTTGTTTAATGTCTACCTTAATTGTTTTTTATGTTTCTGAATCCATGAGTGAGTAGTATCTTTAGTTCCCCGGGTTGGAGAAGCGAATCTATTTCGTAGAGTTTTATCATGTAATTATTTCACTACTTTTTATTAATGCAATAGTTTAATTCTTGTTCTTCATGCGCTTTGATTCTCTAGCTAATTATCAAAATAACGTTTGTAGTTTTTTAATCAAAATGCGGTACTGAGATTAGTTAACAAGACAGTTAAACCAGATTAACGATTAGAAATGTGACCCCGCCTATAAGTTAATCTATCTCCAATAGAAATTGTTCTTAAAACGATTGATCTGTTTTCCGGATTAGAGCATTAGTCTGCTGCTAGTTCTTCCAGTCAATTAGAATTCATTGTACATGATCCGGTCGGTGAATTGTCGATAGTTCCTGAGTTTATTGTAATGTTAGTGAAATTGTTATTAAATAGGATTTGAAGAAATAGGTTAGCAGAACAACCTGGGGAGCGCCTTTTATTTATCACATTAAGCACCTTTAATTCTCGCTTTGTTTCAGTTTATTGTTTGTTAATCATTTTATTTCTTTTTATTAATTTAGTTACAATTAGTTTAATTAGGTAAAACCAGAGAAAGCGATGTTTCCTCTTTTCTTAGTTGAGTTAAGGTTTCTCAATTAGATTTAAAAATTTGTCAGTTAATTGAATGATGTCCCTGTGATCGACAATCCCACTTCATTCACTATACCTGCAAAACGATAGGTACACTACCTAGGTAGAGATAGTCAACTAAACTTGCTTGGAATCTGTTGCAATCAGAATCCTCCCCGATGGACTATATTACCCAAATCAGATCTTTCTTCAAGCCACAAAGGGTAAACATGATAGCCCAATTTAGAGTTCTATCCTTTTTGCTACTAACCTTTTGCAAAAGGGTATTAAAAGGAAGATAGAAGATGGTAAAGATTCTCTATTTTGGTAGTCTCCTTGAGTTCCTAGGGATTCTTCTCTCAGTCTGTTATCTCTATATCCCCTGAAGATCAGAATGTTACAGTTTCTACCTTTCTGGTCCTAGAAGAAAACAGATGGAATACTCTTCTCCTTAATCAGCAAGTCTGGAATATTGATTACCAGAACATCATTAAGACTACTTTCAACCTGAATGAAAAAGACTTATGGATTTTACAATGAAATTTGCCTACCTACTAGCTTTCATATTACAGTCTCAATATTTAGCTTCTGGTAGTTGATAAGTGTGAAATATGAATGGTTTTAGTGGTCTTTAACGCTTAATTTTCATACGCGCATTGATAATATTCCACACTTATCTTACGTTTTCCTTTGGTTTGTTGCTTATTAAAACTTGATACCGTTTTGTATGCTAAATGCAGAGAAAAGCCAGGAAAACAGTGGATTAACTCACGAGGGTGGTGATGCAACAAACGGGGGTTGAATTGGAGTCAGAACGAAGAATTTATAAGGTTTTAAGGGTATGTCCGAGCTTGTGTCCGAACATCCAAGCTCGGACGCACGTCGAGAGTTTGAGTGTTGTGCCTGATGAAGTTTCCGAACTTCAGTCCTAACTTCGAAGTTCAGACATGGTTCGAGAATAACAATGAGGAAAAGTCGAAAGTCTGATCTACGCTGTATGTCTGAACTTGTGTCCGAACATTGAAGTTCGGACACAAGTCGAGACTTTTGAAATTGGAGCACTCAAAACAATGTGTCCGAACATTGAAGGTCGGACCAATGTTCGGACGCGACTAAATTCTCAACAGAAGTTCGGCGTTTTGAAGGGAAAAGAGGAAGAAATTCTATATAAGTGACCTAATTTGAGGAGAGGAGGTATCACAACACAGATCTTTACATCACGATACTTCGACGCTCCTGAAGAACACTCTTTTCACTCGACTCACTCCATCGACATCAGCTTCACCTTCATCCACATTCATCAAGCTCACCATTGCCATTGTTGAGGAGCGTTACCAGAAGGAAGTCAGACCATCGTCTTCAACCTTGCGCCGGCAGTCTCTGAGTCTGGATAATCACTCAATTCGAGGGTTTTTCTTTCCCTAGATGAATTCTCCTTTTATTGTATTCATTCGCTTCTTTGTAATGTTTGGCTAGTAGGGATTAACTCTGGGGTAGGATTGTTCATGATGGATACAATTTAGCTAGGATTTCTTTAATTTGACTATGGGATTGTAATGGATTGTTTCTAGGTTAATGTTAATCATTCATCTTCTCTATTAAGTTTGCGCATATATAGAGTTGTTTTGCGAATCCTATTAGGATCAGATAAGGTGATTAATAGGAAGTTCAAATTAACCTGGAGATTTGGGGAAAGATTAGTCGGATAGATAATTTTTCCTGCAAAAGCTAATAATTCTTCGCACGTAATCCGCCTATATGTGTTTTGCCAGCTTCTAGATTAGAGTTGACATGTTCTGATAGGTGAGCTCTTCCTTTAACTAAGATTTAGGATCAAAGAGAGCTTAAGAATTGGCCTTTCCGTTTCTCATAATTGAATTGTAGGTTTCGCTAGATTTATCCAGCAAAGAACAGCCCAAACCCGGAGTTCCATTCATTTTACCAACCTTAGCATTTACTCTCATTAATCATTCATTCGGACTTTGATTTACGTTTTCTCAATTCAGTTACAAAAACAATTCACAACCCCCCTAAATTTTTAGTTTTCTTAGGACTTAAGCTCATCTATTCAAGTCCCGTGGTTCGATACCTGGTTACTTAATTTCCTATACTATAGTGACCGTGATTTTTGCAACCCGACAGGCTTTTCGTTTTATTAATTTCTAGGTTTCTCAATTTAGCTTTAGTAGAACATTTTCCTGCTTGCAAAATGGCGCCGTTGTCGGGGACTTGACATTTGTCAAGTCCTTTGCCCTGGTTGTCAATTGTTTTTACTTTATTTTATTTGCGCTATTTATTTCCTCTTTGTTTTAATTCGATTATAGTCTTAATTCTGCGTTTGCTAGTTTTGTTTTAATAGTTTGGAATTTATTTCATTTGAACAATTGTGTTTTATTTTACACTCAGCATATTCGTAGTTGTTTATACGCATTTTAATTTGTTTTGTTTTGTTTTCACTGTTTTCCTAACTCTATCTTACCTTCAATTTAATTGCAGTTCGTTTTGTTATTTTTTTTAAGTAGACATTTTATCCTTTATCAGTTTGTTCATTCTTGTTCATACCTGTACTAACTTAAAATTTCGTGTTTTATTTGTGTAAACTGTGCAGGTGTTTGGTGAATGCACGATACCCGATCTCGAGGCCCACCAAGATTTAATCTAGACCCAGAGATCAACCGTACAGCTCGCCGGGCAAGAAGAGCACTTACCTTCACCATGGCTGCTAACAGACCAGTGAATAATGAGCAAGCCACATTGGGAAGAATTAATCGTCCGCCAGCTGCTCCTAGAAGAGGACCTGTAACTCTACCAAATCTCACACCAGAGTTAACAGCAGAATGACAAAAGCTAAAACCAAGCCATCAAACAAATGCTGTCAGGAATCACCCAGCAGGGACCTTTTCAGGCGCAGACCCGGCTGATGCGCTTGACCATGTCCATCGTTTCCTAGTTCATTTGGATTCATTGGGGATGTCTCAAGGGCTAGAGGAGTATGCTCGGCTGTGCTTATTCCAGCACAGTCTATCAGGGGAAGCATCAAAGTGGTTCCATCGTCTACCACCAGGTATCATCACCACCTGGGAGCTGATGACGGAAAGGTTTTACGAGAAGTACATCCCCATCTCTAGGACCAGACAGATGATCGCTGACCTGACCGCCTTCAGACAGTCCGGCAGTGAGACAGTCTGTGAAGCTTGGGATAGATTCAAGGAGCTGCTCCGCCAGTGCCCTCATCACGGTCAGACCACGACATCTTTGGCCCAGGGGTTCTTCCAAGGGCTGAGAGATGAGCATAGAGGTGAGGTCAAGGCTGCATTGGGTGGAAATTTGCTTGCTAAAAGCAGAGAAGAGTTTATGTCGGCTATGGAGTCCTACTGTGAGGAGCTCTACCAGTGGAGCAACAGTGGTGAAAGAGTTTTCACAGTTGGTCAGACTTCTTCTCGGACTCCAGACCCTATGATGGAGCAAATTGCTGCTGAGCAGGCCCATTTAAGTACCACAGTGGGTAACATGACGAAGATGCTCGAGAAGCTCACTATGGGACATACATCTGTGTAAACTGTCAAAAAGGTGTCTACTGGTTCCAGTGAGGTCTGCTGTTCTCAGTGTGGAGACAGCCATGAGTACGAGGACTGCCCAATGGTTGCTGAAATGAGGCAGACCGAGGAGGCGCATGCAATTGGTCAGTACAACAGGCAGCCTTGGATGCAGAATCAGCATCCAAACCTGAGGTACAGAAATCCAAATAACGCCCTCAACTCACATCAGATGCAACCTCAGAGGGCAAATCAGGGAGGACCACCCGACTTTGCTAGGCCCCCGTACAATCAGTTTAGACCACAGCAGTCTCAAGCTCAACAACCATCACTGAGCTCAAACAATGCCAATCTAAAGGAGATGGTGGATAAGCTGATGGCTTCTCAAGTGCAGCAAGCAGTGATAAATCAGAATCTGGAAGCTGATCAGCAAAAACTTGAGAACGCCATGGTGGAGATGCAGGGAACGATGAGTCAGTTGACTCAGTTCCTCCTACAGCAGAGACCTTCTGGATCACTGCCTTCCCAACTAGACCCCAATCCTAAGGAACAGTTGAAGGCAGTGTCGGTCTTAAAGCCGTGGTAGTTGAGGACTGTGCAGATTCTGGAGAGGTAGCGGCAGTTACCTTAAGAAGTGGGAAGCAGCTGATAAATAGAGATCAAGTGGCTGAGGACCAAGCTGACGAAGAGACCGATCTTCCTTCTTCTAGCACTGGTGCACCGTCAGGGCCCCCAGCCCCTCCTGAGGTAGTTGTTAAGGAGACAGGCTCCTATTTCTTCCCCTTCTCATACTTTGATTGCTAAAAATTCCAAGGGTAAGGTGGTTCCTAAGGAACTTCCTTTCCCTAATAGAATGAAAGAAAAAGAACTTGATGATCAATTTGGGAAATTTTTGAGTGTGTTTTCTAAGCTTACTATCAATATACCCTTGATTGATGCTATCAAGCTGATGCCTAATTATGCTCGCTTTGTGAAGGATTTGATTTCTAACAAGCGAAAGTTTAAGGAGAGTGAGATTGTTCAGCTGACAGAGACATGCTCTGCAGCCATCCAGCAGAAGCTTCCTCCAAAGTGTGGAGATCCAGGACAGCCCATCATCCCTTGCACCATTGGAGACATGGACTGTGGTTTTGGACTCTGTGACCTTGGAGCGAGTATAAATTTGATGCCTTATTCGATGTTTAGGAAACTTCATGCTGGTGAGCTTGTCCCAATTAATTTTAACTTGCAATTAGCTGATCGTTCTTCAATCAAACCTCGTGGTATGGTTGAGAACGTTGTGGTAGGTGTTGGTAACTTCTTCTTCCCTGCTGATTTTGTCATTCTTGATATGGATGAGGATGTTGAAGTGCCATTGATTTTGGGTCGACCGTTCCTACGAACTGCTAAAACTGTCATTGATGTTGACAAAGGAAAGATCACCCTTAAGTTTAATAATGACTTAGTTTTGATATCACTAAGATGATGAGAACAAATGCTTCTTCTCATGCTGTGCTTTCAGTTGATGTTGATTGTTCTGATGATTATGATGCGTTTGTCGCTAAAAATGCTGATGACTCTTCTTTCTTGCTTGAGAAGTCTGATTTGCTAGAGCAGGTGTTATGCCACTCAATTGAGGATGATAAGGAGAGCACTGAGGTAGCTACTGTTGTCCAGCAGCTTAATCAGGGACGAACCTACTTTCGCCCTTATGCTCTTTCTGTGGAGCCACTGGACAGGCCTACTCAGAGGCTCGTTCCTTCAATAGAGAAGCCCCCTACTCTTGAACTCAAAACTCTTCCTTCAAATCTTAAATATGCTTTCTTGGCAGAGGGTAGCGCCCTGCCTGTTATTATTTCTTCATCTTTGTCTGTTTCGCAGGAAAGTAGACTTCTGGAAGTGTTAAGAAGGCACAAGGGAGCTTTGGGGTGGTCAGTGGCAGATATTAAAGGGATTAGTCCAGGGTTCTGCACTCATCGAATTTACATGGAAGATAGTATCAAGCCAGTGAGGCAGCCCCAGAGGAGATTAAACCAAACCTGAAGGAAGTAGTGAAAGCTGAAGTTTTGAAGCTCTTGGATGCAGGCATCATTTATCCCATCTCCGATAGCCGTTGGGTTTCTCCTGTGCAAGTCGTTCCCAAGAAAGGGGGAATAGTGGCAGTGCCCAATAGGAAAGGTGAATTGGTACCCCAAAGACAAACCACTGGCTGGAGGATGTGCATCGATTACCGGCGTTTGAATGAAGCCACAAGGAAGGACCACTTCCCGCTACCGTTTATTGATCAAATGTTGGAGCGGCTAGCTGGGCAGGAGTTCTACTGCTTCCTTGATGGGTACAACGGTTATTTTCAGATTCCCATTGTGCCAGAGGATCAGGAGAAGACCATCTTCACCTGCCCTTATGGTACTTTTGCATATAGGAGGATGCCCTTTGGTCTTTGCAACGCTCCAGCCACATTTCAGCGGTGTATGATGGCGATTTTTAATGAGTTTATTGAGAAGAGCATCGAAGTTTTCATGGATGACTTCTCTGTGTATGGCCAGAGTTTTGATGTATGTCTTGATCAGCTGGATCAGATACTAGGCAGATGTGAGGAGACCCATCTGGTTTTGAATTGGGAGAAGTGCCATTTCATGGTACATGAAGGTATAGTGCTTGGACACAGGGTCTCCAAAGATGGTATTCAGGTGGAAAAGGCTAAGGTGGAGGTCATTGAGGGGTTGCCTCCTCCCACTTCAGTCAGGGGTGTTCGATCTTTTCTAGGTCACGCAGGGTTCTATCGAAGGTTCATCCAGGATTTTTCCAAAAATGCTAAGCCCTTGTCTGATCTTCTGCAGAAAGATGTGAAATTTCAGTTCTCAGAAGAGTGTTTGAAGGCCTTTCAAACTATCAAGAGTAAACTCATTTCTGCCCCTATTGTGGTTCCTCCTGACTGGTCTCTTCCTTTTGAGGTCATGACAGACGCTAGTGATTTTGCTGTTGGTGCTGCACTCTGTCAAAGGAAGGATAAAATTTTGAGGGTTATCACTTATGCAAGTAAGACTCTATCTGAAGCTCAAAAGAATTACACCACCACTGAAAAGGAACTACTTGCTGTAGTGTTTGCTCTTGACAAGTTCAGGCCCTATTTGTTGGGAAGTAAGGTAATTGCACACACCGATCACTCTACTTTGAAGTACCTATTCCAAAAGAATGATTCTAAGCCCAGACTCCTAAGATGGATCTTGCTTCTCCAAGAGTTCGACTTGGAAGTTGTTGATAAGCAAGGGAAGCAGAATGGGGTTGCAGATCATTTGTCTAGGCTTGAGACTCCAGATGACGGGGTCCCCATAAATGAATTTTTTCTTGACGAGACAATCTTTGTAATTGGGAAAGTTGAAGTGCCATGGTATGCTGACCTGGCAAACTATCTTGCCTCTGGTTTGATTCCCCATGATCTAAGCTACAACCGGAGGAAGAAGTTTCTTTCTGAAGCCCGTCATTATGTTTGGGAGCACCCCTATCTCTTTAGAGTGTGTGCTGATGGTTTAATTAGAAGTGTCTCCCCGATGAAGAGGTTGACAATGTGATTGAGTTCTGCCATTCTCGAGAGACAGGTGGTCACCATGGTCCTACGAGGACAGCTACTAAGGTGTTAGAGTGTGGTTTCTACTGGCCCACTCTACACAAGGATGTCCACCGCTTCTGCTCTCACTGTGATAACTGCCAGAGGATGGGGAACACTTCAAGAAGGCATGAGATGCCTCAGAAGGGAATCCTTGAAGTTGAGTTGTTTGATGTCTAGGGTATTGAAATACCCCGTAATTAAAAACAGTGATTAATTAGGCTAATTATGATTTTTAAGGCTTAATTACACTTAAATAAACATGAGGGAACAAATCCCGAAGAAAACGTACCTTTAAAATGGGTTAAAGCATAAACGAACCTTAAAGCACGTTTTTCGAGGAAACCGGGAAAACGCGACTTTTAAGCGGGTCAATATACTCGTAACAATTTTGGTCCACCAAATAGTCATTAATAACAGTATAAAGGTTGGGAACCAATAAATTAATTAACGAGAAATTCCGGAAAACGGTTCCGGTTAGTAAAACTGTACAACCGGGAAGTTGTGGGGTGAGAGAGTAAATAGACAAAGTTAGTGTGTCCACTTTGCAAATAAAAATAAAAAATGTGAGTGTGTGTGTGTGTGTGTGTGTGTGTGTGTGTGTGTGTGGGCCAGCCAGCTTCCCCTCCCTCACTCTCTTAATTCTTTCTTATTAGCTAAAAGACAAATAA
Source organism: Limonium bicolor (assembly GCA_023374045.1). Classification (NCBI taxonomy): domain Eukaryota; kingdom Viridiplantae; phylum Streptophyta; class Magnoliopsida; order Caryophyllales; family Plumbaginaceae; genus Limonium; species Limonium bicolor. The sequence goes on from CM041780.1 coordinate 112,866,794, forward strand.
AGTAAAGAAAAGAAAGAAAACCCTCTCTCTCCAACCACACTCCCTCACTCACGTACTCCCTCTATTTCTCTATTTCCTTCTTCTTCCTTGGGCAGCCTCTAACGGCGATTTGCATAAACCCACACCAACAACCACTTCTCTCCTCTTATTAACCCCTTAATCCTTCTCCAAAAATTACAAAATTAGTACCATTGGAATCCCCTTGCAAAGGAGAACACTTTCCTCCTTTCAAAATTCGAAAACAACCAACTTCATCTCCAGGGGTGTGCTGCATTTGGAGCTTGAGTACCACCATTAGAAGCACCTTCACCTCCTTGTCATTTTGAGGTAAAAACATTCTTGAAAACTCATCTTTTTCTAGCCCTTATTTGCAAACCAAAAATTCAAAGTAAGCCTTGCTTTGTTCTTTGTATTCTAGCCGATTTTGGCTTCCCCTTTGGGCTAGGAATCTTGTTCTCTTGCTAGTCAAGAACCTCATTCATTGGTTGGAAGGTAATATTCTTTTCTAAGCCCTAAAACATCTAAATTCTAGGGTTAGTTAAAATGGATGCTAAGTGTTTATGTGTATTGGTATGGGTTGCTGTAGCATTGCCCATTCCTTGAACAAAAACTGAGAACAAGAAGAAAGAAAGAGGAAAAGAAGAGAAGGAAAGAAAAGAAAGAAAAACTAGCAAGACAGGTAATACCTTACCTTGAGTTAGTTTTTGTGTATTGTATTGTACAGATTTTAAGTATCTAAAAATGAGTAATGTATGTAGTAGAGTAGCTTAACACCCCTAATACGCACATGATACTAATGAAATCGCAGCGGAATAATCACTAACAGTAACTAACGCTTTCGGTCTACAACGCCGTCAACCACCCACGTGGTTGACAAGGCAGAATAAATACATTGTACCGGTCCTGATATCAGACTCCCGAGCATAAAACTATCCATAAATACATTATATACAATACCGAGTGTTTACAAACATCCTTCACTGCAAATAACACTGTATACGCAACAACCAAAAGTATATAACGCCACAGGAGCACAGGCGCATCCCGGGCCAACATCCAAAATTACAAAGGGATTACATCCTAGGATCTAAGCCACTCCGCTTCTTCGATCCTCATCCTGCAGTATAAGAATATGGATCCCCCGGGGGTCAGCAACCCTTGGCTGGTATGGCTAACGCGCAGCCCATCGGCTACCGGGATACGCGCATCTACTTGTCATTATAACATGGTATTCAATTATATACAAGCATAACATAACATGGAGCATGGCATCAATGGTGCATAGCTCAACACACATACACAGTGGATTTTTACTCCACGATAACAAACCACAAGGGTCAAATAACATAAGAGCCTAGAGAGTGATTCACTCTCATGTCAAGCTCGTTAAAAACACTCATTACCGTTCTGTTAGACGAACGAGTAACTTAAGTCACGATGGTTCGGATTTAGTGACCCGAACACACCACACAAACCAGGTTCCCACTAAACCGATCATAAGTCAGAATAGGTAAGCTTTGGAAGAAGCTAGCGGGAGATCGAACGCCAAATTAAGGAGAACAATCTTAACAACATAAGAGTCGAATCTGATTCAGATATCTACTCTTAACTTACATGCATGACCGGATAACCGGATTCCTCACTTCCCAGTTAACACTTGTTAGAAGTTCATAGTGGAACTTAACATCCAACACACATAGGTGGTAAGTCATGTTAGACACACACAAGGGAATTGAGTCACAACATTACATCACAATAGTATGAACAACTGTAAACTCATTACATGTTTAAATCTTATAACGTTGTAACACACAGAAAAACATACAACACACAAACCGGTGTAAACCGCTAGACAACAGACTGCAAGAAAACCATACCTTGGTCCTTGCCTCGTTTGGTTTCCTCCGTAGGTCACTCCTATACATAATTCAAGAACGTCGGTTAATTAACTTACTTAACCTCCCTAATTACTAAGTTTTAACACATTGTATGACATGTTTTAATGTCTATCTTACCCTAGGTTGCCTTCATTATACACCCTAGGGTTAACTACATAAGTCACATTCTTTTCTGTTTTTTTTTTTTTTTTTACAAGTTTAGGTCCGACCGACCTTGCCGACCGAACTTACCCAAGTTCGGTCGATTCCATAATACATTTCCGTTAAAAATTTTCTACTCCGACCGAACTTACCAAGTTCGGTCCTATGTTCGGTCTTTTCCCGAGAGTTTCTTCCCTTTGTAAATTTAGCCCGACCGAACTTACCATGTCCGGTCCCTAAGTTCGGCCTTTTCCAGAGAGTTTCTCCCCTTTGTAAATTTAGCCCGACCGAACTTACCATGTCCGGTCCCTAAGTTCGGCCTTTTCCAGTAACTCAATCCGTACTCAAAATACAGGCCCGACCGACCTTGCAAGTCCGGTCCCCAAGGTCGGTCTTTTCCAGAAGCCAATTCTCGCAGGGTAAACTGGGCTCGACCGAACTTGCAAGTTCGGTCGCAAGTTCGGTCTGCCCCAGACCTTTGTTTTCCTTTGTCACATTCAACTCCAAACTTCACCCCATACAACCTAGTACCCCCTAACCTCATTTGGGCACTTCAAACACACCTTAAGACATCCTTAAACACTCATAAAACTCATTATCTAATTCCTTAAACCTTTACTTATTTCTTCACAAAATTCCTAACACTTACAACATTTTACACTAGGTTTCTAAATGGTGTTTCTCACCTATGATAACTACTATCCCAAAATGTTTTCTCCTTATCTTAACATCATCTCCCAAGCATCATCTCTCACCCCAATTCCTTATATCCTTCTTGAAACTCTTTTCCTAGTGTACACTTTCTCCTTATTTACCAAAGTTTGCCTAAGTATTTATCTAAGTCCAAAATGGCTTTGGTACATACTAAATCTCAAGCTCATGCCTAAGTCCTTGTTACATCCCAAATCACCTTAATGCATGTTTCTTACACAAGAACAACACTTAACCATTTTAATACTCCTTAACTTATCAAACTCATTTTAACACTTAGAACTTCACATTTGTTACCCAAATTTTGACATAGGTTCTCCTAGAACATTACTAACCCAAAACACATTGTTTTTACCAACAAACAACCAAGAACACTAAAAATCCATCAAGCACTTATACACAAACTTCACTCACAAGGCACTACATCACAATATAGTGCACAATTTAAATTGCATGGCACTTAGGCCCTTAAATGACATGGCTCTTAGGCCCTTAAAATGCACAAATCATAACACTGAATTTCCACAATATATTTGCCCCTTTAACCTGCAAATACACTCAACAACACATATGCCTTTTACTAAGCTCTTGAGAATACTTTACTAAGTCATTCCCATTGGCTCTTTAGGTAGTTTTAATAAGCATTTAAAGCTCATTTCTCCTAAGGCATTAGAACAACATTAGGTTAGTAGATTTACCTCTTTTGCAAAAATCTTCTTTCTTGTTTCCTTTAGAAAACCGATAGAGTACTTGATTCTTTGACAAGCTCTAAACAATATACAAACATTATAATGAGTATTCAAGCTATAAGCTCCATCTCATTGTAAACCCTAGTTTTACATTGTTTCAAAAACATTAATGTAGTTGTTTTACCTTGCTCTTTGAAGAGAGTTTGAATATCTAGCAAGAGAGGACTCCACCTAGTCCATGAAGAGTTGGAATGAAGCTAGAACAAAGTCACATAAAAAGCTCCTTCAATACATATTTTCGGACATGACAAAAACAAGGAGGAAATGAAGTTTTATTTGAGATTCCTTACCTAGAAGTCAAGGAGAGTAACAATATGTAAAAACAAGCTCAAGCTCCTTCAATGGAGAAACTCCATGGCACCGAAATGGTTGTCTTGGACTTTTGAAAAGATAGGAATGAAGAGCTTGATGAGAGGAAGAAGATGGTGGTGTTGTTTTTGATTTGGACAAGTGAGCAAGGTTTTACAAGAGGTTGAAGCTTGTGTTTAATGGTGATAGTGGTTCTATCGTGAGAGAACAAAGAAGGAAGGAAGAAGAGAGGTGGGAAACCGTGAGCAAGGAAAGGAAATGAGAGAATGAAGATTGGTTTTACTTTAGAAGATATTTGTAGTTTAAAAGCAAATAGTACTTTCTTAGTCATCATTATTTACTTAACAAATTAACAAGAGGGTGGTGAGTCACCAAGCCTTAGAAAACCGGCCCCCTAATTATAATGAGGGTAATATAGTCTTTGTTTGTCAATTTAATTACTTATACAAACATATGTTACAAAATAGCTTATAAAAGTTACTATTCATAAAACAAGGCACATAGAAGTGAAATTTTTGATTTCCCACTAATATAGACACCCAAATGTGATATTATATAGTACACATATATATTTAAGAGTAATGATGGACATCTAGCCATTCAAAACTCATTTACAAGACAATTTTTCAAAAATGTGCTTTAAGACTCCTTAAAGCACTTTTGTGTTTAAACTTGTTTTCAAGCTTGGTTTTCTTTGGTAATTGATTTAATATGTTCATTAGTGTATAATGAGGTCTTGGTAAGTTCATTAGGTTAACCAAGTTTATCCCAAGCTTAGAGCACATTTTGGCTCTTATTGACTTTAAAGCACATTTTGTGTTTCCTTTTGTTTAAATTTGTTTACTAATGTTTCTAAGACTCTTTTTAGTCTTAATACACCATATTTAAGTGTTTAAACAATATATTAAGGTTTGGGGTATTTCAGTAGCATTGATGTAGTAGTGTAATGTAGAAGAGAATCAAACAGTTTTTGAACTTGTAAAAGATGTTTAAAAGCTTGGGTAAACCTTGGGTATTGATTGGGCATGTGCAAGAATTTTAATGTGTGTAGTGGAGTTATTATGTGAGTATAATGCATTGAATAAACAGGTTATGTAAATGAGCAATGGGTGAGCTGAAATAGTGTGTGGGCAAAGCTAAAAATATAGGGAGGCTATGTCCAATTTATCTAGAAATTGAGGACTTAGTGTGTGTAAGGAGAGGTAATGACCTAGACAATAACTAGGTGCATTTTGAGAGTTTATGGAGAGTGTTCAACCACAAGGTCCATACAACATAACATAACATTGGACACAAGGTCCATACAACATTATCCACATCATTCAGACACAACGGTCTGTAAAGTAACAACATAACATAGACGATGTATTCAAATACACGTCGTACACACATAACCGAAACGGCTCTACCCCCCTTAAAAAGGGGTACGCCCCGTACCCTATACACATAAGTACTAAGAAGTAAACAATGACGGGTACTTCGCCTTCATCTTGTCTTCCAGCTCCCAAGTGGCCTCCTCAACGTCCTGGTTAGACCAAAGAACCTTCACCAGTCTCACGGACTTATGGCGAGTGTCTCGAGTCTTAGCATCCAGAATCCGTACCGGAGTCTCCACTGATCGCATGGTCGGCTCTAAGGTTAGCCTTTCAGGCTGAAGCACATGAGACGGATGAGACATATACTTCTTCAACTGGGACACATGAAATACATCATGTACCTTGCCCAGCTCGGCGGGTAGGTCTAGTCTATAGGCTACCGGGCCGATCCGCTCCGTCACAACGTAGGCCCCACATACTTTGGGCTCAACTTGCCCTTCTGGCCAAAACGAAACACTCCCTTCATGGGGGACACTCTCAAAAATACCTGATCGCCCACGGCGAACTCCAGGTCACGTCGGCGCACATCTGCGTACGACTTCTGTCTATCTTGAGCTGCTTTCATATTAGCCCTGATCTGGCGAACTTCTGCCTGAACTTGCTCAAGATACTCTGGTCCTATAATGACCGTCTCACTCGACTCATCCCAGCATAATGGCGTGCGGCATGGTCTACCGTACAAGGCCTGGAAGGGAGACATCTTGATCGAAGCATGATAACTGTTGTTGTAACTAAACTCGATCAGATGTAACTTATCAATCCAGCTGGTCTGAAAGTCAAGTGCACAAGCACGTAGCATGTCCTCAAGTGTCTGAATAGTGCGCTCACTCTGACCATCGGTCTGTGGGTGAAACGCTGTACTCAATTTCAATTCAGTACCCAATGCCTCTCGTGTGGACTTCCAATATCTGGATAAGAATCTGGTGTCTCTGTCAGATACAATCGTTTTCGGTACACCATGATGTCTTACAATCTCTTTATCAAACAGTTCTGCCAATCTTGCCACTTTCCAAGTGTCCTTCATCGGAATGAATCGGGCCACCTTGGTCAGTCGGTCAACTATCACCCATATCATATTCAGACCTCCCCTTGTAGGCGGAAGCCCTACTACAAAGTCCATGGAGATATCATGGAACTTCCACTCAGGCACTGGCATTGGCTGTACCATACCACCAGGCCGTCGGTGCTCAAACTTAACCTTCTGGCAAGTGAGACACCTCAATACATAATCACTAACATCTTTCTTCATTCCAGTCCACCAAAAATACCTCTTCATACCTTTATACATCTTTGAAGCTCCGGGGTGAATCGAAGTAGTAGAACAATGGGATTCACTCAATATGCGCTCCTTCAACTCAGCGCTACCCCTAGGTATACACAAGCGGCCATTCAGCCTAATCAGGTCATCATCATGGAGTCTGAAGTCGTACTTCTGACCCTCGAATGTGCCATCAATAAGCTTCTGCCGGATCTCCAGCATGTACTGATCCGTCATCTGAGCACTCCGCACCTCTTCAACCAAGCCAGTATAAGAGACTAGCGAATGGAGAGAGTGTGCTCGGCGACTCAGCGCGTCAGCTACCACATTTGCCTTACCTCTTTGTATTGCAGATTAATATCATAGTCATTCAGAAACTCAACCCACCTTCTTTGCCTCATGTTCAACTCTTTCTGAGTGAACAAGTACTTTAAGCTTTTATGATCAGAATAGATTGTCACACTTACCCCATACAAATAATGTCGCCATATCTTCAATGCGAAGACAATGGCACCCAATTCTAAGTCGTGGGTAGGGTAGTTCTCCTCATGCTTCTTCAGCTGACGGGAGGCGTATGCCACGACCTTCCCGTGTTGCATCAACACACAACCCATACCTCTGCCTGATGCGTCGCAGTAGACCTCAAAACCATCTGGACCGTCTGGTATAGTCAGGACTGGTGCAGATGTCAGAGCATCCTTGAGACTCGCGAAAGAACTCTCACAGTCGACTGTCCACTCGAATGGTGCATCCTTCTTCATAAGGAAGTCATCGGCTTCGAGATACTGGAGAAGTCCTTCACAAACCTCCTATAATATCCTGCCAGACCGAGGAAGCTCCTGATATCAGTGACTGTCTTCGGCCTAGGCCAGGTGCGCACTGCATCTATCTTTGCCGGATCAACAGCGATCCCGGCATCAGAAATCACATGCCCAAGGAAGGATACTTGGTTCAACCAAAATTCACATTTCGAAAATTTGCATACAACTGGTTTCTCCTCAAAGTTTGTAACACATCTCTCAGGTGGCTTTCGTGCTCACCTCTAGATTTAGAATACACAAGAATGTCATCGATGAAGACTACCACTGACTTGTCCAACTGATCTTGGAACAAGCGGTTCATTAAGTCCATGAACTTGGCTGGTGCATTCGATAAGCCAAATGGCATAACTGTGAACTCATAATGCCCATACCTCGTTCTGAAAGCTGTCTTCTCGATATCACTGTCACGGATGGCAATTGATGGTATCCGGAACGTAAGTCTATCTTGGAGAATACTGATGCACCCCTCAGCTGATCAAATAGATCGTCGATGCGTGGTAAAGGGTAACGGTTTTTCACCGTAACAGCATTCAGCTCCCGATAATCAATACACAGGCGGAGGCTACCGTCCTTCTTCTTCACGAAGAGGACTGGCGCTCCCCATGGTGACACACTAGGGCGGATGAAGCCCTTGTCGAGTAGGTCTCTCAGCTGCTCCTTGAGCTCTGTCATCTCTGCTGGAGCCATACGATAAGGTGCTTTCGCAATGGGTCCAGTGCCCGGTACTAAGTCGATCTCAAACTCAACCTCTCGTGCTGGCGGCATGCCCGGCAGTTCCTTAGGAAATACATCAGGAAACTCCGACACTACCGGCACATCTGGGCTAAACTCAGGGTCTCTCTCTATGTCCTGGACATAGCAGAGGTACACATCACTCCCTCGTCGTAACTCACGATACATGGCCATGGCGGTGATGATCTGAGTCGAAGGCTCCCTGGGCCTCTGGCGGTAAGATATGGTAACCCCAGATGGACTCCGAAGAAGCAGTCGATGCTCGGCACACAGGATTCTGCCCTTGTACCGCTCCAACCAGTTCATCCCGACAATCACATCAAATCCAAGTCCGTCGAACTCTATCAGGTCGATCGGGAACTCTTCACCTCTGATTCGTACAATGACATCTCGGTGGTAGCGGGTACATCTGATCCGCTCTTTCGATGGGAGGGTGACCAAGAAGTCTGGCATCTCCTCTCCATCTAACCCCAGCCTCTTCGCAAAAGATAGCGAAACAAATGTGTGCGAGGCTCCAGAGTCGAACAGGATCGATGCATCCACGCCATTCATGGGAAAGGTACCGGTGAGGATTGTGCCGCTCTGCCGGCCTTCTGCCTCATTGCAGACACTCACGCAATACTCCCGTTCCGAGTGCACAGCCTAATTCATTGGCAAACTAATAAGTACTGGGGTAACAACACGGTTGATAGACTTCTTATAATACCACTTTATTATTAACACCTTCCTCTCTTCAACATGTTGGTTTACAATGTTGATATACATTACACATACATAACTCCTCTAAACATATACTGGCTTAACACATTACAAAGTATACAGGTCTAGAATTGTCTGAAGGTCAAATTCAAACGTCCGGGTTTCATATGTGGGCATTGATCACTGCCGACGGTCGGTTATTCAGTTTGATCTTCCGATGCCATGATATAGCATCCTTGACTGCCCACCATGATTTACTCATCCTGACTTTAAACTAATTCTGCGAGATCAGCACGCTTCTGCTCGCCATATACAAATACTGCGGTATCACCAATGGACCAAGACACCACGGGTACTCCCTTACTTAGAGACTCGGGTGACTCGTCCTTATCTTGGTGTAAACCTAACCGTCACCTTTTTGGTAGAAGTTACGATACACAAATCTGCTTCCACACACTTGGAATGTTCCGTTTTCAACTTGTTGAGCAATTCCCACGCGTGATTAACGACCGCACGGAACTCCTCAGGTATACTTGGTACTGTTGCTCCATCTTCGCTCGCACTTCTTGATATGACTTGGTGTAGGGGTTCCAGTCCTTACCCATGACATCATCTTCAATTGCATTCTTGATCCATTCGGATATTCAGCGGGTGTGTAGAAACCTCCAGGTTTAGCTCCAAGTTCGTCGCTCGTCTGATGATATGGACTTGTGCTTCCGGTGTCAGGTATCCACTTAAGAGTATCATACCTGGCTGGATAACCTGACATTTGCTCCATTGGAAAGTCGGTGATTTGATGGTGGTCTCTTCAGGGTTTGAGGTGTGGGTGGGATTGGATAACATATATTGAAGGTTCCTTTCAGTTTAGAATTATCTAATTAGGTGTCTTTCACATATACTTTAACTCCTTACTCACATGATAATACACTTGAACTCACTAACACACATAAGCATGAAATGCGGTATGCAATCACTTATTACATTCAACAGTTAGGCGGTACCTGGTCTAGAAGAGGGCCTTGGCGCCTCAGACCGGTCCACACATTCAGGGTGGCCTGCTAGGTCCCGACCCTTTCCCCTTCTGGGAATCAGTAGCCTCTGATCGGTGGGTGGTGGTTAGCCGTCTTCGGGCCATCAATAGCTGCTGTGGCCGTACCCTTCCACTGCCCCTTGGGCTTGTGACTCTGCTGTTGGGTTCCGCGGTAACACTCATGGTCACGGTGGCCCCACTTCTCGCAGTAACGACACTGACACCTCATCCCTTTGCAGTCCTTGCCGGGTGGTCTCCGTTGCACCACTTACAGTAATAGTGGCGCTCCGGTCCAGAGCCCGTGCTAGCTGCTAACACAATACACACTCAATACTTGTTTCACAACTTACCAATATACACATCAACTTATCACACAAGATTAAACAATTACCCTTTGGTGGGTAAGAGCGTAGGGGCTTCGCCGCGTAAGCATATGTGAGCTTCAGTGGCTCCTCAGCTGTGGTGGTTTGGGCTTGGCCCTTGTCACCCTGGTGCTGACTCTTCTGGGCTGGGATAAGGTTTCTTCTTCTTCTTTCCTCCCCCGTACCCCTGCGAACTCTGGCCCTCGCTCGTGGCCTTGCGCTTATGCGCGTTCTCCTCGTCCCTCAGACGGACGGTGATCTCCACCTTAGCAGCGGCATGATAGCACTCCTATATTTAGGATGATCAGTCATGCCCCGCAATACATACTCACAAACTCACATTAATACTCACTTGTAGACTATACATATTCACATCATCTTTACTTAAATTACTGCAAGGTAGTATACTCAGCTGGCCCCATCCCATAGCGAAGACGGTGGCTGAGACCGTTGTAGAAACGGTTTACCAGCACCCGGTTCGAGTAACCCAGGTCCGGTAACAGTGGACAAGGCCGGTGAAGGCAGTGTAGTACTCATCAACCGACACCTTGTCCCCCTGCCTCAGACTATCCAGCTCGAGGCGCTTGGCCTCCTGAACGTGCACGTGGGTAGTATTTGGCTCGCAGCAGAGCCGTGTACTCCCTCCAACCGAACTGAGGATCCGCCATCCGGTCCTCTCTCACAAGCTTCCACCAATTCTGTGCCGAACCCTTCAGGTAGTAAGCGGCAAGACGGACCTTAGCCTCTGGGCACAGCCAAGGTCTCGTAGGCGGTCTCAACTCGGAGATGTACGCCTCCAACTTACGTGGGTCGGTCTCCCCATGAAATGAAGGGGGTCTCAAGTCTGCCAATGCCTTGACCCAGTTGGTCTCTCGTGGCGGTGGCGGGGTGGCTGAACTCATCTGCCCCTGCTGGATCGCAGCTACAAGCTGGGGTACCATCTGGGCCACAGCGGCTGCTACAGCCTCAGCCATAACCTGAGCCGTAGTGTTCTCGCCCTGGTCACCCCAGTACTAGTACCACTTCCGCGGCCTTACCGCGTGGTCTACCTGACATCTGTATTCACATGAGTATTCATTAGCAATATGCTTACACACTTATCGGTCCAACGATCGTAACGCTTCCCGACAATAAGGTATTTCCACACTTAGTTAGTGGTTAACCTTTCCATAACTGATCACTTAGGTAACTGTAGTTAGGTTTCCTAACTCGGTATGTTCCTAAGCTCGGTATTCTAGTCATCAGAGCGATACTTCGCTCTGATACCACTTTTTGTAACACCCCTAATACGCACATGATACTAAATGAAATCGCAGCGGAATAAATCAACTAAACAGTAACTAACGCTTCGGTGCTACAACGCCGTCAACCACCCACGTGGTTGACAAGGCAGAATAAATACAATTGTACCGGTCTGATGATCAGACTCCCGAGCATAAAACTAATCCATAAATACATTATATACAATACCGAGTGTTTACAAACATCCTTCACTGCATAATAACACTGTATACGCAACAACCAAAAGTATATAACGCCACAGGAGCACAGGCGCATCCCGGGCCAACATCCAAAAGTAAACAAAAGGGATTACATCCTAGGATCTAAAGCCACTCCGCTTCTTCGATCCTCATCCTGCAGTATAAGAAATATGGATCCCCCGAGGGGGTCAGCAACCCTTGGCTGGTATGGCTAACGCGCAGCCCATCGGCTACCGGGATACGCGCAGCTACTTGTCATTATAACATGGTATTCAATTATATACATAGCATAACATAACATGGAGCATGGCATCAATGGTGCATAGCTCAACAACACATACACAGTGGATTTTTACTCCACGATAACAAACCACAAGGGTCAAATAACATAAGAGCCTAGAGAGTGATTCACTCTCATGTCAAGCTCGTTAAACACACTCATTACCGTTCTGTTAGACGAACGAGTAACTTAAGTCACAGATGGTTCGGATTTAGTGACCCGAACACACCACACAAACACAGGTTCCACTAAACCGATCATAAGTCAGAATAGGTAAGCTTTGGAAGAAGCTAGCGGGAGATCGAACGCCAAATTAAGGAGAACAATCTAACAACATAAGAGTCGAATCTGATTCAGATATCTACTCTTAACTTACATGCATGACCGGATAACCGGATTCCTCACTTCCCAGTTAACACTTGTTAGAAGTTCATAGTGGAACTTAACATCCAACACACCATAGGTGGTAAGTCATGTTAGACACACACAAGGGAATTGAGTCACAACATTACATCACAATAGTAAGAACAACTGTAAACTCATTACATGTTTAAATCTTATAACGTTGTAGACACACAGAAAAACATACAACACACAAACCGGTGTAAACCGCTAGACAACAGACTGCAAGAAAACCATACCTTGGTCCTTGCCTCGTTTGGTTTCCTCCGTAGGTCACTCCTATACATAATTCAAGAACGTCGGTTAATTAACTTACTTAACCTCCAAACTTACTAAGTTTTAACACAATTGTATGACATGTTTTAATGTCTATCTTACCCTAGGTTGCCTTCATTATACACCCTAGGGTTAACTACATAAGTCACATTCTTTTCTGTTTTTTTTTTTTACAAGTTTAGGTCCGACCGACCTTGCCGACCGAACTTACCCAAGTTCGGTCGATTCCAGAATACATTTCCGTTAAAAATTTTCTACTCCGACCGAACTTACCAAGTTCGGTCCTATGTTCGGTCTTTTCCCGAGAGTTTCTTCCCTTTTGTAAATTTAGCCCGACCGAACTTACCATGTCCGGTCCATAAGTTCGGCCTTTTCCAGAGAGTTTCTCCCCTTTGTAAATTTAGCCCGACCGAACTTACCATGTCCGGTCCCTAAGTTCGGCCTTTTCCAGTAACTCAATCCGTACTCAAAATACAGGCCCGACCGACCTTGCAAGTCCGGTCCCCAAGGTCGGTCTTTTCCAGAAGCCAATTCTCGCAGGGTAAACTGGGCTCGACCGAACTTGCAAGTTCGGTCGCAAGTTCGGTCTGCCCCAGACCTTTGTTTTCCTTTTCACATTCAACTCCAAACTTCACCCCATACAACCTAGTACCCCCTAACCTCATTTGGGCACTTCAAACACACCTTAAGACATCCTTAAACACTCATAAAACTCATATCTAATTCCTTAAACCTTTACTTATTTCTTCACAAAATTCCTAACACTTAAACATTTTACACTAGGTTTCTAAATGGTGTTTCTCACCTATGATAACTACTATCCCAAAATGTTTTCTCCTTATCTTAACATCATCTCCCAAGCATCATCTCTCACCCCAATTCCTTATATCCTTCTTGAAACTCTTTTCCTAGTGTACACTTTCTCCTTAGTTTACCAAAGTTTGTCTAAGTATTTATCTAAGTCCAAAATGGCTTTGGTACATACTAAAATCTCAAGCTCATGCCTAAGTCCTTGTTACATCCCAAATCACCTTAATGCATGTTTCTTACACAAGAACAACCCTTAACCATTTTAATTACTCCTTAACTTATCAAACTCATTTTAACACTTAGAACTTCACATTTGTTACCCAAATTTTGACATAGGTTCTCCTAGAACATTACTAACCCAAAACACATTGTTTTTACCAACAAACAACCAAGAACACTAAAAATCCATCAAGCACTTATTATACACAAACTTCACTCACAAGGCACTCCATCACAATATAGTGCACAATTTAAATTGCATGGCACTTAGGCCCTTAAATGACATGGCTCTTAGGCCTTAAAATGCACAAATCATAAACACTGAATTTCCACAATATATTTGCCTTTAACCTGCAAATACACTCAACAACACATATGCCTTTTACTAAGCTCTTGAGAATACTTTACTAAGTCATTCCCATTGGCTCTTTAGGTAGTTTTAATAAGCATTTATAAACTCATTTCTCCTAAGGCATTAGAAAACATTAGGTTAGTAGATTTACCTCTTTTGCAAAATAACTTCTTTCTTGTTTCCTTTAGAAAACCGATAGAGTACTTGCTTCTTTGACAAGCTCTAAACAATATACAAACATTATAATGAGTATTCAAGCTATAAGCTCCATCTCATTGTAAACCTAGTTTTACATTGTTTCAAAAACATTAATGTAGTTGTTTTACCTTGCTCTTTGAAGAGAGTTTGAATATCTAGCAAGAGAGGACTCCACCTAGTCCATGAAGAGTTGGAATGAAGCTAGAACAAAGTCCATAAAAAGCTCCTTCAATACATATTTTCGGACATGACAAAAACAAGGAGGAAATGAAGTTTTTATTTGATATTCCTTACCTAGAAGTCAAGGAGAGTAACAATATGTAAAAATGCAAGCTCAAGCTCCTTCAATGGAGAAACTCCATGGCACCGAAATGGTTGTCTTGGACTTTTGAAAAGATAGGAATGAAGAGCTTGATGAGAGGAAGAAGATGGTGGTGTTTTGTTTTGATTTGGACAAGTGAGCAAGGTTTTACAAGAGGTTGAAGCTTGTGTTCTAATGGTGATAGTGGTTCTATCGTGAGAGAACAAAGAAGGAAGGAGAAGAGAGGTGGGAAACCGTGAGAGCAAGGAAAGGAAATGAGAGAATGAAGATTGGTTTTACTTTAGAGATATTTGTAGTTTAAAAGCAAATAGTACTTTCTTAGTCATCATTATTTACTTAACAAATTAACAAGAGGGTGGTGAGTCACCAAGCCTTAGAAAACCGGCCCCCTAATTATAATGAGGGTAATATAGTCTTTGTTTGTCAATTTAATACTTATACAAACATATGTTACAAAATAGCTTATAAAAGTTACTATTCATAAAACAAGGCACATAGAAGTGAAATTTTTGATTTCCCACTAATATAGACACCCAAATGTGATATTATATAGTACACATATATTTAAGAGTAATGATGGACATCTAGCCATTCAAAACTCATTTACAAGACAATTTTCAAAAAAGTGCTTTAAGACTCCTTAAAGCACATTTTGTGTTTAAACTTGTTTTCAAGCTTGGTTTTCTTTGGTAATTGATTTAATATGTTCATTAGTGTATAAATGAGGTCTTGGTAAGTTCATTAGGTCTTAACCAAGTTTATCCCAAGCTTAGAGCACATTTTGGCTCTTATTGACTTTAAAGCACATTTTGTGTTTCCTTTTGTTTAAATTTGTTTACTAATGTTTCTAAGACTCTTTTTAGTCTTAATACACCATATTTAAGTGTTTAAACATATATTAAGGTTTGGGGTATTTCAGTAGCATTGATGTAGTAGTGTAATGTAGAAGAGAATCAAACAGTTTTTGAACTTGTAAAAGATGTTTAAAAGCTTGGGTAAACCTTGGGTATTGATTGGGCATGTGCAAGAATTTTAATGTGTGTAGTGGAGTTATTATGTGAGTATAATGCATTGAATAAACAGGTTGTGTAAATGAGCAATGGGTGAGCTGAAATAGTGTGTGGGCAAAGCTAAAAATATAGGGGAGGCTATGTCCAAATTTATCTAGAAATTGAGGACTTAGTGTGTGTAAGGAGAGGTAATGACCTAGACAATAACTAGGTGCATTTTGAGAGTTTATGGAGAGTGTTCAACCACTTTGAGAACAGATTTAAAAAGGGATTAGGTAATGTGAAGAAATAGAGTGTAAAGTGATGTATTTTGAATGCTAGAAGTAGCATTAGTGGAGGGAGTATTGGAGGATAGGAGTTAGGTTGAAAATTTGTAACATTTGAGGAAAGAGCAAAATCTGTAGCATTAGTGAAATACAAACTAGTATAAGTGTTGGATTGAAATGAGGAAAATTGTGTAAGTTGATTTGGAAATTGATTAGTAAGTTTGGTGGATGAATTAAGGTGATTTAGAGGGTTTAATGAGTGTTAAACATGTGGGGAATGTAATGGTAAAGGTTAGGGAAACAATGGGGAAGTAAAACACCAAAAACAGATTTTTAAAACAGAAGTACTGGGCCGGACCAACCTTGGGACCGAACCCGCAAGGTCGGTCGAGCCTTAAAATACAAAGACGGGAAGTCTTCTGACTTCGACCGACCTTGAGGACCGAACTTGCAAGGTCGGTCGAGTCGTAAATTGTGAAGGCCAGAAGTCCACTGGAATGGACCGACCTTGGGACCGAACTTGGGCAAGGTCGGTCAAGTCCAGAAACTCGAACCCATAACACACTGGAACGGACCGACCTTGGGACCGGACTTGCAAGGTCGGTCGGGCCTAAAATTTTCACGTAAATAACTCACTGGAATGGACCGACCTTGGGACCGGACTTGCAAGGTCGGTCGAGCTTGGAATTTTACCTGATCGAAACTTACTGACTTCGACCGACCTTGGGTCCGACCTTGGGTAAGGTCGGTCAAGTAAAAAAAAAGTGTTTTATTATACGACTATAGTAGTCATATGTGTGTATATATATGCCTATACACATATATGCATATGTGTGTAGTAATACACCATTAATGAAGTAGTAGTGGTAAGAAAGTAAGTAAATGAGTAAAGAAGCAAGTTTAAGAAGTAATAAGGAAAGGGATGGTTTTATAATCAAGCACGAATGCAAAGAAGTAGTAAGTATACATTAGGAGTATTAATGAAAGAGTAAGTCGGATCGTTGATCATACAATTTCATGTATGTATAGGATCAAGTAGTCGAACATCGAAGGAACCCGGTAGTACGAATACAACGGTGAACGGTATGATTTCTTCATGCCCGTATCCTAACTTGGTTACCCCAATGTGTGTGCTTATGTGATCACCAATAAGATAAATGCACAAATCGGACTTTTATTGCACTTAATTGTGTTGGAACTATATTGCTCTTGTTGTATTCTCTTGAACACTTAGTTTGTATAATTCATGAAATGGATGAATGAGAATGAAGTGTATGTGTACATGATGAGTACTTTTGTATTGTATTGGTGTATGGTATGAAAGTAATGACTTCTGCTAATTCCTAACCATCTAACTCCTAACTTGAGTAACGAGTAAAATGGAATGAGTTGAAGTCCGATATAGTTTCGGCCACGCGTGAGGATAAGGAAACACAAGAGGTTGGATCCGAATCCTGGCTGTAATCTTTTCCATGGACCAAATCCCTTGAATGGGTAGCATCCTGGATTAGTGGGCCACCCTAAAGCCCGGTGGTGGGATGTAGTAATCCCTGCCCGGAGGTCATACCGACTTAACTTGAGTAAAGTAAGTAAGAAGTAAGTATTGTATGTGTATCGGTCCTGACTATTGTAAGTCATTGACCTTGAGTAAAAGAGTATGAATACCGATTAACCCGGGTGTGTAATGAAGCTAACAAACCTTTGTATGAATTGGAGAAGTGTATCTCCGTATTGCGGTGAGTATTTGGTAAGTAAGAACGGTTGACTTGTTATGTCTCCCTTGCAATGTATGGATGTATGTATGCCCTGTGAAAGGAATGTATTGTATTGTATTGTGTAAAGCATGTATATATGTATGAATGAAATGAACCAGATGTATTCGACCAAATAGTTGGCATACCCTCGCTAGTACGCGGGGTATGCAGTTATCATATGCAGCGTAAGCTGACCCCCTAGGGGGAATGTTTTTATTCTACAGGTACCCGCGAGGCTTGACGGTCGAGTAAGGACCGGAATGAATTCCTTTTGGGGTAGTAGTAGATTGGAATGGTGTACTGAGTTGTACACGGCTAAGGCCTTTTTGAGTAGCCGGTGTACCTTGTGGTACACCTTTTTGGATAATGACTTATGATTGGATAGAAAGGAGTAGATATATAAACTCTTAATTTTGGGAATAGTGAAGAAGTGTAATTCATATATTTTGGATACTCGGTAATCAAACGTAAGTAAGTATTTGGCGTTGTAAAGTAAGTACCATGTATTCGGTATATTCTAATCGTCAGACCGTTACTGTAAATAGTATTAGCCATGTTAGTCTTGGATGGCTAACGGCGTTGTATCACCCACCGGGAGTAAGTAAGTAAGTAAGTAAGTATTCCGCTGCGAGTAAGGTAATTATGAGCATGATTAGAGGATAATGGAAGGATTAGCGGTTGGGGTGTTACAAAAAGTGGTATCAGAGCGAAGTCTCGCTCTGATGATTAGAATACCGAGTGTAGTTATTACCGAGTTAGGTTATAAACCGTTTCACCACGGAGAATTAGGAACCTAACTAGGAAATTACCGTTAGCAATAACGGATATCCCTTGACGTCTGTAAAGACGATACCATTGTTGAATCAAGACCATGTGGTCATAGTGTAACAGTATCTAATGTAATCCACACTTGTTCAGATGTCAGGACGAGGCCGGGGCCGAACTAGAGGCGAAGCCTCTGAGGGGCCAGGCGCGTAGACGATAGCTGAAATCGTCGCCGCCACAGTAGCACAGATGCTACCGCAAGTAATCAGTGCAGTACATCAAACACAGCAAAACCAACAGCAGCAACAACAGCAACAGCCCGACCCGCCTCAACCCCGTGAAACAAATTGGGTAAAGGCCGTCGCCGACCTTCGACCTCCATGCTTTAGAGGCGAGAGCGACCCCGCCAAGCTCGAGGCCTACCTCTCCGAGATGGAGACGGCATTCGAGACACTTGAGACTCCCGTTGGAGTTCGAGTGAGAATAGATGCGTATTACCTCAAGGACGCGGCTATGGACTGGTGGAAGCTCATCAAGGCCGAGCACATAGCCGACCCCGCATTCGGTTGGGAAGCATTCACCTCTCTCCTCTGATCTAAGTACTATCCCGAGCTTGTCAAGACCAAGAAACGGCTTGAACTCGATGCCTTGAAGATGACGGAGAAGATGACGGTTGATGAGTATTACCGCACCTTCACCTCTCTTCTCAGACTTCTACCCGACCTTGGGTATACCGGTCAAGTCTTGGTCGACCGCATTGAGCCATCGACTCCGGTATGGCATGGGATTCACACGGTTTACCTACCTTCAGGTAAACAACGTTGAACCTTTAAAAGTCATGAGCAACGTGAATTAGTATTCCCGTATGTAAATGTGTAACCTAACACCTGAGTAATTCAGGAGTGTTACCACGCTGCATCTCGAGTTGAGATCACCTGCCAGCTAAGAGATGAGGAACAAGCGCTGAAGCGCAAGGTGAGCGGCAAAGGTAACTCCTCCGACGACCAAAACCAAACCAGACCATGGAAAAAGAAGAAAGGGAAGTACTCCCACCAGAAGAACCCCTCTGGAGACGGCAGTGCCCATACTGAGAAGGGCAAGGCAGCTGAGCCGTTACAGCTTGCCTACACTGCACCAGTGGCAGCGAAGCCATTGAGGTCTCATCTCTACAAGGGTAAGAACCCGAAACTGAATTAGTACGCTTGTGAATTAGTATGTATATGGAGTATTGTAAGTATGTCGAACCTCGCTAACTTGGAAGCTATAGGTTCTGGATTTGGCCATGGCAAGGGCCAAAATGATGGCCGCAGCTATGTGTGCCGAAATTGCAACAAGGATCATCCCGGCACTGATTGCTAAGGAAGGGAGATCCGCTTCTACAATTGCCAGAAGCCGGGGCACCGTGCTAATGCATACCCAGAGAACTCGAAGCCCAAGGGCAACTACCAGGGCTACAAGCAGCGTGAAGGCAAGGAGGTTGCATCTGGCGATGCTCATGCCTAGCATACCTCACAGGGACAGGGATCTCGAGGTCCGCAGAAGGGCGCACCGCAGAGGCAGCCGGCCTTACACATCATTGACCGTGACGGGACCGGGACTAAGTCCGACCCAGGTAATTACCGTAACCTTTAATCCTTGAAGAGTATGTCTAAGTATTGAAATATCTATATGAATGGATGCATGAATGCGTGAGTATTTGAAGTATGAATTTAAGCATGAGTAAGTAGAATTGAAGTATGTATTGAGCATGAAATGAATTAGTGAGCCTAGAACTCACACTAGATGCAATTTACCACCTTAGGGAAATTCCTTATCTACTACCCAATACCTTCAAACTCACCTCATGAAGAGACCGACATCGCCACTCACCACTTCGACAACCATCAGTGTCAGGTCATCCGCCCAGGTATGATCTTATTAAAAGGATACCTGACACCCGAAGCACAAGTTTCAATCATCCGACGATGCAACGAGTTAGGAATGGGTCTAGGAGGATTTTATACACCCGAATTCCCCGGTGGAGCTACAATGAAGCTGAAAATGATGTGCTTGGGAAAGGATTGGAACCCTTACACCAAGACATACCAAACGACGCGAGCAGGAGACGGAGCCACACCTCCATCCATACCCACTGAATACCAAACGCTTGTTACACAAGCTGTAGAAACCGCACAACAGTACGGAGATGAACCAATCCCTACACTTGAAGCAGACCTCTGTGTTGTCAACTTCTATGAGAAAGAAGGATGACTTGGCTTACACCAAGATAAGGACGAGACAACGGAATCCCTTGAACTAGGAGTGCCCGTAGTGTCTTGGTCCATTGGTGATGACGCCGTATTTTTGTATAGCGAGCAGAAGCGTGTGGACCTCGCAGAGAAATTGGTATTGAGATCAGGAGATGTCCTAATCATGGGTGGAAAATCAAGGTTACTGTATCACGGGATCCAGAAGATCAAGTTGAATACGGCACCACCGGCAATAATCAATGCCACACACATGAAACCAGGATGCCTGAACCTTACCTTTAGAAAGTATTAATCTTGTAGTATGTAATCCAGTAGTAACGTGTATTAGAAACACAGTATGTATGATGGTTGGTTATTTAATAAAAGCAGTGTTGGTTATTATATTCCACTTGCGTTCCACCATCGTTACTTATAATCTTATGAATCAATAGGTTGTGGACTCGGTACCAAAGGTAACCTGAGTATCCTCACCGAAGAGCAAGCCGATAAAAGCGGCACCATTCTAACGGGAACATTCCCAGTAAACGGCATCGAAGCCTCAGTACTATTCGACTCCGACGCCTCTCACACCTTTGTGTCACCATCATTTGCAAAGAGGTTAGGGCTAGACGCAGATGAGCTACCAAATTTCTTGGTTACTCTCCCATCGAAGGAGCAAGTAAAGTGTACTAAGTACTACCACACCGCCACAATTCGAATCAAAGACGAAGTGTTTCCCATCTCCTTCATTGAATTCAACGGGTTGGGATTCGACTTAATAGTTGGAATGAACTGGTTGGAGCGGCACAAGGGACGGATCCTATGCGTCGAGCACCAATTGCTGCTCAAGAGTCCATCTGGGGTCACTGTTTCATACCGCCAGAGACCGAGAGAGCCTTCAACTACAGTCATCTCCGCTATGGCAATGTACCGGGAGCTCAGGATAGGACATGATGTGTATTTATGCCATGTGCAAGATCTGGAGAGAGATCCAGAGTTCAGTAATGATGTAGCAGTTGTATCTGAATTTCCTGATGTATTCCCGAAGGAGCTACCTAGTATGCCACCACAGAGAGCAGTAGAGTTTGAAATCGACCTCGTACCTGGTACTGGTCCCATTGCTAGGGCACCATACCATATGGCACCTGCAGAAATGACAGAGCTTAAAGAGCAACTACGTGATCTACTCGACAAAGGGTTTATACGCCCGAGCGTATCACCTTGGGGAGCGCCGGTCCTCTTTGTTAAGAAGAAGGACGGTAGTCTCCGCCTCTGCATCGACTACCGCGAATTGAATGCGGTCACAGTAAAGAACAAGTATCCATTGCCACGCATCGATGACCTGTTCGATCAGTTGAAGGGAGCTTCGGTCTTTTCTAAGATTGATCTCTGATTCGGATATCACCAAATTGCTATCAAAGAGCAAGACATTGAGAAAACAGCATTCCGAACAAGATATGGCCACTACGAATTCACGGTGATGCCATTCGGTTTGTCTAACGCACCAGCCAAATTCATGGACTTAATGAATCGATTATTCAGTGATCAGCTGGACACTTCAGTAGTAGTATTCATCGATGACATCCTTGTATATTCGAAGTCACCAGAAGAGCATGAAAACCATTTGAGAAGAGTACTTGAGACACTGCGCGAGAACCAGCTGTATGTGAAGTTCTCCAAATGCGAGTTTTGGCTAGATCAGGTATCATTCCTCGGTCATGTCATCTCGAGCACGGGCATTTCAGTAGATCCATCCAAAATTGAAGCAGTACGATCATGGCCTAGACGTAAGACTGTTACCGACATCTGGAGCTTTCTTGGTCTAGCCGGTTATTACCGGAGGTTTGTAAAGGACTTCTCGAAAGTCGCTAAGCCCATGACGTCACTAATGAAGAAAGATGCATCGTTTGTATGGACAGACGAGTGCGGGGTATCCTTCCAGAGCCTAAAAGACTCATTGACCTCAGTGCCAATTCTCACACTTCTAGAGGGCACAGAGGGATTTGCGGTGTATTGTGATGCATCGGGCAAGGGCATGGGATGCGTACTCATGCAGCATGGCAAGGTAGTAGCCTATGCCTCCCGCCAGCTGAAAAAGCATGAGGAGAATTACCCGACACATGATCTAGAGTTAGGGGCCATTGTCTTCGCCTTGAAGATATGGCGACACTATCTCTAGGGGGTAAGCATCACCATCTACTCCGACCACAAAAGTTTGTAGTATGTATTCACACAGAAAGAACTGAACCTAAGACAGAGGAGGTGGATGGAGTTCCTTTCGGATTACGACGTCAACCTCCAGTATAAAGAAGGGAAGGCAAACGTTGTAGCCGACGCCCTGAGTCGTCGAGCACACTCGCTCCATTCGCTACTCGCTTCTTCTAGCTTGGTTGACGAGGTGCGAGACGCTCAGTTGAGCGACCCTTACTTCAGAGAAATCAGACAGAAAATCACTGATGGTACCTTCGAGAACCGAAAGTACGACTTCAAATTGCATGAAGATGGTCTGATCTGATTGAATGGCAGATTATGCGTCCCCCAAAGCAATACTGAGCTAAGGGATCGCATTCTGCGAGAGTCACATTGTTCCACACTACATGTCCATCCGGGAGCCTCTAAAATGTACAAAGACATGAAGAGGTACTTCTAGTGGTCAGGAATGAAATCCGACGTGACTGAGTATGTTCTGAGGTGTCTCACATGCCAGAAGGTGAAGTTCGAGCACCGAAGATCGGGAGGAATGGTGCAATCCATGCCCATTCCGGAGTGGAAATTCCATGATATCTCTATGGATTTTGTTGTTGGACTCCCACCTGCTAGGGGAGGACTTAACATGATCTGGGTAGTAGTCGATCGTCTCACCAAGGTTGCCCGATTCATACCGATGAAGGACACCTAGAAGGTGGCGAAGCTAGCGGAGCTATTCGACAAGGAGATCATCCAACACCACGGAGTCCCGAAAACCATAGTATCTAACCGCAACACCAGATTTATTTCAAGATACTGGAGAGCAACACGGGAAGCGCTTGGTACTGAGTTGAAGCTTAGCACCGCCTTCCATCCACAGACCGACGGTCAGACAGAAAGGACCATCCAGACACTAGAGGATATGCTTAGGGCATGTGCCTTAGACTTTCAGGGGAGCTGGATTAATAAGCTTCATCTTATCGAGTTTTCGTATAACAATAGCTATCATGCTTCGATTAAGATGTCGCCATTCCAAGCTTTGTATGGTAGACCTTGCCGTACCCCATTGTGTTGGGATGAGTCAAGTGAAGCGGTCATCATAGGACCGGAGTATTTGGAACAAGTACAAGTTGAAGTTTAACAAATCCAAGCAAATATGAAAGCAGTCCAAGATAGACAGAATTCCTATGCGGATGTGCGACGACGCGACCTTGAGTTCGCCGTGGGCGACCAAGTGTTCTTGCGTGCCTCACCTATGAAGGGCGTCTTTCGATTTGGCCAAAAGGGCAAACTGAGCCTGAAATTTATAGGCCCGTACATAATTACTGAGAGGATTGGAGCCGTAGCTAATAGGCTAGCATTGCCTGAAGAATTAGGGCGTGTTCATGATGTCTTTCATGTATCACAACTCAAGAAGTACATAGCCGATCTCTCTCATATATTAGAACCCGAACATTTATCCCTAGAGCTGACAATGAGATATGTCGAGACTCCATTGCGAATCCTTGATACAAAGACAAGAGACACTCGCCATAAATCTGTACGAATGGTGAAGGTCTTGTGGTCTAACCATGATGTCGAGGAAGCGACTTGGGAATTAGAGGACGTCATGAAGGCGAAGTACCCGAATCTATTTGTAGACTAGATGTCTAGCATCCGTATAGTACGGAGGGTACGGGGTGTACCCCTTTTAAGGGGGGTAGAGCCTTTTTGCTTTTGCATTGCTTCGGGTTAGCATTGCGTAGTATGTATGTATTGTAATTGTATTTTTATTGGCACAAAGTAGTGCTAGTAGTATTCAGTATGTAGTACAATGAGTGTGGTGTGTGTATGGTATGTGTGTAATGAGTAATACATTTGAGTTGTATGGTATATGACTCGAATGACAATGTGAAGAGTATGGTGAATGGTATTGTGAAATGTATTGTGTATGGTGTTTGAATTGAGTATGGTGTATGATATTTGAATTGAGCATGGTGTATGGTATTTGAATTTGTGTATGCTTGTAGTGTAAGAATTATGAACACCTTGTAAGGTGGTAGTAAAGTTCATTGTGGCAATTGGCTTGCCAAAGGAGTAGAATAGTAAACCGTAAGCCTTAAGCAACTTTGAGGGCAAAGTTTCTTAAGGGGGGTAGATTGAAATACCCCGTAATTAAAAACAGTGATTAATTAGGCTAATTAAGATTTTTAAGGCTTAATTACACTTAAATAAACATGACGGAACAAATCCTGAAGAAAACGGACCTTTAAAATGGGTTAAAAGCATAAACGAACCTTAAAGCGCGTTTTTCGAGGAAACCGGGAAAACGCGACTTTAAGCGGGTCAAATAGACTCGTAACAATTTTGGTCAACCAAATAGTCATTAATAAACAGTAATAAAGGTTGGGAACCAATAAAATTAATTAAACGAGAAAATTCCGGAAAACGGGTTCCGGTTAGTAAAAACTGTAACAACCGGAAAGTTGTGGGGTGAGAGAGTAAATAGACAAAGTTAGTGAACCCACTTTGCAAATAAAAATAAAAATGTTAGTGTGTGTGTGTGTGTGTGTGTGAGTGGGCCGGCCAGCTTCCCCTCCCTCACTCTCTTAATTCTTTCTTATTAGCTAAAAGACAAATAAAGTAAAGAAAAGAAAGAAAACCCTCTCTCTCCTACCACACTCCCTCACTCACGTACTCCCTCTCTTTCTCTATTTCCTTCTTCTTCCTTGGGCAGCCTCTAATGGCGATTTGCATAAACCCACACTGAAATACCCCAAACCTTAATATATTGTTTAAACACTTAAATATGGTGTATTAGGACTAAAAAGAGTCTTAGAAACAGTAGTAAACAAATTTAAACAAAAGAAACACAAAATGTGCTTTAAAGTCAATAAGAGCCAAAATGTGCTCTAAGCTTGGGATAAACTTGGTTAAGACCTAATGAACTTACCAAGACCTCATTATATACTAATGAACATATTAAATCAATTACCAAAGAAAACCAAGCTTGAAAAAAGTTTAAACACAAAATGTGCTTTAAGGAGTCTTAAAGCACATTTTTGAAAAATTGTCTTGTAAATGAGTTTTGAGTGGCTAGATGTCCATCATTACTCTTAAATACATATGTGTACTATATAATATCACATTTGGGTGTCTATATTAGTGGGAAATCAAAAATTTCACTTCTATGTGCCTTGTTTTATGAATAGTAACTTTTATAAGCTATTTTGTAACATATGTTTGTATAAGTAATTAAATTGACAAACAAAGACTATATTACCCTCCTACTACTATTTGGGGCCGGTTTTTAAGGTTGGTGACACACCACCCTTGTTAGCTTGTTAAGAAAATAAGTAAACTACTTAAGTACCCTTTTTACTTTATAAGTATAAATATCTTCATAAAGCAAGTTCTATCTTATTCTCTCATTTCTTTCCTTGCTCACACGGTTTCCCACCTCTCTTCTTCCTTCTTCTTGCTGCTCTCACGGTAATACTACTACCTCCATTGAAACTCCCACTTTGATCTCTTGTAAAACCTTGCTCACTTGTCCAAATCAAAAACAAACACCACCAATCTCTTCCTCTCATCAAGCTCTTCATTCCTATCTTTTCAAA
Source organism: Limonium bicolor (assembly GCA_023374045.1). Lineage (NCBI taxonomy): Eukaryota > Viridiplantae > Streptophyta > Magnoliopsida > Caryophyllales > Plumbaginaceae > Limonium > Limonium bicolor. The sequence goes on from CM041780.1 coordinate 112,893,029, forward strand.
AGTCCAAGACAACCATTTCGGTGCCATGGAGTTTCTCCATTGAAGGAGCTTGAGCTTGTATTTTTACATATTGTTACTCTCCTTGACTTCTAGGTAAGGAATCTCAAATAAAAACTTCATTTCCTCCTTTTTTGTTTTTGTCATGTCCGAAATATATATTGAAGGAGCTTTTTATGTGACTTTGTTCTAGCTTCATTCCAACTCTTCATGGACTAGGTGGAGTCCTCTCTTGCTAGATATTCAAACTCTCTTCAAAGAGCAAGGTAAAACAACTACATTAATGTTTTTGAAACAATGTAAAACTAGGGTTTACAATGAGATGGAGCTTATAGCTTGAATACTCATTATAATGTTTGTATATTGTTTAGAACTTGTCAAAGAATCAAGTACTCTATCGGTTTTCTAAAGGAAACAAGAAAGAAGTTATTTTGCAAAAGAGGTAAATCTACTAACCTAATGTTGTTTTAATGCCTTAGGAGAAATGAGCTTATAAATGCTTATTAAAACTACCTAAAGAGCCAATGGTGAATGACTTAGTAAAGTGTTCCAAGAGCTTAGTAAAAGGCATAGTGTTGTTGAGTGTATTTGCAGGTTAAAGGCAAATATATTGTGGAAATTCAGTGTTTATGATTTATGCACCTTAAGGGCCTAAGAGCCATGTCATTTAAGGGCCTAAGTGCCATGCAATTTAAATTGTGCACTATATTGTGATGTAGTGCTTTGTGAGTGAAGTTTGTGTATAATAAGTACTTGATGGATTTTTAGTGTTCTTGGTTGTTTTTGGTAAAAACAATGTGTTTTGGTTTAGTAATGTTCTAGGAGAACCTATGTCGAAATTTGGGTAACAAATGTGAAGTTCTAAGTGTTAAAATGAGTTTGATAAGTTAAGGAGTATTTAAAATGGTTAAGTGTTGTTTTGTGTAGAAACATGCATTAAGGTGATTTGGGATGTAACAAGGACTTAGGCATGAGCTTGAGATTTTAGTATGTACCAAAGCATTTTGGGACTTAGGTAAAGACTTAGGCAAACTTTGGCAAATAAGGAGAAGTGTACTTAGAAAAGAGTTCAAGAATGATATAAGGAGTTAGTTGTGAGAGATGATGCTTGGGAGATGATGTTAAGATAAGAAAAACATTTTGGGATAGTAGTTATCATAGGTGAGAAACACCATTTAGAAACCTAGTGTAAAATGTTGTAAGTGTTAGGAATTTTGTGAAGAAATAAGTAAAGGTTTAAGGAATTAGAAAAAGAGTTTGTGAGTGTTTAAAGGATGGTTTAAGTTGTGTTTGAAGTGCCCAAATGGTTAGGGGGTACTAGGTTATATGGGGTAAAGTTTGGAGTTGAATGTGAAAAGGAAAATAAGGATTTGGGGCAGACCGGACTTGCAAGCCCGGTCGGGCCCTGTTACACTACCGGAAAATGTTTCTGGAATCGACCGGACTTGGGGACCGGACCTACAAGTCCGGTCGGACTGTGTTTTGTGAGGGGAAAATGTTTCTGGAATGGACCGGACATGGGACCGGACTTGTCAAGTCCGGTCGGCATGAATTTTGTACGGGTTATAAGTCTCTGGAATCGACCGGACATAGGACCGGACATGTAAGTCCGGTCGGAGTGAATTTTCCAACGGTAAAAAGGTACTGGAATGGACCGGACTTGGACAAGTCCGGTCGGCAAGTCCGGTCGGACCTAAACTTGTAAAAAAAAAACAGAAAAGAATGTGACTTATGTAGTTAACCCTAGGGTGTATAATGAAGGTAACCTAGGGTAAGATAGACATTAAAACATGTCATACAATTATGAAAACACTTAGTAAATTTGGAGGTTAAGTAAGTTAATTAACCGACGTTCTTGAATTATGTATAGGAGTGACCTACGGAGGAAACCAAACGAGGCAAGGACCAAGGTATGGTTTTCTTGCAGTCTGTTGTCTAGCGGTTTACACCGGTTTGTGTGTTGTATGTTTTTCTGTGTGTTTACACGTTATAAGATTTAAACATGTAATGAGTTTACAGTTGTTCATATTATGTGATGTGTGTTGTGACTCATTCCCTTGTGTGTGTCTAACATGACTTACCACCTATTGTGTGTTGGTGTTAAGTTCCACTATGAACTTCTAACAAGTGTTAACTGGGAAGTGAGGAATCCGGTTGTCCGGTCATGCATGTAAGTTAAGAGTAGATATCTGAATCAGATTCGACTCTTATGTTGTTAAGATTGTTCACCTTAATTTGGCGTTCGATCTCCCGCTAGCTTCTTCCAAAGCTTACCTATTCTGACTTATGATCGGTTTAGTGGGAACCTGTGTTTGTGTGGTGTGTTCGGGTCACTAAATCCGAACCATCTGTGACTTAAGTTACTCGTTCGCCTAACAGAACGGTAATGAGTGTGTTTAACGAGCTTAACATGAGGGAATCACTCTCTAGGCTCTTATGTTATTTGACCCTTGTGGTTTGTTATTGTGGAACTAAGATCCACCGTGTATGTGATTGAGCTGTGCACTACTGATGCCATGCTCCATGTTATGTATGTTGTTATGTATGTAAATAATGCCATGTTATCATGACAATTAGCTGCGCGTATCCCGGTAGCCGATGGGCTGCGCGTTAGCCATACCAGCCAAGGGTTGCTGACCCCCTCGGGGGATCCATATTTCTTATACTGCAGGATGAGGATCGAAGAAGCGGAGTGGCTTTAGATCCTAGGATGCAATTACTTTTGTATACTTTGGATGTTGGCCCGGGATGCGCCTGTGCTCCTGTGGCGTTATGTACTTTTGGTTGTTGCGTTACAGTGATATTATACAGTGAAGGATGTATGTAAACACTCGGTATTGTAATGATGTATTATGGTTTAGTTTTATGCTCGGGAGTCTGATCATCAGACCGGTACAATTGTATTTATTCTGCCTTGTCAACCACGTGGGTGGTTGACGGCGTTGTAGCACCAAAGCGTTAGTTACTGTTTAGTTATTTATTTCCGCTGCGATTTCATTTAGTATCATGTGCGTATTAGGGGTGTTACAAAAAGTGGTATCAGAGCGAAGTATCGCTCTGATGACTAGAATACCGAGCTTAGGAATATACCGAGTTAGGAAACCTAACTACAGTTACCTAAGTGATCAGTTATGGAAAGGTTAACCACTAACTAAGTGTGGAAATACCTTATTGTCGGGAAGCGTTACGATCGTTGGACCGATAAGTGTGTAAGCATATTGCTAATGAATACTCATGTGAATACAGATGTCAGGTAGACCACGCGGTAGAGGCCGCGGAAGTGGTACTGGTACTGGGGGTGACCAGGGCGAGAACACTACGGCTCAGGTTATGGCTGAGGCTGTAGCAGCCGCTGTGGCCCAGATGGTACCCCAGCTTGTAGCTGCGATCCAGCAGGGGCAGATGCCCGGAGTTCAGCCACCACCGCCACCGCCACGAGAGACCAACTGGGTCAAGGCATTGGCAGATCTGAGACCCCCTTCATTTCATGGGGAGACCGACCCACGTAAGTTGGAGGCGTACATCTCCGAGTTGGAGACCGCCTACGAGACCTTGGCTGTGCCCGCAGAGGCTAAGGTCCGTCTTGCCGCTTACTACCTGAAGGGTTCGGCACAAAACTGGTGGAAGCTAGTGAGAGAGGACCGGATGGCGGATCCTCAGTTTGGCTGGAGGGAGTACACGGCTCTGCTGCGAGCCAAATACTACCCCGTGCACGTTCAAGAGGCCAAGCGCCTGGAGCTGGATAGTCTGAGGCAGGGGACAAGGTGTCGGTTGATGAGTACTACACTGCCTTCACCGGCCTTGTCCACCTGTTACCGGACCTGGGATACTCGAACCGGGTGCTGGTAAACCGTTTCTACAACGGTCTCAGCCACCGTCTTCGCTATGGGATGGGGCCAGCTGAGTATACTACCTTGCAGGTAATTTAAATAAAGAGTGATGTGAATATGTGTAGTTTACAAGTGAGTAATAATGTGAGTTGTGAGTATGTATTGCGGGGCATGACTGACCATCCTAAATTCAGGAGTGCTATCATGCCGCTGCTAAGGTGGAGATCACCGTCCGTCTGAGGGACGAGGAGAATGCGCACAAGCGCAAGGCCACGAGCGAGGGCCAGAGTTCGCAGGGGTACGGGGGAGGAAAGAAGAAGAAGAAACCTTACTCCCAGCCCCAGAAGAGTCAGCACCAGGGTGACAAGGGCCAAGCCCAAACCACCACAGCTGAGGAGCCACTGAAGCTCACATATGCTTATGCGGCGAAGCCCCTACGCTCTTACCCACCAAAGGGTAATTGTTTAATCATGTGTAATAAGTTGATGTGTATGTTGATAAGTTGTGAAACAAGTACTGAGTGTGTATCGTGTTAGCAGCTAGCACGGGCTCTGGACCGGAGCGCCACTATTACTGTAAGTGGTGCAATGGAGACCACCCCGGCAAGGACTGCAAAGGGAATGAGGTGCAGTGTCGATACTGCGAGAAGTGGGGTCACCGTGACCACGAGTGTTACCGGAACCCCAACAGCAGAGTCAACAAGCCCAAGGGGCAGTGGAAGGGTAAGGCCACAGCAGCTATTGATGGCCCGAAGACGGCTAACCAGCCACCCACTGATCAGAGGCATACTGATTCCCAGAAGGGGAAAGGGTCGGGACCTAGCAAGGCCACCCTGAATGTGGTGGACCGGTCTGAGGCGCCAGGGCCCTCTTCTAGACCAGGTACCGCCTAAACTGTTGAATGTAATAAGTGATTGCATACCGCATTTCATGCTTGTGTATATTAGTGAGTTCAAGTGTATTATCATGTGAGTAAGGAGTTAAAGTATAGTGTGAAAGACACCTAATTAGATAATTCTAAACTTAAAGGAACCTTCAATATATGTTATCCAATCCCACCCACACCAAACCCTGAAGAACCACCATCAACATCACCGACTTTCCAATGGAGCAATGTCAGGTTATCCAGCCAGGTATGATACTCTTAAGTGGATACCTGACACCGGAAGCACAAGTCCATATCATCAGACGATGCGACGAACTTGGAGCTAAACCTGGAGGTTTCTACACACCTGAATATCCGAACGGATCAAGAATGCAATTGAAGATGATGTGCATGGGTAAGGACTGGAACCCTTACACCAAGTCATATCAAGAAGTGCGAGCTGAAGATGGAGCAATAGTACCAAGTATACCAGAGGAGTTCCGTGCGGTCGTTAATCACGCCGTGGGAATTGCTCAACAAGTTGAAACGGATTCATTCCGAATGTGGAAGCAGATTTGTGTATTGTGAACTTCTACCAGAAAGGTGGACGGTTAGGTTTACACCAAGATAAGGACGAGTCACCCGAGTCTCTAAGTAAGGGAGTACCCGTGGTGTCTTGGTCCATTGGTGATACCGCAGTATTTGTGTATGGCGAGCAGAAGCGTGCTGATCTCGCAAGGAAGTTAATATAAAGTCAGGAGATGTATTAATCATGGGTGGGCAGTCAAGGATGCTATATCACGGCATCAGAAAGATCAAACTGAATACCGCACCGTCGGCAGTGATCAATGCCACACACATGAAACCCGGACGTTTGAATTTGACCTTCAGACAATTCTAAGCCTTGTATACTTTGTAATGTGTTAAGCCAGTATATGTTAAGGAGTTATGTATGTGTTAAGTTATATCAACCATGTAAACCAACAATGTTGTAAAGAGGAAGTGTTAATGAATAAAGTGGAGTTATTGAAGTATATCAACCGTGTTGTTACCCAGTACTTATTAGTTTGCCAATGAATTAGGCTGTGCACTCGGAACGGGAGGTACATGAGTGTCTGCAATGAGGCAGAAGCCGGCAAGAGCGGCACAATCCTCACCGGTACCTTTCCAGTGAATGGCGTGGATGCATCGATCTTGTTCGACTCTGGAGCCTCACACATTTGTTTCGCTATCTTTTGCGAAGAGGCTGGGGTTAGATGGAGAGGAGATGCCAGACTTCTTGGTCACTCTCCCATCGAAAGAGCGGATCAGGTGTACCCGCTACCACCGAGATGTCATTGTACGAATCAGAGGTGAAGAGTTCCCGATCGACCTGATAGAGTTCGACGGACTTGGATTTGATGTGATTGTCGGGATGAACTGGTTGGAGCGGTACAAGGGCAGAATCCTGTGTGCCGAGCATCGACTGCTTCTTCGGAGTCCATCTGGGGTTACCATATCATACCGCCAGAGGCCCAGGGAGCCTTCGACTCAGATCATCACCGCCATGGCCATGTATCGTGAGTTACGACGAGGGAGTGATGTATACCTCTGCTATGTCCAGGACATAGAGAGAGACCCTGAGTTTAGCCCAGATGTGCCGGTAGTGTCGGAGTTTCCTGATGTATTTCCTAAGGAACTGCCGGGCATGCCGCCAGCACGAGATGTTGAGTTTGAGATCGACTTAGTTCCGGGCACTGGACCCATTGCGAAGCACCTTATCGTATGGCTCCAGCAGAGATGACAGAGCTCAAGGAGCAGCTGAGAGACCTACTCGACAAGGGCTTTATCCGCCCTAGTGTTTCACCATGGGGAGCGCCGGTTCTCTTCGTGAAGAAGAAGGACGGTAGCCTCCGCCTGTGTATTGATTATCGGGAGCTGAATGCTGTTACGGTGAAAAACCGTTACCCTTTACCACGCATCGACGATCTATTTGATCAGCTGAGGGGTGCATCAGTATTCTCCAAGATAGACTTACGTTCCGGATACCATCAGATTGCCATCCGCGATAGTGATATTGAAAAGACAGCTTTCAGAACGAGGTATGGGCACTATGAGTTCACAGTTATGCCGTTTGGCTTATCGAATGCACCAGCAAAGTTCATGGACTTAATGAACCGCTTGTTCCAAGATCAGTTGGACAAGTCAGTGGTAGTCTTCATCGATGACATTCTTGTGTATTCTAAATCGAAAGGTGAGCACGAAAGCCACCTGAGAGATGTGTTACAAACTCTGAGGAGAAACCAGTTGTATGCAAAGTTTTCGAAATGTGAATTTTGGTTGAACCAAGTATCTTTCCTTGGGCATGTGATTTCTGATGCCGGGATCGCTGTTGATCCGGCAAAGATAGATGCAGTGCGCACCTGGCCTAGGCCGAAGACAGTCACTGATATCAGGAGCTTCCTCGGTCTGGCAGGATATTATAGGAGGTTTGTGAAGGACTTCTCCAGTATCTCGAAGCCGATGACTTCCTTAATGAAGAAGGATGCACCATTCGAGTGGACAGCGACTGTGAGAGTTCTTTCACGAGTCTCAAGGATGCTCTGACATCTGCACCAGTCCTGACTATACCAGACGGTCCAGATGGTTTTGAGGTCTACTGCGACGCATCAGGCAGAGGTATGGGTTGTGTATTGATGCAGCACGGGAAGGTCGTAGCATACGCCTCCCGTCAGCTGAAGAAGCATGAGGAGAACTACCCTACCCACGACTTAGAATTGGGTGCCATTGTCTTCGCATTGAAGATATGGCGACATTATTTGTATGGGGTAAGTGTGACAATCTATTCTGACCATAAAAGCTTAAAGTACTTGTTCACTCAGAAAGAGTTGAACATGAGGCAAAGAAGGTGGGTTGAGTTTCTGAATGATTATACTCAATCTGCAATACAAAGAGGGTAAGGCAAATGTGGTAGCTGACGCACTGAGTCGCCGAGCACACTCTCTCCATTCGCTATGCTCTCTTACTGGCTTGGTTGAAGAGGTGCGGAGTGCTCAGATGACGGATCAGTACATGCTGGAGATCCGGCAGAAGCTTATTGATGGCACATTCGAGGGTCAGAAGTACGACTTCAGACTCCATGATGATGACCTGATTAGGCTGAATGGCCGATTGTGTATACCTAGGAGTAGCGCTGAGTTGAAGGAGCGCATATTGAGTGAATCCCATTGTTCTACTACTTCGATTCACCCCGGAGCTTCAAAGATGTATAAAGGTATGAAAAGGTATTTTGGTGGACTGGAATGAAAAAGATGTGAATGATATGTGTGAGGTGTCTCACTTGCCAGAAGGTCAAGTTTGAGCACCGACGGCCTGGTGGTATGGTACAGCCAATGCCAGTGCCTGAGTGGAAGTTCCATGATATCTCCATGGACTTTGTAGTAGGGCTTCCGCCTACAAGGGGAGGTCTGAATATGATATGGGTGATAGTTGACCGACTGACCAAGGTGGCCCGATTCATTCGATGAAGGACACTTGGAAAGTGGCAAGATTGGCAGAACTTTTTGATAAAGAGATTGTAAGACATCATGGTGTACCAAAAACGATTGTATCTGACAGAGATACCAGATTCTTATCCAGATATTGGAAGTCCACCGAGAGGCATTGGGTACTGAATTGAAATTGAGTACAGCGTTTCACCCACAGACCGATGGTCAGAGTGAGCGCACCATTCAAACACTTGAGGATATGCTACGTGCTTGTGCACTTGACTTTCAGACCAGCTGGATTGATAAGTTACATCTGATTGAGTTTAGCTACAACAACAGTTATCATGCTTCGATCAAGATGTCTCCCTTCCAGGCCTTGTACGGTAGACCATGCCGCACGCCGTTATGCTGGGATGAGTCGAGTGAGACGGTCATTATAGGACCAGAGTATCTTGAGCAAGTTCAGGCAGAAGTTCGCCAGATCAGGGCTAATATGAAAGCAGCTCAGGATAGACAGAAATCGTACGCAGATGTGCGCCGACGTGACCTGGAGTTCGCCGTGGGCGATCAGGTATTTTTGAGAGTGTCCCCCATGAAGGGAGTGTTTCGTTTTGGCCAGAAGGCCAAGTTGAGCCCAAAGTATGTGGGGCCTTATGTTGTGGCGGAGCGGATCGGCCCGGTAGCCTATAGACTAGACCTACCCGCCGAACTGGGCAAGGTACATGATGTATTTCATGTGTCCCAGTTGAAGAAGTATATGTCTCATCCGTCTCATGTGCTTCAGCCTGAAAGGCTAACCTTAGAGCCGACCATGCGATCAGTGGAGACTCCGGTACGGATTCTGGATGCTAAGACTCGAGACACTCGCCATAAGTCCGTGAGACTGGTGAAAGTTCTTTGGTCTAACCAGGACGTTGAGGAGGCCACTTGGGAGCTGGAAGACAAGATGAAGGCGAAGTACCCGTCATTGTTTACTACTTAGTACTTATGTGTATAGGGTACGGGGGTACCCCTTTTTAAGGGGGGTAGAGCCGTTTCGGTTATGTGTGTACGACGTGTATTTGAATACATCGTCTATGTTATGTGTTATGTTACAGACCGTTGTGTCTGAATGATGTGGATAATGTTGTATGGACCTTGTGTCCAATGTTATGTTATGTTGTATGGACCTTGTGTCCAATGTTATGTTATGTTGTATGGACCTTGTGTCCAATGTTATGTTATGTTGTATGGACCTAGTGTCCAATGTTATGTAAGTGTGTTGTTAGTAATGTATGGAAGTATTGTTTATAAGTATTCCCGTGTCCTAATATTTAGGATATGTGGAAGTATGAACTTTGAGGACAAAGTTCTTTTAAGGGGGGTAGATTGAAATACCCCAAACCTTAATATATTGTTTAAACACTTAAATATGGTGTATTAGGACTAAAAAGAGTCTTAGAAACAGTAGTAAACAAATTTAAACAAAATAAAACACAAAATGTGCTTTAAAGTCAATAAGAGCCAAAATGTGCTCTAAGCTTGGGATAAACTTGGTTAAGACCTAATGAACTTACCAAGACCTCAATTATATACTAATGAACATATTAAATAAATTACCAAAGAAAACCAAGCTTGAAAATAAGTTTAAACACAAAATGTGCTTTAAGGAGTCTTAAAGCACATTTTTGAAAAATTGTCTTGTAAATGAGTTTTGAGTGGCTAGATGCCCATCATTACTCTTAAATACATATGTGTACTATATAATATCACATTTGGGTGTCTATATTAGTGGGAAATCAAAAATTTCACTTCTATGTGCCTTGTTTATGAATAGTAACTTTATAAGCTATTTTGTAACATATGTTGGTATAAGTAATTAAATTGACAAACAAAGACTATATTACCCTCCTACTACTATTTGGGGCCGGTTTTTAAGGTTGGTGACACACCACCCTTGTTAGCTTGTTAAGAAAATAAGTAAACTACTTAAGTACCCTTTTTACTTTATAAGTATAAATATCTTCATAAAGCAAGTTCTATCTTATTCTCTCATTTCTTTACTTGCTCACACGGTTTCCACTCTCTTCTTCCTTCTTCTTGCTGCTCTCTCACGGTAATACTACTACCTCCATTGAAACTCCCACTTTGATCTCTTGTAAAACCTTGCTCACTTGTCCAAATCAAAAACAAACACCACCAATCTCTTCCTCTCATCAAGCTCTTCATTCCTATCTTTTCAAAAGTCCAAGACAAACCATTTCGGTGCCATGGAGTTTCTCCATTGAAGGAGCTTGAGCTTGTATTTTTACATATTGTTACTCTCCTTGACTTCTAGGTAAGGAATCTCAAATAAAAACTTCATTTCCTCCTTGTTTTTGTCATGTCCGAAAATATATATTGAAGGAGCTTTTTATGTGACTTTGTTCTAGCTTCATTCCAACTCTTCATGGACTAGGTGGAGTCCTCTCTTGCTAGATATTCAAACTCTCTTCAAAGAGCGAGGTAAAACAACTACATTAATGTTTTGAAACAATGTAAAACTAGGGTTTACAATGAGATGGAGCTTATAGCTTGAATACTCATTATAATGTTGTATATTGTTTAGAACTTGTCAAAGAATCAAGTACTCTATCGGTTTTCTAAAGGAAACAAGAAAGAAGTTATTTTGCAAAAGAGGTAAATCTACTAACCTAATGTTGTTTTAATGCCTTAGGAGAAATGAGCTTATAAATGCTTATTAAAACTACCTAAAGAGCCAATGGTGAATGACTTAGTAAAGTGTTCCCAAGAGCTTAGTAAAAGGCATAGGTGTTGTTGAGTGTATTTGCAGGTTAAAGGCAAATATATTGTGGAAATTCAGTGTTTATGATTTATGCACCTTAAGGGCCTAAGAGCCATGTCATTTAAGGGCCTAAGTGCCATGCAATTTAAATTGTGCACTATATTGTGATGTAGTGCTTTGTGAGTGAAGTTGTGTATAATAAGTGCTTGATGGATTTTTAGTGTTCTTGGTTGTTTATTGGTAAAAACAATGTGTTTTGGTTTAGTAATGTTCTAGGAGAACCTATGTCGAAATTTGGGTAACAAATGTGAAGTTCTAAGTGTTAAAATGAGTTTGATAAGTTAAGGAGTATTTAAAATGGTTAAGTGTTGTTCTTGTGTAAGAAACATGCATTAAGGTGATTTGGGATGTAACAAGGACTTAGGCATGAGCTTGAGATTTTAGTATGTACCAAAGCCATTTTGGGACTTAGGTAAAGACTTAGGCAAACTTTGGCAAAATAAGGAGAAGTGTACATTAGGAAAAGAGTTCAAGGAATGGATATAAGGTATTAATGGTTTGAGAAAAATGAGAGATGATGCTTGGGAGATGATGTTAAGATAAGAAGAAAACATTTTGGGATAGTAGTTATCATAGGTGAGAACACCATTTAGAAACCTAGTGTAAAATGTTGTAAGTGTTAGGAATTTTGTGAAGAAATAAGTAAAGGTTTAAGGAATTAGAAAAAGAGTTTGTGAGTGTTTAAAGGATGGTTTAAGTTTGTTTGAAGTGCCCAAATAAGGTTAGGGGGTACTAGGTTATATGGGGTAAAGTTTGGAGTTGAATGTGAAAAGGAAAATAAGGATTTGGGGCAGACCGGACTTGCGACCGGACTTGCAAGCCCGGTCGGGCCCTGTTACACTACCGGAAAATGTTTCTGGAATCGACCGGACTTGAGGGACCGGACCTACAAGTCCGGTCGGACTGTTTTGTGAGGGGAAAATGTTTCTGGAATGGACCGGACATGGGACCGGACTTGTCAAGTCCGGTCGGCATGAATTTTGTACGGGTTATAAGTCTCTGGAATCGACCGGACATAGGACCACATGTAAGTCCGGTCGGAGTGAATTTTCCAACGGTAAAAAGGTTACTGGAATGGACCGGACTTGGACAAGTCCGGTCGGCAAGTCCGGTCGGACCTAAACTTGTAAAAAAAAAAACAGAAAAGAATGTGACTTATGTAGTTAACCCTAGGGTGTATAATGAAGGTAACCTAGGGTAAGATAGACATTAAAAACATGTCATACAATTATGAAAAACACTTAGTAAGTTTGGAGGTTAAGTAAGTTAATTAACCGACGTTCTTGAATTATGTATAGGAGTGACCTACGGAGGAAACCAAACGAGGCAAGGACCAAGGTATGGTTTTTCTTGCAGTCTGTTGTCTAGCGGTTTACACCGGTTTGTGTGTTGTATGTTTTCTGTGTGTTTATGACGTTATAAGATTTAAACATGTAATGAGTTTACAGTTGTTAATATTAATGTTATGTTGTGTTGTGACTCTTTTCCCTCGTGTGTGTCTAACACGACTTACCACCTATTGTGTGTTGGATGTTAAGTTCCACTATGAACTTCTAACAAGTGTTAACTGGGAAGTGAGGAATCCGGTTGTCCGGTCATGCATGTAAGTTAGAGTAGATATCTGAATCAGATTCGACTCTTATGTTGTTAAGATTGTTCACCTTAATTTGGCGTTCGATCTCCCGCTAGCTTCTTCCAAAGCTTACCTATTCTGACTTATGATCGGTTTAGTGGGAACCTGTGTTTGTGTGGTGTGTTCGGGTCACTAAATCCGAACCATCTGTGACTTAAGTTACTCGTTCGCCTAACAGAACGGTAATGAGTGTGTTTAACGAGCTTAACATGAGGGCGAATCACTCTCTAGGCTCTTATGTTATTTGACCCTTGTGGTTTGTTATTGTGGAACTAAGATCCACCGTGTATGTGATAATGAGCTGTGCACTACTGATGCCATGCTCCATGTTATGCTATGTTATGTTTGTATGTAAATAAATGCCATGTTATCATGACAATTAGCTGCGCGTATCCCGGTAGCCGATGGGCTGCGCGTTAGCCATACCAGCCAAGGGTTGCTGACCCCCTCGGGGGATCCATATTTCTTATACTGCAGGATGAGGATCGAAGAAGCGGAGTGGCTTTAGATCCTAGGATGCAATTACTTTTGTATACTTTGGATGTTGGCCCGGGATGCGCCTGTGCTCCTGTGGCGTTATGTACTTTTGGTTGTTGCGTATACAGTGATATTATACAGTGAAGGATGTATGTAAACACTCGGTATTGTAAATGATGTAATTATGGTTTAGTTTTATGCTCGGGAGTCTGATCATCAGACCGGTACAATTGTATTTATTCTGCCTTGTCAATCACGTGGGTGGTTGACGGCGTTGTAGCACCAAAGCGTTAGTTACTGTTTAGTTATTTATTTCCGCTGCGATTTCATTTAGTATCATGTGCGTATTAGGGGTGTTACACACACTAACAACCACTTCTCTCCTCTTGTTAACCCCTTAATCCTGCTCCAAAAATTACAAAATTAGTACCATTGGAATCCCCTTGCAAAGGAGAACACTTTCCTCCTTTCAAAATTCGAAAACAACCAACTTCATCTCCATGGGTGTGCTGCATTTGGAGCTTGAGTACCACCATTAGAAGCACCTTCACCTCCTTGTCATTTTGAGGTAAAAACATTCTTGAAAACCCATCTTTTTCTAGCCCTTATTTGCAAAACGAAAATTCAAAGTAAGCCTTTCTTTGTTCTTTGTATTCTAGCTGATTTTGGCTTCCCCTTTGGGCTAGGAATCTTGCTCTCTTGCTAGTCAAGAACCTCATTCATTGGTTGGAAGGTAATATTCTTTTCTAAGCCCTAAAACATCTAAATTCTAGGGTTAGTTAAAATGGATGCTAAGTGTTTATGTGTATTGGTATAGGTTGCTGTAGCATTGCCCATTCCTTGAACAAAAACCGAGAACAAGAAGAAAGAAAGAGGAAAAGAAGAGAAGGAAAGGAAAGAAAGAAAAACTAGCAAGACAAGGTAAATACTCTTACCTTGAGTTAGTTTTGTGTATTGTATTGTAACAGATTTTAAGTATCTAAAAATGAGTAATGTATGTAGTATGAGTAGCATTGATGTAGTAGTGTAATGTAGAAGAGAATCAAACAGTTTTTGAACTTGTAAAAGATGTTTAAAAGCTTGGGTAAACCTTGGGTATTGATTGGGCATGTGCAAGAATTTTAATGTGTGTAGTGGAGTTATTATGTGAGTATAATGCATTGAATAAACAGGTTGTGTAAATGAGCAATGGGTGAGCTGAAATAGTGTGTGGGCAAAGCTAAAAATATAGGGGAGGCTATGTCCAAATTTGTCTAGAAATTGAGGACTTAGTGTGTGTAAGGAGAGGTAATGACCTAGACAATAACTAGGTGCATTTTGAGAGTTTATGGAGAGTGTTCAACCACTTTGAGAACAGATTTAAAAAGGGTTTAGGTAATGTGAAGAAATAGAGTGTAAAGTGATGTATTTTGAATGCTAGAAGTAGCATTAGTGGAGGGAGTATTGGAGGATAGGAGTTAGGTTGAAAATTTGTAGCATTTGAGGAAAGAGCAAAATCTGTAGCATTAGTGAAATACAAACTAGTATAAGTGTTGGATTAAAATGAGGAAAATTGTGTAAGTTGATTTGGAAATTGAGTAGTAAGTTTGGTGGATGAATTAAGGTGATTTAGAGGGTTTAATGAGTGTTAAACATGTGGGGAATGTAATGGTAAAGGTTAGGGAAACAATAGGGAAGTAAAACACCAAAAACAGATTTTTAAAACAGAAGTACTGGGCCGGACCGACCTTGGGACCGAACCCGCAAGGTCGGTCGAGCCTTAAAATACAAAGATGGGAAGTCTTCTGACTTCGACCGACCTTGGGGACCGAACTTGCAAGGTCGGTCGAGTCGTAAATTATGAAGGCCAGAAGTCCACTAGAATGGACCGACCTTGGGACCGAACTTGGGCAAGGTCGGTCGAGTCTAGAAACTCGAACCCATAACACACTGGAACGGACCAACCTTGGGACCGGACTTGCAAGGTCGGTCGGGCCTAAAATTTTCACGTAAGTAACTCACTGGAATGGACCGACCTTGGGACCGAACTTGCAAGGTCGGTCGAGCCTGGAATTTTGTCTGATCGAAACTTACTGACTTCGACCGACCTTGGGTAAGGTCGGTCGAGTCAAAACAAAAAAAAAGTGTTTTATTATATGACTATAGTAGTCATATGTGTGTATATATATGCCTATACACATATATGCATATGTGTGTAGTAATACACCATTAATGAAGTAGTAGTGGTAAGAAAGTAAGTAAATGAGTAAGGAAGCAAGTTTAAGAAGTAATAAGGAAAGGGATGGTTTTATAATCAAGCACGAATGCAAAGAAGTAGTAAGTATACATTAGGAGTATTAATGAAAGAGTAAGTCGGATCGTTGATCATACAATTTCATGTATGTATAGGATCAAGTAGTCGAACATCGAAGGAACCCGGTAGTACGAATACGACGGTGAACGGTATGATTTCTTCATGCCCTGTATCCTAACTTGGTTACCCCGATGTGTGTGCTTATGTGATCACCAATAAGATAAATGCACGAATCGGACTTTTATTGCACTTAATTGTGTTGGAACTATATTGTTCATGTTGTATTCTCTTGAACACTTAGTTTGTATAATTCATGAAATGGATGAATGAGAATGAAGTGTATGTGTACATGATAAGTACTTGTGTATTGTATTGGTGTATGGTATGAAAGTAATGACTTCTGCTAATTCCTAACCATCTAACTCCTAACTTGAGTAACGAGTAAAATGGAATGAGTTGAAGTCCGATATAGTTTCGGCCACGCGTGAGGATAAGGAAACACAAGAGGTTGGATCCGAATCCTGGCTGTAATCTTTTCCATGGACCAAATCCCTTGAATGGGTAGCATCCTGGATTAGTGGGCCACCCTAAAGCCCGGTGGTGGGATGTAGTAATCCCTGCCCGGAGGTCATACCGACTTAACTTGAGTAAAGTAAGTAAGAAGTAAGTATTGTATGTGTATCGGTCCTGACTATTGTAAGTCATTGACCTTGAGTAAAAGAGTATTGAATACCCGATTAACCCGGGTGTGTAATGAAGCTAACAAGACCTTTGTATGAATTGGAGAAGTGTATCTCCGTATTGCGGTGAGTATTTGGTAAGTAAGAACGGTTGACTTGTTATGTCTTCCATGCAATGTATGGATGTATGTATGCCCTGTGAAAGGAATGTGTTGTATTGTATTGTGTAAAGCATGTATGTATGTATGAATGAAACAAACCGCATGTATTCGACCAAATAGTAGGCGTACCCTCGCTAGTACGCGGGGTATGCGGTTATCATATGCAGTGTAAGCTGACCCCCTAGGGGGAATGTTTTTATTCTACAGGTACCCGCTAGGCATGATGGTCGAGTAAGGACCGGAATGAATTCTTTTTGGGGTAGTAGTAGATTGGAATGGACTGAGTTGTACACGGCTAAGGCCTTTTTGAGTAGCCGGTGTACCATGTGGTACACCTTTTTGGATAATGACTTATGATTGGATAGAAAGGAGTAGATATATAAACTCTTAATTTTGGGAATAGTCAAGAAGTGTAATTCATATATTTTGGATACTCGGTAATCAAATGTAAGTAAGTATTTGGCGTTGTAAAGTAAGTACCATGTATTCGGTATATTCTAATTGTCAGACCGTTACTGTAAGTAGTATTAGCCTTGTTAGTCTTGGATGGCTAATGGCGTTGTATCACCCGCCGGGAGTAAGTAAGTAAGTAAGTATTCCGCTGCGAGTAAGGCAATTATGAGCATGATTCACTAGTGGAAAAAATGTTTTTAACCACGGTTATTTTGCCTATATACCACGGTTAGGAACCGTGGTTTATGCTCGCGTCGTATATTCACAAATTGAGATAAACGACGGTTCATAACCGTGGTTTAAAGTATGCGAAAAAACCACGGTTTGTCGAAACCGTCGTTTAAGACCCCTTCTCCCGCGAGCATTCACTGACTTTATACCACGGTTGGGAGTCTGAACCGTGGTATATAGTGCATTATAAATGACGGTTTTACTTAAAACCGTGGTATAAAGTCTATAATAATCAACAATAAACCACGGTTATATGTAAAACCGTGGTTTATAGTCTGTGTTTTTTTCCCAGTTCGCCGGCGATTAAACGCCGCCGCCTTCAATGTAATTTCTCCGCAAACAGAATAGAATGAACAGGCCAGAACATGTATGTTGCTTGTTTGTGTATTAGGGTTGCTAAAAAAATTAGTGAAGTTACATTATGTTCCTTGTTCGTCGGTAGGTTGCAAAATTACCGTGAAAGAGAATGAGAGAGGGTGAAGCGCCGGTTAGGGTTGCACAAAATTACAGAGGCGCAGCATGTCCTTGTTCATCGGTTAGGTTTGCAAAAATTACAGAGCCACAGCATGTGTTCCTTGTTTTCCAGTATGGCGAAGAGCATGCATGTTCGCCGGTGGGTTGAAAAAATTACAGAGGCGCAGAAGAAGAAGAAGAAGAAGGAGAAGAGTTGCAGAGCATCCTTGTTCGACAGTGTAGGTTGTAAAAGAGTGAGGAAAAAATATATATAATAAGAGAAAGAGAAAGAGCCGCGTTAATTTTTGGCAAAAATTTGAATTCCCGCGGAGACTATATACCACGGTTCTAACAAGGAACCGTCATTTAAAGTTTTGTGACCATGACTAAAAACGACGGTTTTAACAAAACCGTGGTATATAGAAACCCTATATATGACGGTTCTCCAAGAACCGTAGTATATCGACTCTGGCGTGTACTATATACCACGGTTGGCCTGAAAACCGTGGTATATAAGTAACCTATATACGACGGTTCTCCGAAAACCGTGGTATATGCACTCTGGTGTGTATTTTAAATGACGGTTGCTATCATAACCGTGGTTTATAAACTTTAAACCACGGTTTCCCATTTAACCGTGGTTTAAACGTCGTCATTAAAAATCTTTTTTCTACTAGTGATTAGAGGATAATGGAAGGATTAGCAGTTGGGGTGTTACAGGTATTGACTTTACTGGCCCATTCCCTTCTTCTCACGGAAACCACTACATCCTCGTTGTTGTAGATTATGTTTCCAAATGGGTTGAAGCAATCCCCTGCCCTTCTGCTGATGCTAGAACTGTGGTGAAATTCTTGAAGAAGAACATCTTTACTAGATTTGGTGTGCCCAGAGCTATCATTAGTGATGGCGGTTCTCACTTTTGCAACAGGGCCTTTGATTCCCTGATGACTAAGTACGGGGTGACTCATAAGGTTGCTTTACCTTATCATCCCCAGACTAATGGGCAAGCAGAAGTGAGTTACCGAGAGCTAAAATGGATTCTTCAGAAGACAGTCAACTCCTCCGGATTGGTCTGTCAAGCTTGACGATGCTTTGTGGGCTTATAGAACTGCATTCAAGACTCCCATAGGGATGTCTCCTTTTAAGTTGGTGTATGGGAAGGCTTGTCATCTCCCAGTTGAGCTAGAGCACAAAGCTTATTAGGCTTTAAAAGCTCTCAATTTTTATTTATGTGATGGTGGAGAGAAGAGGAGATTTCAGCTTTCGGAGTTGGAAGAACTGAGAGAACAGGCATACGAGAGCTCGAGGATTTACAAAGAGCACACAAAAAGGATCCACGACTGGATGATTCAAAAGAGACTTCAAAGTGGGGGATCTGGTGTTGCTCTTTAACTCTAGGATACGTCTCTTTCCTGGGAAGCTGAAATCACACTAGACAGGCCCCTTCAGAATAGTGGGATTTACATCCTATGGAGCATACGAGCTGGAGAACAAAGCTGGTGAAACCTTCAAGGTAAATGGTGCTCGTTTAAAAAGCTATCTTGGTAATGATCATAAGCTTTTTCCCATGCAGGCAATATTCTTTGTTCAGAGTGAATCCAGTTCTGCAGCAAAGATGATTTCAAGAGACGAGTTCAAATATGAAGAAGAAATTCTCTTGGCGAATGCGGAAAGAATTGGGAAGGTTGAAGGAATTTGTTGTAGGCTGTTGTAGAGCTTCCAACCACACTTCCTCTGTTTGATCAAGTAGGAATTGTCTAGATAAAGACATTAAAGAAGAGCAGCTGACTGGGAGGCAACCCAGTGTTTTCGGTACTTTAATTCTGTGTTATTATGTTGTTTATAGTTTTGTTTTAGGTTAATGCTTTTGTTTACAGTGGTTTGAGCTCAGAAAGAAACAATTTGGTGCATTTTTGGCATTGTCCGAACATGTGTCCAAACTTTGAAGTTCGGACACAGTTCGAGAGTTTGAAGACTGTGCAGAACGACGATGTCCAAACTTCTGTCCGGACATCGAAGTTCGGACCCGTTTCGAGAGTTTAGCAAAGGTAAATACGATTACGTCCAAACTTTGGTCCGAGCTTCAAAGTTCGGACACGATACGAAGCGCTCCCCAGGTATGTCTGTCCGAACATTGAAGTTCGGACACTTCGATAAAACTGACTTTAAGATGCGCGGGCGACTCATTTCGAAAACAAAACCCCTACCCCTTTCGCGAAGAACAGCACCGAAAAAGTCTCTTTCTACTTCAATCTCTCACAACTCCCACATTCTTCCACCAAATCTCACAATTTTGGTATCCATCTCTCCGTTTTTTAATTATCTACCACTCTACAACTTGAAATCGACGAGAAAATCCCCAAATCAGTCCCATTTTGAGCCTGTTTGAACTCGAACCCTAACTGGCGAATTTGGGGTTTGTGAGTTCGAATCTCACAGATTATATTGTTCTTCTTGCTCCTCACCACTCATTCAACTCAAGTAAGGTATTTTCTCCACTTTTCTACCTCAGTTATTATGTTTTTGACAGATTTCAAAAGTTGAGGTGAACCAAGTCGAATTTTTACTGTGTATTGGTGAATTTGCTTAAACTCATTCGCATGTATGGGGTTTGTGTTCTGCTATGCTGTGAGTTACTGTGCTTATATTGTAGATTTATCAATTTGGGGTCTTATTTTGCATGGCTGAACTAATCCCGTTGACTGAGACTAGGACTGGATATGTTTTAAATACTGCGATTGTCTGTCGGTTAAGTCTCTACTGGTCATTGTTTGTTGACGATTACTTTTGCGAATGAGAAATATGATTGATCTGTGTTGTGGAGAGTAATGAATTTTAAGGGGAGACTCTGTCAAATTTTGGATAACTATGTGCATACCTTGAACTATTTCCTTGTCTTTCTTTATTTGACATTGGCTGTCTTTGCTTGAGCAGATGTTGAGCAGAATTACTGGCCGTTCTAAGAAGGCTGGGAGAGCCAACGCAAGTTCAAGTCGTCGAGCTCAGCAGAATGATTTTAGAGACGATGCAGCCAGAGAATGGTTTGCCAAGAACATGGATATTATTGCTGAACGGTGTGTGGTGCCGGAGCTGGAGCGTCAGCTGGGGCTGAGGGAATTATTGGCCCCGTTTGGTTGGGGTAAAATTCTGGATATGGGGGGCTCGTACTCCGAAAGAGCGGTGCGCATGTTCTATGCGAATGCTATCTACCAGGATGGGCAGATCAAATCTATTGTTGACGGTGACAGAGTGACAGTCTCCACGATGGAGATTGCTCGCTATTTAGATCTTCCTTATCCTATCCCCGACCATCCTGAAAACCTTAACCCGGTTGACTTCAAGGCCGCAGCCCTAAACCACTACACCCCACTTATGGTTCAAGGGCCACGGCGACGCAGAGGAGATGACCCATCCAAGCAGGTCGTCCCTGCTGATCTGCTTCAGGACCCTTGCGAGAGAGTCCTCTTCGCTCTGCTGGCTGCGAATGTTCTCCCAAGGCAGAGTTCAGACCTGAACCACACCGATTTCCTTCTTCTCCAGGCAGTGCTGAATCCGGCGTTTGTTGGGGCTGCTGAGGTTACTTACTTGCCATGGGTAATCTTCTTGCATTTGCAGTACATTATGGAGCATAAGGACCGACACAAGCTAGGTTGCCCGGTCATGATCTGCCACATACTTCGGAGGCAGATGGTCACCATCCCTTCTGCAGGGCTGCAT
This sequence comes from Limonium bicolor, assembly GCA_023374045.1. Classification (NCBI taxonomy): domain Eukaryota; kingdom Viridiplantae; phylum Streptophyta; class Magnoliopsida; order Caryophyllales; family Plumbaginaceae; genus Limonium; species Limonium bicolor. The sequence goes on from CM041780.1 coordinate 112,914,109, forward strand.
GCTACGCGGTCTCCTATTGATTTCGGCGCCCTAAAGAAGATGTGGTTCGAGTTTGATGGGATGGCATGGAGAAAGAAGGCTGCCCCACGTCCACAGAAGCGCCAGCGAGATGCGGGTGAGGGTCCATCAGAGCCAACTCCTACTACTGCAGCTGAGGAGGAAGAGGAATTTGCTGCACTGCCGGCCCCTGGGAGCGAGTATGTCACTCGCTATGAATTTAATCAGCTAGAGTCCCGCTTCATGGAGATGGATCGTCGCTATCAGGCGGAGATCGAGACCCTTCAGCAGCAGGCGCGCCGCTCTCAGGACGACTATGAGGCTCTACTTTCTCAGTTTCAGCAGTGGCAGGCGTACTACCCGCCCCCACAGTGATGATGTTGTTGGATGATGCTACTTTTGTGTGGAAGCCATCTCTGGACTTCTTTATGGCTTTATTTTCAGTTATTTTAGACTTAGTTCTTTTTGGTTTATTTGCATTGTATTTTTCTTTATTTTGATTTTAGTTTGTTCTTCTCTTGCACTACAAGTACTAATTGTTACTAATGCGATGCTTCCAGCATACCTCTCTGTTTTGTTTGCTGATTTTGTGCAAGTATGCTTTACCATGATGATTCCATGCCGGACACTTGCTTGGAAGCAAGTGTGAGGAAACATTCTCCCCTAGCAGGACACTAAGTGTGAGGAAGACCCTCTTCCTCGATCAATCACAAACGAAATCAGGGGAGTTTTCAGTTTCATTTATTTTTGGTTTGTGTTCGGCTGGTGCTTTAACGTGTTATAACTCTGTAACTCTTCACTTCCACCCTTGTGAGTCTGACCCATTTAGTAAGATCTTTTTCTTGTGTTAATTTTCTGACCAATGAGGACATTGTTCCTCATTAAGTGTGAGAAAGGGGGAGATCTTTCTGAATGTGTCAGCCATTTATTTTGCATACTGCACTAATTTTTGATTGATCTTGGGCTATATGGGAGTAAGTTCCTTGGAGTTCTTCTATGTGTTGAATACTTGGGTGGATTTTTCGTTGTGGAGTCGAGTCCGGTGATGACTTTAAGGATTAGTTCGCTCAAAGCTGTGTGTTCTCGTATTTTAGAAATAACTGAATTTTGTTAAATGTCTGTGGACAAGTTAGTTATGAAGTCAGAACTGGTTTAACCTGGAACCCTGGGAATGATGAGAATGTCTGGAATGAAGGATAAAGGCAAGGTACTCCTCTGATCTGACTTATTTTCTAAACCAAAACAAGCCTCTTCCATCCGGTTATTAAGTCCTTGGGGTGCTTCATCACCCATTTACCTAAGATCGTCTGATCTGGGATAAAAGACCCAATACCGTTACAAGGATGGAGAGAAAAGTCTGGGGGATGAATTATTTGCGCGAACAATTTAATACATATGCAAAAGAAAAAAAGGAGGCTCTTAAAAGTCTTATGTTTATTGCAATCATTTAATTAGATCATGAGTACGTGGTGTTGAAAGGTACTGCGGAATATGGCAGTACTTCACACCCCTTGTCATCCACGGGTTTGAGAATAGAAACGGTTGGAAGGTTCTGAGTTACTCTATGTTTTGACTTCGTGATCTGACTTCTTCATAATTTTTTTTTTGTTTTAAAAGCTTGCTTCATTGTCTAAGAGACATGCAGTCAGGAGCAGATCGATTCTTGGGTTGTTATTATGGCTTAACTCCTTCTTATTTTGTGCAATCCCAAGGTTTGGTACTAAGGCATTTTGAGATATCTTACTCCTTCTTTGCTTGAGGACAAGCAAAGGTTAAGTGTGAGGAGGTTTGATAAGTGTGAAATATGAATGGTTTTAGTGGTCTTCAACGCTTAATTTTCATACGCGCATTGATAATATTCCACACTTATCTTACGTTTTCCTTCGGTTTGTTGCTTGTTAAGACTTGATACCGTTTGTATGATAAATGCAGAGAAAAGCCTGGAAAATAGTGGATTAGCCCACGAGGGTGGTGATGCAACAAACGGGGGTTGAATTAGAGTCAGAACGAAGAATTTAGAAGGTTTTGAAGGTATGTCCGAGCTTGTGTCCGAACATCCAAGCTCGGACGCACGTCGAGAGTTCGAGTGCTGTGCCTGATGAAGTGTCCGAACTTCAGTCCTAACTTCGAAGTTCAGAGATGGTTCGAGAATAACAATGAGGAAAAGTCAAAAGTCTGATCTACGCTGCATGTCCGAACTTGTGTCTGAACATTGAAGTTCGGACACAAGTCGAGACTTTTGAAATTGGAGCGCTCAAAACAATGTGTCCGAACATTGAAGGTCGGACCAATGTTCGGACACGACTAAATTCTCAACAGAAGTTCGGCGTTTTGAAGGGAAAAGAGGAAGAAATTCTATATAAGTGACCTAATTTGAGGAGAGGAGGTATCACAACACAGATCTTTACATCACGATACTTTGACGCTCCTGAAGAACGCTCTTTTCACTCGACTCACTCCATCGACATCAGCTTCACCTTCATCCACATTCATCAAGCTCACCATTGCCATTGTTGAGGAGCGCTGCCAGAAGGAAGTCAGACCATCGTCTTCAACCTTGCGCCGGCAGTCTCTGAGTCTGGATAATCATTCAATTCGAGGGTTTTTCTTTCCCTAGATGAATTCTCCTTTGATTGTATTCATTCGCTTCTTTGTAATGTCTGGCTAGTAGGGATTAACTCTGGGGTAGGGTTGTTCATGATGGATACAATTTAGCTAGGATTTCTGCAATTTGACTATGGGATTGTAATGGATTGTTTCTAGGTTAATGCTAATCATTCACCTTCTCTATTAAGTTTGTGCATATATAGAGTTGTTTTGTGAATCCTATTAGGATCAGATAAGGTGATTAATAGGAAGTTCGAATTAACCTGGAGATTTGGGGAAAGATTAGTCGGATAGATAATTTTTCCTACAAAAGCTAATAATTCTTCGCACATAATCCGCCTATATGTGTTTTGCCAGCTTCTAGATTAGAGTTGACATGTTCTGATAGGTGAGCTCTTCCTTTAACTAAGATTTAGGATCGAAGAGAGCTTAAGAATTGGCCTTTCCGTTTCTCATAATTGAATTGTAGGTTTCGCTAGATTTATCCAGCAAAGAACAGCCCAAACCCGGAGTTCCATTCATTTTACCAACCTTAGCATTTACTCTCATTAATCGTTCATTTAGACTTTGATTTACGTTTTCTCAATTCAGTTACAAAAATAATTCACAACCCCCCTAAATTTCCAGTTTTCTTAGGACTTAGGCTTATTTATTCAAGTCCCGTGGTTCGATACCTGGTTACTTAATTTCCTATACTATAGTGACCGGGATTTTTGCAACCCGACAAGCTTTTCGTTTTATTAATTTCTAGGTTTCTCAATTTAGCTTTAGTAGAACATTTTCCTGTTTGCAGTAGTTCTAAGGATTCTATCTACAAAATGAAAATCAACAAGCTTAAGTGCAGCCCGAAAGCAAAGTTATTACAATGGAAATTTCTAAACAATCTGATTCCTTATATGGCTAACCATTCCAGAAGAGTTGGGGTTTCTCTTAAATGTTTTTATGTGGAAGCATCAACACTATGTCTGTTTTTTAACTTCATTTCAGTCAGGAAAAGATGGGAGGGCATTATAGAGATTGATCACAATCATTACATTGATGATAATAACATTTAGAACTGGTTATACTCTAATATTTATAACTGAAGAACAAAAAAACTTGAAAAAGTTGTTCACTACATGTGGAGCATCTATGATACGAAAAACAGTGCTAGTCATGATCAACAGATCTCATGGCTTGCACCGCTTGATTCTAATATTGCCTTTTCTGAATATCATTGTATAATGTTTCTTCTAATGATGACTTTCGGGTTGGTTATATCTGGCTCCCTCCTGGTTTGAGGCTAGTTAAAATTACTTGTGATATGTTCAAAAGGAGAGGCCAAACAATGATCCTGGCAGACTCAGTTCGAAACAAGGATGGAAATATGATGTTGGCTTTCAACAATCATGAAAGGAAATTGTTCACCGGGAGCTGAGATTCAAGGTGGTGTATTTGGGATGAAATGGGCTTTTGAAGAAGGATACAAGAAGGTGGACGGTTCATGAACAAAGAGCACTCCGAATAAGGAAATGTCTATCGAAACAGATCTGAGAACAAATTACTGCTGTGTCATCTCTTTTTGATAGCATAAACTTTTTCCGCATCAATTCAACATTAAATTTCCCTGTGAAGTTAGAGTCCATGATGTATAATAATACTAGTCAGTTTGAATCTTTGGGTGGGAGAAAATATTCCCTTGAAGGGCTTGTAACTTGGATGATCTTCCTTGGTCCTTTTTTAATGTTTTGTTATACTCCCTCTGTCCTGAATTGACCGTCCTGTAAACTTTATGGCACGTTTTTCCACTTCAATATTAAGCATATAAGATAAAATAATTTTATAAAACTAAATTTTGTAACATATAGTTTATCATGTAAGGAATCACATGCAAAACTTAAAATTTTAAAATTAATTTATCTTATATGTTAAAAATTGAAGTCAAACGACATGTCCAAATAGTAAACAGGACGGTCAATTCAGGACGGAGGGAGTATATAATAGTAAGCACCAAGTTTTCAGTAAAAAAATGTAGGTAAAAGTTCGGAAATTTGATTTATATTTCATAAGCAGATTAACCTAAGTATTGCACACACTGTTCATCTGATATTGATAAAAAATATCTCTGCATTAAACATCAGCGAACCTGTTGGAAGAACCAAAAATCTCACAAACGTGTAAGACATTTGCGTAGTAGGGTAGGAAAAGGAGAAAGAGTGCCGCTACACATGGAACAGACCGTGAAAAGCTCTATCAACAGAATACTCCTTGTAACTCTGAACTCCTTTAATTTAGGTAAAGATTAAAAAACACAAAATGAAGGACCAAAGAAATTAGGGCCTGAAAGAATATGAAACAAACAAAATATAAATGCTTAATTCACATATGTGCAGTTAATAACAAAATACATATAGTATATCATCTCATGGGCTCAATTCCTCTGGAACGCATGTAAGTCAAAAATTGGGAGGGCAGTTCTGCCAGAAGCGACTGAACCACTGAAACTTCTCCAGCTGCAAAATAGGTAGCAACACCAAAGCAAACATCAGAATTTACGCGTCACTGATGAAGAAAAGATAATTGAAAGGCGAGAAGAAAGAAAAACGGAACTCACATTGGACATGGCGGAAAGGAACAAACTGGACTATATCACGCGAAGCTACACGGCCGCTTGTGCTTTCAAGCATCTCCCCTTTATCCCCGTCTAGAACCTGAATATATATGATGAGCAAGCGATGTAAGTAATCCCAAAGGAAAGAGAGGTTGGACTGAATGATGTCCTAACTAGTAAGCTCATTCACGGACCTCCATCTCTTTGAAGTCGGCTCCCCCAACACCTACAACGAGGATTGACAAGGGAAGATCAGACGCCTTCACAACGGCATCTTTGGTTTCTTGCAGATCCGTGATCACCCCATCCTGAGATCGAAACAGAGCAAAAGAAAAGCCAAGCATAGGCGTTTAGATCCAAGTTGATAAATTAGTGGAACCAATGAAAAACATAGAGAATTTGTTTACAGACATGTAATAAGTGTTCAAAGCTAATATCAGCTTGGCACATCATAGCACCATCTATTCAAGCTTGAACTTAGAGATGAAATACCTTCTAAGCACTTCTTTTACCAGGAAAGAAGCAAAAATTGAATTAAAAAAACAAAGAGTGAGACATAGATAGAATATCACATCTTAGCAAATCTTACTGTAATTATTAACAACACAAAGTACTTGTGACTGCCATCTGCAAGAGAGTGCCCAGCTATGTCCGAGGCAGTGGTGATGACAGGTCCAAACAGGGTCGGCCCAGCAAGTGACACATTCATAAGGGCACTTGTGTATGCCATCATGACTCCTTGGATCCCTTCTACCTGAAATGAAAATAGGGGAAATGAGATAATTCCAAACACTTCTTCAGGAGAGAAAATATTACATGCATAAAACTTTTAGACACCAATACCAACCTCACAGTAGTTCTTGCTTCCATTCAAGTTGAAGCAGTGGGACACAGGACCATCTATTGGACGTGCACCAAAACCCCATGCAGGGAAGCGCTTATCTGAGTCATAATACTGCAACACCCCTCCCACATCAAGAATTGCCTACAAACAAGTTAAACAATGTTTACCGCAGTCCGCTGATATTAGATCATTATAGAATATGCAGATACTAATGACTCTCACTTTCTGGTATGCATTTGGCCGACCCGAGGGATCAATATAATGCAACGAATCAGGGAGACGTGGATTTCCATTGGAGGCTGATTGACATAATAAACAATAATTCAGGGATCAAAGTGGAGGTAGCCCTCTATCATCAAACGCTGGCAGATATCCAATAACAATATATATATTATCGGAAATACATTCAGCCAACTCATTATCTATGTTGTCATAAGGTATGGTCAGGCTCAAAAAGCAAGTAGCAAATCATTCACCTGTAAAATCAACTGCTACCATAAAGTTCAATTGAAATCCGCCAGATAAGTAATCCAGGAATGAATACTGAATGCTCTCACTGAACTTTTCAACAGATATCTGACTCTTCAACACCTGTGTGGATGTCGGTTCTTCTATGAGTATTGATAAACAGAACTAAGAATGAACTTTTAAACGAAATTACACATAGAATAAGAACCTTGGGGTGTTCATCTCCAGAGGCGGTAGGTAAAAATAAATTTTCACTTGTTCCACTGAAGTGAAGCCTCTCCAATTGTGCGAGGGACTTTTGTGTTTTACTGAATGAGTATGAACCTAGTCAATATCAAGCTGAATTGCATGCAGTGGCAACAAACTAAAAGGGATGCATGTTTACCCGATCAAATCATGCTTTCCACTGCCATTGAAATTGAAACATTCGATGACCAATGGGCTATCCTGTACAAAATCAAATGAAGCAACATGAAGGAGATGATTTGTTATTGATCTTAGGTCAAGATAATCTCATAAAGCTGACATCAGTTGTAAAATGGCTCCGTTTGATGTCAGCTTCCGGGGCAGCTGCCAGCTGTCAAATGAATAGAGTAGAGGAGAAAACGTAGGACCCAACTTGTCAGCTGCCGGGTTTCAGCTGCCAGCAACAAAAGAGAAAAAGTGGGAAAGGGTTTGCAAAAGCTGACAGTTGCCGGCTGTCAGCGGCCAAAATGAATAAAGTAGAGGAGAAAAATGGAAAAACTGGCAGCTGCAGGGTTGGGTTCATCCAACGGAGCCAATATTCCAGAAGGTGATGATAAGGAGACTTCCACAGTAGCTGCACAAGGGTAATCCCCTAGTAATTTTTACATTCAATAAGGACAACACATAGCTTTCTGTGGGCAATAAACGATGTCAAATCACAATCATCGACAAAATTGTATATACATGCAGATAGCAATAGGATGCAGACATAAGAACTTGGTTTAACATGTCCAACTACCTTACTTCCAATTTGTTGAAGCCGTAAGAAAACAGGTTTCCATATTGGATTTAGATCATTCTTTAAAGTTTCTGTTTTGCAGATTGGAACATGGGCTCCATTTTCCATGACTTTTGATATCACCAAGAAGGGATCCTACAATATGGAATAAAGGAGCATATATAATCAACAACCATCAAAGGCCACAAAGTTGGGCTATGGAGACTAGAGAAAGGTTCCCTACACTTTTAGAGAAAAGGTCCTTGTTTTCAAGGTCTGCACACTTAAATACAATTTCTGCAGAAGTTTTAGAAATTATGGACTCGTCAGCATGAATAGTGAGCTGTCCAAAGCTTTTGGGTTGGATTGCCTGTGAAGATTCTTCTCCTTGTCCAAGGTCTAGAGTCAACTGCCTGTTTCTTTCAGATACAATCTGAATGAAAAAACATTTGTCATGGAACCACAATACAAACATACAAGAAATGATATGAATGGGCAAATATTGTATACCTCTGACAATGCGCAGGAAGCCTCACCCAAAAATTGCTGCTCCTCCAGCTTAATCATCTAGGCAGGAAGATTGCAGTAAAAGAGATTAATGGATGGTAAGTTACATTACAAAATAGCAGATGCTCTTTGAAAGATTACCTCAGAAAGATTACAGCAGCAAATCATCTAGGCAGTAAAAGAGATTAAGGGATGGTAAGTTACATTACAAAATAGCAGATGTTCTATGATAGAACTCAGAAGGATTAAGTTAATCTTTCTGAGGTAATCTTTCTGACAAACAATCCTCAAAGAGGCCTAAATTCAATTCCACGATGATCTTACGTACAACCCCTCCCCTTATACACTAACATACTTGTCAAAAAATCCTAATCCTATTCAAACTAATAATAAATACTAACAGCAATATCCATCCTATTCAAACTAATAATAAATGCTATTCAAACTTACAATAAATACTAACGGCAATATCCAAATCCTTTCCAAATCTCCTAGCTACCTCTTTACAGCAACTAATGGTAAAACCCCTAGAACTTCATAAACTACCCTAACTACTATGACTTATCATTACTCTCCCCCTACAACAACCATGTCCCTAAGGTTGGAAAAGAAAAAGGAAAAAAATGACAACCCATCAACACCACTTTCAATTTGTCCACAAGTTTGAACAGCTTGCTGTCCTGCTCTAGACAGATTAGTAGAAAGGCTTTTTCTTGTTGCATTTTGATGGGACTGCGCTAAATAACTCACAAATAATCTGTTAGGACTAAGGTTATTGAAGGGTTTATTAGTTTAGTTGGGGACTAAAGAGTAATTAGGTTATGCACTAAACTAGTATAAATAGGTAGCCAGGGGATTAGAGAAGGGATATCCAGACATTTGTAATCAAGACTATTGGCCTCTTGGAGGATTTAGGGAGAAAGATAGGCTGATCCTATCAAAGGTATCAGAGCCCTCTTTCTTGGGTAGGAAGGAACGTGAGGGAATGGAGACCGAGAGTATTAGCTCCTCAGCGATCAAGATTCAGCTTCCAATTTTCACAGGTGAGGACCCGCAAGGATGGTTGAGCGAAATACAGTCATACTTCAACATCAACGACATTGATGATGAAGATCGATTCATGGTCACCGGACATTGCATGGATGGGGTGGCATTTGAGTGGTTTCAATGGTTGTGGATGCTATTCGGGACCCCTTCTTGAAGTGATTTTTCAAGGATTCTTGTTAGAAAGGTTCAAGTCATTCCCAGCGAAAGACTCCTTCGAACTAGAATTGGTTTCTGGCCTTTCGATTCCACCGCTAGAGGAAATTAAGCAAGATGGGGGTGCGAAGATTGGAGGCGTGGAAGAAGAAATCACTGTAGAGGAAGTGATATCTCCGAGATCAGAAGTCAGAGGAAGGAAGAGAACTGGTAAAGGGAAGAAGAGAAGAAGAATCCAGAAGCGGCGAAGCAATCGCAACTCATTCGCACATTAGGATTAAAGGAGACAAAAAAAAGGATGAGGCAAAGGAAGATCGATAGGTTGAAGAAGATGAAAAAGAAATTGGTAAGAAGGAAGGGTAGCGGAAAAAGGGCGAACAACGTACCCGGTAATCGAAAGGGAATTCCTGTCAATATGTACTTCAAAATTGCTGGATTCTAAAGGGAGTATGAGACAAAAGATGCCTGTTCGAAAGATGAAGGTGATTAGGAAAAGGGGTAAACAAAAGAAAAGGAAGATGAAGACGTCCAATGGGTTAGGGATTTGTTGCCATCAAATTGGGGAAAAATTAAATAACCCTAATTCAAGTCCCGCAACCCCAAGAGTGCCGATCTCTTCTGTCGATTATTCTTCAAGTCGGATTCCAGTTTCCAAGCGACCACCGACCAAACTCAAACGCACTCGAAGACACATCTCTGCTTACTATCGGCCTTCATCCTGGCGCGTGAGGAGAAGGGATGCAGTAAGTCTCTCTGGTCACAGGAAGAAAGAACAGGGGGTTACAAAGGAAGTGGGGAATTGGTGGAGACTACGAGAAAGACGAACCCATTTTCACCGTACCAGTCTGATGGGTGAATGGGGAATCGAAGGAAGGTTGGGTGAGAGTAAGTTCAACCGGTTCCAAAGAAGAAACAGACGTAAAAGAAGGAAGGAGAGTTTGAAAACAAAGTGGACGAGATAAAAAGTTAAAGTGACCAGGTTTTTTGGAGGAGATTACTTGCACACCGTTTCATTTACTTCCCAAAATTGGTGGCCAGATTCCTTGGAAGATTTGATGCCGTATGAACATGTGGGGAGACACAAGTCACTTTTGGAAACTTTGATTAGCTTATTGCTGTCAGATAAGAGCTCTGGCTGTTCTTGTAGTTCTCTGCTGAAGCTTTTGAGAGCTTCTAACTTTGTGGAGGTAGATGATACAGCTGAGCTTGAGTTTATACGACTGTGCTTTGAGCTTACTAAAGAGATTGATCGAGGAAATCTCAAAGACTGCATGCTCCGTCTTCAAAGATTGTATTGTGAAGCAAATTGCTGCGCAAGCTGCTACTACAGCATCAGAGCTGCTTCATCAACCTCTCTTGGCACATTTCTTTCATTTTCCCAACCTTGAGGACAAGGTTGTTTTTAGGGGGAGTGATGTTAGGATTAGGGTTACTAAAGGGTTTATTAGTTTAGTTGGGGACTAAAGAGTAATTAGGTTATGCACTTAACTAGTATAAATAGGTAGCCAGGGGATTAGAGAAGGGATATCCAGACATTTTGTAATCAAGACTATTGGCCTCTTGGAGGATTTAGGGAGAAAGATGGCTGATCCTATCATAATCATACGAATAGATGGACTTCTTCTCCATTGATAGTTTGGGTAACCAGGGAAAATAGCAGGGGAGTAAATCAGAGCAATGCTCTGCCAAAAGAGGGAAAATCAGGCAGAGCCTGCCGATCCACTACATGGCCAAAGGTTACAAAATCAATGCCTACCTCCTTAGGTTACTATTCTTTCCTTAAATAGCTATCCTACTTACACAAACCGACAATGACATGACAGATAAGACATAACAAACTTATATGACAGCCTGCCCTAGCACCACCCGACAAAGCACACAACAATCGTCCCAGCATCTCAGACAGCCATAGTAGTGGTCCTCCTTCTCCTTTTGCGGACATAAGTGATATGGTTTCCACTCTCATTCTTAACACATTTCTTGAGCACCATCAGTCAGGGACGGATCTAGGGGGGGATCACGTGACCCCATGTTTTTCAAGAATTCAGATATTTCTATATGTATAATAATTAAAGTTTATATGAATATAATATAATGCCCATATATCATAAAGTTGTTAGTGGTGTAGTGTTAAGGGATCAAACGATTGAGTGTGTTGTCCTGGGTTCAAATCTAATTATGATCTAATATGCTGAAATTTTTTTCCTTCAAACAATGACCCCACATAATTTATATCCTGGCTCCGTCCCTGATCATCAGCTGTCTTACCTTCATCCATATCTCTATTACTACTATCTTCTACCTTGTTTTGAGTACTTTGATCAAAGAATTGGGTAGATGATTCACCCATCCCCGAGCTACATCTTCTTAGCACTTGCTTTACATGTGTATCATCACGTGTCTTCTTGGGCTGAACATCTGTGGTGGATTGATCTTTCTGTAAGAGACTATTAGCATCTTGAACACTCATCCTTCCCTCATTGCTTTGTGCAACTTTACTGCCCCGCTCAAAACCGACTTCTACATTGTCGTCAACTTCATCACCAGTGTATTTAGAAGGGAATTTTCAAAGTAAGTGACTAAGGCTCTTAATGGCAGTTGCAGGATTACGATGTTAGGACTGTGTAGTTATTACTTAGGAAGTCAAAGGGGTATCTTGACCGTTAGTTGCTATGTAGTTATTATCAAGGAAGTAATTAGTTGGGATATTAATTAGGAAGTCAAAGGGGTATGTTGACTGTTAGTTATTGTGTATTTATTATCATTAATTTTAGGAAAGTTACCGTTCGAGAATAACCAGGAGAATGGTAGGTGAGTGGCTATAAATAAGCTAGGGGGATTGTAAGAAGGGATTATCGAGTAATTGAATGTTTTTTGGCCTCTATGAGGATTTATCAGTAGGAAGTGTACGTGTGCCTTCCTAAGTTCTATCAATTGTTTATCATAATCTACTTAAATTCTATCAAATGGTATCAGAGCCCATTCTTGGGCAGTGAGAGGTTTCAAAAGTAGAAAAAAAATGGAAGTTAGAGAGTCTGTGATTGAGATCCTTAAGAGCATACAACGGGATCTAGAGCTTTTTAGATCAAGCCAGGAAGTAGTGAAAAGACATCAGATGGGAGGGACGATCGACGTAGCGAAGCAAGGGGAGTTAAAGAAAGTGGACCAGGAAGAGTTAAGGGACCCGATTGACATGGAAGCGGGGATAAGTACTTCAATTGTGAAGGAGAAAATTTTCATGGACGAAAGAGGACACAACAATTCAAAATCAAGGGTTCAAGGAAAGGAAGGGAAAGAAGAGGCAGGAGAATGTGGAAGGGAAGAATGGCAAGGGGGAATCGTCTCATTCCCGCTGCTTTGTCCGGGTGGAAGCTGAGAGAAACCAGTCTGAGAAAGGAAAAAGGCAGTGAAAAATTTTAAGGCTGAAGAAGGAGAAGAAGAAAAGGAAGAAAAAGAAAAAGAGGGATGATGATACCGGGGATTGGTGGTGTTCTTGCAGCAACCCGCTGTTCAGAACAACAATTTGTAACCCTAAAATCCTTCCCAAAACATTCGGGGTTTCATCAGCCGCTATCAGACAGCAGCGTATATTCCAGTGATCTGAAGTATGTGGGTGGAAGAAGTCGCACGGAAAATTGAATAAGTCACATAGAAGTTTGGAGAACAAATCGGTTTTTATTCGTGTCAAACGAAGAGCTGGCAGCGAGACGAAGATCCTTGGGAGGCTCTTATCCTTTGGCAGGACAGTCCAACGTCTAATGCGGCATGAGAAGAAGTGGCCGCTATTCAACACCAAATTCTTTCTTTCCAACTTGAGGACAAGGTGGATGTGCGGCAAGGGAGTGATGTTAGGACTGTGTGGTTATTACTTAGGAAGTCAAAGGGGTATATCGACCATTAGTTGCTATGTATTTATTATCAAGTAATTAGTTGGGATATTAATTAAGAAACCAAAGGGGTTTTGCCATTAGTTATTATCGTAATTAATTAGAAGGTCAAAGGGGTATCTTGACCATTAGTCATTGTGTACTTATTACCATTAGTTTTAGGAAAGTTTGTGTTAGAGATTTACCAGGATTATGGTAGGTGGGTGGCTATAAATAAGCTAGAGGGATTGTAAGAAGGGATTATCGAATGGTTGAATGTTTTTTGGCCTCTATGAGGAGTTATTGATAGGAAGTGTACGTGTACCTTGCTAAATTCTATCAATTGTTTATCATAATCTACTTAAATTCTATCACTTTATCTGTATACAACTATGTTTCATTAGAAGACATTCACGCCTCACGCCAATATGCCAGACAATTCCTTTGATGGAAAAGACATGATACTTAGAACAACTTGGAGAACAAATCAGTGCGTAATCTCATCCAAGAATGTAGATAGCGAGCAAATACACATGCTAGAATCAACATAAAAAGAAAAGTGCGGGAAAGCGTATAGACAATGATGGAGAGAGCTACGGAACATGCGGAATGAATGTACCTTTACATCCATCTCGTGAAATGGAGTGTCAATGTCATATACGCGGACCCTGAGAAAATTGTACCAGGAGATCATAAACATTTCCGAATCATTTAGCAAAAATATGTAGATAGGAAGGCAGGACTTACACTAAAGGCTGCACGGTCTCAAAATGATAAGTGACATTGATTTTCTCAATCCACATAGGATCCAAAGAATTCAGAACAACTTCAGTGCGGCCCACCTCATCCAAAGCCCCATCTTGCCTTTTCACATAGATTACTGCCATGGGATCACTCTACAATCAAAACAAGGCCATAAGATGAAGTCCTGCCAGAAGAGACAAGATTTAAAGAATCTCATCAACTAGAAGATCATAACAGCTAATCATGTAACCTAATATATCTACAATTCAATTCCAGGAACACGCTAAGGGATCTTGAGGTTTGTCAGTTAAGGCAGATATCATAAAGACATACATTCTAGAGAGGCCTATACATGACATAATATCGGAATGCTGGACCAAAATAATAAGCCATAAACTCCAATATAATGATTAACTATATGCTAAAGTGAGAATTATTTACCTTGGAGAAGACATCTCTATCGCGCAGTTTCGCAGCAGATACAGATAGCTGTTAAAGTGCAACATCAGGAAAGCACCCAAGCATAAGAAGGATAGAAGAGGAGGAAAAACATAAAAAATGGAAATTTGAAGGAGTTGCACGAGCACCTAGGAAAATTCAGCAAGTTAAGCTAAATAATCTCATTTCATTTGCCAACAAAGAGTCTGAGCCTGCTCGGACCTAAATCGCAATGATCTCGATATACTAAAAATGGCACAATCGGGCCGAAAGATGAGCTCTACTATTGAAGGGACCACTAATACCAAACTGGCAATTGATAAGCGAAAGTCCTAGAGCAGCAACAAAAGAGAAGACGAATGGAATTGCCAAAAAACACGGAGTCAGGGAGAGGGTGAGTTAGAGGAGCTGAAAGACAAAGCCACACACTAAACCTCCAACCATTATCAAATTGTGAAAGATATCAATTCCAGAACAAAAAGAGGTGTGTTTTGCATCAGATAAGCCAGCTCCACTGACAGAAATTTCTTCAAATGAGAGATAGAAAGAGAAGAGAGAACCTCAATCTGAGAAAAGAAGGCGGAGTAGCCACGAGACTTGAGGAAGAGATCCACAGCTTCGTTCGAGGCGCCTGGCGAAGAAAAGGCAGCCTGGCCTCCTCCGACAGCCGCCCTTCCACCAGCCACTTCGGAGCAGCAATTGCCCATCCGTCTCTGTCCACTCCTCCCTCTATCCGTCGTACCGCTTCCTTTACTCCGCACGCCAACCTCAAGCCCCAACGAAGCTTCAAAGGGAGGAGGGGAGAGAGAGATTTTATTCCGGCGTCGAATAATTATTACAAGTAACGCACACTAGCTGTAATAACCGGCGTGCGCAGCTGGCCGGTCGGTCAAACGGGTATTAGTCCTTTTAAAGCCCAAGTCAAAAGACCAAAGCTCTCTCTGTTAAAATACTTCACGCGGGCGGCCCAGATGCAGAGACCGCTCTCCCGGTAAACTCACCTTTTCATTTGGGTCAACAGCCAGTAATTCGACTTTGGTCGGGTGAGCATTTTGACCGTGTAAACTCATGGTGGCCACCGAATCCAAATCTACCCGGAACCGGTGAATCTATCCGGAACCGATTGGAACCGGGCCGGAACTGATTTGGAACTGGAACCGCCTCTTTGCGAATCGAATCCGAATACAAGTTTTGAGATTCGGGACCGAACCGGAACCGGAACTGCCCGGAACCGCCTGGATTCGCGTCGGATTCGGAACCGGTGGAACCGGAACCGGAACCGCCCCGGAACCGGTCAAATTTACCGTTGGTCAAACTAACCGTTGGGAACCGGAACCGGAACCGCCCAGATTCCCAACAGCTCTTTTTTTTTGTGTGTGTAACGGCTCCAAACAAAGCCAAACGGCTATATTGCCCCAAAACCCCTATAAATACACCATTTTATCATCATTCTCACCACACAACTCATCCTACTCTTCCTCTCTCTTATTATTAGTATTTTCTTGTGCAATTAAGTGTTATTAAGCATTCTAGCTACTAAAGTCTCAATACCCACATTAGCTCTCAATTTTCCATTTCCCACATTCTAGCAAAATGCCGAGGAGATCCGGAAAGGAAGTGATGCCTTCTTCCAACCTCCGAATCGATCCAAATTTTCAAGTTGATGAGCAAGACCAAATCGACGAGATGGAATTCGGGTATCATCAACATCAACAACATCCACATTATTCACCTTCATCACTCCCGCAAGGTGGAAGCTATACAATTTCTCAGCACGGATCTACAAACATGGGGGCAACACAACCGGGAATATCACCACCATTTGGTAAGTTTTAATATTAGTTACAACTTATTTTATACAAACTTTAATTTTAATTACATTCTTATCTTAATTATAGTCTAAATCAAATTTTTTTACAATTAAAGGTACATCCTCTACCCCATCCGATGCTCACAATCTTGGTCAAGATGATGATCAAGAAGATGATGATGCCGACAACACCACCGCTCCATCAAAATCGAGACAAGATTCTTGGGTGTGGGCATACTTCACAAAGAAAGAAGATCCGCAAATGCCCGGGACATACAAGCAACATTGCAATATTTGCCACAAAGGACTTGCATGGACGTTGGGCACCGGAACCGAAACCTTTGCAAAACATATGAAGACGCACAAGATCTACAAGGATACGGCGGCAATGGCGGGCGGTACGAGTGGTCAAACTATGCTCACCGGGTTTAACCAACGACAACTCGGTTCAGGTTTTTTTCATTATGATAGAGAAAGAATGATAGATGGCATGGCTAGGTTTATGATTGCTGAACAGTTACCATTTATTTATTTTGGTGAAAGTCCTTACTTTGAAAACTTTGTTTGCACCACATTACAACCACAATATAGTAGAGTGCCTAGGAATACGCTTAAACGTAGAGCTTTTGCACAACATAGTAAAACTAGAAACCAACTTATGGAAATGATGAAAGCATTTGATGGTCGTGTTTCATTAACTAGTGATATGTGGACATCTACTACTAATGAGGCATTTATTTGTGTTACACTTCATTGGATTGATAGTTCTTGGACGCTTCAGAAGCGTATTATTGCTTTTGATATTTTTGATGATGCACATACCGGTTTTAATATTTCTGAGAAAATTATTGAAGTATTATCTGAGTGGAATTTGTTAGACAAGGTATTTTCAATTTCTTTAGATAATGCTTCGAACAATGTTAAGTGTGTAGATTATCTAAAAGCTAATTCGAATCTCATACTCTTGCATGATGGTGATTACTTGCATGTTCGATGTTGTGCTCATGTTGTGAATTTGTGTGTACAAGATGGTTTATCTAACTTGACTTCCACACTAGAGCCGCTTAGGCATGTCATGAGAAAAATTAGAAAATCGGGTCTTGTTAAAAATGAGTACAAAAAAAGTGTGAGGAATCCGGTTTACGTCCTCGTCATTTTGCTCCCGACACCCCCACTAGATGGAACTCCACATATGAATTGTTAGTTAAGACTAAAAACACCAATCCATTTTAACTAGTTTGTATAACACTATGGTTGTTCAACAAAATCAAGAATTAATGGGTGCGGACTTTTGGGTAAAGGCTAATGCCATACATAATGTTTTAAAATGTTTTGACAGTGCAACTAAGGTGTTTTCATTAGTTTATGAACCTAATGTGCATCTTGTCATAAATGAATGCATTAGTATTTTCCATGTCTTGCATGAGAACAAGAATGTTGCTGAGGTTAGTGGTGTTATTTATGATATGATGTCTAAATGGTTTAACTATTTCAATGAATTTCCTTTGATTTATTGTATGGCAACTGTTCTTGATCCTCAAATAAAATTGGATGGTCTAACAAAATTGCTTGATTATTATTATAGTATTGTTCCAGGAGGTCCACCCAATGATGGTTATGTTCAACAATATGTAGAAAAAGTTAATGCAGCCTTGAAAAAGCTACATGATGAGTACACTTCAAAGTACCGTCCGGATGAGCTTTCTTCTGCTAGTGGTAGTGGTTCCTCTTCTAAACCACCACGCGCCGGTAGCAAAAGAAGTACTTTGATTTCTAGTTTTGAAAAGAACAAGATCAGTTCAATCGGGTTCGGGATTTGTACTTATGATGATTACATTAACTTCACTTTTAGTTTTGATGATGATGGTGGTGATATAGATGTTCTTAAGTGGTGGCAAGCACATGAAGGCAAGTTCCCCATCCTTGCAAAGATAGCTCGAGATATACTAGCAATTCCAGCATCAACCGTTGCTTCAGAGTCGGCGTTTAATGCGGGCAAACGAGTGTTGGATGAAAAGAGATCAAGCCTTGCACCGGACTCAATCAAGGTTTGTGTTGAGAAGTATGATTGGGACTTAGCCGAGCTGAGATGCCAAGCACACGCATTGCAATACGAGGGGCAACATGATGATTGGTACGAGATGAATGGGGACAACACCACTTAGGACTTCTATTTTGTATTGTTGTTGTAGAAATATGTGACTACTTCTTCAACCTAGGCAGTGTACCTAATCGTTTTGCGGAATAGTGGATAAGTGGGTTGTCGTACTCTTGGGGACCTCGCTGTGGATAACTGACAGTATATTAAATTGACTGAGAATTCTATAAACAGATTTTATCTTTTTAAGGGAGTGAGATTAACAGTTAAATCATAAGACAATAATAACAACAATTAATTAAAACAGAAAAGAAATAGAAATTGTAAATCTTTTTGGTTTTAAAGAAGCATCCCGGGTTACTCTGCTTACCTATTTTATTTAATCATATTAATATAACTTTCCCACTTTAGCAATAAACTCAAGAATCTTAATTAGTTTATTGACCGTTCCCTGCCTAATAAACCCTGATTAATTTAAACAACAAGCGCAATCCCTTGTTCAAGTCATTAATAAATTAATCGCATTATTAATAATCCCTGTTGGAGATAGATTAACCTATATGGCGAAAAACTCTCGCTTCTAGTCGTTAACCCATTTGACTTCCTGTGTCTAGAACCTTGTCTCAGCACTGCATTTTAACAAAGAACTACAAATATCACTTTAATAATTGTACAAGAGAATTAAAGCGCATTAAGGAGAGGAATCAAAATACTGCTTAGATAAATTATACTGGAAAGCTTATATAACACAATTATATAAAATAAGCTTGCTTCCTAACCCGGGAAGCTAGATTTATTATTCAGACATAATTATAAAAACAAACACAATAAATAAAATAGACAGACAGAACGAAGAAGAACGATGGTACGCGGATACAGATCAGGATATGGACTGGTTTTGTGCAGATCGTCCTCTTCGTTGGCTGTCTGGAAAATAACAGCGTAAGTTTAATGAACTTTGGATGGAAGATTGTGGTGTACTGTGGTCTGTCGTGGTTTGAACGGTGGTGTTTGGATTTTGAGGAAGGGAGTAATTATTTTTTAGCAGAAGACTCGTGCATTTTATAGAAGAAGGAGAAGAAGAGGAAGCTGGAGAAAGAAGAAACAGGCTGGATCACGCGTGACCAAGTTGAGCAAGTTGAGGAGTAGATTGATTGGGGTTGCAGAAGATTGGGGCGGCTGAACGCGTGAAGACTGTCGGGACGTCGACCTTATCTTGTTGTCTGTAGGCGCCGCAAAGAAGGAAGAAGAAAGCGCCGCGAAGAACGAAGAAGAAAACTGTTCGCGTTGGATTTTAGTCACGTCCGCGTGAGCGTCCGCGTGGCTGTCCGCCTAGAACTCACGCGGACGTCACACACGCCCTCGCCTTGCCCGCCGGTCACTTGTTCTATCCGCGTAGCCGTCCGCCCAAGTCTCACGCGGTCACGACAGAGACGTCCGCGTAGCCGTCCGCCCAAGTCTCACGCGGTCACGACAGAGACGTCCGCGTAGCCGTCCGCCCAAGTCTCACGCGGTCACGACAGAGACGTCCGCGTAGCCGTCCGCCCAGCCCCCATGCGGACGCATGTGTGGTCTCTGTGTTCGTGACTTATTTTCTTCCACAAACTTTTACCGGCTCCAGATTCTTCGTTATAAGTCCGTTTTACTCGCCGTTTGTTGCGTTGGAAAGCTTGTGAGATAAACTATTTGATTCCAACACTTTTTCCTGATTTGATACATAAAATATATCAGTCCATATCAAGACATAAATCTTAGGAAAAACGTACGTACTGAAAAATATTATCCTGAAAGTGCACAAGTATAAGGTAAATTAAACCCTTAAATATCTATGTATTTCTCACTATCAAACTCCCCCACACTTATCTTTTGCTTGTCCTCAAGCAAATCTTTCTGACATAATGTTTTAAACGAGTTAAACAGACAATATCAAGTAAGGAGAGCACAGAAGAGGTATTGCCAATCTTTTCAGATTTTAAAAGGGTACTAATAACACTAAATTTTATTAGATATATTTCTCTATTTCTGAGAATAACTCTGAAATCCTACAAAGAAAGGAAGCAGTACCATGAAAATTCTGCTTTTAACCCTGAGCCAATCCACCATTTTTCTTTCACATTTCCTTGACGACAAGGGGCATGAAGTAAAATCTTATTCCATTATACCTTTCAATGCCACATACTCATATCCATAATGACTATTTTTTTTTTATTTTAGTACCAAATGCACAGATACTTCAATTTTGAAGTTCATTTTTCTTTCACCTCAGACTTTTCTCTCCACCCTTGTAGGGCGGTTTTGGGTCTACTATCCCAGATACCGAGTACCTTAGGTAGCCGGGTGATGCCGCACCCTAAGACTTAATAACCGAGTGGACGAGGCCTGTTTAGGATCAGAATATCCTGTTTGGATCAGAGGAGTACCTTGCCTTGTTTCTTTTTCCACCATTTCTTTCCAAATCAAATCCAGGCTCAACGTCAAAACAAAATTCAAATGATAATTTCCTCAGATTTAGCATAGATAAGGAGCAGGCAGAGTAATAATTTTTTTTTGTGTACCCTTTAAACCTGTTAATACCAGCATTACTCCCTCTATGGCTCCTTCTTTGATTATTAATCACTTAACAAATTTAAACACAGTGTCGAAAAGAAAACTTAAGAGCAAGCTTTTGATTACTATCTCTCCCTCCACACTTGAACCAAAGCAATGCCCTCATTACAATAGAATTAAAATAACAGGGCATGCAAACTACCTCGTATGGTCAAAAAGCATGGTAATAAAAGATATTTAAATTTAAAGAGCAAAGTATGGATAGTGTACTCCCTAGAGTTTGGCAGAGTATGTAGTGTAGCTCCCCCACACTTGAGTCAGCTGTCGGAATGTGTAAGATGTTCCTGTAATAATTATTCTAAACAGTCAGAAGAACTCAAGTTAATTCTCCTCGTTCTCTCTCCTCTCTTTTTTTATTTTTTATTTAATAAAACATATAGGAATAATATGAAAAACAAAACATAAAACAAGAAATAGTAGGGAAATAATATTTAACCACTGGGTTGCCTCCCAGTAAGCTGCCCGTATTTATAGTCTTTGGCTAGACTCCCGCTTCGTTATCCTGGATCAAAAATAAAAGTAGACAATACCTTCGCCAGGAAAACGAAGTTAGTAGTTATTAAGAGCAAACCACCTGGATCAAAACAGAACGTTAACTCGGCAAATAAAATAGGAAAATAAATACTCCACAAAACCTGGTGTTTGAGGAGGTATTGCCGGTAACGTAGTTCTAACAGGAGACCAGGTGGTGATGGTTTTTCTTCCTCAAATTGGAGGATGTAAACATCCTCCTCTTGTTGTTGAGGCTTATGGAGGCAGGGTGAGAGTTTATGAGAGACTGGTGGTACGCTTTCTCCTCAGATTCGAGAATATAAATATCCTCTTCTGGTTGATGAGGCTTACACAAAATACCTTCAGCTTTTAATTGCTCCTTTTGTGTTGGGGATGGAGATGGAGGAGAATTGTAACTCTCAGACATTTGCTCCAACTCGGCGTCGGAGAAAAATGTCCTGATAAGTTTCTTTATCTCCTCATCAGAACTTGCAGCTTCATTAATATCTGGCTCGAATCGATCTTCACTCATTGGACTCTCCACTAGAATCTCTTCTAGCGGCTTGGTCTGACTCGGGAAGAATTCGTCTAGCCCTTGTGTAGATTGCTGTTCATTCTGATTAAAGTAGCAGTATCCCAACTGAGCTTCTTTGTACTGTGTATTAGCCTGGTCGACTTCCCACCAATACGGCTCTCGATTTGACTGTTGAGGTGATTGATAATCCTTGACCAACCTTTTATATGAGGACATCTCCTCTTGCATGTGCGTCCATTCCAAATTGATCAACAATCTCTTCACCTCATCGTCGCCGCTCTCCATAATCAGTAACTATCCTACAAAAAACAAAA
This sequence comes from Limonium bicolor, assembly GCA_023374045.1. Classification (NCBI taxonomy): domain Eukaryota; kingdom Viridiplantae; phylum Streptophyta; class Magnoliopsida; order Caryophyllales; family Plumbaginaceae; genus Limonium; species Limonium bicolor. The sequence goes on from CM041780.1 coordinate 112,936,190, forward strand.
ATAAAAATACCAAGTAGAATAGAACTAAAAATAGAAAATAAACATAAAAACAAAATTAACTAAAATAGAAAAACAAATATGAAACACAACAGAGATAAAAGAAAACTGCTAAAATAATATATATATAAAAAAAGTATGTAAAATTACATAAAAATAAAAAGAAAATTAAACAGATATAACAGAAAATTTACACAATTAAAATATTAGCAGAATAATAGAAACAAAATATAACAGAAACAAAAATTAAAGAGAAGCAAAATATATCACAATTTTATAAACAGAAAACAAAGTAAAATTAAAAACTACCAATTAACCTTGCCGGAGGTCCCCGGCAACGGCGCCAAAAACTTGTTGTAGAAATATGTGACTACTTCTTCAACCTAGGCAGTGTACCTAATCGTTTTGCGGAATAGTGGATAAGTGGGTTGTCGTACTCTTGGGGACCTCGCTGTGGATAACTGACAGTATATTAAATTGACTGAGAATTCTATAAACAGATTTTATCTTTTTAAGGGAGTGAGATTAACAGGTAAATCATAAGACAATAATAACAATTAATTAAAATAGAAAAGAAATAGAAATTGTAAATCTTTTTGGTTTAAAGAAGCATCCCGGGTTACTCTGCTTACCTATTTTATTTAATCATATTAATATAACTTTCCCACTTTAGCAATAAACTTAAGAATCTTAATTAGTTTATTGACCGTTCCCTGCCTAATAAACCCTGATTAATTTAAACAACAAGCGCAATCCCTTGTTCAAGTCATTAATAAATTAATCGCATTATTAATAATCCCTGTTGGAGATAGATTAACCTATATGGCGAAAAACTCTCGCTTCTAGTCGTTAACCCATTTGACTTCCTGTGTCTAGAACCTTGTCTCAGCACTGCATTTTAACAAAGAACTACAAATATCACTTTAATAATTGTACAAGAGAATTAAAGCGCATTAAGGAGAGGAATCAAAATACTGCTTAGATAAATTATACTGGAAAGCTTATATAACACAATTATATAAAATAAGCTTGCTTCCTAACCCGGGAAGCTAGATTTATTATTCAGACATAATTATAAAAACAAACACAATAAATAAAATAGACAGACAGAACGAAGAAGAACGATGGTACGCGGATACAGATCAGGATATGGACTGGTTTTGTGCAGATCGTCCTCTTCGTTGGCTGTCTGGAAAATAACAGCGTAAGTTCAATGAACTTTGGATGGAAGATTGTGGTGTACTGTGGTCTGTCGTGGTTTGAACGGTGGTGTTTGGATTTTGAGGAAGGGAGTAATTATTTTTTAGCAGAAGACTCGTGCATTTTATAGAAGAAGGAGAAGAAGAGGAAGCTGGAGAAAGAAGAAACAGGCTGGATCACGCGTGACCAAGTTGAGCAGTTGAGGAGTAGATTGATTGGGGTTGCAGAAGATTGGGGCGGCTGAACGCGTGAAGACTGTCGGGACGTCGACCTTATCTTGTTGTCTGTAGGCGCCGCGAAGAAGGAAGAAGAAAGCGCCGCGAAGAACGAAGAAGAAAACTGTTCGCGTTGGATTTTAGTCACGTCCGCGTGAGCGTCCGCGTGGCTGTCCGCCTAGAACTCACGCGGACGTCACACACGCCCTCGCCTTGCCCGCGGTCACTTGTTCTATCCGGTAGCCGTCGCCCAAGTCTCACGCGGTTCACGACAGAGACGTCCGCGTAGCCGTCCGCCCAAGTCTCAACGCGGTCACGACAGAGACGTCCGCGTAGCCGTCCGCCCAAGTCTCACGCGGCACGACAAAGACGTCAGCGTAGCCGTCCGCCCAGCCCCCATGCGGACGCATGTGTGGTCTCCGCGTGTGTTCGTGATTATTTTCTTCCACAAAACTTTGACCGGCCTAGATTCTTCGTTATAAGTCCGTTTTACTCGCCGTTTGTTGCGTTGGAAAGCTTGTGAGATAAACTTGATTCCAACACTTTTTCCTGTATTTGATACATAAACTTATCAGTCCATATCAAGACATAAATCTTAGGAAAAACGTACGTAAGTGAGAATATTATCCTGAAAGTGCACAAGTATAAGGTAAATTAAACCCTTAAATCTCTATGTATTTCTCACTTATCAATTGTAATCTTTTAGAAGTATTATATTAGTTTCTTTCCATGTAATCTTTTAAGACTTCCAAATTGAAATCATGTAACCTATTAGTAGCTGTACTCTTTTTCCTTATTAGGGTTTCCCAATGGGTTTTTACCTAATAAGGTTTTAACGAGGCAGTGAATCATATAATAAAATCCGCTTTGCTCTTTAATTTTTGCAAATTCAATACAAAATTTAAGTCTTTGGTTCTTACACATTTAAGATTATAAACTTGAGGAATAACCTATCTAGGAGTAAAGTGGACGAAAGAGCAACGTGTGCGCGCAAACGGATCTAAAATCGGAGTTAAACGAAGAAACTAGAGCCGATCGAATCTTTCCAAACCGGTCGGAACCGCCCCGGAACCGGTCGGAACCGATCGGAACCGGAACCGGAACCGCTATGGAACCGGTCGGAACCGTTGATTTGAGCGAATCCGAAGTGAATACAGAGTCCGGAACCGGAACCGCCCCGGAACCGCCTGGAACCGGTTCCGAATCCGAATACACATTTTCCGGAACCGGAACCGGTGGAACCGGAACCGGAACCGGATTCGTGGCCACCATTAGTGTAAACTGAAAAACGGAATGCTGGTCCAACATTCTTTATACATTGTTTGTTTTACGTTTTTAATCACTGTTTTTTTTAAATTTAAACCTATCTTTATATCCCTCTCAGTGATTTCTACAATTATAGGGAGGTATTCTGTTTACTTCGGTTACGTTTGACTCCAAACAAAACCAGTATAAATGCAGCATAAATGACCGTTATGTGTGATATATGTTACTTTAGCTTCATTTATTTGTTTTTACTGTTTGGCTAAAAGAGCATAAATGTCAGCATAAATACCCGCGACATATATTGCTTTTTCGTTTGTGCGCTTTCACTTCCGTTTCTTTTCTCCCTTCGCAATGCAATTATTGTAACTATTGATTAAAAAAAGCTACTTAATTTTATGACATTTTTTACAAGTTACTTTATTTATTACAAATTACACAATACTTCAAATAATTTATAAACATATAGTACTAGCCGAATTTAAAAAAACCACATTAATAATACTAATTTATAATATTATTTATAATACCACATAAATCAATATAAAAACCAATAAATATACATATTTGTTGATATATGAATTAAAATATAAAAAAATATGAATGTATATAAATTTATTAACATACAAAAGTTACAAAAATACAATATATTATTAAAAGTTACAATTTCATTAAATAAATTCACACAATATTATCAAAAAATTTGAAACGCTTGTTCTCTTTTTATTACACTTTTATATTTGTACGAATTATAAAATTATAGAAATGACAATATATTGTTTAGCAGTTGTAATTTGTAATTTAATAATAAAAAATAAATTTTATTGGTTATATAAATATTTTTATTTTCTTTTCTTTCTCATATAGGTTTTTTACTATAAATTAACTACTTATATTAATATATTGTTTGTGAATTTTCCATTTATTTTTACTAACAAAATAAAGTTATGTAGTGTAATATAATAAATTGTAATTGTAATACGAAAACGTTAAACGTACTACATACAACTAACTTAACCAAACATGCTGCATGTATGCCACACTGCCAAACAGCTACATTTATGCCGCGCAAACCTGCCAACAAATATGTTGCATTTATGCCAGCGCAAACCTGCCAACAAATATGTTGCATTTATGCCAGTGCAAACCTGTTGCCTAATATGCTGTAAATATGTTGCCAAAACAGTCATGCCGAACAGAGCCGTCGTCTTTTCTATCTCATCATAAATATTACCTCCTCTATTCTTCCTATGACCCATTCGGTGACAACTTTTAAAAATGAAGGTTATTAATGTGCAGAGTAATTGAGAAACGAATTGTATGTCAAAGTGGGGATAAATGTATAGCTAAAAATTTATTGTTATGTGACAGCAATGGGGATTAACGCTCCTTTTGTGCATAAATGACCAAGATATATTGCTAAAAATTTACTGTTATGTGACAGCGATGGGGATTAGCACCAGGGTATCCTGTACCAACCTCATAAAAATTGCAATCCTGTCAATTGAACATAGCGTTATGGGTTAACCAAAAATCATAGCTAGAATTAGGCTAATTGGGCAATCTGGTTTGACATGGGTCCGCACTAAAATAGTTTTTTAATCTGAATGCGGTTTTACAGAGGTTTGTATAAAGGTTCAAAATCACATTAACGTGGACAGTTACCTATAGCTTATTCTGCTTATTATTAACTTAATGTTCACAGTTTATTAAAAATCACGATATATGTCAGGTGAACAGGCTAGGTGATTTTCTAGCACAGTGCACAGAAATTTAGGAGAAAAGTTTTGAACTATTTTTACCCTTACTTTTCTACAGGGAATATAAGAGTTATAGTGTACTGAGATGTACACGGGTTTGAAGCCCCTTTTGATTGGCCGGTGTACCACGTTGTACACTTGATTGTAGGGATTATGATAAACTTGAGTATAGTGGTACTCATAGATGATTTTGTATAGACCCGTAGAAGCATGATGTATTTTTGAATATACTTTGTAGCACTCGGTAATCAAATGTTGTAGTTTGATGTTGTGGGTTATATTTATGGAAGTTTGGTATATTTCTAGTTTATCAGACCGTTACTATATTAGTTTAGGCCTTGTTAGTCACGTGGGCGGCTAACGGCATTGTATCACCCGCCGATTGTATTTGAGTTTCCGTTGCGATTAGAATGACGACTGAGACGATTAGACGATAATGATAGGATTAGTGATAAAGGTGTTATAAAATGTGGTATCAGAGTGGTACTCCGCCCTGATAGATAGAAATTACCGAGCATAGTGATCACCGAGTTAGGAATACAACCCGTTTCTCAACGGAAAAGTAGAGACTTGAGCTTTGAGCTCCGCACTCATTACGGAATTACTTTAACGTCTGAACGGACGATACCATCGTTTAAACCCGAGACCTTGTGGCCACAGTACCTAATATAAATCATTATTTATTTAGATGTTAGGAAGAGGCCGTGGCCGAGGCCGTGGCCGAGGAAGTAGAGAGTCTACTGAGGAGCCCGACACCCAGATGATAGCTGAGATCATTGCCGCTACGGTAGCACAGATGCTACCTCAAGTGATTACGGCCATGCAGCAAGCTCCACCACCTCCGCCACTGCCTGGTGCACACCCACCCCCACCACCCAGAGAAGTGAATTAGGTGAAGAGCGTCGCTGATCTACAACCTCCATGCTTTAGGGGCGAGAGCAACCCAGCTAAGCTCAAGGCTTATATCTCCGAGATGGAGATGGCCTTCGAGACCCTTGAGGCTCCTGCTAGAGTGAGGGTGAGGATAGCTGTGTACTATCTGAAAGACACGGCTATGGATTAGTGGAAGCTCATTAAGAACGACTTCATTATAGACCCTACCTTCGATTGGGAGGCCTACACCGCACTCCTCCAAGCTAAGTACTACCCAGAGCATGTAAAGATGAAGAAGCGTCTAGAGCTTGATGTGTTGAAGATGACAGATAAGATGACCATCGATCAATACTGCACTGCTTTCAATTCCATCCTACTATTGCTACCTGACCTTGGGTATACCGGTCATGTCTTGATCGACCGCTTCTATGGCGGATTGAGCCATCGCCTCCAGTATGGCACGGAGTACACCCGGTTTACCTCGCTCCAAGTAAACATTGGTTTGCATCCTTAGTGCCGTTGTCAATATAAATTAATACCTTAATGCGCAAAGAATAGCGTCTAACCTCCGATTACTTCAGGAGTGATACCATGTTGCATCTCGAGTAGAGATCACCGTCCACCTAAGGGGCGAAGAGCAAGCACTCAAGCGCAAGACTAGCAGTAAGAGTACTGGCCCTGATAAGCAGGTTCAGGGCAAGGGCTGGAGAAGGAAGAAAGGGAAGTACTCCCACCAGGCCCAGAAGAATACCCCCTGAGTGGGCAGTGCCCAGAATGAGAAGGGCAAGGCAGCTGAGCCACTACAGCTTGCCTACTCTGCACCGATGGCTGCAAAGCCGCTAAAATCTCACCCGTCTAAGGGTAAGAACCTGAATTAAATTTGCACACTTGTGAAATTAATACTAGCACACCAAACTTTGCTAACTCCAAAGGCTACAGGTTCTGGTTCCGACTCGGGTAGGGGCAATGATGGTCGTGCTTAAAGCTGCCGGTACTGCAAGAATGACCACCCCGACATAAATTTCCAGGGAAAGGAAGTCCAGTGCTACAACTGCGGCAAGATGGGACACCGTTCCTTTGAGTGCCCAACCAACCCGAAGCCTAGGGGTAACAACCAGGGCTACAAGCAGAGAAAGGGCAAGGAAGTTGCATCCGGAGATGCTCAGACCCAGCAGACCACGCAGGGACAAGGGTCCCGAGGTGCTCAGAAGGGTGCACCACAGAGGCAGCCCGCCTTGCACATCATAGACCGCTCAGACGGAACTGGTGTGAAGACCGGTCTAGGTACCACTAAATACCTTTAATTCTTGAGAGCATGCTATAATATTAATTACCCGCATGGGTGAATGACATAGTAATTAAAGTATGAATTAGAGCATGAATTGATGAAATACCCCGAATAATTAACAGTTTAAATTTGTGAAGGTTAAATTAAATTATGAGTAACCATGATGATCATACAAAAAAATATATATACATAGTAAATAATAATAACATCGTATGTGCGTACCGGTACGCGTTACGCAAATATAAGCTCATATAACTGCACACTTCTAAACCGAAAACGCAAATATAGTCGCACAAAATAAAGACACGTGTATATATACGACCAATGTTATATATAAGTAACGACATGACGTATTAATACCGTCACATACACGTACATATATGTAACGTTACGAAAATTACAACGTGACATAATAGCATAATTATATGCATAGTTATATATATAACTAATAATGCAACAAAATAAAGTAGTCGCGTATGAAATTAAAAACACGACATATTATATAGTCGCACATATATACTAATGGGCATGTATATAACTAATACAAAAAAAGAGCTAGTGCGCTCCCGCCGGGGTTCGAACCCGGTACCTCTCGTACCCCTCTCGAACGATTTAACCAGATGAGCTATGCCCAAATTCGATAACAAATGCCAACCTAATTAAACTAGTATCGAGACCACTGAAGTAATTGCAAATAACAAAAGAAAATCCCTCCGCTGATTCCTTTTTAGGCGTGCGATCATCGAGCCACAATCATCAGAGATTGTCCTCCACTAATTCTACATTCACGGACTCTTATGCCATGTCCCCTGCATGCTAATCATCCCCTGTTGAACACGAGAATTCCCACACCCATTTGCACCAGAGCCTCACCATTTCTGCATATGTGGAGATCATCGGTTATCAAGCCCACGCAACCCCTTACATCTTCTTCCACCCGAGTATCACCCTCTGGATGGGTCGCACGTTACAGTCACTCCATTCTTCACTAGCTCATATGGTCTCTCGCCATGCGCAAGTCCAGAGAAGGAGCTCTCACCTTTTCCACCATGGCTGAGCTTGTTCGACACTGGCCTGGTGCTGCGAACCTTGGAGACGGCAAGAGACCTGCTTCATGCCCCTGATTCTTCACGAACAGAAACATCTACATTGTTACTTGCACTTCAACTCACGGTGAGACCATAAAATAAACCTTGCTGCAAGTCTCTCTTTCTGTTTCATTGTTTTCATTTCTGATGTCCGAGACTCTACAAGGTTACTCACCCAAAACGCTTATTCCTCTCCTGCGTGAACTTCCATGCAGATCCCTATCCTTGTTTAAAAAGAAACCCCAGAGTAAAAGCTACCGATTCGCTGCTGAAGCACAACCTAAAGTTATCCAGGGCTTGGGAGTTCACGCCTGTGCCCAGAATCAGCCAAGGGAAAACAACTAAGCTACTGAGCGGTGAGCTACCCTTAAACTGATCTCATAAATAGAAAGCAAAGAAGGACAAAATCTGTGAGATGTTAAACCTGATAGCAATGGGCTAGAACTGACAAAAAGAAGAAAAAAAACTGTTAAGCGGTAGCTGTTAAGCCTGTCGAACTCTGTAGCATTGTCCTCAGTACCATAGCTGTCCTAGAGTACTAAAGAGGTGGGTGTGGATTTATTAATGAGATTAAACCACAGCTAAACGTATAGGCAGGTTAGTAAACACCCTGGAAGCATCAAGAAAGAAATAAGATCAAGGAATGAAAAGAAAACAAATCGAAGAAAGTCATCTGTTTCAGTTTCCTTTCACTTCAGTATTTAAAACATTTTAGTGGTATTAGCAGTTTTGCCTTGGATCTGCTTTGAGAGTCAAAACTGTATTAAGATACATAACTGAACAGCTAGACAACCTAGGGGAGATAGCTGGCATGCCAAAACAGAAGTTGGAATTGGGATCTCAGAGTAGTTTCCAGGCTCTAAAAATTTACATTCTTCTCGGTATTAACTTCCTGAAGCAATCTAATTGTAGTATTAGCTGAGTGACCAAGGCAAAAGCTTATTGAACCGTGGGGATAGGTGTAAACAAACTGGAAACAGATTAGAGATAAGAAAAGTAGACAGAGGGGAAAGAAATGTAACAGTTTCATGTTCACCTGAGAACTTGAATCTGTATAACTTTGTTACAGAGAAGTAATAAGCAGTGGTAGTGTTAGATCATGAACTGAAAACCTAGCTAGTACACTAGACTATGGGTAATTAAGCGGGGGATGTTATTGACATCAGTTATCCCATGAGTAAAAAAAAAAAAGAAACAGTTAGCAACTTAGGAAGAAAAGATGGAAGTAAAACTATCAGGTGGATGCTTCAGTTCTGTTTGTTTTTCAGTTTTCAAGTTTTAGTTTTAGGTGGCAGTTCCTTGTTGCAGTGTACTGGCGTATCAGTACAGCATTGCTGGGGTTGTTTTTGAGTTTAAAATATTGCTAAACCACTTAACTAAGTAGGTGAGTGCTTGATGCTAGATCAGAAGTCAGATCAGTGACAAAAGAAATGTATAGTTTCTTTTTCAGTGCTCTGCAATAGTCACTTGTTTGAGAGTGGTTTTTCAGAGCTGCTGCTCAAGTTGTGTCGATCTGTTTTTGAGAGCAAAACTATGACAAACACATAACTAAGTGAATAAGTGCTTTATGATAAATCGAGATCAAACTCATAAACAAACAGGGAAGAACATGGAAGAGAGGTTGTTGGGTGCATTAGTTTCAGTAATTCAGCTTTCGGTATGTTTGTTCTCTGTATAAACAAATTTCAGAGGGATTAGAGAAGCTATAGTGGCTTGATAATGGGTCTACAATATCGCTAACATACTGAACTAAGTGGTTGTGTACATTTGGAAGATTGGGAGTGAGTAAGTAAGTAAAGACTGGAGTTAAATGAATTAAAATTCAGAACCCGTTTCAGTTTCTTCCAGTTTTCACAGCATCAGTATTGGACTTTCCAGTAACTTTAGACAAGGATGTCTTGGTGCAGAGTGGATTTATCGTGAGTTATTAGCAAGGTGAAATTGATAAAAGAAAGAAATTAATACTCAAAATATCTGTCGGGCTGCAAATTAAAACCCGGTCGTAGTAGTACAGAAGATAGAAGCGGCCGGGGTCAAACCGTGGGACTTATAGCGAGCTAAAATAGTTCCTAAGCTTGTCACAAAAGGGGGGAGTTAATTGACTTGTTTTAGAGAAAAATATTAAGCAGATTAAAACTGAGTGCAGATGAATTAAATGGAACTCCGGGTTCAGGTTTTATATAATCTGATTAATTATGCTATCTCTACCGGTTTAATATATTAGTTTGGCAAAATTCCTGTTATTATCCTAAGGACTAAGTCATAGACCCTTAAGAACTCGTTTACCAGAAAATGCTCGGTCTAATCAAGGTTCGAGCAATACTATGTAAACGGACGTTAAATTCGAGGAATTATAATTGCATCTGAAAATACTAACTATTAAATCATAATAAGCTTTCTCCAGATTTACGGCTTAAATAACCTGTCTATTTATCACCTGGTCTGATCAAAATAGACTTAGGAAAGCATTTTAATAAATTCATGTAATTTATTAAAATGGTGAGAGAAGTCCTTTAAGCGTAACAAACTGTATTTATTTTAACCGGTAGAAATATTGATTACATAATTAAACAAACCATAATTAAAAACCTTGCCCGGAGCAAATCCTCCTTAGCCAGACATATTAACTGGTAATAAATCTGACAGAGGTTGGACGTAATAACAGCACGGAGACGTGAATAGTGAATGGAGAAATGAAGAGAATGAAGAGTGGAACATGTACGTAGGTTATTGTAAGTGAAGTGGGTGAATTTGAGAATTAGAGAACTGAGGTATGAATAGAGTGTTGAGATGTACGTGAGTGTTTTACTAGAAGAGAATGAGATGAGGTGAGTGTGAGTGATTTTCTGGTTTTCTCCGTGCACTGGTATAAGGTTGCAGTGGATGGTTATTTATAGAAGAAAGGAAGACTACGTAGAAGACTTGCAGTTGATTGCCTCTGTTGATTTCTTCACTGATTGAAGCATTGATTGCTTCATTTATTGCAGGGGACAGGAGCTGGAGACGCGTGAGCGAAATAAGGTAGGCGACGGCGGGGTAGATAGATAAGGCGAGTTGCAGAGTCGCGCGAAGAAGAAAACTATGTTCGGGCGCGATTTTACTCTTGTCCGCCTGTGGAACCGCCTCAAAACAAGGCGGTTTGTGTGTTGTCCGCCTCTGTCCGCCTCTGGTGTCCGCCTCTGTTCCGCCTCTGGTGTCCGCCTCTGTTGGGGGCGGTTGCAATGCTGTTGTAGTGCTGACCGTGACTTATTCCTTCTACGAACTTCGACCGGCTCTAGATTCTTCGTTTGGACTCTGTTTTCTGAGCCGTTTGCGTCTATGCGTTCGTCTCTTCGTCTACTTCACTCCCGGCTTGGTTTTCCTCATGTTCAACCAATAATTTTGTGAGATAAATAATAAAACATAAACTAGAGGAAAATCAACTGAAGTGGAGAAATGAGCAAGAAAAGTGCTAATATTATACATGAAATACACCTATAAAACATGCTCATTTGGACACTCATCACACCCCCACACTTATCTTTTTGCTTGTCCTCAAGTAAAACCATGTACCTAAGCAAGTAGGAAATGCTCAATACTAACAAATATTATTATGAAGGGTAGGATAAAAAAGTCAATAGTTCATGATCTTTATAACTTATTGAGGAGTGTGAAAAATTATCTGCTGGTGGCATAGGTGTGCTCAGGGTAAAAACAAAATATAGAGTTTCGGGGTATGATCTAAGGTACTTCAATGTTTCTTTTGTTTTAGGTGACTCCGAGAACTTTTACCATGGCCAACTTCTCTCAAGAATGGGCATTGAGGAGAAAATAAAAGGAAGAAAAGATTTATGCATTTGCTTCTCTTTTGCATAAGGGATGAGTAAATGTAGGCTTAATGCCTTTGTATTCAAGAACGCTCATCTCTCTTTGTTGGTTACCAATGGTGTCTCGGAAGTCCCTTATTTTTTTTGTATTCTTCTTCTTTTTAACAGAGAAGCACCCTTAGCAATCCCTAAGAGAGAAGACAGAAAGAAACCCTGAGCAATAAAATCCAACCATTTGCAGATTATTTGGTCACACCGCATAAAAATGCTCCTTAAAAGTAATCAAATGTAAAATTTTTAAAAATTTGTACCCTTTATCCCACAATTCATAATAGTATTTGTTTTTAAAGAGAACAACCTACATTAGCAAGGTACATAATTCAATTTTTGAACAAATGCGAGGTAAGCAGAAGATAAGCAGAGAGACTTAACAATTCTAAGCATTTAGATGACCTGAAAAGGCTCTTCCCCCACACTTAAGCTTAAGCAATGCCCTCATTGCGTAGATGAACTAAAATTAATAAGGCATGCAATTAGTAAAGGAAAGAGTGTACTCCCCAGATTTCGTAGAGTGTGTAGAGCTCCCCCACACTTGAGTGTTGCTGTGGAATGTCATGAATTAACCTGTAAAGAATATTCTACACAGCGAGAAGAACTCAAGTGAAGCCTGCATTTTATTATAACAAATAAAAGGGAAATATAGTGAAAAAAAGAAAACAACATTAAATTAAAGGAAAGGCAAAAGATAGATAGTGGGTTGCCTCCCACCGAGCTGCCCGGGTTTAACGTCTCTAGCTAGACGTATTTGACCAAGTTTTAGTTTGGAGAAGAGTTCGAGGGCGAATTGTCCCGCTGTTCTTGGACAAAATAAGTTGCAGATATGTCAGTTGAAATATTAGAATGAGAATTATACCTTTTAAGACGTGCCCCGTTGACCTTGAAAGTTTCGCCTTGTTTGTTCTGGAGTTCAAAGGCACCGTACGGGGTCACACTAACAATTTGAAAAGGGCCGGCCCAATGTGACTTGAGCTTCCCAGGGAAAATCCTTAATCGGAGTTATATAAGAGAACCCAATCACCAATTTCGAAGTCCTTCTTGAGGATCATCCTGTCGTGGAACTTTTTGGTGCGCTCTTTATAGATCTTAGCATTCTGGTAAGCCTGATCTCGCAGCTCTTCTAATTCGGTAAGTTGGAATTTTCTTCTCTCCTGCAGAAGTCATGTCAAAGTTTAGGGCTTTGATTGCCCAGTATGCTTTATGCTCCATCTCTACAGGAAGGTGGCATGCTTTTCCATAGACCAGCTTAAAAGGAGACATCCCGATGGGAGTCTTGAAGGCAGTGCGGTAAGCCCAAAGCGCATCATCCAGTTTAAGTGCCCAATCTTTTCTCGATGAGTTAACCGTCTTCTGAAGGATCCATTTTAACTCTCGGTTGGAAACTTCTGCTTGGCCGTTTGTCTGGGGGTGATAAGGTAAAGCTACCTTGTGACGTACCCCGTACTTAACCATAAGTGCTTCGAATAAACGGTTGCAGAAGTGAGTTCCTCCATCACTAATAATAATTCTGGGCACGCCGAAACGGGTAAAGATGTGCTTTTTGAGGAACCTGGTTACTGTCTTTGCATCGGCATGATGACACGGAATAGCTTCTACCCTTTGACACATAATCAACTGCCACTAGAACATATTCGTGGCCCTGCGAGGAAGGGAACGGTCCCATGAAATCAATGCCCCAACAATCAAAGAGCTCTACTTCTAGTATCCCTTGTTGCGGCATCTCATGTCTCCTGGATGTGTTACCCATTTTCTGACAATTATCACATTGTTTGCAGAATTGGTACACATCTTTATGAAGGGTTGGCCAATAAAAACCTGAGGCCAGGATCTTAGCAGCGGTCCTCGTGGGTCCATGGTGACCTCCGGCTTCCCGAGAATGACAAAAGTGAATGACGCTCGAAACCTCTTCTTCCGGGAGACATCGTCGAATAACCCATCAGCACTAACTCGGAACAAGTACGGGTCCTCCCAGAAATAATGCCTCGAGTCAGAAAGAATTTCTTCTTCTGGGAGTAGGAAAAATCGTAGGGTACTGTTCCTGAGACTAAATAATTGGCCAGGTCTGCGTACCATGGCTCCTGTACTTTAGTGATGGAGAAGACAGTCTTCGGGGAAGAATTCGTTGATGGGCACACTATCCGTAGGAGTCACCAACCTAGAGAGATGGTCAGCGACGACATTCAGTTTCCCGCTCTTATCTTTGACTTCGATGTCAAACTCTTGAAGTAGAAGAATCCAGCGCAATAAGCGAGGCTTGGCTTCTTGTTTTGTGAATAAGTATTTGAGAGCGGAGTGGTCTGTATGCACGATGACCTTGCTTCTCCACAAGTACGATCTGAACTTATCGAGGGAGAAAACTATAGCCAAAAGTTCTTTTTCGGTGGTCGTATAGTTTTTCTGGCGTCGTTCAGTGTTCTGCTAGCATAGCGATCACTCTCAAGATTTTCTCTTTTTTCTGGCAAAGAGCTGCCCCCACGGCGTAGTCACTTGCGTCACACATGATCTCAAAAGGAAGAGACCAATCAGGTGGTATGACAACAGGTGCTGACACCAATTTTTGTGTTATGGTTTGGAAAGCAGCTGAACACCTTTCATCAAAATGAAACGGGGCATCTTTCTGTAGCAGGTCGGTCAATGGTTTGCTGATTTTGGAGAAGTCCTGAATAAACCGCCGATAAAATCCTGCATGCCCTAGAAATGCTCGTATATCTCGAACTGTAGTTGGTGCTGGTAATTTCTCGATAACTTCTACCTTGGCTTTATCCACCTCTATCCCTTTTGCTGATATTTTATGTCCAAGGACGATCCCGTCCTTAACCATAAAATGACATTTCTCCCAGTTTAAGACGAGATTCGTATCCTCACACCGTCTCAGGATCAAATCTAGTTGTGCCAAGCATTTGTCGAAACTAGAGCCATAGACTGAGAAGTCGTCCATAAAGACTTCTATGCTCTGCTCGATGAAGTCAGCAAATATTGCTTGCATACATCTCTGGAAGGTAGCAGGGGCGTTGCATAGACCGAAAGGCATTCGTCGGTATGCAAAGGTACCGTAAGGACAAGTGAAGGTTGTCTTGTCCTGGTCCTCAGGTGCGATTGGTATTTGAAAATAACCCGAGAACCCATCTAGAAAACAGTAGTACTCTTGCCCTGCTAGTCGTTCCAACATCTGGTCGATAAAGGGGAGAGGGAAATGATCCTTTCTGGTTGCCAAGTTCAAACGCCGATAGTCAATACACATGCGCCATCCTGTGATCTTTCTTTGAGGGATAGTCTCTCCCTTTTCATTAATAACAGCTTCGATGCCCCCCTTCTTAGGGACAACTTGAACAGGACTGACCCATGGACTGTCAGAAATTGGATAAATGATGTCTGCGTCAAGGAGTTTCAGAACCTCCTTTCGAACTACCTCCTTGAGGTTAGGGTTTAGCCGGCGCTGAGGTTGCCTGATAGGTTTGAAGTTTTCCTCCATGTAAATATGGTGCGTGCAATAGGAGGGATCAATTCCTTTGATATCAGCGATAGTCCACCCGATTGCTGTCTTGTGCTTCTTTAGTACCTCGAGTAACCTCGTTTCCTCCCCGAAATTCAGAGAAGAGGAAATAATGACAGGTAAACGGTCATTTTCGGCTAGAAAAGCATACTTGAGGTTAGAGGGTATTTCTTTTAGCTCGAGTTCAGGTGGTTGTTCCACTGATGGAATTGATTTTTGAGGTTTTCTGTCGAGTTCTTCGATTGGTGGCCGGAACGATTGATAACCAGCCCTTCCTTTCTCTACGTACGCCAGCATGGTGTTAACTTCAGGATCCTCCACCTTTTCTTCTAGAGAAGTAAATAATACTCGCTCTAGCGGTTCAGTTTCAGCTTCCTGGATGGAAGATGGAGAATACATGTCCTCGTCTGTAGCAAAATCGCCCTCCTCCTCCTCATCATCTGTGAATTCCACTGTCTTAGCATGAGGAGAAAAGTTTGAGCTTTTCTTCATCATTTTCTGCATGTCGAATTCAATCGTTTCATCCTCGTACCGAAGAGTGATTTTCCCGTCGTGGACGTCAATGATAGCTTTGGCGGTACTTAGAAACGGCCGACCTAGAATCAGGGGAACCTCGACATCGTCATCCATTTCTAGAATGACGAAATCAGCTGGAAAGATGAAGCGAGATACTCCAACTACCAAATCCCGGACTATGCCCATGGGCTTGATCTCTGATCTGTCTGCTAGTTGGAGTTTAAAAGGAACCGGTTGCATTTCTCCTCCTTTAACTTTCAAGAAGGTGGCATATGGCATGATATTAATGCTGGCTCCTAGGTCGCATAGACCACTTCCACAGTCCACCCCACCTATAAAGCACGGGATCACGGGATTTCCCGGATCTGTTTGTTTGGGGGGAAGTGCTCGAAGAAGGGCTGCAGAGCACTCCTCTGTCAGGTGCACTGTCTCTTTTCCAGGTTTCTTTTTTCTTCTTTTTAAGAGATCCTTTAGAAATTTTGCGTAGTTAGGCATCTCTTGCAAGGCATCGAGTATAGGTATGTCGAGAGTCAGTTTCTTGAAAATGCTCAAGAATTTGGAGAACTGCTCATCTAGGTGTTTCTTTTTCATTCTGTTCGGAAATGGGAGTTCATTGTTTTTATGAGTGGAAGTTGGGATGTCGATGGTAATTCGAGATGGAGGTGGAGTAACAGGAGTAGGAATTTGAATTTCTGAGGGAGGTGAAGTTGGTTTGGTAGTTTCATCAACATTGATATAGGAATCTTCAAGATTTTCTTTTTCTTTTCCTTTACTGGTGGCAAGTTCCCTTCCACTCCTTAAAGAGACTGCACACAAGTTTGTTGATTGTAATGTGCCATCGTCTATAAAGACTGAATTTGCTTGTTCCTTCGGATTGGGATTTGTCTGTGAAGGGAATTGACCAGGTGGTCTTTGTTGAGTGAGTAGCTGTTGGATCTGAGATTGCAAGGCTTTTATCTTTGCGCAGAGCTGCGACCTCTTCTTGCGTATCTCGTGATTTACCCATCATCGCTTTGAACATCTCTTGCATTGAGACATTTCAGACTCAGGATTCGAAGGAGGTGGAGCTGGTCGGCTCGATGAAGCTTCATTGCCATAGGGCTGTTGTTGATATTGCCTTGGGCCTCCTTGGAAATTGGATTGAGGTCTGTAATTTTGGGATGTTTGTAGGGTATGTGGGTTCTGGATATTTCCGGTGTTTGAGTAGCTAAGATTGGATTGCATGTTACGTTGCCATGGTTGTCTGTATCCTGAATTGTTGGTGATGTAGTTTGCTTCCTCCGCTGCTTTCATTTCTTGTAGTTGGGGGCATTGATCGTAATCATGAGGCCCGCAACATTGCGTACAAGAAATTGTTGGTGACGTTTGAGATTGAGGAGCATAGCCTGGAGGGGTAGTAGGTGGTCGGGAAATCATCGACTTAGCTTGCTGAGGGAAGGAATTCATAGCCATCTGTTCAACCACTTTCTGCAAAGTACTGACTTTTGTTGCCTGCTGAGCATTGCTTTCCATGAGTTGCTCATGGCTTCTCATGAGCTGGTCGAACTTGTTATCACTCTCCCCAACATGATATAATCCTGGAGTACCGCTCCTTGATCC
Organism: Limonium bicolor; assembly: GCA_023374045.1. Classification (NCBI taxonomy): domain Eukaryota; kingdom Viridiplantae; phylum Streptophyta; class Magnoliopsida; order Caryophyllales; family Plumbaginaceae; genus Limonium; species Limonium bicolor. Next base: position 112,953,345 of record CM041780.1, read on the forward strand.
ACCGGAGGCCCAGTCTCTGATTTCCTCACAGAGAGATTCCATGCTGTTCAGAAATTGTGCTCCCGGCTTTTTCAGAATGTCAGCCCCTAACGAAGATAACACCATTGTTCTGCATGGACCGATCAAGCCCTTGTAGAACAATTGTGATACTTGTTCCTTCGTCAGACCGTGGTGAGGACAAGTGAGTAATAGACCTTTGAAACGGTCCCAAGTTTCACAAATATTCTCCGACCCTGGTTGCTTGAAATTATAAATTTCAGCAATCATCTCCAAAGTTCGGCTCGGGGGTAGGAATTTGTCATAGAACTTGGTGGCCATGTCGTCCCAGGTACCAATGGTACTCGGTGTTAGGCTATGATACCACTTGCTCGTGTTTCCCGTCAGGCTGTGTGGGAATAACGACAATCTTGCATATTGAAGTACTGTTTCGGTTGCAGTAAGACTATTGGCATGTTGCAAGAATTTTGTAACATGTAACAGGGCTTCGTCTGGACTGGTGCCATCAAACATGCCCAACTCCTTCACACATCGAATCTGATGATATGGCTTCAGCTTCTGCCACTCATCGTATTCAGATGGGCTGAGGTGAGGAAGGATGATAGCAGGCTGTTGTCCTTGGTTAGACGGCCTGTTGATATTTCGAACCGTTGCTGGTGTAGCTGCCATGTTAGCTTCCGGGTCAGAATCTATCACTGTGGTGGTATTTTGTTGAGTTCGTCTCTGCCTGAGATTGCGCAGAAAGGTTCTCTCGATCTCTGGATTATAACCAACCGTGTGATTATTGATATTTTCTGGGTAGCTGTGTGACCTGGTAAAAGGCATTCACTACTCAAAACAGAGAAAAGAACTGGTTATACGTTAGAATAATAAAAATGTTAGGAATTAGTAGACAGAAATTTAAAGTTAGTAGTTAGAGACAATGGAAAGAAATGACAATGGAACGAAATGACAATGGAACGAAATGACAGAAATAAATAACAATAATATTAACAAGTTAGTAGTCAGATGTCCAAGTCAGATCAGAAGTTAGATGTCCAATGTCCAAATCAGATGTCCGAGGTTATATGTCCAAAATTGGATTAACAGTTTTTTTTTTAAATTTTTTTACTTTATTAACAGATTATTATAATATAACAGGTGAATTAACCGGGGCTTAGGGACTAGATTAAATCAAGTCCCCGGCAACGGCGCCATTTTGCAGAGTGGATTTATCGTGAGTTATTAGCAAGGTGAAATTGATAAAAGAAAGAAATTAATACTCAAAATATCCGTCGGGCTGCAAATTAAAACCCGGTCGTAGTAGTACAGAAGAAGCGGCCGGGGTCAAACCGTGGGACTTATAGCGAGCTAAAATAGTTCCTAAGCTTGTCACAAAAAGGGGGGAGTTAATTGACTTGTTTTAGAGAAAAATATTAAGCAGATTAGAAAACTGAGTGCAGATGAATTATATGGAACTCCGGGTTCAGGTTTTATATAATCTGATTAATTATGCTATCTCTACGGTTTAATATATTAGTTTGGCAAAATTCCTGTTATTATCCTAAGGACTAAGTCATAGACCCTTAAGAACTCGTTTACCAGAAAATGCTCGGTCTAATCAAGGTTCGAGCAATACTATGTAAACGGACGTTAAATTCGAGGAATTATAATTGCATCTGAAAATACTAACCTATTAAATCATAATAAGCTTTCTCCAGATTTACGGCTTAAATAACCTGTCTATTTATCACCTGGTCTGATCAAAATAGACTTAGGAAAGCATTTTAATAAATTCATGTAATTTATTAAAATGGTGAGAGAAGTCCTTTAAGCGTAACAAACTGTATTTATTTTAACTGGTAGAAATATTGATTACATAATTAAACAAACCATAATTAAAAACCGTGCCCGGAGCAAATCCTCCTTAGCCAGACATATTAACTGGTAATAAATCTGACAGAGGTTGGACGTAATAACAGCACGGAGATGTGAATAGTGAATGGAGAAATGAAGAGAATGAAGAGTGGAACATGTACGTAGGTTATTGTAAGTGAAGTGGGTGAATTTGAGAATTAGAGAACTGAGGTATGAATATAGTGTTGAGATGTACGTGAGTGTTTTACTGGAAGAGAATGAGATGAGGTGAGTGTGAGTGATTTTCTGGTTTTCTCCGTGCACTGGTATAAGGTTGCAGTGGATGGTTATTTATAGAAGAAAGGAAGACTACGTAGAAGACTTGCAGTTGATTGCCTCTGTTGATTTCTTCACTGATTGAAGCATTGATTGCTTCATTTATTGCAGGGGACAGGAGCTGGAGACGTGTGAGCGAAATAAGGTAGGCGACGGTGGGGTAGATAGATAAGGCGAGTTGCAGAGTCGCGCGAAGAAGAAAACTATGTTCGGGCGCGATTTTACTCTTGTCCGCCTGTGGAACCGCCTCAAAACAAGGCGGTTTGTGTGTTGTCCGCCTCTGGTCCGCCTCTGGTGTCCGCCTCTGTTCCGCCTCTGGTGTCCGCCTCTGTTGGGGGCGGTTGCAATGCTGTTGTAGTGCTGACCGTGACTTATTCCTTCTACGAACTTCGACCGGCTCTAGATTCTTCATTTGGACTCTGTTTTCTGAGCCGTTTGCGTCTATGCGTTCGTCTCTTCGTCTACTTCACTCCCGGCTTGGTTTTTATCATGTTCAACCAATAATTTTGTGAGATAAATAATAAAACATAAACTAGAGGAAAATCAACTGAAGTGGAGAAATGAGCAAGAAAAGTGCTAATATTATACATGAAATACACCTATAAAACATGCTCATTTGGACACTCATCACTTGGGTCTGTTTTTTTAAAGCTTAAACGGTATTAAAGCATTGAACTAATGGCTAAACAACTTGGGGGATGGGAAGTCAAACTTGTGAACCAAAAAGGAAAGAAAATAAAAAAAAATAGCAGATTTTATGATCCAGTTTTTCAGTTCCTCCTGAAAATTTAAGTTTCTGTATAAACTTGCTACAGAAGGCTTATAAGGGATTGTATTAGTTGTTAAGGATCCTAAAAACACCACTAACACACTTGAAGGAGGTTATAGATACTTGGGGAGAAAATTGGAAGTCAGCGTAACAACCTAACTGAGGGAATAAAGTAGGAGTGCACAAGTGTTGCTTTCAGATTTCGGTATAAGTTGAAGCTTCTGTATAGCTGATTCATAGGGGTGTTATGAGTGTGATACTAGTTTGATGATGAACCCAAAACCCTTCTCATGCATCTAGACAAGTCTATGAAACATGTGAGAAGGATAAACATCAGTTGTTACATTAAGAGGGAAGCTAGATAAGGTAATACATGGGAGTTGTGTTGCAGATTTGGAAACTTTTGGGTATCAGTATAAACAAATTTTATGGGCATCTTAAGGACTATGTTACTATCATAATAAGCCTAAAACAAGGCTAACCTTTTTAGCTAAGGTAGGAACACACCTTAGGCAAATCAAAATCCATCTTAGATAAACTATTTCATGTTATGCCTATAATGCTCTAAAACATTAGTTAAAGAGAGAACTTTGTTAACGTGTAAAACGTCAATGTAAATGCCCCAGGAGTAAGATAAACCTAAGGTTAATACTTGGAAAGTTTCTAAGGATTAATATAAACTGAGCATTTAGAGATTCACCTAGGGGATTGCGCATGCTAGCATAAAATAATCTAGCACAATGCCACAACGGTTGTGCATAAAATCATAAACTGACAAGCTGTTTTTAATTAATGTTAGGGCCGTGACGAACGCCAACCGGGACCTTGTATGTGTGAGATAACTCGTGCTTCGGAATAAGGTATGGACATGTGTGGTTCGTATGTTGCCGTGTTACACGGCTTGTGTGCTGTGTGCCTTGTTTGACTATGACCACAAGACTAATGCATGAAAATGGATGTTTGTTTTACCGTGCTTATTTGTCTGTTGTGAGCTTGTGTAAAGCATGTGAATGGATTGCTTATTTTCCTTGCTTACCCGCTTGCTATTATTGTTGCATATTGCCTGCGCGCACACAGTAGTGTAGTCCCTTCTCGTTGATGAAACCTTGAGATGAAACACAACGAACCTCGTAAACAAAACAAAGGAACTACATAAAGGGAAAACTCCTCTTAACTATAGAGGACCTCTAATGACACCCACTATGGTGTCAAACTATCAATGATAATGATAAGCCAATACCCGTTAAAAGGAATAGGGAGACGGACCCTTTGTATCCGGGGTAGAGACCAATGATATTAAAAGTAATAGGGAGACAGACCCTTTGTATCCGGGGTAGAGACCAGAACATAAAAAGGCATAGGGAGACGGACCCTTTGTATCCGGGGTAGAGGATAGTAACATTGAAAAGGAATAGAGAGACGAACCCTTTGTATCTGGGGTAGAGACCAGAACATAAAAAGGCATAGGGAGACAGACCCTTTGTATCCGGGGCAGAGGCTAGTAACATTGAAAAGGAATAGGGAGACGGACCCTTGGTATCCGGGGCAGTGGCTAGTAACATTTAAAAACAACAGAGAGAGAGAGCTATCTGGGAATGGAAGATGGGCTATGGACAAGACGTTCTCCAAATTGTGGTGATAATAGAATTCACAAATAATCCTTAAAGAAACAAGGAAAGATTGGCACCTACATGATATGGTCACGGGATCTAACTATATCTCCAAACCTGGTGCATGGAAAGAGAAAGAAAATACATATTATGGGAACAAGAGAAAAGAAATGAAAACACACAACACTCGAATGATCCCATAGTGAGGATCATGGGTATAACATACCTACGAACACATTTTACCATTTACATGATTGCTGTTGCTATACTAGCAGCTTGTTGTGCTTGGTTGCTTGTTATTAATGCTTGCTACCTTTGAGTGTGTATGAAACCCTGATGTATTGTGGCCTGCTTTACTGTTTTATTATAGCATGTAAATTGACTTAATAATATTCGACCAAGTAGTCATGTGCCCCGGTAACATACGGGCTACACACGTTCATACTCAGCGTAGTTTGCTGAGTCCTTTACAACCCAATTTTTTTCAGGTATTGTGCCGAACGATAACGGAGCGTAGGCGGGATGGCTACCATGGGGGTAGTCCATCAGGGCATGACTTTTAAGTTGTAGTAGTATGTGTAACATATGGGTTGTTACTAAACTCGAGATGTAATTCTTAGTTTATATTTTGGTAATTTTGTTGTAGACACTCAGAATTTGGGAATTGTACTTTATGTTGTATATGAGTTTTGATAGAGGGCTGTTTCCAGTCATACAGATCGTAACTTGGTGTTGGAAGTGTGGTCGTGTCAACCACGTGGGCGGTTGGCGTCTGTGACACCCGGATGGAGTCTATTCCGCTGCATAGTTAACTTGTAGTATGGCGAGGAACGATGTTTGTATTGTTGGATGTTTATTCGGGGGTGTTACAATTGAGCTAGTTAAAACCAGAACTCATGTTAGAGGAACTTACAACCGTAGGAGAATTCGATATTTGTTATCCAATACTGACAAACCCGAACCTTGAAGAGACAGACATCACCACTCACCATTCACCACTTCACCAACGAGCAGTGTCAGGTCATCCAACCAGGAATGATATTATTAAAAGGATACCTGACAGCTGAAGAACAGATCACCATCATCCGATGTTGCAGCAAGCTAGGAGTAGGACGAGGAGGATTTTACACACCATAATTTCCCGGTGGAGCGAAGATGAAGCTGAAAATGATGTGCTTGTGAAATACCCCGAACTTAAATATAGTGATTAAGATTAGTCTAATCCGTATTTAAGGGCCTAATGACGCCTAAGTAATTTTGGCAAGGGAAAATAAATCCAAAAAGAAATAAAGAAACGCTTAAAAAGCAAAAACGCTAAGTAAGCATTAAATAACTATAGGAGGTATGAGACCTCGGTTAGCGTACTATATGGATTCTAAAGGCTTAATAAGGCCTAAATAATATATGGGAACAACTCCCGAAGAAAACGGATCCAAATAACTCACTAAAACGCTAATAGAGCTTTAGCGCACATTCTTTGAGAAAACCCAAAAACGTGATTTTAAGTGGTCAAACGAACCCGTAAAAACTATAAATTATTAAATAACAATAATTAAGCATTAATGGAAGCTTAATAACCCATAAAAATAAAGAAACGAGAAAATTCCGGAAAACGGGCCCGGTTAGTGAACAGTACCTAAACCGGGCAAAATAACGAGCGTTTTCTGTAAAAGGCGAAAAACGCTCCAGCTAGTAATACTGTGTGGGCCAATTTTTAATCAGTCAAAAGCCCTCTCACACACACACACACTAGCTAATTAAATAAGAGACCAAAAAGCAAAAGTAATAAAGTAAAAAGCAAACCCCCACACTCTCTCACCTCACCTTTCTCTTTTCCATTTCCCCATTTCTCTTCCCAGCTGATCTCCCTCCTCCCTCTCTTCTGGTTGGGCAATTTTGAAGCTCCAAAGAAAAGCTTCAATGGCTTCTCACTTTCTCCTCCATGCTCTACCTCCATGTGAGCTCTAAATGTAAAAATAAACACATATTCTTACTCCCCTCATCCTCCTCTACACTTCTCTCTTTTAAAAATCCAAAAATGAGGAAGTTCATCTCCATGGGTTTTCCCCATTCAAAGGGAAAATAGTATCAATGGGTAGCTTGGAGTCTCCTCTCTCCATTAAAGTAAAAATCTTCATGAAAAACTCATGTTTCTCCACCTTCTTTGGGTAGCCAATTTTTGCCCTTTGTAATACCCTATTTTTCTCTCTCTTGTGAGCTTCAATTCAACCTTTCAATGGTGGTGGAATCACCTTGTTGAACCAAAGGCTAAAATCCCTCCTAAAACACTCCAAAGGTAAACCCTAGAAATCTTATTTTAAGCATTTCAATGAACTAGCATTAATTAAAGGGTTAGTATGTTAATTATATCCTTTTTGTGTGCTTTGGGTGATGGGAATGGAGTTTGGAAACTCCATTCCCCATATGGCCGATTTGGGCAAGAAAGAGAGAAGAAGGAGAAATAGAAAAGAAAGAAGGAATTAAGAGCTTAAGGTAAGAGCTCCTTCTTAATGCTAAATTTTAATACATTAGAGTAATGGGAATGGGTGAACTAATTAAGGAACCCAAAATGATGTATTAGTAATGTAATTGTGGAAGTTTGAGTATTTGTGAACTAGCATTTGAAATGTAGGCCTTAGAGCCAAGTAAATTGTGTATGAGTATTAGTATTGTTGCTTGATGGAGTATTGATGTATTGAGATTGATTTGTATTGCTTTGAGTGCTGGTAGGACCCTTGTATGGGTGTGGCTAGTTTAGGAATGATTTTGGCAAGAAAAGATGTATGTGGCTAAGTAAGAAATGTAGGTAAACTATGGCAAAATTTTAGTAAGAATTGTGTATTTATGGATGACTTGGTGAAAGGGAAAACCAAGGTATGTATTGGGTTGAATAGAGATGGTTTAGTAACCATGGGATGGTAGTTGTGGTATGAGGATATAAGAGTGTAAAATCTGTAGCAAAATGTATTAAAGTGCATTGGAGAAGTTAGGAAAAATTAGTGTGCAAGAATTGGTAAAATGAGTGTTGGACTTGGGTATTGATAGTGTAGTTGCTTGGAATGAATTGAGTGGAAGGTAATGTAATGAGGATACTAGTAATGGCATTGGTAGAGGAAGTATTGGATGAGGGAAGTTGGTTTAAAAATCTGTAGCATAAGCGAAACAAAAACTGTTGCATGTGTTGAAAAAGAAGTGAGGAAATTGTGTAAGTTGATTGAGGAATGTGTAATGAAGTTGGTGGAGGAACTAAGGCAATTTTGAGGGCCTAAGTAGTGTTAAAACATGTGGGATTACATGTAGGAATATTGGGGAAGCAATGGGTAAAGTAGAGAACTGAAAATAGATTTTAAAACTGAAGTACTGGGCCGGACCGACCTTGGGACCGAACTTGCAAGGTCGGTCGAGCCTTAAAATACAAAGACGGGAAGTCTACTAGAATGGACCGACCTTGGGGACCGGACTTGCATGGTCGGTCGGCCTAAAATTTTCTCGTTATGTAACTCACTGGAATGGACCGACCTTGGGACCGGACTTGCAAGGTCGGTCAGACCAGAATTTTCCAGCGATGAAACTTACTGACTTCGACCGACCTTGGGTCCGACCCTGGGTAAGGTCGGTCGAGTCAAAACAAAAAAAAAAAATATGAGATATAATCATAGGTATATGTATATACACACACACACACACACACACACACACACACACACAACACACACCACACACACACACACACACACACACACACACACAACCACACACACCACACACACACACACACACACACACACACACACACACACACACACACACAACACACACACACACACACAAACACACACACAACACACACACACCACACACACACACACACACACACAACAAACACACCCACACACACACACACACCACACACACACACACACACACAAACCACACCCACACACACACACACACACACACACACACCCACACACACACACACACACACACACACACAACCCACACACCACACACACACACACCACACCACACCACACCCACCCACACACACACCACACACACACACACACACACACACACATATATATATATATATATAGTAGTACATCATTAATAGGATGGAAATGGTAAGAAAGTATGCACATGGGTAAGAAAACAAGTTTGAGAAAATTGTGCACTTAGGAACATTAAGTAAAACGGAATTAACGGGATAACGGGGTAAGTATGGGAGTAGTATTATGTATGTAGTGTAATGCTTAGTATTAATGGAACCATTTGGCATGTAGCCGAAGGTTCGAGAATAAGACTCGAGGAACGAGAGTGAATCAAAGGAACAAGGGAACACCCGATACAGTAAATCAACGGTGAAAGGTATGATTTCTTCATTCTCTGTATCCTAACCTGGTTACCCCGATTTGTGTGCTTATGTGATCACTCAAATAAGATAAATACACAAATCGGACTTTTATTGCACTTAATTGTGTTTGGACTATATTGTTCTTGTTGTATTCTCTTGAACATTTAGTTTGTATAATTCATGAAATATATGGATGAGAATGAAGTGTATGTATATGTGGATGTGTACTTGTGTAGTGTATTAACCCTTTGTATGGGTGTAATGACTTCTACTAATTCCTAACTACCTAACTCCTAACTTGAGTATTGAGTAAAATGGAATGAGTAGAAGTCCGATATAGTTTCGGCCACGCGTGAGGATAAGGAAACACAAGAGGTTGGATCCGAATTCTGGCTGTAATCTTTTCGATGGCCCAAATCCCTTGAATGGGTAGCATCCTGGATTAGTGGGCCACCTTAAAGCCCGGTGGTGGGATGTAGTAATCCCTGCCCGGAGGTCATACCGACTTGACTTGAGTAAAGTAAGAACTTGTTGGAGCGGCATAAGGGACTAATCCTCTGCGCCAAGCATAGATTGTTGCTCAGGAGTCCGTCTGGGGTCAGCAGTTTCATACCGCCAGAGACCCAGATAGCCTTCGACTAAGATCATCACCGCCATGGCTATGTACCGAGAGCTCAGAAAGGGGCACGAGGTATATCTTTGTTATGTCCAAGACTTGGAGAGAGACCCGGATTTCAGCACCGACATACCGGTAGTGTCGGAGTTCCCCGATGTGTTTCCAAAGGAACTTTTTGGCATGCCACCACAGAGAGCGGTAGAGTTCGAGAATGAACTTCTACCAGGTACTGGTCCGATTGCTAGAGCACCATACCGTATGGCACTAGCAGAAATGACCGAACTTAAAGAGTAGTTGTGAGACCTGCTGGACAAAGGGTTTGTACGCCCGAGTGTATCACCTTAGGGAGCACCGGTCCTCTTCGTGAAGAAGAAGGACGGTAGCCTCCGCCTCTGCATCGACTACCGCAAACTTAATGCGGTCACCGTGAAGAATAAGTACCCGTTGCCACGCATTAATGACCTCTTTGATCAGTTGAGGGAGCTTCAGGTTTCTCCAAGATTGATCTCAGATCAGGGTACCGTTAGATTGCCATCCGAAAGCACGACATCAAGAAGAAAGCATTTCGTATGAGATATGGCCACTACAAATTCATAGTGATGCCATTCGAACAGTCAAAAGTTCCAATGAAATTTATGGATCTGATGAACCCTCTGTTCAACAATTAGTTGGACACTTTAATTATGGTCTTCATCGACGACATATTAGTGTATTCGAAGTCGAGAGACGAACACGAGAGCCATCTGAGACGAGTACTTGAGACACTGCGCGAGAACCAGTTGTATGCGAAGTTCTCCAAATGCAAATTTGGCTTGATTAGGTATCATTTCTTGGACATGTCATCTCAAGCGCGGGTATCTCAGTTGATCCAGCTAAGATAGAAGCAGTACATTCATGGCCAAAACCTAAGACTGTTATCGACATCCGGAGCTTTCTTGGTCTAGCTGGTTATTACCGAAGGTTTGTGAAAGACTTCTCTAAAGTCTCGAAGCCCATGACGGCCTTGATGAAGAAAGATGCACCGTTTGTGTGGACCGTCGACTACGAGAAATCATTTTAGAGCCTGAAAGACTCGTTGACCTCTACGCCTGTTCTCACCATTCCAGAGGGCGTAGAGGGATTCGAGGTATACTATGATGCATCAGGTAAGAGTATGGGATGCGTACTCATGCAACATGGCAAGGTGGTTGCTTATGCCTCCCGCCAGCTGAAGAAACATGAGGAGAATTACCCCACGCACGATCTAGAGCTTGGAGCCATTTTCTTCGCACTGAAGATATGGCGGCATTACTTATATGGGGTTAGCATCACCATCTACTCAGACCATAAAAGCCTGCAGTATGTATTCATGCAGAAAGAACTTAACCTGAGGCAAAGAAGATGGATGTAATTCCTATCAAACTATGACATCGACCTTCAGTATAAAGAAGGGAATGCGAATGTTGTAGCTGACGCCCTGAGTCGCTGAGCACACTCACTCTATTCGCTACTTTGCTTTTTCTAGCTTGGTTGATGAGGCGCGAGAGGCTTAGAGAAGCGATGCTTATATGAAAGAGGTTAGACAGAAGATCACTGATGGTACATTCGAGAGCCAAAAGTATGACTTCAGGCTACATGATGATGGTCTGATCCGACTGAATTGTAGATTGTGTGTTCCCCAAAGCAATGCTGAGCTGAGGGATCGCATTATGCGAGAATCACACTGCACTTCACTATCTGTTCATCCGGGAGCCTCCAAGATGTACAAAGACATGAAGAGGTACTTCTAGTGGTCAGGGATGAAGGCAGATGTTACTGAATTTATTATGAGGTGTCTCACTTGCCAGAAAGTGAAGTTTGAGCACCGATGACCGGGTATAATGGTACAATCTATGCCAGTTCCGGAGTGGAAATTCCACGATATCTCCATGGATTTTGTTGTTGGACTCCCACCAGCTAGGGGAGGTCTCAACATGATCTGGGTTGTGGTCGATCGCCTAACCAAGGTTGCCAGCTTCATACCTATAAGGGACACCTGAAAGGTGGTGAAGCTTGTTGAGCTATTCGACCGGGAGATCATATGACACCATGGAGTGCCCAAAATGATAGTTTCAAACCACGCCACCAGATTCCTTTCGAGGTACTAGAGAGCTACACGAGAAGCGCTTGGTACCGAGTTGAAGCTTAGTACCGCGTTTCATCCACAGACCGACGGTCAAACAGAGAGGACCATCTAGACATTCGAGGACATGCTGAGAGCGTGTGCCTTAGACTTTCAGGGGAGTTGGATTGATAAGATTCATCTGATCGAGTTTTCATACAAAAATAGTTATCACGCTTCGATCAAGATGTCACCATACCAAGCCTTATATGGCAGACCTTGTCGTACCCACTTGTGTTGGGATGAGTCGAGCGAAGCAGTCATTATTGGACCGGAGTACCTTGAGCAAGTACAAGCTGAAGTTCAGCAGATTAGAGTGAACATGATAGTAGCCCAAGATAGGTAGAAATCTTATGTCGATGTGCGACGACGCGACCTTGAGTTCGTTATGGGCGATCAGGTATTTCTGCGCGTCTCACCTCTGAAGGGCGTGTTTCGATTTGGCCAGAAGGGCAAGCTGAGCCCGAAGTTTGTAGGGCCGTATACAATCATGGAGAGGGTTGGAGCTGTAGCTTGCAGGTTAGCATTACCTGCAGAGTTGGGGCATGTTCATGATGTGTTTCATGTTTCACAACTCAAGAAGTATATATCCAATACTTCTCTTGTTTTAGAGTCTGAACACTTGTCATTAGAACCGATGATGTGATATGTCGAGACTCCATAGAGAATCCTTGATACCAACATGAGGGACACTCACCATAAGTGAGTACGACTGGTGAAGGTCTTGTGGTCTAACCATGATGTCGAGGAAGCTACGTGGGAGCTAGAAGATGCCATGAGGGTGAAGTACCCAGCATTATTTGTAGACTAGATTGTATAATTTGTAGAGCGGGTATGGGGCGTTCTCCTATTTAAGGGGGGTAGAGCCGTTTTCCTTTTGCATTGCTTCGAGATAGCTTTTGCATTATTTTGAGTTAGTAACTAACAGCCAGAGTGTGGTTGTAGTTGTACTTGCATTGTATTGTATGTATACACCTTGTTTGACAGATCTGAGAATCTGTAAGGTTGTAGTAGTGTTTGATCTTTGCCATTTGAAATGTCTAATTGAATAACAATATTAGATTCACAAACTTTGAGGGCAAAGTTCTTTAAGGGGGTAGATTGAAATACCCTTAACTTAAAAAAGGTGATTAATTATTCTAATATGATATTTATAGGCCTAATTATGCCTTAAGAACATGGTGAAGAAAGCAAAGCGGAAAGAAAGAGGAAAACACTTAAAAGTCACAAAACTTTAAAACGTGCGTTAAGAAACCGTATGAGGCATATGACCTCAACTAGGGTCCTAGATGGATTTCTATGACTTATTTGTACACTAAAAACATGTGGAAACAATTCCCGAAGAAAACGAATCCATATATTGGATCAAAAACGCAAAAGAAGTTTTAAAGCACATTTTTTGGAAAAGCTGAGAAAATGTGACTTTAAGTGGTTTAATGGACTTGTGTGTATTATAATTAATCATGTAACTATAATTAAACAGTAATTTAGGTCTAAGAACCCTTAAAATTAAATTAAATAAAAAAATCCAGAAAATTACCCGGATTAATGAATAGTGCCAAACGGGGACTTATGGGTGTTAATTGCTAAAAGACCAAATTACCCCTCCTTTTACATTTTCTAAAATATGAAACCCTCACCTCTGAATACCCACGTTCCCCCCTCTCTCAGCCAATTAGTCTTTCTCTTACTCCCAAACATCTGTAAACAAGTTTGCTAATCTTTCTCTCTCCTTCATTTCCCCCTTCATTCTCGTTTTTCTTCTTCTTATTCAGAAAGCCTCTGCTGCTCCCTCCTTTCCATAGTGATTTTTCTGAGCTCCTCACCAGCTTGAACTTCCTCTCCCTTGCTCAAGGCTAAAACAAAGCCAAATTACCACAAAAGTTACATAATCTTGCTTGTCTCATCTTCGAGCTTCATTTCAATCTCTCAAAAACTGAAAACCTTGAAGTTGAACTCCATGGATGGAGATCCTCTTGAAGGAAAGCACAGCCCCTCTTGAGCCAGATCATCTCTTAGTTAGTCTAAGGTAAGAAAAAGCTTAAAACACTTTCTTTTCCAGCTTTTCCTTGTGACCGAAATTTCCCAGCTTTGAACCTCCATTATTGCTCCTTGTTCTAGCTCTGTTTTGTCTTCAAGGAAGTGCTGGAGCCTTTCTTGTTTGGTTGCCAAATACTTCATCCAGAAGTTGGAAGGTAAACCTCTTTTTAATCCTTTAAAACACTCCCTTGCATTCTAGGGTTAATCCAAGAGTTTAGGTATTCATTTAGTTTTGTTGGGTATTCCCTTGAGCATCGGCTGTAGATTGCCAAGTGACTCCCCAGCTTGACCGGTTTGTAAACAAGAAACAAGAGAAAGAAAAGAACTAAATGAAGGGAGGAAAAGAAAGGAAAAAAGAAAACCAAAGAGTCTAAGGTAAATTGACTTACCTTTGAACTGATTTTAAAATGTCTGTAACACCCCAACTCATCCAAACGTGGTTACCGCAAATCTTACTAACACATATATACCATTATCGCAGCGGAATTATAAAACAGCCCAACACCTTGCTACGGTCTAAATACGAGAACATACCAAGCTTAAATATTTACAACACTTATCCAAAAGTCACCAACCGAGTTTCCAAGTATCTCATAGTCTAACAAGGTTTATAAAATCTCTAATATCAACAGACGGGTGTACATGCACAAGCCGTACTCAAAATAAAACCCATCATAAGTCTACCCGCTCCTACTCTTGAGGTGGGTCTTCTGAGGCCTCTTTCCTACAAAATTATATGGATGCCTCGAGGGGCTCATCACCTTTGCTGGTACGATAATGTTATATCCCCCAAGCTACGGGGCTACGACAACTACTTGTCGATAACATGCGGTTGATTATTAATACACATAAATAAGAAGTACAATAAACACCACACCACATGTGAACAATTAATAGTTCAAACAAAATGAACGACTTAAAAGCGTTCCTTAAGTAAGTGAGTTAGCTTTTAACTCCTTAAGTCAAGATTTCCCTTATTCTCATATCCACTCTTATCCCAATGTACCAACCTTTCTTTAATTAGAATTGGTTGTTTCTTAACTCAATGTTTATCTTTATCGGGTCAAAAGTAACCCTAGCCAATGAAAGCTATTAACTCCATTGGTTAAATGAACAATATCTTAAATTTGGGAATTAGGAGATCCCACCGCACCATCTTAATTTGGCCTCCCACCTTGAACTGTAATCCAAGGTGGTCGAGTCTATATGTCAACTCTAGGCGACAAGTCAAAGACGAGTCTCAACGGAAGTCGGATCTGATATAGATACCGACCCCCTTATTTTCTTAACATGCATGACCGGAGTCAATCCCGGGTTCCTCACTCCCCCAAGTTCCAGTTAGTAGAAGTCTCAAAGACAAAGGTGTTAGTTAAACCTTTTACGGGTATTAACCAACCAACAATTAGGGAGTGAATTTCTTATCTCATACCATTTCTTACTAAACATAGTTAGTAACTAATCTCAAAGTCAAGTGTGTTAGAATGATGCAAACACACAAGAAACTCAATACACCGGCTGCATGCTTTATCTTGTTTTAGTTGAAACAAAAAAACAATTAGCACACAAGCCGAGGGACACCTCGTTAGCAAGCAGGCTACAAGAAAACCATACCGGTCACCGTCGGCCGTTTCGGTTGCCTAATCTCCTTCCGAGTCCCAATTCTCAAGTCCTAAAACATTCATTCAAATTTGGGTTGTTAATTACTTTCAATTAACCTAACTTACTTAGTCACTAACGTTTACTCACTAATAATTACTAAGTCCTTATAGTTTAATCTTAATCACTTATTTCATTTTACTTCTCTAAACCTCTTAAGTCCTTATGTGCTTATCCTCCTAATCATTATTACCCTCCTAATGATGGACTACTAATGTCACTCTTCCTTTTCTCTCTCTTTTTTTTATAAGGGCCGACCGACCCTACCAAGGTCGGTCCCCCAAGGTCGGTCCAAGTCAGATAGTCACGGGTTCAAAAAATTTAGCTCAACCAACCTTGTCAAGGTCGGTCCTAAGGACGCTCTAAGTTAGAACACTCTGCCATTTGAAAATTTAAACCTAACCGACCTTACCTAAGGTCGGTCTAAGTCAGTAGACATCTGTATTGGGTAATTTCAGCCCGACCGACCTTACTCAAGGTCGGTCCTAAGGTCGGTCTAAGGCAGAACCATTATTCTAATTGCTTATTTCACTCCAATCCTTTCCACAAGTGTCCTAGTATGTTCTAAAATCATTTTAGCACTTTAAACTCCCTCCTAACTCATTAATAAACCCTCTATTTAACCCCTTGATCATTTACTCAACTTCTTATATAATTCCTTACACTTAAAACTTAGTTTCTTACACTTTCAACATATGACTTTGCCTAGAATCTCAACTATCTAAAGTGTTCCCTTCAGCCCATTTTGACCACTCCATAAGCATCATTATTCATCACCATTTCCTTTACTCAAACTTCTCACACTTCCTCAAGGTTAACTACTCTAGTTCATGCTTAAGTCTTAACAAGACATTATACCTTATTTTCCTTCAAACTTTGCACAAGTCTCAAACTTCTCCCATCATGGTTTTGGTGCCTTAAATTCACCATCCTATCCCCTAGTTCCTACTAGACATCTCTAGGTCATCCTAATACTCAATGAACACCTTAACTCATCTATTTCCACCAACTTATCCATTAGTGTTGCCTAGTACAACCTAGGTCATAATACTTCATTAAAACACCTAAAACATTTAGTTTCTCAACGAAATTTTGACATAGCTTCCTTACTATTTTATTACACCCAAAAACTTAGTTTTTCATCCTTAAACCACCTAAGACAATAAAATCCCCTGTAAGCATTCTTTACACACAAACTACACCCAAACTACACCACATCATAATATAGTGCATAAACTTATATTGCTTGGCACTTAGGCCCTTAAATGACATGGCTCTTAGGCCCTTAAATGACATAAGCTTAAACACTTAATTTCCCACCTATAATAGCTTTCAACCTGCAAATACACACATCAATGCTCCCATAGCAATATAAGTGTCCTTGTAATTCACCTTATGATTGTTTTACTAACTCAATTCCCATTTGCTCCTTAGTCACAAGTTCACAAATATGATCCCGTTGTTTTCCTAGGTTTTATAGTTCATTATTTAATGTAAACTCTAAGCTACATTTGGTATCTATCTAAGCCCCATTCCTTAAAACATTAAACCACCTTAAGGTAAGTAATTTACCTTGTTTTTCAAGCTCTTTCTCACTTTCCTCCTTTGGTTTTCTTGATTGAATTTCAGCAAGCACTTTAGTTTCCTTGCCAATGTTCTTGGAGTCTCAAGATAGACTTTGGTAGTGAATCAAAGAGGACCTCCACTAGTCCCTTGGAGATTAAAACAAGCTAGTTCAAGGAGTAAAACAAGACCCCCATGAGAAGACAATTTTCGGTAATGAACAAAAGTGAAGGGAACTTGATTTTTCTTTCACTTTTCTTACCTTGAATGAAAGGAGATGTAAATGAGCTCTTAAAACTGAATTTTCTCTCTTCAATGGAGTTTTTCCATGGCATCAAACTTGGGCTTTTGAAGTTTTGAAAAGATAGGATTGTAGGCCTTGCTCCAACTAACACTAATTTAAGTTTAGTTTTTGATTTGAAGCAATATTGTGTATTTGGTGAGCAAGACAAGGTGGAGAAAGGATGGAGCTGGTTCTTACGTGAATGGAGAGGAGAGGATGAAGAAGAATCCGGTGGAGAAGGGAAAGAATGAAGAGAAGAGAGGAGAGAGGTGACTTATGTGAAGATATTTCCTTAAAAGTAAATAGTAGTTTTTTCTTTCTTCCCTCTTCTTTTCCTTAAAGTGCTGGCTTATGTTGGTGACTCACCATCTTTAAAAACCAAAACCTCCCTCAATTGAGATATGTATGGCCTATCTTGACCAATTAATTAAGCAAAGTTTACTAAAGTCTAATTTAAGCAGTATTTGGTCACTATTCATAATTAGTGCACAAATTTGTGAACTTTTTGGTTTCTCATTGATTTAGGCTTCCTAATGTTATGCTAAGTAGTAAAAATGTTGATTAAGGTGTAATCATGGTCATCTAGCCACTCAATTTGTGTTTTAACTTGTTTTGAGCTTGGTTTTCTGGGTAATTGATTTAACATATCTATTAGCATTTTAATAAGGTCCAAGAATGATTTTTGGGTCCTAATCAAAGTTACTCCAACCTTAGAGCATATTTTTGCTTAAATTGCCTTTATGGTGTTTCCTATGGTTTAAATTGTTTACTAATGTTTCTAAGGCATGTTTTAGCCCTATTATATTTTATTTTAACATCTAATCACTATTGCTAGGTTTGGGGTATTTCATTCTACCCCCCTTAAAAGAACTTTGTCCCCAAAGTTCACATGTATGCTATATCATTTACAACACACAAATAACTTAATGCCATAGATTATATTCGCATTTACACACCATCATACTCATGTAGTCTATCACAAAGTACAATACATATCTCATATCTAATACCAAGTGCATTACACAAAGTATCTTACACAAAACCAAGCAAACGACAAACAACGCACTGTGATTGTTCGTTTACTACTCAAAAACAATGAAGCATTACCCCCCTTAAAAAGGGGTAAGCCCTGTACCCTATACAGATGATCTAGTCGGGAAATAACGAAGGGTACTTCGCTCTCATCTTATCCTCTAACTCCCAAGTGGCCTCTTCGACATCCTGGTTAGACCAGAGAACCTTCACCGGTCGCACTGACTTATGGCGAGTGTCTCTAGTCTTAGTATCCAAGATCCTCTGAAGGGTTTTCACTGATCTCATATTCGGCTCTAAGGATAATCTCTCCGGCTCTAAAATATGAGAGGGGTGGAGCATGTACTTCTTAAGCTGTGAAACATGAAAGACATCGTGCACTTTACCCAGCTCAGCAGGTAAGTTCAACCTTTAAGCAACTGGGCCTACCTGCCCCGTAATCTCATAAGGGCCTACAAATTTTGGGCTCAGTTTTCCCTTCTGTCCAAACCTAAACACACCCTTCATTGGTGAGACTCGCATAAATACTTGGTCGCCCACTGCGAGCTCTAGGTCTCGTCGTCGAACATCAGCATATGACTTCTACCTATCTTGAGTAGCTTTCATGTTCTCTCTGATTTGCTGAACCTCAGCCTGAACTTGCTCTAAGTACTCGGGTCCTATGATGACCGCCTCACTCGACTCATCCCAGCAGAGCGGTGTATGACATGGTCTACCGTACAACACTTGGAAATGAGCCATCTTGATCGAAGCATGATAGCTATTGTTGTAAGAGAACTTGATCAGATGCTACTTCTCAATCCAACTGCTCTGGAAGTCCAAGGCATATGCCCTCAGCATGTCCTTGTGTGTCTGGATTGTACGCTCGGTCTGACTATCTGTCTGAGGATGGAACGCGCTACTCAACTTCAATTCTGTACCCAGCGCTTCCCTTGTAGCTCTCCAGTACCTCAAAAGGAATCTGGTATCTCTGTCAGATGCTATGGTCTTCGGTACTCCGTGGTGTCTCGTGATCTCCTTATCAAATAGCTCTACAAGCTTAGTTACCTTCCAAGTATCCTTCATCGGTATGAATCGGGCTACCTTGGTCAGGCGATCCACTACAACCCATATCATGTTCAGACCTCCCCTGGTAGGTGGGAGTCCGACCACGAAATCCATGGAGATGTTATGAAACTTCCACTCCGGAACTGGCATCGACTGTACCATTCCGCCCGGTCGTCGGTGCTCGAATTTTACCTTCTGGCATGTGAGACACCTCAATACGAACTCGGTAACATTTGCCTTCATCTTCGACCACTAGAAGTACCTCTTCATGTCTTTGTACATCTTAGAGGCTCCCGGATGGATAGAAACTGAAGAACAGTGTGATTCTCATAGTATGCGCTCTTTCAGATCAGCGTTGTTGTGTGGGATGCATAACCGGCCCTTAAGTCTAATCAGATCATCGTCATGAAGTCTGAAGTCATATTTCTGACTCTTAAAGGTGCCCTCTGTCAGCTTCTGTCTGACTTCTCTCATATACTCATCGTTCCTCTAAGCCCCTCGCACCTCATCAACCAAGCTAGAAGAAGCGAGTAGCGAATAGAGTGAGTGTACTCGACGGCTCAGGGCGTCCGCTACAACATTGGCCTTCCCTTCTTTGGACTAGAGGTCAATATCATAGTCTTTCAAAAATTCTAACCATCTTCTCTGTCGAATATTCAAC
Organism: Limonium bicolor; assembly: GCA_023374045.1. Taxonomy (NCBI): domain Eukaryota; kingdom Viridiplantae; phylum Streptophyta; class Magnoliopsida; order Caryophyllales; family Plumbaginaceae; genus Limonium; species Limonium bicolor. Next base: position 112,973,288 of record CM041780.1, read on the forward strand.
TCCTTCTGAGTGAATATATATATTTCAAACTCTTATGGTCAGTGTAGACCATCACACTAACCCCGTATAAGGAGTGGCGCCATATCTTCAAAGCGAAGACTACAACTCCCAGCTCTAAATCATGCATGAGGTAGTTCTCCTCATGTTTCTTCAGTTGACGAGAGGCATATGTAACCACCTTGTCGTGCTGCATGAGTACACAACCCAATCCCCTGCCAGTTGCATCACAGTAAACCTCAAAGCCCTTCGTACCGTCTAGGATGGTCAGAACCGGTGCAGTGGTCAATGAGTCCTTCAAGCTCTGAAATGAACTCTCACAGTCATCCGTCCATACAAACGGTGTGTCTTTCTTCATCAGACTGGTCATCGGCTTTGCGACCTTACTAAAATTCTTCACAAATCTGCGGTAGTAGCCTGCCAAACCGAGAAAGCTCCTTATGTCGGTAACTGTCTTCGGTCTTGGCCAGGTGCGTACGGCATCGATTTTTGCTGGGTCTACAGAGATCCTAGCATCTGAGATGACATGACCAAGGAAAGAAACCTGGTCAAGCCAAAACTCGCACTTGGAGAACTTAGCATATAGCTGGTTCTTCCTTAGTGTCTCCAAAACTCTTCTCAAATGTTACTCATGTTCAGCTCTCGACTTTGATTATATCCGTATATCATCGATAAAGACCACAACCGACTTGTCCAGCTACTCCTTGAACAAGCGGTTCATCAGATCCATAAATTTTGCCGGTGTGTTCGACAAACCGAACGGCATTACTGTAAATTCGTAGTGGCTGTACCGTGTCCAGAATGTCGTCTTCTCAATGTCTCCCTCCTTCATGGCTATCTGATGGTACCCCGATCTAAGATCAATCTTGGAGAATACTGATGCCCCATTCAACTGATCGAACAGATCATCAATGCGAGGTAGTGGATACTTATTCTTCACAGTCACTGCATTCAATTCTCTGTAGTCGATGCAGAGACGGAAACTGTCATCCTCCTTCTTCACCAAGAGTACTGACGCTCTCCATGGTGAAACGCTAGGTCGCACAAACCCTTTGTCAAGCAGGTCTCTCAGCTGTTCTTTTAATTCGTTCATCTCAACCGGAGCCATGCGGTAAGGCGCTTTAGCTATCGGTCCGGTTCCAGATAGCATCTCGATGGTGAACTCTACCTCCCGAGTGGGTGGCATGCCAGGCAGTTCCTGAGCAAAGAGATCGGGGAACTCTGACACTACTGGTAAGTCGGGGTCAAACTCGGGGTCCCTCTATATGTCTTGAACATAGCAGAGATATACTTCCTTCTTCCCCCTCAACTCTTTATACATTGCCATGGCATAGATGATCTTGGTCGAAGGCTCTCTAGGCCTCTGGCAGTATGATATTGTAACCCTAGATGGACTCCTGAGTAGCAGTCAGTGCTCGGCGCAGAGGATACGACCCTTATGCTGCTCCAACCAGTTCATCCCGAATATTACATCAAATCCCAGATCTCTGAACTCAATCATGGTGACGGGGAAGTCTTCGCCCTTGATTCTGATGGTGGCTGCTTGGTAGTAGCGAGTACATCGTACCTTCTCCTTAGACGGGAGCGTAACCGTAAAGTCGGGTAGCTCATCAGCGTCTAGCCCTAACCTCCTCGTGAATGATGACGAGATGAAGGTATGCAAGGCCCCTGAGTTGAAGAGCACAGATGCATCAACGCCATTGATCAGAAAGGTGCCGGTGAGGATAGTGCCGCTTTCGCTGGCCTGTGCCTCTGTAAGGATACTTAGCTCACCTTCCGTACCGAGTCCACAACCTAATGTATTTTCACAGGCGTTCATGAGTACCGATGGTATAACAAGAGTCGTAACAATTAATATGAACAACACTGTTATTTTATTGATAACCATCCTGTTTACATCATGTGCTTCGTTCATTACATTATACTTAAGGTATTACATGGCTAATACTTCCTAAAGGTTAAGTTTAACCATCCTAGTCTCATGTGTGTCGCATTGATTACCGCTGACGGTGCTGTGTTCAGCTTGATCTTCTTAATACCATGGTATAACATTCTCGACTCTCCACCCATGATTAACATGTCTCCAGACTTCAATACCAACTTCTTGGCACGGTCCTCACGCTTCTGCTCGCCATATAGGTATTCAGCGTCATCTCCAATGGACCAAGACACTACAGGTATCCCCTCTTCGAGAGACTCCGCTGTCTCGTCCTTATCTTGGTGCAATCCAAGTCGTCCTCCTTTTTCGTAGAAGTTGACGATGCATAAGTATGCTTGCATGTCTGGAATTGGGTCAACTTCTAGTTGCTGAGCGATCTCCACTGCTTGTGTAACAACCGAATGAAACTCCTCAGGTATCCCCGGTGGTGATGCTCCATCTTGTGCCCTCATGTTCTGATAGGTCTTGGCATACGGGATCCAATCCTTGCCTAAGCTCATCATCCTTAATTTCATCTTAGCTCCTCTAGGGTACTCCGGTGTATAGAACCCTCCCAGTCCCACTCCTAACTGACTGCTTCTCTTGATGATGGCTATTTGTACTTCGGGTGTCAGGTATCCCCTTAATAAAATCATACCTGGGCGGATAACCTGACAATGATCGTTTGGAAAGTCTCGGGTTTCGATGTCGGTCTCTCTCGGGCTAAGTGTTGAATGTATGGGATAACAAATGTTGAAGTTTCCTAAGGTGGTAGTAGGTTATACCTTACTTAAGTTCTAATCATGTACTAAAATCTTATCTATCTCAATCATTCACTCAAGCATGCATGAAATGTGGTAAGCAGGCAATTTTTTATTACTTAATGGTTTATAGCGGTACCTGGTCTCGATGAGGGTTCAGCCTCATCTTCCCGGTCCACCATGTGTAGAGTAGGCCCCGCCTTCTAGACTACCCGGGGTCCTTTGTTGGCTGCTTGCTGCGTCGCCTTCTGACCATCGGATCCAGCGCTCTGGTCGACCTTACCCTTCCCTTGCCCTTCTAGTCCGGTCTGTAGGCTTTGCTCTCGGGGTTCCTGAAGCACTCATAGGCTCGGTGCCCCCAACCTTCACAATGGTGGCACTGCACCTTGTTACCCTCGCAGTCAGTTTTGGGGTGGTCCTTGCCACACCATGAGCAGATGTAGCGACGTTGATAACCCCCGCCGACCCCCTTTCTAGACTCAGAACCTGATTACTCTCAACATTAGTAATCGGATCTTAAGGTGGCTAAATAATTGTTAACTCACAATAAGGTGTATTTTCTTACCCTTAGGCGCTTTCTAGCGTAGGGTCTTAGCAACTATAGAATATGTCAACTTCAGAGGCTCGTCAGTAGCCTTCTCACTCTCCACCTTCCCCTTCTGGCCCTTCTGGGACTAAGGCTGGTACTTTGCTTTCTTGTACCCGCCTTGCCCTTGGTTGTCGGACCCCTTACCAGCAGACTTCCTCTTAGAGGCATTGTCCTCGTCCCTTAGCTGGACGGTGATCTCAACCTTTACAGCGGCATGATAGCACTCCTGCTTTCAAGGTATTAGTTCCTTATTCTTACGGTATAAAACTTCAATTACTTACTAACGGCTCAATCTCTCTCATTACCTGCAAGGTCGTATAGCTCGTCGGCCCCATGCCATATCAGAGTCGATGGCTCAGCCTGCCATAGAAGCGGTCTACTAGGATCTCATCTGAATAGCCAAGTCCCGGTAGAAGACGCAATAGAGTGGTGAACTCGGAGTAGTACTCGTCCACCGTCATCTTGTCGGTCTGCTTTAGAGCATCCAACTGTAGGTGTTTCTTTGTCTGGACATGGGCGGGGTAGTACTTGGCTCACAGTAGCGCCGTGTACTGCTCCTAGCCGAAGTCGGGGTTGGCCATGTGCTCGGCTCTTACCAACTTCCACCAATCGCCCCCTTCAGGTAGAAAGCAGCAAGTCGAACCTTGGCTCTAGTAGGAGTGTCAAGGGTCTCAAACGCATTCTCCATCTCAGAGATGTATGCCTCGAGCTTAGCGGGATCAGTCTCCCCTTTGAACGGTGGGGGTCGAAGGTCAGCAAGACTCATCACCCAGTTCGGTTCCCGAGGCTGTGGTGGTGGTGGCGGTGCGTCGGGCTGATAGCCCATGTGTCCCAAAGTGGCAGCCATGATTTCAGCGATCGTCTGCCCACCTGGTATACTAGTAGCCTCATCACCTTGGCCACGGCCTCGGCCTCTCCTTCCTGACATCTGAACAAGCACAAAGCATATTAGGCTTGTGTTCACTAAGGTCTCGGTTCACGGTTTTATATCGTCCGTAGATGGTAAAGACGATCCACACTTATTAGTGGTCATCCGACTCTTCTCACTCTAACATCTCACAACCTTATTCCATAACTTATGTCTTAACTCATATCTTGACTCGGTGTGAAAAACCCCAAACTAATTAAACATGGATTAAATATCTAATCACAATGATTAAGGCCTAAATATGCCTTAAAAGTCAACTGAAAACAACAGTGGTCAACACAAAGCAAGATATTGCACCCTTTGACTGTTTAGGGTAAATAAATACCCAAAGGAACTTCTTAGGACCTAAAAATTTGTCCTAAGCATAGTAACACATTACTAAACATATTACAATTGTTGGAAAACACTCCAACACAAAGAACAAGCATTTACATGCTTCAAGGTCAAGTAGGGCAAAAATGTGCTCTAAGAATACCTTAAGGTATAATGACCTCTAAATGATATAAAATTGGATTCCATGATCAAATATCATGTAAGGAACACAAAAAAACAGTTCTCAAAGAAAACAGAGCTCAGAAACACCCAGCGACTCAAAATGTGCACTAAAATTCCTTAAAACACATTTTTTGTGTATGAGCTCTAAGATAATGACTTTTTGTCACTGTAAAGACTATATTAAGTTCTTTATAACATTAATGTGACATGATAGACTATATTATAAAGTCTAAATCAAAGTTTAAAAATAAAATCAAAATGGGCAATTTAGTATGAATAGTACAAAAAAAAATAACATTTAATACTTACCTTTGACCATGGTCAAAGTCACCCATGGTATTGACCAAGGGCTGCCGCCCCTTATGTGATGTCATGCCCACTCAATCAGCATCTCTAATCAATTATCCAGCTATTATCATGAGTCATCAAGTACTATTCCAAAAAGTAACAAATAATGTCATTAAAAGCATATTAGCTCACTTAGTCTTCATTTGCCTTCCTCCCTGCCGACACAGCACCTTCATCCTCTCCATTTTCTTCTCTAAAACCGTGGCTAACACACCAAGAACAAAGAAGAACACCATGTTACATAGGTAAGCTTATTTAGTCATTAAATGTTCATTTTCTTCACAATTCTTTCCTCTTTCCATGGAGCAAAGCATCAACCACTTCCATCAATGTTCTTAGGTTGTTTTTGAGGTTAAATGGAGGGTGTATCTCGGCATTAACAAGGGAAGAAGGTGGAGAAAGCTAATCTTGTTCTTAAGGTATGAAAATGTGCTTTAAGCACATATCCTTTGATTCCCTTCAAATTCGGCTGTGAAACTTTGTTCCTAGCCTTATTATCTTCATATTAACATACTTATTCAGTTGGTACATCAAGAGCTTCAAGGTATAGCCAGATCCAAGCCAAAAACACCATGTTAGGCATTTTAAACAAGGTAAAAATTAGCCATCCTCTAATCTGAGTTATACCAGTTTAAAGCTTGGTTTTAGTAGCTCTTTTGATGATCTTTACCTACTGTAAATACAGGCCGAATTCAACCTTGGTTACCTTGGTATTCTAAGGTAAATTTTACCTTGAAAATTGACATTAAACACTTCTTATGGTTAGATCTTGCTTGGAGACTAATCATGCCTTAATTGCTGTTTGAAAACATGTAAACTAAGCTGTGGAAAATAAATCTCCATACAGCCGTGGCCAAACAAGGCTTATACTTGGCAAAAATAAGGTATAAATCACTTAAACCTTCACTTGGTATATTATTATGTAATTATACATATGTGTATAATTTGTGCCGTGAGTGAATGGGTTAATAAGGTCTTATTTTGACCTTAGGTGATTAAGAAATGGTTTAGTAAATTTATAACTAATTAATTAGCATAATTGTCAAATTTAAGATATTATGTGGAAAATTGGTAAATAAGGAAAAGATGTGTGTAAGGCCGAGAGTTTAATGCATTTTGGGCATATATGTGTAATTTATTTTATAAGCTAATGTTTGTAATAAGGCCATGTACTTTAGGCCATTTTATTTATGCATTTATAAGCTTTTATTTAAGTTTAGGTGCTAAAAATAAAAGTACCGTAAGGAATTGGGGTTATAGTGTAAATAAATTAAATTTGGGGGCTATAAAAGGATATAGCCGAAAATTGGAGATTTAAAGGAGTTTATATAAAAATTATAAGATTATATAAAGTTTTGGGGTTATATTGTAATTTCTTGAAAAATTGGGGTACAAGTCGTAATATAGGGAGTTTAATGGTCAAGGAAATATTAAGGTGGTCAACCTTGACCATATTCTAGGTTTTGACCAAATTAAATAAGTTAGATAACTTATTTAAGGTTTTATAATAAGATAAGTATTTTATTGTAACAATTTTATAACATATGTGGTGAATATGTTATTACCGAAAATTAAGGGTGTATAATGGTATTATAAACACCCATGGGCTATTAGGAATTTTTAGGAATTTATTGGGTTGATTTTGGAATTAAGATAAACTATATATGTATAATATATAGTTATGGTGTCATTATGACACATTGGAGAAATATATGTGGTTGTATAGTGAATACCGATTATATATGGGTTAGTAAGGGTAATTATAACCCTTTGTTGAAATTTGGTGATTTTTAGAATTATATAAGAGTATATAATTAGATATATGTATAATATATAGTTTTAATGATATTATCAAACTATATGTTATAAATTGGGCCAAATGGCAAATATAGAACATATATGGGTCTGTTCGAAATTTTACAAAATATAACCATAAGTTATACCATTTTATAAGTTAAAAATGTTATATTATATGTTATATATAACATGGTATAATTAATGGGGTGAATTTGTAAATAAAGGAAACTATGGTTTATGAAAAAGAATATGGGTTTTATATGGTGCCCATGCGGCAATAATAAATAGTTTTGTATAAAAACTATAGGTTATAAATTAAAGGGAATAAAAAATATCATATTATATGATATTAGTATATGGTATAACATTACATAATGTTATGTGGTCAAAATGGAATTTAAATAAATATAAGGGCTGTACCAAGTTATAAAAGGTTAGAATATGAATTTTAGACTAAGGTCTACAATGTTATAAATGTTATAACAATTATATGGTATTAAGGTGGTTTTAATGGAATTAATAAGTAAGGATATTCACATTAAATAATGTGACAAACTATAAATAAATAGGATTTATAAACTAAGGTTTATATTAAATAAATCTTAGGAGTTGTAATTATACAACATAAAATGTTACATAATATAAGGATAATTATCTTAATATAAGTTGTATCATATAATACAACTAATGGGAATAATCATCTAATATAAAATGATAAAATGTAACATATAATATAAGAGTTTATTAAACTCACAGAATTTACCTACGTGGTAAATGAATACATATACGAGAATAATGTATATAAGGATGGATATATATTATGGTTGGAAACCATATAATATAATGCTGGTGGTTATTACAAAAAGTAGTTACAAACTATATGTTATTAGTTTTTGAATGCAAATATAATTTGCTAAAGATAATGGATTATATAATACAATGTATTATAATGGATGGTGGAAAAAACAATACAATATAATATATTCATGCATGCATACATGCAACTATAGGTTATATACCTAAATTTAATGGTGGGTGAGATTAAAGAAATATAATGAATTAAACTTAACAGTCGAAATATTTTGACATACGAGTTTTAGTAACAAAGCCGACCGGTTTAGAGAAACCCGTAACAAATAACTGTAGAAATCCGGGGATAAACTGTCGGGGTTACTTGTTATTCAGAAATACCGGATGTAGTTAGTCATGGAGACTGACTTATAGTTTTAATACCGTTTAGATCATACTTCAGACAAGGACGCTTGACGAGCTAGTGGACTACACTGCGCATCCTAGGTCTTGGTGAACGGTTTGTAAAGGGGTTTGATCCGAGTTGTCCTAAGGAAACTCCTTGGGCTCGGATTTGGTTGATATCACTTGTGTGTTAAGTGTTTTGGATACATGTATGTGAATGTATGCTACTGCATCAATTATTTATGCACGAGCGTCCTACGGGACTAACACTACGTCGACTATAGATCGACTTATATAAACATACATATACGTTAATGTGATGACATGACGGTTACTTGATATAATACCATAGTATTAATATTAAGTATATGGTAACCTAAGTAAAATACTTAGGAACGAGTCACGACATTGTCGGTCTCTAGAGCATGGATCTCGAACATGAATATGACCTAGATTACTTCTAGGTATGCGTGAGACCCATTGGGTAGCTAATTAATAATTATATTCTCCATAAGACTAAGAGGATATCTTAAACATTATGAGAGAGAGATGGTATGAGTTGAGGTGAGGAATCCCGGTAGTTTACGAACTACTTGGTTGCGCAGTTGTGATCACTGAGGGGTACCCGATCGGGTTCCGCTCCAGGTTATACCCATACGAGCCCTATTTGGATCGTGGGTCAGGTAGCTACGGCTTTTATATGGACGTCTTGCGAGACAAAAGAGAATAGTCAGGGGCCTCCGGACCTCTGGCGAAATGAGCACCTTTGTGTGTACGGGAGGACTACTGTCCATGGTGAGGCTATCGGGTTGTCTCAACATGACACCCAAATGGTATTAATTAAACATGGTTTGGATGGGGCCTTAAAGGCCAAGGTAAATTAACTATGGAAACTGTACGCTACGGCGATTGTACATTGTACATTATACTGTAATAAGTTTGATATGGATGGGGCCTTGAAGGCCAAATTAAATTAAATTAACAATGGATGGTGAACGCTACGACGATTTTACATTGTACTTTATACTGTTATTATTTCGATACGTTCGATATACAATTGTTGTTGTGAGATTTTATGACTGTTTGAATTGGATGGATGGTTAAGTGGTTATGAATGTTTGGATGGATGATTATGTATATTACACATGTATATGACACATGTATATTACAGTATTGATTATAACTGTAAAATGGTAAAGCATGAAACCAATCTAATAATAAGATGGTTAAAAGGACTAAGTGACCATTAGGGTCCAGGCCCGGCATACTCAGCGTCTATCGCTGATACTACACCATATGCAGGTTGTTGATTATCGCCGAAGCCGAAGTGCGGGAACAGGGTAATTAGAGTTTATTTTAATTACCGCACATGGAGTTGTAATATGGTACGGTTATGTATATTCAGGTTTGGGTAGACGCTCACCTTTCGATGTTTATGAGTATGGACTTAGTATGATGTGTAGGAGTTTTTCTCGTTATCACGGCGGTTAGCAGTTTGTTTATGTTGGAAGTTGGATATAGTTTGGCTTCGTTACTCGCATGGGCGAGTAATGGCCGGTGACACCCGAGTGAGTATTGTTATTGTTATTAATTCTTCCGCTGTAAGACGTTTTATTTATTGCTACGAGAGAGATTATTACGTGATTATGGAGAGGGGTGTTACAAAAGTGGTATCAGAGTGGTATCCGCTCTGATGACGAGAAAATAGGTAAAGACAGTGAGCTTAGGACTTGGGAAGTTACGGGAAACGTTTGTGAGGTACGAGACGATTCGTCTTAAAAGATATTGTGTCTAGTAATGCAAATTGCGTGACATATTAGCCTTTAAGGCAATTCAATATCTATTGGTTGTGTACGGTAAATTACCGAATAATTATGTGACATACTGTACTATAGATGTCTGGGGGAACTAGAGGGCGTGGTACTGGTAGAGGTGGAGGCGGTGACCCCGCAGTTCCAGATGTTGCTGAGACGATTGCTTCCGTTCTCGCACAACTTGGTACTCAAATTGGAGGAGCACCAGCCCACCCGCCACAGCCCAGGGAGACGAACTGGCTGAAGTCAGTTACCGAGACCCGACCACCTACGTATTCAGGGGAGCCAGACCCCGTAGCCTTGGAACGTTTCATTGTTGAACATGAGAAAGCCTACGAAGCTTTACAAGTACTTGCCAACCAGAAGGTTTCATTGCTGCTTTCCATCTAAAGGATGCAACCAGCACTTGTGGAGGTTGGTCAAGGACCATCACCTGGCTACGCCCGACTTTTCGTGGGCTGCCTTTGTAGAGTTATTGAGGGGTACTATCCGGCATCTCAAGCAGAAGAAGCGCCATGAGTTCGAGACATTATCTCAGGGAGGTCTGACCGTGGATGAGTACTATGCTCGATTCATTGGTCTGCTGGACTTTATCCCCGGTGTAGATTACTCAGAGACCGTGAAGGTCGAGAAGTTCCAGGGGGGATTGTTGTTTCGCATCCAGATGGCCATGGGTGCTACCCTCTACACTACCATCCAGGTATTAACATGAAAGCCATAAAATTCTTTACTTACTACATTACCAATTAACCTTGTGAGAACTTACCAATGAGATTCCAGGAGTGTTATGATGCTGCCTCGAGGACGGAGCTAATGCTCCGGACTCGGGAATAGACTATCGAGGCCAAGAAGAGAAAGAACCCTGAGGGAGAGTCTGAGGGTGGAGGAGCATCTCCAGGCGATAGCCAGAAGAAGGGAAAGTAAAGACTTATCCCATTCTAAACTACTTATCATATTAAATACCTTATGAATGCTGACCCGAAACCTTAAACAGGAAATTCTTTCAGAAGAAAGGGCAGCAGGGTCACCAGGGAGCGAAGGGGAAAGAGCCCGTCCTTCGGTTGACCGGCCCAGCTATAGATGCCCAGCCTTTGAGATCTGCACCTCCTAAGGGTGAGAACACCTACCTCTTAAAATAAATTGTCACCTTAACCTTTATATCATCAGATTGTAACTTAAACTAAATGCTACCATTAGGCACCGGACAACCCCAACGCCATTTCTATTGTAAGCGTTGTGGGAAGGACCATCCTGGGGTCGACTGCGATGGCCGTAAAGTTGAGTGTCGGTGTTGTAAGAAAGAGGGCCACCGGGAGTTCGAGTGCTGGATGAACCCTGAGAGCCGTAATTACAGGCCACCAAGGAATACTCAGAAGACCTCAGTTGGAGGATCTGGAGTACCACGAGGCGGTCAGGATGGCCAGACATCTACTGATGCTGGAGCCCAGAGAGGCAAGGGAGTAGATAGGGCATGAATACCCTGAACTCCATGAGACCGTTGGTGGAAGACTTTTGCTGACTATGTTGTGTACTTACCTTGGATGTTAGACAGAGATATGTTATAAGTATGTGGGAGTGAGTCATTGACCACTTGCCTTTTGTGTATGACTTTTGAGATTAGTTATGTGAACTCGATGCGAGTAACCTTGAAACCTTGATGGATTATATATATGAACAGGATGTTAATGCTTACATTATCATGTAACCTATTCTCGATGACGCAGAGTCAATAAGACCGGTAATTACTGAACCAATATTTCCACCTGCATGGCGCACTTGCTATTGCAAGCGCTATGACAAGTAAACCACTGAAATTTCCATCTGTCTTGCGCACTTGCTACAGCAAGTGCAGCAACAGCAACAACAACAGTAACAGCAACTGCAAATGCTACTGCAACTGCAACTACTACTTTTTAGTCTTTTATTATATATATACAAAAAAAATGTTTTCCAAACTTTTTCATACAAACCTTAAGATTAGAAACCTATGCAACTTTGGAAGGACCGTTAGTCCAACCACTGCAACTAGAGAAATTATACAACCACTGTGATTGTGAACCACACCAGTATTAATTGTTCGAGAAATTTCAGACATGGCTTATTAGCCAAATACCATCAGTGTATACCCATATTTAATGCTAATCACTACTAGTGATGAATGCTTAGTCCGAATGGACAAGCATACCCTATGTGGATGCACCACCGTCAGTGAGGATGGTTGGGAAGTGAAGAGCCAAGTTGCTCAAGCTATTATGATGAGGGAACAAATATGAACTATGGATGAGATATGATCAGGATAAACAGGGAGAAAAGGAATATGTGTTGCATTCAATGAGATCGATAGAAGAACCAAGTTTGCTAAGTATATCACAGATTTTACTTACAAGCCGGCGTTATGGCTTATGGCTTATGGCACAAATTACTACTGATGCCACTAGGGCAATAACACTTACAACAAGATAACCGACAACATGAACTGATAAAAATAAAATAAAAAGAAGAGAAAAGAAAAAGAGGATATCCATCAAAGGGAGATTGACAACAGAATACTTCACAATACCCGTGTGACAGACATTACCAGTTTGCTAAATGAGACATGGGCCGACCGCACTCCGATAGGAGCATGTGGGCTTGACAGACTTATTTATAAGTTAGTCGGGTAAGTAGTAATGTATCAGTACGGTACCCCATGCAAGTAGACAAGTAGTGTTAGGAACACGAGAAGTAGTCAACTCCATACTAAGGACAGTGACGCAGATTACCTCGAAGATGGACGAGAAGAGCCGCAATTAAACCAACGGGCTAGAGAAATAAAGAACCTTCAATATAGAGCAGTGGACAGTATACAGTGAAGATAGGGAAACCTTTCAAGGACATGAACACGAAGGAAAGAAGCATGAAAACCCATTATGGACGAATAATATGTAGAATCCTCATAAGGATCGAGCAAACTCTTGCAATCCAGAGGAAATCTACCAGATGATGTGGACATAAACGCGTGACTACGCAATGATTGGAGACAAAGCTAATATAATAGCAGATACCTTGAGAAGGAACAGTGGACTTGGAATGTACCAGTCATATGATGATTCGCTCATCTTATCTGTTTGACTCATTAGATATTAGCTGCTGAGAGTTTACGCCTCTGCACTCTGTAGGACTGAGTGTTTTGGTATTGCACTTGTGCGGTTATTAATCTGGTGGGAATACAGAAATATGCAATGGATATCAACACGAGTGTGTATCAAGAACTACAACAGTGTGTTACTCCGGAACAAAACCACCAAGAGACATGGATGACAAACATCATCTACGTGGACATATAGGCTGGTACGTCTTAGTATTACAAAGACAAGTGCAAAGAGCACTAAGTACTAACAATGGCCAATGTCATATTTCACCTCAAGCTGAATATCAGTGAGAGAAGACACACACATGTATGCTAGTGATCCAAATAAGAGGATACACAGCAAGGTAAGAGGCAAAATGAGCCTATGATCATGGGTCTGCACCTCATACGGAGCGAGTGGGCCCATTAGAATGAACTTGGGAGAGAGCACAAATAGTTTAGTGTCTCACCCTTTATATATTGTGGAGCCCGGAAGGGCTAGAGTCGTACCCGTCTCTCTGATATGAGGATAATCTAGAGTTGGAGAACTCTATGAGAGCCAAGTATCCAGCGCTCCTAGTTAAGCGGCTATTGAATACTTGTGGGGTACGGGGGCGTAACCCTTTTTAAGGGGGGTAGAGCCTCTTGGCTGTGCACGTGTGTGCATTAAGTTTTGTGGTATGCGGGGCATACGAGGTTTATTTATTTGTTTGTTTCGTATGCATGGCATACAGTGAATTGGTGATATGCGGGGCATACGTGGTTTTGTTGGTTATGTTTGGTACGCGGGGCGTATGTTGTTTGGTTTGTTTGTGTGTGATGTGCACTTGTATGTATGTATCTTATGAGATTCCTGTTTGAATGTTGTAATTACACCCATGTGTGTAATACCTTTCTTATGCTACTTGTGATATATATATTTATATTGCTTTGTAGAATGATTACATATGGTATCGCCTAGATACGAAATGAATCATTAGATATGGAATGTGGAACAATGGTATGTTATGGACACCTCGGGGAGGTTGTCAGGGTTTGTAGAATTGATAGGAAATGATGGATCACCTATATCCATATATGATTGAACTAACGCCACAAAGTGATGGCTATGTTCTGTATAAGCACAATACGATGTGTGTAAATGATATATCACATAGATATACATTATGGGAATAATGGGTAGTAATATATATTATATACTTACCTATTTGATGAAGCGACTTCGGGACGAAGTCTTTTTTAAGGGGGGTAGACTGAAATACCCCAAACTAATTAAACATGGATTAAATATCTAATCACAATGATTAAGGCCTAAACATGCCTTAAAAGTCAACTGAGAACAACAGTGGTCAACACAAAGCAAGATATTGCACCCTTTGACTGTTTAGGGTAAATAAATACCCAAATGAACTTCTTAGGACCTAAAAATTTGTCCTAAGCATAGTAACACATTACTAAACATATTACAATTGTTGGAAAACACTCCAACACAAAGAACAAGCATTTACATGCTTCAAGGTCAAGTAGGGCAAAAATGTGCTCTAAGAATACCTTAAAGGTCTAATGACCTCTAAATGATATAAAATTGGATTCCATGATCAAATATCATGTAAGTAACACAACAAAACTGTTCTCAAAGAAAACAGAGCTCAGAAACACCCAGCGACTCAAAATGTGCACTAAAATTCCTTAAAGCATGTTTTTTGTGTATGAGCTCTAAGATAATGACTTTTTGTCACTGTAAAGACTATATTAAGTTCTTTATAACATTAATGTGACATGATAGACTATATTATAAAGTCTAAATCAAATTTTAAAAATAAAATCAAAATGGGCAATTTAGTATGTATAGTACCAAAAAAATAACATTTAATACTTACCTTAATTTGACCATGGTCAAAGTCACCCATGGTATTGACCAAGGGCTGCCGCCCCTTATGTGCTGTCATGCCCACTCAATCAGCATCTCTAATCAATTATCCAGCTATTATCATGAGTCATCAAGTACTATTCCAAAAAGTAACAAATAATGTCATTAAAAGCATATTAGCTCACTTAGTCTTCATTTGCCTTCCTCCCTGCCAACACAGCACCTTCATCCTCTCCATTTGATTCTATAAAACCGTGGCTAACACACCAAGAACAAAGAAGAACACCTTGTTACATAGGTAAGCTTATTTAGTCATTAAATGTTCATTTTCTTCACAATTCTTTCCTCTTTCCATGGAGCAAAGCATCAACCACTTCCATCAATGTTCTTAGGTTGTTTTGGAGGTTAAATGGAGGGTGTATCTCGGCATTAACAAGGGAAGAAGGTGGAGAAAGCTAATCTTGTTCTTAAGGTATGAAAATGTGCTTTAAGCACATATCTTTTGATTCCCTTCAAATTCGGCTGTGAAACTTTGTTCCTAGCCTTATTATCTTCATCTTAACATACTTATTCAGTTGTTACATCAAGAGCTTCAAGGTATAGCCAGATCCAAGCCAAAAACACCATTTTAGGCATTTTAAACAAGGTAAAAATTAGCCATCTTCTAATCTGAGATATAGCAGTTTAAAGCTTGGTTTTAGTAGCTCTTTTGATGATCTTTACCTATTGTAAATACAGGCTGAATTCAACCTTGGTTACCTTGGTATTCTAAGGTAAATTTTACCTTGAAAATTGACATTAAACACTTCTTATGGTTAGATCTTGCTTGGAGACTAATCATGACTT
Organism: Limonium bicolor; assembly: GCA_023374045.1. Taxonomy (NCBI): domain Eukaryota; kingdom Viridiplantae; phylum Streptophyta; class Magnoliopsida; order Caryophyllales; family Plumbaginaceae; genus Limonium; species Limonium bicolor. The sequence goes on from CM041780.1 coordinate 112,988,954, forward strand.
AATTGCTGTTTGAAAACATGTAAACTAAGCTGTGGAAAATAAATCTCCATACAGCCGTGGCCAAACAAGGCTTATACTTGGCAAAAATAAGGTATAAATCACTTAAACCTTCACTTGGTATATTATTATGTAATTATACATATGTGTATAATTTGTGCCATGAGTGAATGGGTTAATAAGGTCTTATTTTGACCTTAGGTGATTAAGAAATGGTTTAGTAAATTTTATAACTAATTAATTAGCATAATTGTCAAATTTAAGACATTATGTGGAAAATTGGTAAATAAGGAAAAGATGTGTGTAAGGCCAAGAGTTTAATGCATTTTTGGGCATTTATGTGTAATTTATTTTATAAGCTAATGTTTGTAATAAGGCCATGTACTTTAGGCCATTTTATTTATGCATTTATAAGCTTTTATTTAAGTTTAGGTGCTAAAAATAAAAGTTCCACAAGGAATTGGGGTTATAGTGTAAAGAAATTAATTTTGGGGGCTATAAAAGGATATAGCCAAAAATTGGAGGTTTAAAGGAGTTTATATAAAAATTATAAGATTATATAAAGTTTTGGGGTTAAATTGTAATTTCTGGAAAAATTAGAGTACAAGTCGTAATATAGGGAGTTTAATGGTCAAGGAAATATTAAGGTGGTCAACCTTGACCATATGCTAGGTTTTGACCAAATTAAATAAGTTAGATAACTTATTTAAGGTTTTATAATAAGATAAGTATTTTATTGTAACAATTTTATAACATATGTGGTGAATATGTTATTACCGAAAATTAAGGGTGTATAATGGTATTATAAACACCCATGGGCTATTAGGATTTTTTAGGAATTTATTGGGTTGATTTTGGAATTAAGATAAACTATATATGTATAATATATAGTTATGATGTCATTATGACACTTTGGAGAAATATATGTGGTGGTATAGTGAATACCGATTATATATGGGTTAGTAAGGGTAATTATAACCCTTCGGTGAAATTTGGTGATTTTTAGAATTATATAAGAGTATATAATAAGATATATGTATAATATATAGTTTTAATGATATTATCAAACTATATGTTATAAATTGGGCCAAATGGCAAATATAGAACATATATGGGTCTGTTCGAAATTTTACAAAATATAACCATAAGTTATACCATTTTATAAGTTAAAAATGTTATATTATATGTTATATATAACATGGTATAATTAATGGGGTGAATTTGTAAATAAAGGAAACTATGGTTTATGAAAAAGAATATGGTTTTTTATATGGTGCCCATGCGGCAATAATAAATAGTTTTTTATAAAAACTATAGGTTATAAATTAAAGGGAATAAAAAATATCATATTATATGATATTAGTATATGGTATAACATTACATAATGTTATGTGGTCAAAATGGAATTTAAATAAATATAAGGGCTGTACCGAGTTATAAAAGGTTAGAATATGAATTTTAGACTAAGGTCTACAATGTTATAAATGTTATAACAATTATATGGTATTAAGGTGGTTTTAATGGAATTAATAAGTAAGGATATTCACATTAAATAATGTGACAAACTATAAATAAATAGGATTTATAAACTAAGGTTTATATTAAATGAATCTTAGGAGTTGTAATTATACAACATAAAATGTTACATAATATAAGGATAATAATCTTAATATAAGTTGTATCATATAATACAACTAATGGGAATAATCATCTAATATAAGATGATAAAATGTAACATATAATATAAGAGTTTATTAAACTCAAGGAATTTACCTATGTGGTAAATGAATACATATACGAGAATAATGTATATAAGGATGGATATATATTATGGTTGGAAACCATATAATATAATGGTGGTGGTTATTCCAAAAAAAATAGTTACAAACTATATGTTATTAGTTTTTGAATGCAAATATAATTTGCTAAAGATAATGGATTATATAATACAATGTATTATAATGGATGGTGGAAAAAACAATACAATATAATATAGTCATGCATGCATACATGCAACTATAGGTTATATACCTAAATTTAATGGTGGATGAGATTAAAGAAATATAATGAATTAAACTTAACAGTTGAAATATTTTGACATACGAGTTTTAGTAACAAAGCCGACCGGTTTAGAGAAACCCGTAACAAATAACTGTAGAAATCCGGGGATAAACTGTCGGGGTTACTTGTTATTCGGAAATACCGGATGTAGTTAGTCATGGAGACTGACTTATAGTTTTAATACCGTTTAGATCATACTTCAGACAAGGACGCTTGACGAGCTAGTGGACTACACTGCGCATCCTAGGTCTTGGTGAACGGTATGTAAAGGGGTTTGATCCGAGTTGTCCTAAGGAAACTCCTTGGGCTCGGATTTGGTTGATATCACTTGTGTGTTAAGTGTTTTGGATACATGTATGTGAATGTGTGCTACTGCATCAATTATTTATGCACGAGCGTCCTACGGGACTAACACTACGTCGACTATAGATCGACTTATATAAACATACATATACGTTAATGTGATGACATGATGGTTACTTGATATAATACCATAGTATTAATATTAAGTATATGGTAACCTAAGTAAAATACTTAGGAACGAGTCACGACATTGTCGGTCTCTAGAGCATGGATCTCGAACATGAATATGACCTAGATTACTTCTAGGTATGCGTGAGACCCATTGGGCAGCTAATTAATAATTATATTCTCCATAAGACTAAGAGCATATCTTAAACATTATGAGAGAGTGATGGTATGAGTTGAGGTGAGGAATCCCGGTAGTTTACGAACTACTTGGTTGCGCAGTTGTGATCACTGAGGGGTACTCGATCGGGTTCCGCTCCAGGTTATACCCATATGAGCCCTATTTGGATCGTGGGTCAGGTAGCTACGGCTTTTATATGGACGTCTTACGAGACAAAAGAGAATAGTCAGGGGCCTCCGGACCTCTGGCGAAATGAGCACCTTTGTGTGTACGGGAGGACTACTGTCCATGGTGAGGTTATCGGGTTGTCTCAACATGACGCCCAAATGGTATTAATTAAACATGGTTTGGATGGGGCCTTAAAGGCCAAGGTAAATTAACTATGGAAACTGTACGCTACGGCGATTGTACATTGTACATTATACTGTAATCAGTTTGATATGGATGGGGCCTTGAAGGCCAAATTAAATTAAATTAACAATGGATGGTGAACGCTACGGCGATTGTACATTGTACTTTATACTGTTATTATTTTGATACGTTCGATATACAATTGTTGTTGTGAGATTTTATGACTGTTTGAATTGGATGGATGGTTAAGTGGTTATGAATGTTTGGATGGATGATTATGTATATTACACATGTATATTACAGTATTGATTATAACTGTAAAATGGTAAAGCATGAAACCAATCTAATAATAAGATGGTTAAAAGGACTAAGTGACCATTAGGGTCCAGGCCCGGCATACTCAGCGTCTATCGCTGATACTACACCATATGCAGGTTGTTGATTATCGCCGAAGCCAAAGTGTGGGAACATGGTAATTAGAGTTTATTTTAATTACCGCACAAGGAGTTGTAATATGGTACGGTTATGTATATTCAGGTTTGGGTAGACGCTCACCTGTCAATGTTTATGAGTATGGACTTAGTATAATGTATAGGAGTTTTTCTCGTTATCACGGCGGTTAGCAGTTTGTTTATGTTGGAAGTTGGATATAGTTTGGCTTCGTTACTCGCATGGGCGAGTAATGGCCGGTGACACCCGAGTGAGTATTGTTATTGTTATTAATTCTTCCGCTGTAAGATGTTTTATTTATTGCTACGAGAGAGATTATTACGTGATTATGGACAGGGGTGTTACACGGTGGCTATCTAAGTTCGGTATTTCCTTATTCAGAGCGTAACTACGCTCTGATACCACTTTTTGTAACACCTCAACTCATCCAAACGTGGTTATCGTATATCTTACTAACACATATATACCATTATCGCAGCGAATTATAAAACAACCCAACCCCTTGCTATGGTCTGAATACGAGAACATACCGAGCTTAAATATTTACAACACTTATCCAAAAATCACCAACCGAGTTTCCAAGTATCTCATAGTCTAACAAGGTTTATACAATCTCTAATATCAACAGACGGGTGTACATGCACAAGCCGTACTCAAATTAAAACCCATCTTAAGTCTACCCGCTCCAACTCTCGAGGTGGGTCTTCTGAGGCCTCTTTCCTGCAAAATTAATATGGATGCCCCGAGGGGCTCAGCACCTTTGCAGGTACAATAATGTTATAGCCCCCAAGCTAACGAGGCTACGACGACTACTTGTCGATAACATGCGGTTGATTATTAATACACATAAATAAGAAGTACAATAAACACCACACCATATATGAACAATTAATAGTTCAAACACAATGAATGACTTAAAAGCGTTCCTTACGTAAGTGAGTTAGCTTTTAACTCCTTAAGCCAAGATTTCCCTTATTCTCATATCCACTCTTATCTTAATGTACCAACCTTTCTTTAATTAGAATTGGTTGTTTCTTAACACAATATTTATCTCTGTCGGGTCAAAAGTAACCCTAGCCAATGAGCTATTAACTCCATTGGTTAAATGAACAATATCTTAAATTTGGGATTTAGGAGATCCCATCGCACCATCTTAATCTGGCCTCCCACCTTGAACTGTAATCCAAGGTGGTCGAGTCTATATGTCGACTCTAGGCGACAAGTCAAAGACAAGTCTCAGCGAAAGTTGGATCTGATACAGATACCGACCCCCTTATTTTTTTAACATGCATGACCGGAGTCAGTCCCGGGTTCCTCACTCCCCCCAAGTTCCAGTTAGTAGAAGTCTCAAAGAAGAAGGTGTTAGTTAAACCTTTTATGGGTATTAACCAACCAACAATTACAGAGTGAATTTCTAATCTCATACCATTGCTTACTAAACATAGTTGGTAACTAATCTCAAAGTCAAGTGTGTTATAATGATGCAAACACACAAGAAACTCAATACACCAGTTGCATGCTTTATCTTGTTTTAGTCGAAACAAATAAACAATTAGCACACACGTAGGGGGACACCTCGTTAGCCAGCAGGCTACTAGAAAACCATACCGTTCACCATCGGTCGTTTCGGTTGTCTAATCTCCTTCCGAGTCCCAATTCTCAAGTCCTAAAACATTCATCCAAATTTGGGTTGTTAATTACTTTCAATTTACCTAACTTACTTAGTCACTAACGTTTACTCACTAATAATTACTAAGTCCTTATAGTTTAATCTTAATCACTTATTTCATTTTACTTCTCTAAACCTTTTAAGTCCTTACGTGCTCATCCTTAAACCACCTAAGACAATAAAATCCTCCAGAAGCATTCTTTACACACAAACTACACCCAAACTACACCACATCATAATATAGTGCATAAACTTAAATTGCTTGGCACTTAGGCCCTTAAATGACATGGCTCTTAGGCCCTTATATGACATAAGCTTAAACATTGAATTTCCCACATATAATAGCTTTCAACCTGCAAATACACACATCAATGCCCTCATAGCAATATAAGTGTCCTTGTAATTTACCTTATGATTGTTTTACTAACTCAATCCCATTTGCTCCTTAGTCACAAGTTCACAAATATGATCACATTGTTTTTCCTAGGTTTTGTAGTTCATTATTTAATGTAAACTCTAAGCTACAATTGGTATCTATCTAAGCCCCATTCCTTAAAACATTAAACCACTTTAAGTAAGTAATTTACCTTGTTTTTCAAGCTCTTTCTCACTTTCCTCCTTTGGTTTTCTTGATTGAATTTCGGCAAGCACTTTAGTTCCCTTGCCAATGTTCTTGGAGTCTCAAGATAGAATTTGGTAGTGAATCAAAGAGGACCTTCACTAGTCCCTTGGAGATTAAAACAAACTAGTTCAAGGAGTAAAACAAGACCCCCATGAGAAGACAATTTTCGGTAATGAACAAAAGTGAAGAGAACTTGATTTTTCTTTCACTTTTCTTACCTTGAATGAAAGGAGATGTAAAGGAGCTCTTAAAACTGAATTTTCTCTCTTCAATGGAGTTTTTCCATGGCATCAAACTTGGGCTTTTGAAGTTTTTAAAAGATAGGATTGTGGGCCTTACTCCAACTAACACTAATCTAAGCTTAGTTTTTTATTTGGAGCAATATTGTGTATTTGGTGAGCAAAACAAGGTGAAGAAAGGATGGAGCTGGTTCATGAGTGAATGGAGAAGAGAGGATGAAGAAGAAACCGGTGGAGAAGGGAAAAAATGAAGAGAAGAGATGAGAGAGGTCATGACTTATGTGAAGATATTTCCTTAAAAGTAAATAATAGTTTTGTCTTACTTCCCTCTTCTTGTCCTTAAAGTGCTGTGTTGGGACATCAGAGTGTTGCAGAGATAGCCTATTACCTCAAAAGAGTCAATCATCCCTAGACAGACACAAAGAGCGAGCCGCTTCAATAGAGTCCACACAACTAAGAAGACTTCACAGACTCTCCCATGTTGTTGCGAATAATAAGGAGTCAACTCGGGAATGCCTTAAACGCCACAACGGTCATGAAGTCTTCCCTCTACACCCGAAGATCGCGGCTCAAGTAAGAAGACTACCCAAAACCGTTGGAAGTTGCCCACTAAGTTAGTTCCGGTATTTTCAGAACTAACTCCTTCGACCTACCAGCTGTATTGATAGTATAAATAAGCTATGTAATAGTTAGTTTCAAGTGTGCTTTCATTGAGGATTGTTTTAGAGCTTAGAGAGAAAAAGAGAATCGCTTTGTAAGCCAGAAAGAGAGAGAGATACGTACCAAGTTAGTTAGCGCATTTAGATAGACTCTGCCTAGGAAGATCCTAGTTTCACTACGCTTACCATTGATCTGATTAGAAAGTGTGTTGGGTGAGTGAGTGAAAAACCGCTAAGTAGATCCTTTCTACTTAGTGGACATTTGTAAGTTGTTTTATTTGACCAGGAAATGAAATAGCTTATTTGTGTATCTTGCTGAGTTCAAAGAGTCCTTCTCTTTTCATCGTTTCGTTTCAATTACCGCAAGTCTTCCGCACCCTTAGTTTAATCAATTCGATTGAGTGCCTCTGCATCACAGAGTGTTTCTCACTTACGAAGGGATTGAGTCAAACCAACTCTTAGACTCACACCTTTGGTTGGTTTGAGTTAGCCACCCGATCCTACACGTGGTATCAGAGCCTTGCTTAGGCTAACGGTCAATCAACGAAGCAATGGCAGATCTCTTCGCCAATCAAAACAACAAAATGCACTTCGAGCACCCCAGACTCACCTCCACCAACTACGACCATTGGAAAAACGAGATCGAGCAACACATTGAGTCTGTCAACTCTGAGCTTTGGGAGATAGTCACTGGAGGAGATCTTGCAGTCAATCTAGATTGATCAACATGGACTGCTGCAGATCGCAAAAGGTACGAGCTGAATCGACAAGCATCACGTGCAATATACACTTGCCTGTCCCAGAACAAAGGAGAGTCAATCACTGTAAGTCCGTAAATGAGATATGAACACTCCTTCAAGCTACCCATGAAGGAGTCACTGAACTCAAGAAATGCAAAGCTCAAGAACTCCGAATGGACTATGAAAATTTTCTACAAAAACCCGGTGAGTCACTGAAGAAGTGCTTGATCGTTTCTACTTACTAACTACTACTATATGCAGGAAGTTAGCATCTTACCAGATAGAGAGAGTGTCTTGCACAAATTGCTGGACAGTCTCAGAGAAGAATGGGCAGAACGGTAATCTCCACCAAAGCATGCAAGGATTTATCCAAATGGAGCTGTCAAGACCTAGGTTCCTATCTACAATCCGTAGATAAATACAAGAAGAATGTTCGAAAGAAGTGTGGTAATACTTCTTCTCCTCTTCTAGTAAGACTACTACTTTGAATGACCAAGTGTTGCAGGTTAATTCGACTCAGTTAACTCAAGAAGGAGCCTATGTCGCTGATACTCAAATCAGACAAGCTAAGGCTGAGCTGGTGGATATTATTGTTGAGGAAAGTGAGGCTGAGACTATGGAAGACTTTGTCTTCATAGTCAAGAACTTCCGAAAATTCATGCGTAACCAACCTAATCGACAGAGTCGGTCGTTCTCAAACACCTCCAAACAAGTCTTCAATTCTGTCACTTGTTTCAACTGCAATAAACTCGGTCACTTCAAGAAGGACTGTCCCTTACTCAAGAACCAGTTTGGAAAATCTCAAGGGAGATCGCTGATGGTAGTTGTTGGTTGGGGTGATTCAGACTCCGACGATCCAGACGCAGAGTCTAGCGGCCTGGTATGTCTCATGGCACACGACACGACGGAATCCATAATTCCAGACAATGAGGTAACTCGTTCTCACCTTGAAACAGACCTTTACCGTATTTCTCCTATGGGATTTATGACTTTAATTGCTAAAATTGTCTCCGAGAACAACTCCCTCAAAGCAAGTCTTACCAGCAAAATAACCGAGCTATCTGAGGAACTCGAAATCTCAAAAGGTCTTATGTATGCCCTAAGAGATGAAGCTGAGGAACACAAAACCATCTCTTGTTCTCTCAGGTTAGATCTACAAGAATCAAGGCGTCATGTTGATTCCCTTCAAAAGGAACTTCATGATACCTTAGAGCGAACTCAATTTAGCCAGGATGACCAGAAAGAGTCTCTCACCCTGATCGACTCTCTCAAACAAGACCTCACCATCTTTACTGACAAGTGTTGTTCTCTTCAAAATGATCTAAATGCTTCTGAATCCAAAAATATATCCCTGAACACCACTATCAAAAACCTCACTCAAAAACTGAAAGAAAAGGAGCATGCTCTCTCCCTTAAGCCAGTCAAGTTTATCAAACAAGTCACCTCCTCTGAACTACATGAGTGGGCCAACTCCAAGATCAAAGAAATTAGCCAAGATCGAGATGATCTTCGCTCCAAAGTGGAACAACTCTCTCAACAGATTGTAAATCTACAATCCGGAGTTCGATCCACTCAATCCACGCCCAAGTGGCACAAAGGTAAGTTCGACATCCCAAAGAATATGTCCAAATCCGACAACAGAGCCAAACGATATCAAGAAAAGGAAAAATTCGACTCCTGGTGGAAAGGACAACAGAAATACGTCAATCTTCCACCAACCAAAATTTGTGGCTACTGCGGGAGTCTTGGACATAGAGACAGTGCTGTGATAAATTGAATAAAGATCTCTCGTTTAATGTCAAACATGTTAAGTTGATACTTGAAGCACGAGAAGAATTGAGAAGATCTGGCTCGAAAAGGGAACCCAAGTACATCTGGGTTCCCAAATCTAACAAATGATCTGTTATTTTGTAGGTGAAGGCGAATGGAGACAGCTGGTACTTGGACAGTGGATGTTCCCGTCACATGACTGGAGATCCAAATCAATTCAATTCGCTTTCATCCTACCAAGGAGGTAAGGTTACTTTTGGAAACAACAACCAGGGTGAAATCGTGGGAGTTGGCTCCGTAGGTAACCCCTCAAAATTTAAAATTGATGGAGTCCATCTGGTCACTGGACTCCAACATAGTTTACTAAGTATTTCTCAAATTTGTGATAGATTCAATTTAGTACTTTTCTCCTCTTCGGATTGTAAGGTTTATGATGAGCGTACAGGTTCATTAAAAGCTGTGGGGCGTAGAGAAGGAAATCTCTACAAAATGTGCTTAAACTCCATTAATCTAGACGATCAAGTCTGTCTCAACGTGCATTCCAAAAAATCATTGCTGTGGCACTCCAGACTTGGTCACGTAAATCACAGGCTGTTGAACAAACTCAAAAGCAAGGACTTGGTGATTGGTTTACCCGACAAACTTTGACACAGACTCTGTCTGTGAAGCATGCGTAAAAGGTAAACACACCCGGTCCTCCTTCAAAAGTAAGTCGACTCTCTTTACTAGCTCTCCGTTAGAATTACTCCACATGGATCTTGTCGGTCCCATGCGTACACAATGTAGAAGTGGTAAGAGGTACATTCTAGTCATAGTCGATGACTATTCAAGGTGGACTTGGGTCATTTTTCTATCTACTAAGGATGAAACTTTTACGGAGTTCATCAACCTCCTTAAAATGCTTATCAACAAATTTTCATTCACTTTGAAAACCCTGAGAACGGACCAGGGTACTGAATTTTGCAACAAGTCATTTGATGAGTTTTGCAGGGACAACGGAGTCGATCACCAAATCTCATCTGCACGCACTCCGGAACAAAACGGAGTGGTTTAACGAAAGAATAGAACTTTGGTAGAAATGGCACGCACCATGCTCATTGACAGTCAACTCACTCCATCATACTGGGCAGAAGCTATTAACACAGCATGCTATGTGTTAAATCGTGCGCTGATTCATCCATTCCTTCACAAGACACCCTATGAACTACTCCGTCAACGTAAACCAAGTCTTATTTATCTCAGGCGCTTCGGATGTAAGTGCTTTATCCACAACAATGGTAAGGAAAACTTGGGTAAGTTCTCTCCTAAGAGTAATGAAGGTATTTTTCTTGGCTACTCTTCTAAAAGCAAAGCTTATCGTGTTATCAATCTGAGAACTCAGTGTTTAGAAGAGAGTCCCCACGTCAAGTTCGATGAGTCCCACAATGTTGGCTCATCTTCTGATCAACTTGACTTTGCTCCTGACGATTTCCTCACTGATCCACACTTCATCACTGTACCCATAAGAAGACTCCCCGATTCCCAATCCATCACTCCTAATAATTCTCTGGTAAACAAAAACAATACATCAGACTCTACTGACTCTGACCATAACCCGGAGACACCATTACCACAAAACTTGACCTTTGATTCCTCTGACAGAGACACACCCCCTCCTGCTTCATGTCGACAGTTCCAACAAAAATCAGCCCACCCTTCTGAAAACATCATTACAGACCCAAACTCCGGTGTTCAAACACGTCTCCAAGCTATGCAAAACCTCTGTGCCTTTGGTGCTTTTCTCTCCAACACTGAACCAAGAAATGTCAAAGAAGCACTCCTTGATAGTGATTGGGTCATTGCAATGCAGGAGGAACTGAATTCTCTCCAAAGACATGCTGTCTGGGAGTTAGTTCCTCGACCCACACATCAACAAACCATTGGTACTCGTTGGGTCTTTCGTAACAAACTTGATGATGCAGGACAAGTTTTCAGGAATAAAGCCAGACTAGTCGTCCAGGGCTACAATCAAGAAGAAGGGATTGACTATGATGAAACCTTCGCACCCGTAGCTCGTCTTGAAGCAATTCGCATGCTAATTGTGTTTGCTGCATTCAAAGGTTTTACATTATATCAAATGGATGTCAAGACAGCCTTCCTCCATGGCTATATTGATAGAGAAGTCTACGTCGAGCAACTTCCAGGGTTCACAGACTCCGTCCATCCCGACTACATCTACAAACTGTGTAAGGCCCTTTACGGACTGAAACAGGCTCCGCGTGCCTGGTATGAAAGACTGTCTACATATCTATTGCAAAATGGTTTCTCTCGAGGTAACGTAGATAAAACGCTCTTCATTCTTCACTCATCGCATGACTTACTTCTAGTACAGATTTATGTTGATGATATCATTTATGGCTCTACAAGTAACACCCTCTGTGACCATTTTGCTAACCTCATGAAGCAAGAGTTTTCCATGATTGAGTTAGGTGAGCTCAAGTTTTTCCTAGGATTACAAATTCATCGGGAGAAGGACGGGATTAAGATCCACCAGCAAAAGTACATCAAGGAACTCCTTGACAAGTACAACCTCAAAAATGCCAAGAATATGTCCACACCAAGCTGTACATCTGCAAAACTTCATCCTGATGATGACGGAGTCAGTGTCAATGCCACATAATATAGAGGAATGATAGGGTCCCTCTTGTACCTCACTACCAGTCGCCCCGACATTCTTCACGCAGTCTGCCTCTGCGCTCGCTTCCAAGCAGCCCAAAGCAGTCTCACCTCAAAGCAGTCAAACGTATCTTCAGATATCTAAAAGGTACAAGTACACTCTATCTATGGTATCCACAATCTCCTACTTTCACCTTATCTGGATATAGTGACTCTGATTGGGCTGGCTCCCTCCAAGATCGAAAGAGTACTTCAGGTAATGCATAGTTCTTGGGCCTTTGCCTTGTTTCATGGTCCTCCAAAAAACATAACTCCGTAGCACTCTCTACAGCGGAGGCAGAGTATGTCTCTGCTGCAGCATGTTGCTCCCAACTCCTTTGGATGAAACAACAACTTCAAGACTATTATGTCACCCAAGAACAAATCCCAATTTATTGTGACAATAAAAGTACCATCAAAATATCCGAAAACCCAGTCCAACACTCAAGAACCAAACATATTGAAATTCACTTTCATTTCTTGAAAGACTGTGTCGAGAAAAAGCTCATCCAACTTAACTTTGTGCCCACAGAAGATCAACTTGCAGATATCTTTACTAAACCCCTGTCTACATCACGATTCGAAGCACTGCGATCAGCAATCGGGTTGACTCCGTCTACCAAGACGGTCGCATCTCCTTGCCCCTACCGCAATCTTCAGCAGGTACTCCCTCATGTCTCATCGAGTCTGTCTTTGCTTGCACTTGAATCTGTGAAATGTGCTTTATTACTTAGCATGTCTATAACTCTAGAGCTACCACCCACGTCATCTATCCGAACCCACCCCGCCTAAATCCTCGCCGTTAATCTCGCTAAACCCTGACGACACCGTATTTATCTCACCTGACACACGCCATCTCTGCAACTTCCAGCCTTTATATCCATCCCCCGTCTACTCCATCACTCTCATTTCCATTCCCTCTACACCCAAGTATACTACAATTTCCAAATGGCAGGCATCAATCTCAACGACATCAACATCCCGGCAGATATCTTTCAAGATCCCATCCGCCTTCAGGCGTACCTCCAATCCATGGCCAACCCGAATCCATCTCCCCTCACCACCACCACCACTCACTCTCCCACTAAAACTACTGCTACATCGTCCCCCACACACTTCGTCACACCACCACCACCAACCCGCGATCCATCCCCTCATCAAACACCGCCATCCGCCGCAAAAACTGACATTCTTGACACGGATGTTGAGGATGCCACCCCAATCCAAACCCTATCACCATCCCTAACACCACAAGATCAAAACCCTACTGCCAAACCCCAAACCATTGATCCACCACAAGCCCCACCCAACAAATCTCCAACTCCAACCCCACCTGCATCTCCCGTAAAATCTGCAACACCTCCTAAATCTCCTAAACCTATACCCTGTAAGAGAAAAGCCCAAACCTCTACTCGACCCACAGCCAAAAGGATTCTCCGTTCTTCTGTCAAGGCGCAACCAGTCTCCTTTGGTTCCGGCGAATCGTCTCCAGTTCAAGAATTACCCACGGCTAGTCACGATGCTTCTACTGGCGCCACATCCGCCAGAGACCAGAAACCTCCAAAGCCGCACCAAAGATGTGCGAAGATAGACCCCTTCAACCAACGCTACATGCTCGGGGACCCTGCCTCAGAACGGAATATCGTCAGGGGTAAGTTCCTCGATTTCTCATGGGCTCTATCTTCAAACCTGGGAGAGTTAGTGACCATGCTAGAGGTTCAAGGGTGGAAACACCTTTTCTGTGAGATAACGGAATGGTATCCCCAAGAGTCGGTCAACTTCTTTCAAAATCTGGTTATCCGAAACGGTGCAGCCCAATCTTTTGTTAATTCCACACCAATCTTATTTAATCTTGAAAAACTGTCTCAAATTCTTGGAGTCCCTGCTACTGGCCTGTCCTTCTATGAGAAAGGAGTCCTTCCTGAAATCCCCGGGGTCCCACAAAATAAAATCTACCGCTTTTTCTCCTCCAATAAAAAGATTGGCTCACCAATACCCCGTGGCGATCTCTCCATTCTACACCAACTCCTACACATACTTGTCGTCAAAAACATTGTCCCCCGAAAAGAAGGAAATCTCATGGTCAACTGCTTGGACCTCACCATTATGTACTGCATCATTAATCGTCACTTCATTAATCTGGCCCCCATTGTACTCCACCACTTAGCCCAGTCTGTCGACACCCTGAAACACTCCCTGGGGTATGTTTTCTGGCTGCCTCGGATTCTACAATTCTTTCAGGTACCACTGGCGCTATCGACGCCAGAGCCCATCGAAGAGGCAGACACCATCAACCTCCGCTATCTGAACCGGCTGACATCTATCGACAAATCCAAGCTGCTACCCCCACCATCAACTCCAACGACGGCGGGAACTTCCACTTCTCAAGAGGCAATCCCTCAAGCTTCTCTCCTACCCCTCCTGGAGAAAGTGGAGCGACTTCTTGCGCAGGCGGCAGAGTTGATTCAGGGCCAAACGTAGATGATGGACAGACTCGCTGGGATAGAGACGACTGTGGCGGCCTTGCAAGAACAACTCCTTGACATCCAATCCACCCTGACCCCAACCCCTTAGCCATGACGTGTGTGTTTGTAGTGTTAGGACTTAGGCTGTTTTTAAGTTCTAAACACTTCTTTGCTGGTTTGTGTGTGAATATTTTGACTAACTCTGTGTGACTGTGGGCTTCCCTCTGATGAAAGCAAAAGGGGGAAGCGGTGAATCCCGTCTGGTGTACGGGTGACTCTGTTGTTGTTTTTAAACTGCTCTTGGATTTCTGCTGCTGGACCGTGTGGTCTAGTATTTTAACTGCTTTATATACTACGTCCTATCCTGCCTATTACACTGCCTATTTAATGTTTTGCTTGCCTAGAGTCCCTCTACGATTTAGGGGGAACCTAAATGGAGTCTTTGAACTCAACTACTACTGCTGCTATTAAGGGGGAACTTTGACAGGGTCGGTTCCCCTAGTCCTTTGTGTTTCTATTTCAAGATTAACTCCATCGGGATTCACGGAGGTTTGCTATCATCAGCAACAAGGGGGAAACTGTTGGGACATCGGAGTGTTGCAGAGATAGCCTATCACCTCGACAGAGTCAATCATCCCTAGACAGACACAAAGAGCGAGCCGCTTCAATAGAGTCCACACAACTAAGAAGACTTCACAGACTCTCCCGTGCTGTTGCGAATAATAAGGAGTCAACTCGGGAATGCCTTAAACGCCACAACGGTCATGAAGTCTTCCCTCAACACCTGAAGATCGCGGCTCAAGTAAGAAGACTACTCAAAACCGTTGGAAGTTGCCCACTAAGTTAGTTCCGGTATTTTCAGAACTAACTCCTTCGACCTACCGGCTGTATTGATAGTATAAATAAGTTGTGTAATAGTCAGTTTCAAGTGTGCTTTCATTGAGGATTGTTTCAGAGCTTAGAGAGAGAAAGAGAATCGCTTTGTAAGCCAGAAATAGAGAGAGAATACGTACCAAGTTAGTTAGCGCATTTAGATAGACTCTGCCTAGGAAGATCCTAGTTTCGCTACGCTTACCATTGATCTGATTAGAAAGTGTGTTGGGTGAGTGAGTGAAAAACCGCTAAGTAGATCCTTTCTACTTAGTGGACATTTGTAAGTTGTTTTATTTGACCAGGAAATGAAATAGCTTATTTGTGTATCTTGCTGAGTTCAACAGAGTCCTTCTCTTTTTTCATCGTTTCGTTTCATTTACCACAAGAGTCTTCCGCACCCTTAGTTTAATCAATTTGATTGAGTGCCTCTGCATCACAGAGTGTTTCTCACTTATGAAGGCTGATTGAGTCAAACCAACTCTTAGACTCACACCTTTGGTTGGTTTGAGTTAGCCACCCGATCCTACATGCTGGCTTATGTTGGTGACTTACCATATTTAAAAACCGGCCCCTCCCTTAATTGAGATATTTATGGCCTATATTGACCAATTAATTAAGCAAAGTAACTAAAGTCTAATTTGAGCACTATTCATAATTAGTGCACAAATTTGTGAAATTTTTGGTTTCTCATTGATTTAGGCTTCCTAATGTGATGCTAAGTAGTACACATGTTGATTAAGGTGTAATCATGGTCATCTAGCCACTCAAAACCTTTTTCTAAGACAATTTTTCAAAAATGTGTTTTAAGACTCCTTAAAGCACAATTTGTGTTTTAACTTGTTTATGAGCTTGGTTTTCTTTGGTAATTGATTTAACATGTCTATTAGCATGTTAATAAGGTCCAATAATGATATTTGGGTCCTAATCAAAGTTACTCCAAGCTTAGAGCATGTTTTTGCTTAAATTGCCTTTATGGTGTTTTCTTGTGTTTCCTATGGTTTAAATTGTTTCCTAATGTTTCTAAGGCATGTTTTAGCCCTATTATAGCTTATTTTAACATCTAATCACTATATCTAGGTTTGGGGTATTTCAATGTCTTGTAGCATTAAAACAATAATGCCTTATGTTGATGTTTAAGGGCCTTAAGTAAATTGAGATTACTGCACCTTGGTATTGCTGTCGAGAATGTGTTGGAATTTGATGTGTTGTTAGTGTCTAGAATGAACATGAATGTTGAACTTTGTGTGCTGGTAGTGTCCAATATGGATATGGCTAGTTGATTATGTTTAGGTACAGAAAAATAATGCAAATTGGGCATGCTATAATTGTAGCGAAACTATGGCGAAATTTAGGTAGAAACAAAGTGCCTAAGCTGTTTTGTTAGTAGAAATGACCTAGGTTTAACTAGGTGTGTTTAGAGATCAATTTGGTTAAATAACCACCTTAGAGCTAATAGGAAGAAAATTATGTAGTTGGGTAAAACTTGGAGTGATAATGATGTAAGTTGCATACTAGTAATGCATTAGTTGTGAAACTAATGAATTAGTAAAGGTTGTGAGCAAAATCTGCATTTTAGAAACCTAGGATACTAAGTGCAAGTCTTAGGAAATAAAAGTGGGAATTTATGTAATTTAATTAAAGATTGAGTGATGAGTTTAGTTAATAGATTAAGAAGGTTTAAAGTGTTAATATAGTGTTAAGCCATGCTTGAATACATGTGGGAAGATTGGAAAAGAAATGAAGTTAGAACAACAATAGAAATCGTCAAAATGTTGCAGAGCATAGCAGGGTCCGGGACTTAGGTCTTGTATGTAGTCCCGGACCACCATTAAAATTCTACCGAGAATCAAAAACTGGGCATGGTCTGGGACCTAGGGTCAGGATAAAGACCCTGACCACCCCCTTAAAAGCGTTTGAAAGAAACTCAAAGTTTAGGTTCGGGACTTGGTTCAAGTGCAAGGACCCGGACCATAGTAGAAAACTGTCCGAGAATTTGCTGTAAGTCTGGTCCAGGACTTAGGGTAAGTATAAAGTCCCGGACCATCATGAAAAATGCCCCGAGATTATCCTGCAGTGTTGGTCCGGGAGTTAGGACCCAGACATGGTCCCCGACCAACACCAAAATTGCACCGAGAGTTAGAATTTGAACTGAAACATGGGGAATTGTTTGGTATTGTTGTTATATGATTGTTAGAACTTTTTTTGGTGACATGTAATGGTTCTTAGGGGTGTGAACAAGTATATGAAATAATGAGAAGTATATGAATTACGTGATTAAGTTGAATTATAATGAGTTAGTAGTTGTTAATCGGGAATCATTAGTAATGAAATGAACTAGATTAATTAAAGAGAATTAACCGCCCGACTTAATGAATGTTATAGGGTTTGAATAGTTAGACTTTGGAGGAGAGAAGCCGAATAACAACAACGGTGAATGGTATGATTTTCTCACGCCCTGTATGCTACCGAAGCTACCTTGATTTGTGTGATTATGTGTTTAATTGCTATGACCTAATCAAGATAAATACACGAATATAATTATTGCATTTATTTTATGTCTTGTGATTGACTATCCATTTAATTGAGTTGTGACTAACATATTAAGTTTGTATAACTCATGAAAGGCATAAATGATGGTTGTAGAACTTAACCGCTTGAAACGCGCAAGTTTCTAACCATGACTTATTGATTGAAAGATTCTCACTGACTCCCTAACTATGTGACATTCCTGACTCTAGGTAAATAGGTAACTGGGGGGTGTGAAAAGCCCGATATAGAATCGGCCACGCGTGAGAATGAGGAGGCAAGAGAGATTATTTTCCGAATTCTGGCCTAACCTTCCCATCATGGTCCAGACCCTTATGGGTGCAACACGGGGAAGTAAGCCAACCTAAAGCCCGGTGGTAAGACTGGACATGTCTCGGCGTAGAGGTTAACCGACTAAACTTAATAATTACTCAAGAGAAGAATAATTGGTAAAGTAAGATCATGAGAAGAGTGAGTGTTATGATCTATGTAAAAGATTTAAAACCATCCGATTAAACCGGATAACTATTTAATTAACAAGAGATGAGGTTAGAGCTTGAGAAGAGAATCTCAAAGCCTCAAAGAGTATTGAGCTAACACTTGTGAATTGACTTTCATCTTAAGCGTTGTGCGTTATGTATGAATGTTGTTATTACATGTGGGTTATGCTATTATTATCAGCATGATTGTTTGAATTAAAATCAACTCCATGTATGCGACCAAGTAGTTGGCGCACCCCCGTTAGCACGCAGGGTATGCGAATTTCATGCCAGCAAGTTGTGCTGAGCCCCTTTGGGGCCAATCATTTTTATTTCAGGTACCTGACAAGGCTGATTGGTCAAGATTGTGACCGGGCTGTTATGCTTTTGTTAGATAAGGTTATTTTGATAGTGTATTGAGTTGTACACGGGCTTGGAGCCCTTTTTGATTGGCCGGTGTACCAGGTTGTACACTTGATTGTATTTTGGATTGTAGGGATTATGATAGACATGAGTATAGTGTGGTACTCATAGATTATTTTGTATAGACCCGTAGAAGCATGATGTATTTTGGAATATACTTTGTAGCACTCGGTAATCAAATGTTGTAGTTTGATGTTGTGGGTTATATTTATGGAAACTTGGTATATTTCTAGTTTATTAGACTATTACTGTATTAGTTTAGGCCTTGTTAGTCACGTGGGTGGCTAACGACATTGTATCAGCCACCGATTGTATTTGAGTTTCCGTTACGATTAGAATGACGACTGAGACGAATAGACGATAATGATAGGATTAGCGGTAGGGGTGTTACATACTTATTTATACTCTCTTCATCTTAAAATGATTACGAATTTTTTTAGATCTTAAATTTCCCTCTATCTTAAACTTAGAAATCAGCTTTGTTCTCCCTCCATCTTAAACTTGAAATTAGTTTTGTTTGTCTCTAAGTATGTCAGGATTAGAGTTAGTTTCCCTTTAACTTTTTGAGACAACAAAATGGAAAAGCAGGGTGACTTATGGTGTTTCATTGAAGAAGACAGTCATGGAGTAGCCATCTACGTACGTTGTTGGCTTTTTCACGTTTCATTTATTATTATTTAGAAATTTTGTTTTTCTACATGCCCGTTGGAATTCTACCGCGTATGTACTCAAATGAAATTGATGGAAGTGAGATGTCTTTTTTTATCATGACTGATTTTATGGGATCCAGGAGTGATGGGTGAGATGCTTTTTTTTTTCTCTTTCATCTTGACACATTTTACGAATACAAAAGTGAATTAGAAAAAAAAGTCAATTATGGGTGGATATCGACGAGATGTCCCAAATTAATTAAGGGCACTTTAGGTAGAAACTGTATTTCTTAAAAACTTTGCACAATGCTAAAACAACAGTTAAAAAGAATAGAAGAGAGTATGTTCTTGGTGACGATTTGCCAAATTAGCACTGCTGAGTATGTTGTTTATGAGGTGTTTCAACAAAATATTGTTTTTCCCCCATTTTTAGTGTGTTGTGCATGGGTATTGCTTGGTTCTTTGAAAAAGAAGCTAAACACACTCATAAGGGAATGATATTATTGGCTAAATATTTGCCACCGTACATCATATGTGGGGTTGTGAACCAGAGGAAGCTGGAAATGAAGGCAATGTGTGAACAAAAACTACAACAATTGAGAAGCCAGATGTAACAACAAATAACATAACAAAGTAACCGTCTCAATAAGCTGACAAGGTTGAAAGGCAAATTGGAGTTGGTGAAGGAGAAAATGACTAGGGAGATCATTAATTTGAAAACTACATTGAAGATAAGAGATGGTGTGATAGCTGGGTTCCAAAAGTGAATAGCCCATATGGAGTTGGAAATGGGAATTATCGAGCTGGACAAGGAAACATACAGGGAAGAGGGAAGAAGTGCATCTATACTGAAATACCCCAAATCTAATTAACATTATAAAAACATTACTTAATGATGAATAATCCAAATATAAACCATTTCACGTACGCATGCAGATACATGCATGAAAACGTTACGTAAAAATAGTCGTTTCATCATAAACGCTAAAACGCCTTAGAAACATGGGAATAAGCATGACCTTGTATGACCTTCTAAAACTCAAACCAAATGGTCATACCCTCATTATATGACTATACAAACATATTCCCTAGGCTATATTCGGTCAAAAATGCAAAATGCTCGGGAGTGCTCACGCACGCCCCTTAAAGCACGAAAAGCCCGGAGAGGTGCCGAGGCGGCACGAACTCCTATATAATTCATTCTTAGAGTTCCTAACATCATTAATAATCATTCTAAAGAGAACCCACGAGCTAGTTTCTCAAAATTCAACAAAGTGCTCGGGGGAATTTCTTAACGCTCCTTTTTTGCCTCGGGAGTGTCCCGATAGCTCGGGAATTATGTCATGAGTTGATGTAACCCCATATAACCCCATGTAACACCTTAATATATCATTATTTACTATAAACAATGTTTATAAACACTTAGAACTCATGGAGACAACTTATTTTCCAAAATATCCTTAGAGCACAAAAACGCACCTTCGGGTGTCACTAAAACGCGTTTTACGCAATTACCTTGTAGTTTTTGACATGCCACGAATTATGAAACTTAAATGGGGATAAATTGAATCTCTAAATCAACTAAAGGCAGTGTCAAACATGATTCTCTATAGGGGCCTATTTTCTGCCTAAAAACTAGTATAAAATTTACATTTAAAGCTTATAAAAGACATAAGATATGGTGACTCACCTTCCCATGTGCTATAATACTTAATGACAGAAGAATATAAGCCTCATTTGACCTCCATTCTGTCGAAATCCTGCCAGAAAACAAGGCCATGTTAGCTTGACAAAAGCAAAAATAATTAAAGCAAAAAGTAGATCTAGATTCTACTTTTTGATTTGTTAAATGTAAGTGACCATCCCATGCTTGTCCATGCCTCTTAGCTGCCGATTGAGAGGCTCCAATTAGCCTTAGAAGTCGGCCACCTACAAGGGAAGAAGAAGACAAGTTCAAACATTGAAAAATCAATGGAATAAAACCTTACCTAACTTACCTTGTCATTTAGCTTCCATAATTTTTTCTACCTTGTCTTGTCTTGTAACATGGCCGAAAGCATCCATGTTTGGAGGGCTTATGGAGCCTAATAAACTAAAGTAAAACAATAAACAAAGACATGACCTAACATGCCAATTATGATCCAAAAATAAATAAAACAAAAACCAAGCAAACTTACCTTAAGTCTTACGGTTGCAATTTCATTTCCCACACTCCTTGTAACCGGTTGGGTAAGCTCCTCTCTTATCCTTTCATCTTCTTCCTTTGAAGCTCTTAAGTCCATTAATGGAGTTTTAACTTCTATCTTCATCTTTAAGGTAATTTCCTAGCATTCCTTGTCAAGCCTTGAAGCAAAACTCTTCCTAGCATAACTACAAGGGTTCGGCATCAATTAATACTCCAAGGAGGTTGTCTAAATCAACATTAATCCAAGGAGCATCTCAAAGTTACCTTAAGATATTTTTCATGCTTGAAAATCCTTAAAGCACATTTTTATGTGTAACCGAATTCTACTTCTTCTAAAGCTCTTTTCTTCTTCATTTTCATGAAGGAAAGTTTGTTCTTCATCCATCTTAAGTGTGCCAAAATCCTAAGGAGAAAAGCTTAAGGTAAATCCTTGAAAAACTACTTACAAATCTACTTAAGATCTTTGTTAAAGATCTAACTCCTAAACTCCTCCACCTCTTGCATAAAAACCGAAGTGGAGCATCAAATTCCTTTGGAGAAAGCTAGGAGATTCAAGAAGAGTTCAAGCACATAACCATTCCTTAGTAAGAAGTAAGTTTACTAAGCCAATCTTTATGTTTTAAGCTTGGTTAAGCTTCTAAAAATTATACAAAAATTATGTACACCTTCTTAGGTATCTAAAACCGAAACCATATGGTAAAATATACCAAAAATATAATCTATAACATATATAGAAAATATTTACCTTAAGACACATTTTAATGTCATAAAAGTTACCTAGGTTACATCTTAGTTCATGCCGAATTATCAAGGACAAATAAGTTCTATTTTGAGCTAAGAATCAATATAAGACATTACAATAATTTTTACATGAGTTATATGACTCATATGAATTTATGTATAGTTATTTTGGCATATAAATCTACTTTTATATATATTATGGTGACTTATAAATTATGGCCGAATGGTGAAATACCCCAAACCTTGATATGTGGTTTAAATATCAAACTATGTTATATAAAGGCTAAAAGTGCCTTAGGAACATCAGTGTACAATTTTAATCATAGTAAAATGCAATAAAGCATTAAGACACGGTTTGAGCAAAAACATGCTCTAAGCTATGAGCGAACTTGGTTAGGACCCAAAGAGCCTACCAAGGCTTAATAATATTCAAGTATGATTTAATAAGGCTAATTAAGTCCTTAGGAAACTTTGGTAGACAATGAAACCAAACAAAACACAAGAAAATACCTTAAAGTCAATATGAGCAAAAATGTGCTCTAAGCTTGGGATAAATGTGTATAAGACCTAATGGTCATACCTATACTTTATAAATATGTTAATGAACATATTAAATCAATTACCAAAGAAAACCAAGCTTGAAAACAAGTTAAAACACAAAATGTGCTCTAAGGAGTCTTAAAGCACGTTTTTGAAAAATTGTCTTGTAAATGAGTTTTGAATGGCTAGATGTCCATCATTACTCTTTAATTAACATGTGTACTATATAGTATCACATTTGGAAGTCTATATCAATGGGAAATCAAAAATTTCACAAATATGTGCCTTAGTTTGTGAATAGTGCCCAAATAGTGCTAGTTTTGACTTAAGTCAACTTTAATTAGTTAAATGGTCAACAAAGACCATAAGTATCTTATATATTGAAGGGGGCACGGTTTTTAGTGTGTGAGTCATCACACTTGGCTAGCAAATAAAGAAAAGAAGAAAGAATAAAGTGAAAAGTTACTTTATGCCTTATAACATAAATATCTCCAAACTAAACCTCTCTCCTCACTTTCTCTTCTTTTCTTCTTGGTTCCCACCGTCTCCAACCTCATCCTCCCTTCTCCATCTCGTTTTGCTACAGCCATATACCATTCTCCATCTTTGAATGCTTGTAACTTCTAGCTCCATGCACCAAATCAAATTCCAAGACCATATTTGTCTTACTTAGGTCAAGCTCTACACTTCTCTCTTTTCAAATCTTCAAGAACTCCATTTTGGTGCCATGAAGATTCTCCATTGAAGGAGCTTGAGCTCACCTTTTCATGCCTTGACATTCTCCTTTGCTTCAAGGTGAGGAAAATCAAAGAAAAACAACATTTCCTCTTGTTTTAGTGTGTGGCCGAAAATTCACCTTACAATGGTGCATTGCCTTGCTATCTTTTTAGCTTAATTCAAACTTCAAAGGACTAGGAGGAGTCCTATCTTGCTACTTAACCAAGCTCTCTTCCGAATTCCAAAGGTAATCATCAAATTTTGGTGTTTTAAGACACATATGTAAACCTAGGGTTTAACTATGAGTTGGAGTATTAAACTTAATGCTCATTACCCTTATATGTGTATTGATTAGAAGATTGACAAGTGATAAAAGCCCTTGCTGATTTTCTATCAAGGAAGAACAAAGAAAAACAAGTGGGAAGTCTTGAAAGAAAAGAGGTAAATGTGTTAACCTAATGTGGTTTAAATGCCTAGGAAAATGGAGCTTGATTTGCTTAATAAAATACCTAAAGAGCTAATGGTAAATGAGTTAGCAAAATGCTCTCAAGGAGTTTACTAAGGGCATATGTATTGTTGGGTGTATTCGCAGGTTGAAGGCATTTAAATGTGGAGATTCAGTGTTTAAGTTTAATGCAATTTAAGGGCCTAAGAGCCATGTTATTTAAGGGCCTAAGTGCCAAGCAATTTAAGTTTATGCACTATATTGTGATGTAGTGTAGTTTAAAGGTTTAGTTGTGTGTAAAGAACATCTCTTGTGAAGGTGAATGTGTTTGATGGTTAAAGGATGAAAAACAATATGTTTGTGTGTAAGGAATGTGTATTAAGTGATTAAGTGTTCTTGGTTGTCTAAAGGTGAAAACCTAAGTGTTTGGGTGTGAGAGTTTACAAGAGAAGCTATGGCAAAATTTAGTTGATAAACAAAGGAGTTTATGTGATGAAATGAGATTTTAAGACCTAGAAGGTACTAGGAACTTGTTAAGTGTTTAGATGGTGGAAGAAGGTGAATCATGATGTTCTTAGGTGTTAAGGTGCCATGGGCATTGTCTTGGAGGATTTAGAACTCAAATGGGTGTTTTGAACACACCAAGGAATTGTTATGTGAAGCGTTAAGTCTTGTTCAAGATTTGGTAAACAAAGGAAAAGAAATGCCTAGTGAAGGTCTAAGTGAAAACTTGTGGAAATTATAAGCAATTGTGCAAAGGAGGTGTGTATGAGAAATAATGCTTTTGGAGTGGTGGTAATGTTTGTGAGACAACACTTTGGTTAGTTGAGGTAGTAGGCATGATATACCACTTAGAAATCTAAGAAAAATGTTATAAGTGCTAGGAATTGTTGTAAGAAATTGAGTAACCAGTTAGTGTGATTTAGGAAAGTTTAGTGCTTGTTTTAAGGTGTTTGAACATGTAGGAAACATGTGGAAAGTTTATGGAATGATTAGGTAAGGTTTAAGGTTGGTTTAGGGGTTGAAAAATGATGTTTTGACAAGTTAATAACATGGTCCGGGACCTAGCCCTTGTATAGGTACCGGACCACCCCTTAAAAAGAGCCGAGAGTAAAGTTTAGAAGTGGTCCGGGTCCTTAGTCCAGGACCAAGACCCGGACCAAGGGTAAATTAAGGCCGAGAGTACATTCTACAAGTGGTCCGGGACCTTGGGTCCGGACCAAGTCCCGGACCAGGTCAAAAGTGTTGCAAAATCTGTTTTAAAGGCTTCTAATCATGGGGAATTGAATGGTAAAGGTTTTAGGTGATGTTTAGGCCTTGTTTGGTGGCATATAAAGGCCTTAAAATGTGTAAACAAGTGTTAGGTTTGATGTGAGAGTTGTAAACCTAATATCACAAGAGTAAGTTAAGTGTAACGGGAATGACGGGGTAAACTATGGGCGCTTTAAACGTTAAGCAAACATGTTACCCCAATATTAACAAAAGTAATTGTAATGTTATCAGTTGTTCGAGAATTGCTCGAGGAACATAAGTGGACATGATAAAGTGGACTCCGGTGACAGGTATGGTTTTCTTGCAACCTGTGTCCTACCGGATTACACCGGCTTGTATGCCAATGTGTTTTTCTGTGTGTTTGCCACGTTGTAAGATTAAACATGTAATGAGTTTACAGTAATTCATTTATGTGGCGTGTACAACTCCGATACCATTTAACCTCGGAAGTGTTAACCTTAGTTAACTGAGTCTAGGATCACATGAGAGTTCGGTATTCGGAGTAAACGACCCGTACCATGGGACGTACTAACCACGGCTATGCGTGTGTTAATTGTGTGATATGTGTTAGTGAATGTAGGGATCTCCCTTGTGTGTTTAACCCAGTTGTAATTCTGTATGGTGTGTAGTTATGATAGACTCCATAGTGGGGTTCTAACTAATATCTAAAGTAAGTATGTACTAACAGTGGTGAGGAATCCGGTTTGGCCGGTCGCGCGTTGTTTGGGAGAGGGTATCCTTCCTAGCCTTACCCTTCTCTTTGTTATGGTTGTTTCCCTCACGGGTTATGATCTCCCATTAGCTTACTCCAAAGCTTAGCTATTCTGACTTATGATCGGTTTAGAGGGAACATGTGTTTGTGTGTGTGTGTTCGGGCCTCCAAACCCGAACCGCCTTAACTTAAGTTACTCGTCCAACTATTAGGACGGTAATGAGTGTTGTTGTTATTGTATAACGAGCTTATCATGAGACTGGCAACATTCTCTAGGCTCACCAGTGTATAAACAATGTTTGGGTCGGTTCCTAAGAGAACCACTCCCGTTATGTTATGTATTTTTGTGATGCAATATCTATTGCGGTATTATGTTGTGCACGTGGAAACGTGCAAAGTGTTGTTAAGTATTGTATGTAGTGTATGTTGTAGGTTGTATAATGTGGAGTGTGTGGATCATGGATATGATTCCCAGTTTGTGATAAGAGGCGTTTAAGGATAACCCGATTTAAGGGTATGTGTCGTCTATTAAGGAAGTAGCTCCATTAGAGGAGGAACACTCTAGGGATGATGAATACCATGAGTGACTTATTAAGTAAGGATATATTATCCGTTTGTTGAGCCCGTTGAGGCGAATGTTATGTGATGTGTGTTCACTGTTACATGCATGATTTAAATATAATCAACCGCATGCTAAGACGACAAGTAGTTGTGCGTGACCCGGTAGCATGTGGGCTGCGGGATTACCATACCAGCAAAGGTGCTGAGCCCCTTGGGGGCCACCCTTTCTCTTCTTTTCGTATTTCAGGTACAAGAAGCTGGAAGCCGTTCGAGAGTAGGACGGGGTAGTCGTTGTACACGGGTAATCATTTAAGTGTATGCATACAGTAGGTGTAGTAAGACCGAAATTGTTGTCGGCATCAGTTTATAAATACTCGGTATAGTTGGAAGGTGTATGTTGTTGTTGTGTTAAAGGAAAGGGATAGTAATGTGTAGACGCTCGGGAATTTAGCCCATCAGACCGGTACAATGTGTATGTATTAGCCTTGTTAGCCACGTGGGTGGCTAACGGCGTGTAACACCAACGAGTTAAGTAATGTGATGAGGTTGTTCTTCCGCTGCAGTTTATTGTAAGTATGTTAATGTTGGATGGGGTGTTACAAAAAGTGGTATCAGAGCAAAGTATCGCTCTGATGACTGAATTACCGAGCTTAGAAAGTACCGAGTTAGGATTTTAGTACTTTGGGTTAAGGGTTGAGTGATAGCGTGAGAGATACGCTAGTTAGGAACTACCAGTGACTACTGGAAACCTACGATATCCATCCCACCCTCCACAATCCCTGTTTGATAACTTGGGAAAGAACGCCAGAGAGATGGAAGTCCTCTCTTACTCGGGAATACCCGATCTGGCTGTTATTAAGTACCTCTAAAGGTACGGAGAACCTATCACACGGTAGATCCCGAAAACTGGGAATCCCGGAGACGGTCTCCATCTGAACAATGTTAACCGCATTTCATAGCAATGAATGAAGGATCTTGTGTATAGAGGAATAGAATTTCCGGCAACCTGGGTCGACATGCAGAGCAGTCGAGAATAACCAGTTTGCAACGCACCAATCGTGCAACAGGCAAGAAGTGGATTAGTAAAACCCGAGACAAGTGTCTACGGAACCACAGTTGATAAATAATACACCAACGTTATACCAACCGACAAGGGAACTACAACGTAGTGCCCAAACAAGAGACAAGTCTCAGTAACCACGACAAGTGCGTGGAACGGGCTATAAAGAGGATACGATACTAAGTAAAGAGGGACTCCAAGAGTGGGAGACACCCCAGTCGATAATGACCATATGAATACAGTGAGGAGTTACCTAGAGAGTTATTATCAAGACAGTAAGATCAGTGAGGGCCAACAAGGCCACTGATGACAGTATGGGTAAAAACAATACCACAACCGGTATGTGTTAAACCGATAGCCAGTTAGCATGGCGCACTTGCCGTAGCAAGTGCTGTTATAACAGGGCTGTTCGGGAAATTTATAACCACTACGAAGTACTTGGTGAAGTACCATGAAGTTAAGTGAGATCATTGTAACCGTGAAAGGGCTTAATAACCTAACCTCTGTGATTGTAAGTACACCAGTCAGCAAGAAGCTAGACTTGGCTAAGGTAAGAAGATGTTGTGAAACCATGAAAATTTTCTTTCAAACCCAGATTTATTCAAACCCTTTTCTTTTCAAAACTAGATTTTCTTTCAAACCAACACTTCTTTCCAACCTTCTTTTAAACCAAACCAGTAAAACCAAGGACAGTTGACAAGGATACAACAATGGATAAACTTTCCCTCGATTAAGTTCGGGAAGCAAGGAATGAATATTGTCACGGGACAATATAAGGGAGTTGACAACAGAATACTTCACCTAGGCGTGTGACGGACACTACAAGTGTACCAACTGAATTGTGGGACGACCGCACTCCGATAGGAGCTTGTGGGCCTGACAGACCTACTTATGGGTTAGTTGGGTAAGTAGTAATGTATCAGTATGGTACCCCACATATGTATACGAGTGGAGTCCGAAACACGGGAAGTAGTCGACTCCGTCTACGGTCAGCAGCATGAGTCAAACAAGCGCTAAGGATTACAAGGAATAGTTGAAGTTAAGGAACTCAGTTAAGTTAACGAGACTAAAAGGGTTAGTGAATTCCTCTCAAGGAAATGTTTAAGAGTTAGGAAGTGCGAAGGGCACAAACTGTTATGTAAAGACATCACATATGTCTTAAGGATCCTTAGGGATAAAACATGTTAACTGGAACGGTGACCTAGCCTGTACATGGCAAGTAGATGACTAATGTGGACACATTAATGTGCAATGAACGGGATGAAAACTCCCAGAATGAGTACTTACACTACTATGAAATGTTGATCTTCACAAAAGGAGATAATAAGCCATTTAAGAACGCAAGCGGCGTGGCTAATGGAATGTACCAATAAGTGTGAAACAAATGTAAGGCATAACGTAGCAACACCCAGGAGCAATCCTTGAGGGGTGTTCGAATCAACAATTGTTGAACGAAATGCATGACAGAAGCACAAGGGTTGAAATTAACACCCAGTTTAGACATAAGTTGTCAGGGAACGCACTGACAATCCTAAGGGGCGTCCCATGAAGGGAAACCATGTAACATTTTACAGAGAAACACATGTGTGTGGACAGCCTACAATGAGCCCAGCTCGAGGCAAATAAGGCTTGTAAGCCATAAACAAGATATGTTATATAAATTCGATTGGTTGCAGAAGTTTATGTTATATAAGTGAATAGAGTGGTAAACAAACCACTGCATTAAGAGTGGGGACACCTCTCGATATTCTGAAACCGCAGGAGCGGTAGTTATGTGGATCAAGTTCAAGAAATATGTTAAGGATGGACGACGTTATTACTGAAAAAGAGCAGTTAGCTTAATAGCATGTGTGTATAAAGTGAAACACCGAGCTGAATAATGCCGGTTTGTGACTCGAATGATCGATGCTCAAGGAGCATTCAGTAGTCAACCAAATGAGGATGAACCATAATACGAATGATATAAGTATATGCGTGGAAGTTAATGTGACAGTAAATACGATGTGAGTCAGTGTTATACAATAAGTACGGTGCGCAGTTAGCGACCGTTGTATAAGTGTTGTGGCGGGTAAGACCAGTTGTGGGTTAAACTCAATGGACATGCAAGCAAGTGATGATACACAGACTGGGCAATAAGCTAATGGTCGGTACTAGGTGATAAGAAACTCAGTGTGAATTCCATGGCGAATCACATAAGGGATTTACTGTCAAGAGTTTACGCCTCTGCACTCTGTATGACTGAGTGTTTTGGTATGGCACTTGCGCAGTAATGATCGAGTGGGATAGCTAGGAATTGGAAACATGTTAATTGTGGAGGAATAATGTTATAATGGCCGATGCATAGGAAATGCAAGGCCGCACCAATAAAGAAGTACTTGTACAGTAAGTGACATGATTAACAGTAAGTGACTACAGTAGCACTAACTGCCAAATATCGGTATGGAATATACCCCAAATGTTGTAAATAGCTGAGAGAGCACTACACACTAGGTAGTAGCTCAATCTCAACCGACAGTAAGTCGGAAGGGAACAAGTCAATCATTGTGAAATACATAGCTGTATACACAGTAAATTGTTATGGAAGTGGATAGAAAGTTTATAACTCACCGAATTCGCTCACGGTAAGAGATACCACGCGTCGGTTGAGAAATCATTATTACCAAGATAAGGGTGATATAAGGGGGATGTACAATACAGTAAGAATAACAAAAAGGAGCAATTAAGCTCTACGGTTATTAGAGTTTCGCAGCAGAAACTAGTGAGCCAGTGATTCAAGTGTTGAATGTACATGGTGAACATGAGCGAATGGCTAATTATTAACGCCTATAAGCCTAACAGGCCAGAATCGAAACCGACTAAGAGTTTAAACAAACTCCAATGAGAATTCTTGATTTAGGAACTAAACCGCCAATATGGTTAAGATCCTCTAATCAGAATCCATTGTGTAATAGACCGCGTGGAAGTTAAAACACTTCACGACGGCAGAACATTTTAAACCAATGTTTAGTGATTGATTACGTGGGCGTAATCCCTTTTAAGGGGGGTAGAGCGCAAAACCACTTAGTGTATATTACCGTACAAGTGTACGTAGTGTATGTGACTTATATTGTGCATAGCACAAAATTATTGTTTTGATGATTGGTGTGTGTGTTACGTAAACATACACATTCATTCATGGTTTAATTGTGGTAATCGCGCACAGAAGATGCGAATACCATTGTGATAAGTGTGTGTATTTGTTAACAGTTGTGTGTGATAGTACAAGTGTAGGGAGTAGAGAAGCTCCCGGGGGAACAAAAGCCCCGACAGTGTATAAATGTGAAGTTGTGTGTTGTATTTTGATAAAATATATGTGTATATATATACTATATAGTGATCAAGAAAGGGCATGATACCGACATAGAACCTAGTGAGAATAAGATTCCCTAGGCAACAACATTAAAGTGAATGGAGATAACTGATAGATGGAGTTCTATCCCTTGGAGATGTTATGATCATGACTAGAATGATTTAAAAGATAGAAAATTGGAAATGAGTGATTTACTTGATGCTTGAAAATGAAGTGGGAGGTGGAACTTGATTTGCATGTGATCAAGGGAAGCCGAACACAAATTGGAGTGGAAAGATAGTTCAACACTGGTGCTGATCACATTAGGGTTGGACGATTCTTGAAACTCCCTATAAGTGGTCACAAGTAACCACGCTAAGAAAAGAAGCAAAGAGCATAAGTTGGACTTGGAGTTGTGTGTGTTTTCAAAAAGGATTTTGAATTGGTATTTATAAAATGTCGATAGATACTTTACATGATTAAAGTTTTCTTACTTAGCCTCACAAGGAAGAATTTTAAATTTAAGTGATTGTTTTAACCTCCCAAAGGCACGGGGACGGAAGGTGTCCATCGCGACCGGGTTCTGCGGGATCACAGTGTATATCAAGGATATTTTTGATTGCTATACATGCTCTGACATGTTGTGTGGTATGTGTAATGAATGTTGTTTTGACTTGGATTTCCTAAAGTGTATACTATCAAGGCCTATGAGTCTAAATGTGTGGTGTTACATAGACCTATGTGTCTGAAGACTGTTATGTTATCGGGACCTATGTGTCCAAATGTTGTTATGTTACCCAAGACCAGTGAGTCAAAGGGGTTGTTATGTATGTGTAAGTGTTGTTAAGATACCCGGACCATAGAGTCCGAGGTTATCATGTGGATATGTTGTGTTATGTGTGGATGTGAATGTGTTGCCCGGACCATTAAGTCCGAGGTTGTGATGTAAAGTGTGTTTGGTTATGGAAGTTATTTCCAAGTGATTCCTGTGTTCTAATCTAATGATGTGTGGAAAGTGTGAACTTCGAGGACGAAGTTCTTTTAAGGGGGGTAGATTGAAATACCCCAAACCTTGATATGTGGTTTAAATATCAAACTATGTTATATAAAGGCTAAAAGTGCCTTAGGAACATCAGTGTACAATTTTAATCATAGTAAAATGCAATAAAGCATTAAGACACGGTTTGAGCAAAAACATGCTCTAAGCTATGAGCGAACTTGGTTAGGACCCAAAGAGCCTACCAAGGATTAATAATATTCAAGTATGATTTAATAAGGCTAATTAAGTCCTTAGGAAACTTTGGTAGACAATGAAACCAAACAAAACACAAGAAAATACCTTAAAGTCAATATGAGCAAAAATGTGCTCTAAGCTTGGGATAAATGTGTATAAGACCTAATGGTCATACCTATACTTATAAATATGTTAATGAACATATTAAATCAATTACCAAAGAAAACCAAGCTTGAAAACAAGTTAAAACACAAAATGTGCTCTAAGGAGTCTTAAAGCACGTTTTTGAAAAATTGTCTTGTAAATGAGTTTTGAATGGCTAGATGTCCATCATTACTCTTTAATTAACATGTGTACTATATAGTATCACATTTGGAAGTCTATATCAATGGGAAATCAAAAATTTCACAAATATGTGCCTTAGTTTGTGAATAGTGCCCAAATAGTGCTAGTTTTGACTTAAGTCAACTTTAATTAGTTAAATGGTCAACAAAGACCATAAGTATCTTATATATTGAAGGGGGCACGGTTTTTAGTGTGTGAGTCATCACACTTGGCTAGCAAATAAAGAAAAGAAGAAAGAATAAAGTGAAAAGTTACTTTATGCCTTATAACATAAATATCTCCAAACTAAACCTCTCTCCTCACTTTCTCTTCTTTTCTTCTTGGTTCCCACCGTCTCCAACCTCATCCTCCCTTCTCCATCTCGTTTTGCTACAGCCATATACCATTCTCCATCTTTGAATGCTTGTAACTTCTAGCTCCATGCACCAAATCAAATTCCAAGACCATATTTGTCTTACTTAGGTCAAGCTCTACACTTCTCTCTTTTCAAATCTTCAAGAACTCCATTTTGGTGCCATGAAGATTCTCCATTGAAGGAGCTTGAGCTCACCTTTTCATGCCTTGACATTCTCCTTTGCTTCAAGTGAGGAAAATCAAAGAAAAACAACATTTCCTCTTGTTTTAGTGTGTGGCCGAAAATTCACCTTACAATGGTGCATTGCCTTGCTATCTTTTTAGCTTAATTCAAACTTCAAAGGACTAGGAGGAGTCCTATCTTGCTACTTAACCAAGCTCTCTTCCGAATTCCAAAGGTAATCATCAAATTTTGGTGTTTTAAGACACATATGTAAACCTAGGGTTTAACTATGAGTTGGAGTATTAAACTTAATGCTCATTACCTTATATGTGTATTGATTAGAAGATTGACAAGTGATAAAAGCCCTTGCTGATTTTCTATCAAGGAAGAACAAAGAAAAACAAGTGGGAAGTCTTGAAAGAAAAGAGGTAAATGTGTTAACCTAATGTGGTTTAAATGCCTAGGAAAATGGAGCTTGATTTGCTTAATAAAATACCTAAAGAGCTAATGGTAAATGAGTTAGCAAAATGCTCTCAAGGAGTTTACTAAGGGCATATGTATTGTTGGGTGTATTCGCAGGTTGAAGGCATTTAAATGTGGAGATTCAGTGTTTAAGTTTAATGCAATTTAAGGGCCTAAGAGCCATGTTATTTAAGGGCCTAAGTGCCAAGCAATTTAAGTTTATGCACTATATTGTGATGTAGTGTAGTTTAAAGGTTTAGTTGTGTGTAAAGAACATCTCTTGTGAAGGTGAATGTGTTTGATGGTTAAAGGATGAAAAACAATATGTTTGTGTGTAAGGAATGTGTATTAAGTGATTAAGTGTTCTTGGTTGTCTAAAGGTGAAAACCTAAGTGTTTGGGTGTGAGAGTTTACAAGAGAAGCTATGGCAAAATTTAGTTGATAAACAAAGGAGTTTATGTGATGAAATGAGATTTTAAGACCTAGAAGGTACTAGGAACTTGTTAAGTGTTTAGATGGTGGAAGAAGGTGAATCATGATGTTCTTAGGTGTTAAGGTGCCACGGGCATTGTCTTGGAGGATTTAGAACTCAAATGGGTGTTTTGAACACACCAAGGAATTGTTATGTGAAGCGTTAAGTCTTGTTCAAGATTTGGAAAACAAAGGAAAAGAAATGCCTAGTGAAGGTCTAAGTGAAAACTTGTGGAAATTATAAGCAATTGTGCAAAGGAGGTGTGTATGAGAAATAATGCTTTTGGAGTGGTGGTAATGTTTGTGAGACAACACTTTGGTTAGTTGAGGTAGTAGGCATGATATACCACTTAGAAATCTAAGAAAAATGTTATAAGTGCTAGGAATTGTTGTAAGAAATTGAGTAACCAGTTAGTGATGATTTAGGAAAGTTTAGTGCTTGTTTTAAGGTGTTTGAACATGTAGGAAACATGTGGAAAGTTTATGGAATGATTAGGTAAGGTTTAAGGTTGGTTTAGGGGTTGAAAAATGATGTTTTGACAAGTTAATAACATGGTCCGGGACCTAGCCCTTGTATAGGTACCCGGACCACCCCTTAAAAAGAGCCGAGAGTAAAGTTTAGAAGTGGTCCGGGTCCTTAGTCCAGGACCAAGACCCGGACCAAGGGTAAATTAAGGCCGAGAGTACATTCTACAAGTGGTCCGGGACCTTGGGTCCGGACCAAGTCCCGGACCAGGTCAAAAGTGTTGCAAAATCTGTTTTAAAGGCTTCTAATCATGGGGAATTGAATGGTAAAGGTTTTAGGTGATGTTTAGGCCTTGTTTGGTGGCATATAAAGGCCTTAAAATGTGTAAACAAGTGTTAGGTTTGATGTGAGAGTTGTAAACCTAATATCACAAGAGTAAGTTAAGTGTAACGGGAATGACGGGGTAAACTATGGGCGCTTTAAACGTTAAGCAAACATGTTACCCCAATATTAACAAAAGTAATTGTAATGTTATCAGTTGTTCGAGAATTGCTCGAGGAACATAAGTGGACATGATAAAGTGGACTCCGGTGACAGGTATGGTTTTCTTGCAACCTGTGTCCTACCGGATTACACCGGCTTGTATGCCAATGTGTTTTTCTGTGTGTTTGCCACGTTGTAAGATTAAACATGTAATGAGTTTACAGTAATTCATTTATGTGGCGTGTACAACTCCGATACCATTTAACCTCGGAAGTGTTAACCTTAGTTAACTGAGTCTAGGATCACATGAGAGTTCGGTATTCGGAGTAAACGACCCGAACCATGGGACGTTCTAACCACGGCTATGCGGTGTTAATTGTGTGATATGTGTTTGTGAATGTAGGGATCTCCCCTGTGTGTTTAACCCAGTTGTAATTCTGTATGGTGTGTAGTTATGATAGACTCCATAGTGGGGTTCTAACTAATATCTAAAGTAAGTATGTACTAACAGTGGTGAGGAATCCGGTTTGGCCGGTCGCGCGTTGTTTGGGAGAGGGTATCCTTCCTAGCCTTACCCTTCTCTTGTTATGGTTGTTTCCCTCACGGGTTATGATCTCCCATTAGCTTACTCCAAAGCTTAGCTATTCTGACTTATGATCGGTTTAGGGGGAACATGTGTTTGTGTGGTGTGTTCGGGCCTCCAAACCCGAACCGCCTTAACTTAAGTTACTCGTCCAACTATTAGGACGGTAATGAGTGTTGTTGTTATTGTATAACGAGCTTATCATGAGACTGGCAACATTCTCTAGGCTCACCAGTGTATAAACAATGTTTGGGTCGGTTCCTAAGAGAACCACTCCCGTTATGTTATGTATTTTTGTTGTGATGCAATATCTATTGCGGTATTATGTTGTGCACGTGGAAACGTGCAAAGTGTTGTTAAGTATTGTATGTAGTGTATGTTGTAGGTTGTATAATGTGGAGTGTGTGGATCATGGATATGATAACCAGTTTGTGATAAGAGGCGTTTAAGGATAACCCGATTTAAGGGTATGTGTCGTCTATTAAGGAAGTAGCTCCATTAGAGGAGGAACACTCTAGGGATGATGAATACCATGAGTGACTTATTAAGTAAGGATATATTATCCGTTTGTTGAGCCCGTTGAGGCGAATGTTATGTGATGTGTGTTCACTGTTACATGCATGATTTAAATATAATCAACCGCATGCTAAGACGACAAGTAGTTGTGCGTGGCCCGGTAGCATGTGGGCTGCGGGATTACCATACCAGCAAAGGTGCTGAGCCCCTTGGGGGCCACCCTTTCTCTTCTTTTCCTATTTCAGGTACAAGAAGCTGGAAGCCGTTCGAGAGTAGGACGGGGTAGTCGTTGTACACGGGTAATCATTTAAGTGTATGCATACAGTAGGTGTAGTAAGACCGAAATTGTTGTCGGCATCAGTTTATAAATACTCGGTATAGTTGGAAGGTGTATGTTGTTGTTGTGTTAAAGGAAAGGGATAGTAATGTGTAGACGCTCGGGAATTTAGCCCATCAGACCGGTACAATGTGTATGTATTAGCCTTGTTAGCCACGTGGGTGGCTAACGGCGTGTAACACCAACGAGTTAAGTAATGTGATGAGGTTGTTCTTCCGCTGCAGTTTATTGTAAGTATGTTAATGTTGGATGGGGTGTTACAAATGGTCTAGGTGAAGAATAGGTTTTAATGAGCTACTTATGTATATAAACTTATATTATAAAGTTTGGAGAGTTAAAAATATTTTATTAGTGCTTAAATGGCTAATTAATTAATTTATGTGGCTTAAATGTAAATTTTACAAAGTTTGGTGTATATACCATAAAAGCCGAGAGTAAAAGACTTCCTTGGGATAATTATGATATAATATAAGGTTAGGAATTAAGTTTATGAATTTTAGATAATTTAAACAAGTGCTAAAATAACACTTTATAAAGTTTTGGGCTATTTTGTAATTTATAAAACTTATTATGAAAAGTTGGAGTTTACTAAGGGGCGAAACCATAGTTAGGAGAATTATGAAGTACACTTCCGAAATTTGGAGGAATTAAATATTTAAACTATAGTTTATAAGTTATTAAGTAACTATTATAAAGTTTTGGGGTGAAAATGTAAATAAAGGAAAGTTATGTGTCAAAGCCGAATTGTTGGGGGTTAGATTTGTAATTTAAGAAATTATATGTATACATTCGGCAATTAAGGAGAATTAAAATTTAAAACTATAGTTTATAAGACATTATGTAAAGGTTATAAGATTTTATGGTTAAATTGTAATTATAGGAAATATATATTAAGGCCGAGAATTTGAGGGGGCCAAACTGTAGTTTTCGAAAAGATATGATATTCAAAAGTTATATACCTAAATATTAATGGTGGTTTTGTAATATAATTAAATAAGGAATTAAAACTATATAATATAATGAGATTAGAATTTAAATGTTAAGTTTACGAATTGATGTGGTTGTTTTGTAAATAACCGAAATGAAAGGGTAATAATTTAGATTTAAATAAATATAGGTCCCATGTGGATATTTGGAGGAATTAGAAAGAAGAATTTTGATTTAAGGAATTATGGAATTAAAACTATGGTTTATATAGTTATAAGGAATTTAAGGGTAATCAATAAATATTATTTATGGTTAAAAAGGGGAATAATAAAAACTATAAGAATATTATGTCCATGTATGACATATAAATATAGTGGAGAAATTATAGAGTTATTATGTCTTCTAGACAATTAAAAACATGTAACATAAATAGTACATGAATAAATATATACATATGTGTACATTAAAGGATTTATAAATAAATCAAGAAGAAATAACAAAATAAGATTTACATTAAATCATAAGGTAATTAAAAGAAATTACCACACGATGTAAGTTATTCATTAAGACTATATAAATTGGAATATATGTAAACACCTTAATTACCAGTGAGGTTAAGAGATTAAAGAAACTATCTAAGTATGAAGAAATAAACCTCACATGAAATAACAAATACAAATTTGTTGAATGATCCAATAAAATTATTGTATAAGGGTAACATAAATTAACCCTCTCAGTTAATCCTAATATAGGACAATACTTGACCAGACGTTGACCAGGATATACTCAACTGCTATCTACGGTGAACGGTATGGGATTCTTGCAACCTGTTTGCTACCGGATTACACCAGCTTGTGTGCTATCTGTTGTTTGAAATAACGACCAAGATAATTAATGTAAAATGTTGTATTACTCTTGTGCACTGTTGTGTTATTTTATATGCGTGAATGATGCTAACTACAACGTGTATGTCCCACGCATACAACACTACAATACCAGTGGATTAAATACCTGCGCTTTATTATACCGAGAACTTGTACTCAAGTCTCTCACTAGCTTCACTTTATAACAAACGTCGTTATCCTAAACGTGATAACTGACAATACACATTGTGTTCTTGATTAACGTCCTTGTATGACACCTAACAATTCTATACTACGAGAACGAGGAGCCCAGTTGGATCTGGCCATGCATGCTACAGGAATTGTACCTGTCTCAGGTCGTCTCCTATTCAATTTAAGTCACGACGGGAGTTTTGGGTGCACTATGTCACTCACCGGCTGTGTACCGGAACAGTTCAAGTGGGGAGGAAGACTTTATTCCTCTCGAGGGTTTGATTCCCACCTCTTTCAAGTACAGGAGTTAACTATGTTATCTTTTGAGGGACTAATTACCCACCTTTCTTTTTAACGAGGTCACTATACCTTCACTATATTGACATACTCTTATACACCACTGTGTGGACCCGACTACTATCAAATGATTACAGTCCATCTAACTTGACCTTCTAAAGTCTTGTTCTATGTGACATTGTTGTCCTTGTACGGATACTTGTGATTATCATGTATGCTTGTTTACAACTTTATAAAAATGAACTGCATGTATTCGACAAAGTAGTTGGTGTGGCCCAGTAGCCGATGGGCTGCACGTTTTCCATACCAGCATTTTTTGCTGAGCCCCTTTGGGGGCACCCCCATTTTTCAGGTACCTGAAGTTGAAGAGTTTACCACACCGAGTGTAGGTGGGGTAGATCAAGCTATGGGAGTTTATCACTAGTTATTTGTTTTACTTAATTATTGTATCTTTGAGTTTGATTCCTAGTATCTCGGGTTGTATTCGTATTCAGACCGTGACTTTTGGAGATTGTATTTGGAGTTAGCCTTGTTGGTCACAAGGCCAACGGCATTGTAATACCGCCCGGTTATTGTATTTTATTCCGTTGCAGTTTATGTTTTATTGGGAGTGATCGTCGTACAGGTTATTAGATTTCGGGTTGGGGTGTTACAAAAAGTGGTATCAGAGCGTAGTTACGCTCTGGATACAAGGATACACCGAGATTATGATTTCTAAAGCTTTAGGTTACGGGTTGAGAGATAGTATAGAAAGGAGTTTAAGTTAGTTTTTACTTAGACTACTATCCAAGGCCAAGATTGTGACCACAGTATCTAATATACATCAACATCCTGCAGATGTTAGGAAGAGGTGGACACCGCAGACAGACAATAGAGGAGTCGTCCGTCAGGCTGGCTGATATTGCCACTTTGATAGCTCAAGCATTTGCTCAAGCGGGAGTTGCGCAACAACATCAACAGCAACAACCTCCACCACCACCACCCAGAGAGAGGGATTGGGTGAAGAGTTTGGCTGATCTCAAGCCAACTGTGTTCAAGGGACAGACTGACCCTGTACACTTGGAGACTTATATCATGGAGATCGAAACAGCGTTTGAGACACTCGCCGTCCCTGAAATACCCCAAACCTAAGTATGCTAAGTAAACATCAAATCATGATGTAGTAAGGCTAAAATATGCCTTAGAAAGATTGGTAGACAATTTAAACCAAGGAAAACACAAGAAAGTGCCTTAAGGGCAATCAGGGCAAAAACGTGCTCTAAGCTTGGAGTGACTTTGATTAGCACCCAAATACCATTATAAGACTTTAGTAATATGCTAATGGACATTTTAAATCAATTATCAAAGAAAACCAAGCTTGAAAACAAGTTATAACATAAGATGTGCTTTAAGAAGTCTTAAAGCACATTTTTGAGAAATTGTCTTAGAATTGAGTTTTGAGTGGCTAAATGTCCATCATTACTCTTTAATCAACATTTGTACTAATTAGTATCACATTAGGAAGCCTAAATCAATGGGAAACCAAAAATTTCACGAATATGTGCACTAATTAGTGAATAGTGCCAAATAGTGCCCAAATTAAGCTTAAGTCAACATAAGTCAATAAGATGGTCAACCAAGACCATAAATATCTCCATTATAAGAGGGGGGCCGGTTTTTGATGTGGGGAGTCACCACATGACAAAGCAATTAAAGGAAAAGAAGAGGAAAAAGAGAGAATAGTACTATTTGCTTTATAAAAGCAAAATACCTTATATTAGCCTACCTCTCTCCTCTCTTCTTCATTTCTCTTCTTATCCCACGGTTTTCTTCACCTTATTCATCCTCTCAAACCGTTCCAAGCAGCTCCATTCTTGCTTCATCTTCAAATGTCCATAACTTGCCCATTTTAGCTCCAAATCAAAAACTAAACACATATTTCTCTTAGTTAGGCCAAGACCTATCTTTCTATCTTTTAAAATCCTTCAAAGCTCCATTTTGGTGCCAATAGAAAACTCCATTGGTGGAGGAAAATCAAGTTTGAAGAGCTCATTAGCTTCTCCATTCTCTTAAGGTAAAGAAAATGTAAGAAAAACCATGTTTCCATCATTTCTTCTACATGGCCGAAAATTTCTACTCATGGGGCCTTGTTTTTATGCCTTGTTCTAGCTTGATTTATTCACCAAGGACTAGTGGAGGTCCTATTTCATTCAATGCCCAAGTCTACTTTGAGACTTCAAAGGTAATCATCCACTTTTATGCCTTAGAACACATTTCTAACCTAGGTTTTTATTCCTTGAGGTTAAGGTATTGTTTAGTACTCATATGAGTCATTGAATATTGATTAGAACATTGGCAAGGGGAATTTAAGTGGTGGCCAAGATTCATGCAAGAAGAAGGTCTAAGGAGGAAGTTAAGATAAGCTTGAGAAAACAAGGTAAAATGCTTACCTAATGGTGGTTTAAGTTTTAAGGGATGAGTTTAGGTGGATACCAATGTGGCTTAGAGCTTACATTGTGTATTGGGTTATATAACCTAAGAAAAAGAACTTAAATAAGCTTGTGAACTTGTGACTAAGGAGCCAATGGGAATGAGTTAGTAAGTTTAAGAAGGATTTTAAGAGCATTATAATTACTATGAGATTGATGGGTGTATTTGCAGGTTGAAAGCTTTTATATGTGGGAAATTCAGTGTTTAAGTTTAAGTCATTTAAGGGCCTAAGAGCCATGTCATTTAAGAGCCTTGGTGCTATGCAATTTAAGCTTATTGCAATATATTGAGTTTGTTGTGAATGAGTTGGTTTGGGTGATGAGATATGATGAGAAGAACTTGATGTGTGTGAGATGGATGAATGAGGAAAACAATGCATTTGGGCATGATAAGATGCTAGAGAAGCTATGGCGAAATTAGAGTAGAAAACAAAGTGTTTAAGTGGTAGTGGTGAGCTAATATGCCCTAGGGTTTACTAGGGAGCATGAAAAGAAAATTGGGTGGAAATGAGTTAACTAAGGAGTTCTTGAGGTTTAGAGTGACCTAGAGATGTCTAGGAGGAATTAGAGGATTGGCGAGTGTACTAAACACACCAAAATCATGATATGAGGAATGTAAGACTTGTGCATAAGTTTTAAGGAAAGGTGTATAATGCCTTAAGGAGATTTAGGTATGAACTAGAGAGTAAGACAATGAGAGTTTTGAGAACCTTGTGTAAGCGTGATGATGTTAGTGGTGGACTAGTAAGGTTTAGTTGAATGGTAATGTGTGGACTTGGGTGATGAAGTGAAAAAGGTGGAGGATGTTGTAAGTCATCAAGGAAAATGACTAGAATGTAAAAGAGCGTATGATCGTGAGAATGGTGAGTAAGTGAGTAAAAGGAGGTGGAAATGTCCAAGGAGGTGTAGTATAGTTAAGGTAAAAGAACAAGGTTAAGGTGCTAAGAGGATGACAAAATGTTTAGGTATGCCCAAGAGTTTAGGAATGAGTAACAAATGGAAAAGAGAGGAATTTGTGCATGGTTATGTAAGATGACTTGAGGAAGTTTTGGTAAATGAACTGAAGATGGAAAATAATGTTTATGAAGTGCCCAAACTGTTAAGGAGGGAACACTTGGGTTGGTTGAAGTTTTGGTAAAGATACAAGTTGGTAATGTAAGGAATTATATGATAAGTGTTAGGGGTTTGTAAGAATTGAGCAAATGTTTGAGAAGATCTTTGGAAGTTGTTTTAATGAGTTTGGGGTTATAGGGTGTTTGATGTGCCAAATGATGTTAGAACACATTAGGAGGCTTGAGGAAAAATTTGGGGAAAGTTTGACAATGTATGGGAAGTTTCTGCAGCCGACCTACCCAGGGGACCGACCCCAGTCTGGGTCGGTCGGGCTGAAACTGTGAAGTTGGATGTTCTCTGCAGCCGACCTACCCAGGGGGTGGGTCCGGTCGGACCATAAAAAAAAGAAAAAAGAAAGAACCCTAAGAGAGTTTAGTGGTATTAATGGTACCCCATTAAGGGGGCAATGATGATTAGTATAAAGACCTAAGGGATTAAGTTAAGAATAAACTTAAAGGTTTAAGATTAAGTTCGTAAGATTAAGTTGTAAGACTTAAGAGATGTTAGGTGGGGATCATTAAGGGTTAAGTAAGTTAAGTAAGATAAGTAAGATTGAATTGAGTTTAAGTGATTAACAACCTAAAACTGAATGAATGTTTTAGGACTTGGAAATTGGACTCCGGAAGAGATTAAGCAACTGAACGGCCAACGGTGAATGGTACAGTTCTCTTGTGACCTGCTTGCTAACGAGGGTCCCTCGGCTTGTGTGCTATTTTTTGTGTGCTCTCACTAAACAAGATAAAGCATGCAACCGGAATATATTATATTTATTGTTTTGTTGTGATGTTGAAAACTAACACAGCATACCGTGAGAACTTACTAACCAATGTTTTTAGTAAGTTGAGTGAGACTAAGGAACGCCCCCTAATGAGGGACGATATGAACCGAAAGAGGTTAACCAACAAACATGGTCTTGAGATTACTACTAACTGGAACTTGAGTGAGGAAACCCGGGACCGATCTCCGGTCATGCATGCTAAGGAAAAAGGGGACGGTATCTGAATCAGATCCGCCCTCCGCTTAAGGACTTGTCTTCGGACTTGTAGCCTAGGGCCGTTGCCGGCTCAGCTGCGCTGGACTCCCGTCCAGAGTAGGTGGCATTAAGATGGTGCGGTGGGATCACCTAAATCCCAGGTTCGAATTAAGCTACAACCATTCCCTTCCAGGAACGGTTTGTATATTGAGATTAAGTTAAGATTAAGGTAAGGTTAAGATAAGTTGCAACCATTCCTTTTTAAAGGATGGTTTGTATTGTTAAGTTTAAGATTAAGGTAAGGTTAAGATGAGTTGCAACCATTCCTCTTTAAAGGATGGTTTGTATTATTAAGACTAAGGTAAGCTACATCCACTCCTTATTAAAGGGTGGTTGTTTCTAAGATTAAGATAAGATTAAGATTGAGGTGAGGTAAGGATGGACTAAGATTAAGAGGAAATATAACTTAAGGAGTTAAATAACTAACTCTCTAATTAAGGGAACACATTTAAGTCGTTCATTGTGTGTGAACTTTGATTGTTCATATATGGATTGTTGTTTACAACATTTACTATTATGTTGTTCATTTAATCAACCTCCATGTATCGACATTAGTCGTCGTACCACGTTAGCTTGGGGGCCATGAGGGGATCGTACCAACATTCGTGCTGACCCCCTTTGGGGGCTGTTTTTACTACACAAGTACATCAGGAAGCGGCCGTCGCGAGAGTAAGAAGGGGATACAAGTGTTAAGGACTAAGTGTGGCCTACGAGCTGTGCATGTACACTCGTATGGCAATTGAGTTAGTAAGATGTATAGGATGTGAGAGGATTGTAAGAAGAATATGTATTAGGTTTAAGGTTGTTATGACTATGTTCGGTATCTTCTGTAGTCAGACCGTGGCAAGGTCCTGGATGGTAGAAAATTCCGCTGTGACATGTTTATATATATACTGTTAAATTGCGAGACCACATCTGGATTGAGTTGGGGTGTTACAGTCCCAGCTAGGGAAAAAGTGAGGCTCACTGCCTTTTACTTGAAAGATGCAGCAAGAGATTGGTGGAATATGGTGAAGGCCGATCACCTGGACGATCCAGCTTTCACTTGGGGAGCCTACACCGCACTACTTAGGGGCAAGTACTACCCGGCCCACACCAGGATGGTGAAAACTAGGGAGTTTGACGCACTGGAACAGACTGGTAAGATGACAGTGGATGAATACTATGCAAAGTTTACTTCACTACTCCGACTACTACCCGGATTATGATACTCGGACCAGATTTTGGTCGACC
Source organism: Limonium bicolor (assembly GCA_023374045.1). Classification (NCBI taxonomy): domain Eukaryota; kingdom Viridiplantae; phylum Streptophyta; class Magnoliopsida; order Caryophyllales; family Plumbaginaceae; genus Limonium; species Limonium bicolor. The sequence goes on from CM041780.1 coordinate 113,033,372, forward strand.
GGTTCTATGGGGGACTGAGTCCTCGGCTCCAATTTGGGATGGGACCAGTCATTCCCACCAGCTTACAGGTAAAACAGGAGAAATATAAACCAGTTAGAATTTTATTACCTACTACTATACTCCGTCATGGGAGATTTGGAAACTGATACCTTGAGATTTCAGGAATGTTACCATGTGCCTCCGTTGTGGAGATCACATGCAAAAGAAGGGATGCTTTGAGCTCCCAAAAGAGAAAGGACGGACCTGGCAGCGAAGATGCCAAGCAGGGGAACTCCAACAGAAGGAACAAACCCTTTCAAAAAGACCAGGGGTCCTATCAAGGGAAGGGGAACCAGACTACTGGGAACCCCCAATCAGGAACCTACGGAGCAGCAAACTCACAGAAAACCCATCTAAGGGTAGGCACTCTAACCAAGCAGTTAAATTTGAAACTTTTGATTACTTCAGTACCGTTGGAATATAATTGACCTTGATTGTAATAGGTTCTGGACATGGCTCAAACACAGGCCAAAGGTTTGTCCGCCACTTCAACTGTAGAGAATGTGGAAAGGATCACCCCGGCGTAGACTGCCAAGGGGAGAAAGTCCAGTGCTGCCACTGTCAGATATGGGGACACCGAGCCTTCGAGTGCATTAAGAACCCGGAGAGCAGGAACTACCGCCCGGGAGCAAAGGCAAACACCGGCCATAAGAATGGAGCCAGCGATACTCGCCCTCCACCAACAAACCAAACTCAGGGAAATAAGGGCAAGGGCCCAGCATCAGGACCCGCCCTGCATGTTATGGACCGCTCAGATGAAGCTGGTACTTCTACCAACCCAGGTATTTCTAAACCCATACGAACATGTCGTTGAGCAGTGAATGTTGTGAATGAGTGCTTGCATGCCTTAAGTGCCTAATTGAGTAGGAAAGAACTAATAAGACTCACTAGTAGAATTTTAAACCACGTAGGAAGCTATAAGATATGCTTTCCTATCCCCTCACCGCCCTCCCTGGAAGAAAACACTATCAAAGCACAAGAACCAACGCACAGACAATGTAAGGTTATCCAACCAGGATTAATACTACTCAAAGGATACCTAACACCGGAAACACAAATTGCAATCATCAGAAGATGTCAAGAACTGGGAGCAGGACCAGGAGGGTTCTACACTCCCGAATTTCCAGGAGGATAAAAAATGAAGCTGAAAATGATGTGTTTAGGAAAGGATTGGAATCCTTACTCAAAGACCTATCAGGATATAAGAAATGGAGATGGAGCGCAAGTACCAAAAATCCCAGAAGAATTTTTACAAATTGTGGAACAAGCAGTTAATACAGCTCAACAACTAGAAGAAGATCCAGTTCCCAACCTAAGGGCTGATCTATGTATCATCAACTTCTATGAAGAAGGAGGCCGCTTAGGACTACACCAGGACAAGGATGAAACACAAGGGTCCCTCGATCAGGGGATACCAGTATTGTCTTTGTCAATTGGAGATGACGCGAGTTCCTATATGGCGAGCAGAAGCGTGTGGACCTTGCGAAGAAAATCATATTGAAGTCAGGAGATGTTTTAATAATGGGTGGAAAGTCAAGATTGCTATACCATGGAATTAAAAGGATTAAAATGAACTCAGCACCTTCGACAGTGATAAACCACCCACATGAAACCAGAAGATTAAGTTTGACTTTTAGAAAATACTAGTTTGTAATTGTCTTTAGACACTGAAAGGAGATCATCTCATCAATGAAGCATTATTGTTATGAAAAGTGAATGTCTTTAGACCTCCATCATATGTCAAAGTACTTACCAAGATTTTGTTGTTAGGTTGTGCTAAGGAGACGGAAGGTGCCTAAAGTATACTTATTGAGGAGGAGGCCAGCAAGGGCGGCACGATCCTCACTAGTACCTTTCCTGCCAATGGAGTGGTTGCATCAGTACTGTTCGACTCTGAAGCCTCACATACTTTCGTTTCGCCTTCGCTTGCGGGGAAGTTGGGGCTAGACGCTGTAGAGTTACCTGATTTTAAGGTGGCACTCCCGTCTAAGGAGAAGGTCAGTTGCACTCGCCTTTATAGAGGAGCCACTATCTGTATTAAGGAGGAGGAATTTCCTATTGACCTAATTGAGTTTAGAGGGCTAGGATTCGACGTCATAGCCGGGATGGATTGGTTGGGGCGGCACAGAGGCCGCATTCTTTGTGCAGAGCGCAGACTGTTACTTAAGAGCCCATCAGGAGTGACAGTGTCTTACGGACAGAGCCCTCGAGCACCATCAATAAAAGTGATATCTGCCATGTCCATGTATAAAGAAGTTAGGAAACAGAAGGAAGTATATTTATGCTATGTTCAGGATGTAGAGCACTACCCAGACTTTGATCCAGACATGCCAGTAGTGTTAGAATTCCTGGATATTTTTCCTAAGGAACTTCCAGGCTTACCGCCAGCCAGAGAGGTAGAATTCTCCATTGAATTATTACCAGGTACTGGTCCTATAGCTAAGGCACCGTACCGTATGGCACCAGCAGAGATGGCTGAGTTGAAGGAATAGTTGAAGGATTAATTAGACAAGGGATACATACGACCTAGCGTATCGACTTGGGGAGCACCAGTTCTTTTTGTGAAGAAGAAGGATGGAAGCCTTCGGTTATGTATCGATTACAGAGAGCTTAATGCAGTGTCCGTGAAGAATAAATATCCACTACCACGAATTGACGATTTGTTTGATCAGTTAAAAGGAGAAAAGGTGTTTTCAAAGATCGATTTGAGATCAGGATACCATCAGATACCTATCAGGGAGCAAGACAGAGAAAAGACAGCATTCAGAACTTGATATGGCCACTACGAGTTTACAGTTATGCCTTTTGGCTTGTCAAATGCACCGGCAGTCTTCATGGATTTAATGAACAGATTATTCAGAGAGCAGCTGGACAAGACAGTAGTCGTATTCATCGATGACATCCTAATTTATTCGAAGTATAAGGAAGAGCATGAGAGTCACCTCCGACGTGTACTCGAGATCTTAAGGGAGAACCAGCTTTATGCTAAGTTCTCCAAGTGTGAGTTTTGGCTAGATTGAGTTTCCTTTCTAGGACATGTTATCTCAGACGCTGGGATCACAGTGGGTCCGGCAAAAATAGAAGCAGTTCGCACCTAGCCCAGACCAAAGATAGTGACTGATATCAGGAGTTTCCTTGGGTTAGCAGGTTATTACAGAAGGTTCGTCAGAGACTTTTCCAAAATAGCAAAACCTGTGACCAGTTTAATGAAGAAGGACGTGCCATTCACATGGACTACAGAATGCGAAACCTCATTCCAGTCTTTGAAGGATGCTTTGACATCAGCACCAGTTTTGACTATACCTGAAGGCACAGAAGGTTATGAAGTTTACTGTGATGCATCAGGCAGGGGATTAGGGTGCGTACTCATGCAGAATGGGAAGGTAGTCGCCTACGCTTCCCGACAACTGAAGAAACATGAGGAGAACTATCCCACTCATGACTTGGAACTTGAAGCTATTGTATTTGCATTGAAGATCTGGCGCCACTACCTGTATGGTGTCCAGATGACCGTATACTCGGATCACAAAAGTTTGAAATATGTATTCACCCAGAAGGAGTTAAACATGAGGCAACAAAGATGGGTTGAATTTCTCAAGGATTATGACATCGATTTGCAGTACAAAGAAGGAAAAGCTAATGTTGTAGCAGACACATTGAGTTGACGAGCACATTCCTTAAATGCCATTGTGGCGAGCTCGAGTCTTATAGACGACATACGTAGTGCACAGCAAAATGATCAGCGAATGATGGAGATCAGTCAGAAGTTGTCTGACGGTACATTTGAAGGAGGGAAGTATGAGTTCCAGCTACATGATGATGGGCTAATCAGATTAAAGGGCAGATTGTGTATTCCCAGAGACAGCACAGATATAAAAGAGCATATTCTTCGAGAGTCCCACACTTCTTCCACATCAGTCCATCCAGGAGCTTCTAAGATGTACAAGGATCTAAAGAGGTATTTCTGGTGGAGTGGTATGAAGGGCGACGTGACAGAATATGTGATTCGATGTCTCACTTGTCAGAAAGTGAAATTCGAACATAGACGACCAGGAGGCATGGTGCAGTCTATGCCAGTTCCAGAATGGAAGTTTTATGATATCTCTATGGACTTCGTAGTGGGACTACCACCTACGAGAGGAGGACTGAATATGATTTGGGTGGTTGTTGATCGACTGACCAAAGTGGCGAGATTTATACCGATGAAAGACACTTTGAAGGTGCCAAAGTTGGCAGAATTATTCAAAAAAGAAATTAGCAGGCATCATGGAGTACCAAAGACTATTATTTCAGATCGAGATACCAGATTTCTTTCACGATATTGGCGAGCTACTCGCGAAGCACTAGGAACTGAATTGAAGCTTAGCACAGCGTTTCATCCTCAGACAGATGGTCAATCAGAGAGGACTATTCAGACCTTAGAGGAAATGCTACGAGCATGTGCCTTGGATTTTCAGGGTAGCTGGATAGACAGGTTACACCTGATCGAGTTTGCATATAACAACAGTTATCACGCCTCTATACAAATGTCACATTTTCAAGCATTATATGGCAGACCATGCCACACACCATTGTGCTTGGACGAGTCTAGTGAGACCGTCATCATTGGGCCTGAGTACCTAGAGCAAGTGCAGGCAGAAGTACAACAGATCAGAAATAATATGAAAGCAGCACAAGATAGACAGAAATCATATGCTGATGAGAGACGACAAGACCTTGAGTTCGCAGTTGGTGACCAAGTATTTCTACGAGTATCACCGATGAAGGGTGTATTCAGATTTGGACAGAAGGGCAAGCTAAGCCTGAAGTTTGTAGGACCCTACGCTATCACAGAGCGGGTGGGCCTTGTGGCATATCGACTGGATTTGCCAGCAGGGTTGGGCAAAGTACACAACATTTTTCACGTGTCTTAGCTTAAGAAATACATGCCTCATCCTTCTCATGTTCTACAACTAGAGACACTATCATTAGAACCAACAATGCGGTACGTGGAAACACCGCAACGAATCTTAGATAGAAAGACATGAGATACTCGAAACAAGTCTGTGAGCCTCGTAAAGGTTCTTTGGTCGAACCATGATGTTGAAGAGGCCACATGGGAACTAGAAGCGGATATGCGAGCAAAGTTTCCCTCATTATTTACCGACTAGACACTTTAGTCTAGGGTACGTGGGTGTACCCCTTTTTTAGGGGGGTAGAGCCTTTTTCGTTTGTGAGTTTATTGTGCATTTTGTTGCACTTCTGTGCATTTCTTTGACACTCTGTCTTGTATGTGTTCTTGTGTAGCACTGTATTTGAATGTACTTTGTACTTCTACTTGCTGATGTGTACTACGTTACACTACAATGGAAAGATTATGTGCACTACGCTGCACTATTTGAAGTGAAATGTGACTGTGTGTACTACATTGCACTACATTGTCGGTATATGATATGACCTTCCAAAGTATTCATGTTGTGTTTGATGTACACTGTGAACTTAGGAATATAGAGACTTGGGACTTGATCCCTAAAAACAAAATGGAGTTGTGGATACTTAACGGAACTTGTTTCCCCCACAACCTTATAAATTTAGATATGAGACTTCGGGGCGAAGTCCTTTTTAAGGGGGGGTAGATTGAAAAACCTCAAATATAATTAACATTATAAAATCATTACTTAATGATGAATAATCCAAATATAAACCATTTCACGTACGCATGCAGATACATGCATGAAAACTTTACGTAAAAATAGTCGTTTCACCATAAACGTTAAAACGCCTTAGAAACATGCGATTAAGCATGACCTTGTATGACCTTCTAGAACTCAAACCAAATGGTCATACCCTCATTATATGACTATAAAAACATATTCCCTAGGCTATATTCGGTCAAAAACGCAAAATGCTCGGGAGTGCTCATGCACGCCCCTTAAAGCACGAAAAGCCCGGAGAGGTGCCGAGGCGGCACGAACTCCTATATAATTCATTCTTAGAGTTCCTAACATCATTAATTAATCATTCTAAAGAGAACCCATGAGCTATTTTCTCAAAATTCAACAAAGTGCTCGGGGGAATTTCTTAACGCTCCTTTTTGCCTCGGGAGTGTCCCGATAGCTCGGGAATTATGTCATGAGTTGATGTAACCCCATATAACCCCATGTAACACCTTAATATATCATTATTTACTATAAAAAATGTTTATAAACACTTAGAACTCATGGAGACAACTTATTTTCCAAAATATCCTTAGAGCACAAAAACGCACCTTCGGGTGTCACTAAAACGTGTTTTACGCAATTACCTTGTAGTTTTTGACATGCCATGAATTATGAAACTTAAATGGGGATAAATTGACTCTATAAATCAACTAAAGTCAGTGTCAAACAAGGTGCTCTATAGGGGCCGATTTTCTGCCTAAAAACTAGTATAAAATTTACATTTAAAGCTTATAAAAGACATAAGATATGGTGACTCACCTTCCCATGTGCTATAATACTTAATGACAGAAGAATATAAGCCTCATTTGACCTCCATGCTGTCGAAATCATGCCAGAAAACAAGGCCATGTTAGCTTGACAAAAGCAAAAATAATTAAAGCAAAAAGTAGATCTAGATTCTACTTTTTGATTTGTTATATGTAAGTGACCATCCCATGCTTGTCCATGCCTCTTAGCTGCCGATTGAGAGGCTCCAATTAGCCTTAGAAATCGGCCACCTACAAGGGAAGAAGAAGACAAGTTCAAACATTGAAAAATCAATGGAATAAAACCTTACCTAACTTACCTTGTCATTTAGCTTCCATAATTTTTTCCACCTTGTCTTGTCTTGTAACATGGCCGAAAGCATCCATGTTTGGAGGGCTTATGGAGCCTAATAAACTAAAGAAAAACAATAAACAAAGACATGACCTAACATGCCAATTATGATCCAAAAATAAACAAAACAAAAACCAAGCAAACTTACCTTAAGTCTTACGGTTGCAATTTCATTTCCCACACTCCTTGCAACCGGTTGGGTAAGCTCCTCTCTTGTCCTTTCATCTTCTTCCTTTGAAGCTCTTAAGTCCATTAATGGAGTTTTAACTTCTATCTTCATCTTTAAGGTAATTTCCTAGCATTCCTTGTCAAGCCTTGAAGCAAAACTCTTCCTAGCATAACTACAAGGGTTCGACATCAATTAATACTCCAAGGAGGTTGTCTAAGTCAACATTAATCCAAGGAGCATCTCAAAGTTACCTTAAGGTATTTTTCATGCTTGAAAATCCTTAAAGCACATTTTTATGTGTAACCGAATTCTACTTCTTCTAAAGCTCTTTTCTTCTTCATTTTCATGAAGGAAAGTTTGTTCTTCATCCATCTTAAGTGTGCCAAAATCCTAAGGAGAAAAGCTTAAGGTAAATCCTTGAAAACTACTTACAAATCTACTTAAGATCTTTGTTAAAGATCTAACTCCTAAACTCCTCCACCTCTTGCATAAAAACCGAAGTGGGGCATCAAATTCCTTTGGAGAAAGGTAGGAGATTCAAGAATTGTTCAAGCACTTAACCATTCCTTAGTAAGAAGTAAGTTTACTAGGTCAATCTTTATGTTTTAAGCTTGGTTAAGCTTCTAAAAATTATACAAAAATTATGTACACCTTCTTAGGTATCTAAAACCGAAACCATATGGTAAAATATACCAAAAATATAATCTATAACATATATAGAAAATATTTACCTTAAGACACATTTTAATGTCATAAAAGTTACCTAGGTTACATCTTAGTTCATGCCGAATTATCAAGGACAAATAAGTTCTATTTTGAGCTAAGAATCAATATAAGACATTACAATAATTTTTACATGAGTTATATGACTCATATGAATTTATGTATAGTTATTTTGGCATATAAATCTACTTTTATATATATTATGGTGACTTATAAATTATGGCCGAATGGTCTAGGTGAAGAATAGGTTTTAATGAGCTACTTATGTATATAAACTTATATTATAAAGTTTGGAGAGTTAAAAATATTTTATTAGTGCTTAAATGGCAAATTAATTAATTTATGTGGCTTAAATGTAAATTTTACAAAGTTTGGTGTATATACCATAAAAGCCGAGAGTAAAAGACTTCCTTGGGATAATTATGATATAATATAAGGTTAGGAATTAAGTTTATGAATTTTAGATAATTCAAATGAAATACCCCTAAATTAATTTAGGGGATTTCTTTTATTAAACCTTTAATAATACTATTAGGTATTAAATTATTATATGGAATTATGAATGTTACATTAGTATAAGGGATTATGAATATTAAATTATTGTATGGAATTATGAGTATTAATACTATATGGAATTATGGAAATTAATTTAGGGGATTCCTCCTATTTAGCTCTAAAGAATACATTTAAATATTTAATTATTATATATTATTATATAGTATTATGAATTTAATAACAAGATTTATAAGTCAATAAATCTTGGAAAAATTCCTAGACACTCCAATTATATTATAAAGATTTTAGAAATATTGGGAGCATTGATTTGAAACATAAAAGTCAATATAAAATCCTAGAAACCTTAAAGCTTATTAAGCCTTGCTAGGGTTGAATTTTTGAGAATGGTCAAACTAGCACATGAAACCTATACCAATAAAAAGGTTATGGAAAACCATGAAGATTGATAAAAAGAACGTCAAAAACGGATCATCCTAGCCAAAGTTATGATAAAATGAAGTTTAGAGCCAAAATTTTGAAAAGATGCTGATGTGGGATGTCTGCTGACTCATCAGGCGCCTCGGGACACGCGCCCAACACTTAGATAAATTCTATCGCCACGTTTTTTGCAACTGACTTCGCCCTAACTTGTGACCTCCATAACTTTCTCCTCTTTTGGAATTTTTGAGTCGTCTTTTGCATTCTCTTCTCTTTAATCTCCTCTTTCCAACCATAACTCATACATCTTCTAACTCATCCTACATCGACGGGAATATTGATCCAAAGTTGCCACCTTACGAATTCGTAACCCAGAATTCTGGTTTTCTCTGAAATCAGGTAAACTTTGTCTTGCCATAACTTCTTCATTTCTCAGCCAAATTTCGTGTTCTTTAGCTCGTTTTGAAGAGCTCTAATCCCTCTACAAATTTCATGTTGATGACCAAGGCTGATTCGTAATATTTTGGAAGTGCTAGTCGTCTAAAGTTCCCTAATCAATCACAGTGGAATTCCTGCCCAAAATTTTCCGGAAACGAAGTGGTAAACTCGGAAATTTCGGGATCCATAACTTTCTCCCTAGTTCTTCGTTTTCAATGATTCTTCCACCAATGTTTATAGTTACATGTCTACTTTAAAACATGGAAGGTTTCGTGGATCGAATCCTTCTCAATTAGCGCGAGTTGGTCCGTGAAGTGGGCTACTTGGTCTACTCATTAAATAACAAGTTTTCCAGGAAATCGAAACCAATTTCCTTGCCGGTGCATTTCTGGTAGGTTTCTGATCAAATTGCTCTGTTATTGTCATTCGTTTTTGCATTCCCGAATAAACCCCCATGTCAATTTAACCAATTAAGCAATAAATTGATAGAATTTTGGCAAATCGAAATCAAAACTAATCATAAACCCTAACTTCGATACCCAAAATCGTATTCACATTATACTGTATCATAGCTCGTATAGTTGGTACCATTAGAAGTGTCTTGGAATTTCGAATCCAACGAGACAAAAATCATCGAATTTGGTTCTGTGAGTTGAGAGAAAACAGAGATTTAGTACTCGACATCTGTTTGGGGTTCGCTAATGAACTCAAGGATTTTCAGCCGTCCGATCGTAGGTTTTAGAAACGGACGGCCGAGATTAGATCTGGGGAGTTTAAGTTGGTTATGAATTATAATATTTCCAGAATTAAACCCTAAATTGTTGAATTAATTTAAATACCTTCCCGAATGTATTTTGACTTGAAATTTTAACCATAGATTCCTTATAAAATTTAGTTTATTATGATGTAAATTAATATGGGTTTTGAGTTTTTAAACGTAAGTTATGATTTTTGCAAGTTATGAGTATTATGGAATTATTTGGAAAATTTAAAAAGATATTTTTATGAAATAAAAATTTTATAATATGTCTAAAATGTTATAGTTACTATATACTTAATTTGGGAATTTTTGGACAAGAGGAAATAGGTTTAAAAATTGTATTTCTAAGGTTTTTCATAAGTTACCTTATAATATAAGGTTTTTAATGTAACCAAAAATTAGAGTATAGATGATTAATAAACTTTATAGGTTGGGGAAAATATAATAAGACTAAACTAACATTTAATACAGAATGTTAATAAATATTTTTGGGTATAAACTTTTAAGTGAAGTAAATATATATATATATATATAAAAGGAATAAAATAGTAACTTAGGTTAAATCAAGGAACTAAATTAATCTACATTTATATTAATTATAATATGGTAGTTAATATACTTAATTGAACTAAGGAAAATACTTTATTTTATAAACCATATTTTGGATGTAGATATGTGTAAAAGTTAATATAAATAATTAAATGCAATAAAACTACATAAAGAATGTCTTGAATAAATCCTAGTATAAATATACGATAAATAAATAAAGGGAAAATTACATGCCCCACCCATGACGTTTGGCGAAATTTCACAATCCACCCACGTGGTTTTAAAAATTACTTTCCCCACCCATGTGGTTTCCTCTGTTTTACATCCAGCAACTTTTTTAATTTTTGTTCAATTCAAAAGATGTTTAAACGTTGTCCAAAGTTGATGAAATTTTACATAGACGAGGCTAAAGTGTTATATTTTGGTTTAGTGAGAAATCTAAAGTTTTTTAAGCTTAAATGTGTCCCGTGGGACCCAATGAAACATGTGACATGTTCATTGGGTCCCACATGTCACATTTAAGCTTAAAAAACTTTAGATTTCTCACTAAACCAAAATATAACACTTTAGCCTCGTCTATGTAAAATTTCATCAACTTCGGACAACGTTTAAACATCTTTTGAATTGAACAAAAATTAAAAAAGTTGCTGGATGTAAAACAGAGGAAACCACATGGGTGGGGAAAGTAATTTTTAAAACCACGTGGGTGGATTGTGAAATTTCGTCAAACGTCATGGGTGGGGTATGTAATTTTCCCATAAATAAATAAAAGACATAAAATACCTTATAGCAAATAGAATATGAAGGAATTAATAAGTTAAACTAAACCTATACATAATACTATTAAAAGAATATTATATGAGGTAGTATTGAATTGTGGTTATGAAATTAAGCTTAAAGAGTTATCTTGGATTTCTAAGATTTATATAAACCATATTAAAATACATGTGTAATATTATTTGTCAAAGACCAGAATGTAAATCTATAATTTGGTTAGGTAATTAATAAGTTGGGACTTAGGAATATTTGTAATTAGATTTTACACAAATAGAACTTACTATATAATTAATAAATAAATGTAATACTTTTACATCTAAATGTTCTTATATATAAACTAAAATAAATAAAATACTTTTACATCTAAATGTGAGGTGGATTAGTAAGTCTAGATTTAATCATTTCTTGGCATTTATGGTATTGAAATATAACTTAATGTTTTAAGATAAAATCATTAAAAGGATTATGATATAAAACTATATCAAACTATGATTTGGAAATTTATCTAAATAATAATCCTTAAGTTTCTTGGCATTAGATAAGCCATATGAAATACATTTATTACCAATACTTAGGATATGAGTTTACAATTAAGTGAGGTATTTAGTAGTTAGAATTTATAGAAGGTTTATAAATATGAATTTGATACTTAAAACCTTTGAACCTTTTATTAGATAAAACTAAGTTACATAAGATATTATATTGATATACTTTACGGAATAAATAATGATATGTTATTTGAATATAAAATATGAGAATTTTCAGGATAGATGATCTTATTAAATAATTGGCAATTTCACTTATGAATGGGGATTTAATTCTTAGATAAATTTTACCTTATGATAAGATATAATGCTTATCCTAAAACATAATAAAGGGAATTAATCTATTAAGTTATTCCTTTGAAACTTTAGGTTTTGTAAACAATTTAAAACGTATTTAAGACTTAAGTTTATTGAAGTTTAGTATAAAAGAATTATACATAGTCTATGGAGGGAATGTGTGTAAAAATAAAACATTTAGGAAATTAAATGTAAGCAAGGATACATAAAAGGGTTGTCTTAAAACACCTTATCATATAGTTAATGACAAAGCAAATAATATACTCTGTGAATACTAAATGTAAGAGTTCGATAAGTCTAAGTTAGCTATAACATAATTATTTCAAGATGAAAAGTAATTTAACATCTTATGACAAGATTAATAGATGGGTGTACTAAAAGGTCATTCTGAACTAAACATATGGTAAATGAGTTTAGTAGCTCAATTAAGTTATAATAAAATGCATCTACAACACTATGATTCCAATATACAGGATGTAGATCTTAATTAAGTTAAGGGGAAGACTTAATCATAATGGATTATCTGGTAGATATTAATAAAATACATAATCTTTAAATTGTGAAATAACAGTATAGTATTCTGAGATGAATCCATCATAGGTCATAATACAATGTTTATTCTAAATTATGAATAAAAGTATTGAGCTTAAGATTATTATTGAAATTCTAAGATTGATTGAATAACATATACTGCACTTATGTTATAAAGGTCTTAAATGTGAGAATTATGGTTAAGTATGGGTAAAGTGGATAAGAGTGGAACAATTAACAAGTGTTAATAAAATACGTTCCTTGGTCTTACAACCTTGAGTTATACAACATTCTAAGACAAGTCAAAGGTTATGCATAACATTTGAGTGAGGAGTTTATTTAAGCTTAACATAGGCTACAAGTGATTGATGATAGACTACCTTTAATATTCTTCAGAGTACTGTTGATTGTTTGCGCAAGTTGACTAGAACTGCTACAGCATTACCTAGGTACGAATTCTCGTACTCCGATACTTTTGCTGATTGACTTATGAGACATTTTCGAAAAACGCTAACTGAGTTTAAGAGGAATTTCTAAAAGGAAATGGTTGTGTGACTAACTCAGCTTGTGTGACTAACTGAGCCTTGAATGTGAAACTCACTTGGGTATTGGTTCCTTCTATTTGGTTGTTCCATTGGACATTGACTGCTTAGGGTTTACGCTTCTGCACTCTGTAGGACTGAGTATTTTGGTATTGCCCTGGGTAGTTAGTGATCTGGTGGGAATTTGGAAAAGGGTCAATTTTGGTAAATTCTTCTTTTGACTCTGGATATCGTTTCATCCATGAGCTGGTTCTTGAGGTTTCGACGTGCGCGCGTCTTCAATGGTAACAGTGAGGGGCTGTATATCCCCTGTCCCAAAAGGGACGTAGTAGACAGTGAGGGGCTGTATATCCCCCGTCCCAAAAGGGATGTGGTAGACAGTGAGGGGTTGTATATCCCCTGTCCCAAAAGGGACGTAGTAAACAGTGAGGGGCTGTATATCCCCTGTCCTAAAAGGACGTACTTGGCGGTGGGGGCCATCTCTCCCAGTTGAATGATTTCACTCTTGAGTCATTGGTTCTTGGATCCATCTTATCATTCCTAGTCCTTTGTGACTATCTGAGTCTCTCTACTCCTAACGGGAATTGGGTTTAACTAAGGCATTGGATGTTCACTAACACATGGTGTGGTTTTGTTTCACTAACTTTACCTTCCTATTATTTATCTTTATCCTTAACTTGTTATCTTTGGCTTGGTGATTTTAAAATGCCTTGTTTCCCTGTTTTACTTTCAAGAGTTTAATTTCAAGTTACTGTTTATTTTGAAGAGTTATGTTTTAAAGATTGCTTTGGAGAATTGTACCAGTTCCATTCCAGGGAACTGACTCACCCCTCCCGGGGTGGGCTGCTTGGTTTCATCTTGCAGGTATAAATTGTTTATACAGGTGGCCACGAAGAGCATGAGTGATTGGGATGGGAATTAGGAATTGTGGAGAGTTATTCTATTTTACTAGTAATTATGTTATGTTGTTTTTCTCGAGTTCAGACCGTAGCTTTTGTAATTTTATAAGTTGTAATTGGTGAGGTTTGGTGTCGGGTGTTTGGAACCCGATGGTCTGTAAACGCTAGTAGAGATTTTATATTCCGCTGTATTTATTGTAAATAGGGGCGTTACAGAAAGTGGTATCAGAGCGTAGTTGCGCTCTGAACCCGAGAAAACAAGCCGAGTGAAATACTTAGAATATAGGTGCACTTAAAACTAGGGAATTGGGGTAGAATTGGGAAGTGAGGATTCCAGTAAGGCACGACTCCTAACCCTTCTTAGATTAGTGCATGATTTCTCTATACAATTTTCTTTTTATGAATGTCTGTAGAGAATGGTGTGTTGTTGTTCTGTTCGAACATTAAACTACAGTAGAAATATAGGTTGGAATATCATCTATTGAGTATGTTAAGATTTTGGTTGGGATAAATCATATATTAAGCTATTTTCAAAAGCATACTTATGGAGAATACATGGCTAAGAATACAATTCCTTAAGAGCAAGTACACATGCTCCTAGAAATTTTAAAGAATACTTTTGGTTGAAAACAGTATACAAATAGAACTTTAAATAACTAAATTAGTATTGATATTATGTGAAAGTACATCAAGTCCTTTAAAGTTTGAAAATAAATCTCAAGAATTACTTGGTACAAATTGTTGCCTAAAGGTAATGTTTGGATAAATCTTAAGTCTAGAAAATTATTAGTTAACAAACACTAATAACATACAACCCGAACTCATAAACCACACTAAAACTCTATGCTAACTTTAGAAAGAAAACACCTAAACCTAACACCCTACGGGAAGTTCCTGGTGCGACGAAACTCCTAGGCTGAAAGTAGTGGGGGTGCACACCCACTTCTGGAAGTCTAGGGGCTAGACAAGCCTTGTCATCTAGCTGTATATAATCTTCTACGCAAGTGATGGATTGTGTTGAACTTGAGGGGAAGTGGTGGTAAGACGTTACCATCATGAAATCTTGAGCTAGGCTATTTCATTACTAGCCACAATGAACAATTCAAAACTTATATATTAAGATCCAGTACTAAATTCATACATGTAAAGAGTTTACCGAGTTAAATCCTTGGTGAAAAATACTTACCTATGGAGTGAAAACACATGAGTAATAATAAATTAAATATTATTGAGCCTTAAATACTTGGAGTATTGAGCGCCTAGTGAAAAATTGAGAGTTACTTAAAGATTTGGAAATCCTCATGTTTATTTAGAAGTTTAACATTATACATAGATAAAATTTTAGAAGTCACACTAAGAGTGATATTTACAAAAGCCACCATTGTCTAAGGGAGTAAGATTTAATAATCAGAAGAATATTTACATAGAACAAACCTTAGAAAAATAATTACCAAGAGTGAGTGAGTTTTCATTAGACTAGTTCATTTGACTTAAAATTTTATATAAAGTCCCTACCTTAAAAAAATGTAAATTTTAAGATAAAGGAATCAGATTTTGGAGCTACATTATAATTAATAAGAACTTCCTAAAAGTCTGCCTTGTGTGAAATTATGTAAAATATAATAAGTAAATTTTATGAAGTAAATACCTAATGGTTCGTCTAAAATACTATAGTTAATTATAAAAACAATTGAAACTTGAAAAGTCACAGAAAATATTTATTTTATAAAGTTTTAACATATGGTTGGCTAATAAACCCTTGAAGATAATTTTGGAAGATTATTAAATGATCTGAAATATTATTTTAAACTACTCAAGTACGTTACACCTGATTTATAGCTTGTTAATATAATTGATATGATAAATGATCATATAATGACGTATAATTCGTACCGGTCATAAAATGAAAGGATAAGGATCATAAAATAAAATTTTATAACAGTTAAGAAAATACAAATACAAAACAATCAAGAGATACAGATATATATTGCAAACAGGTAAAATGTTCTACTAAAACTAAATTGAAAAAACTTAGAAATTAATAAAATGAAAAGCCTGTCGGGTTGCAAAAATCCCGGTCGCAATAGTATAGCTAACAGAAGCAACCGGGTATCAATCCACGGGACTTGAAGAAATAAGCCTAATCCTAAGAAAACTAGAAGTTTAGGGGGTTGTGAATTGTTTTTGTAACTGAATTTAGTAAATGCAAATCAAAAACTAAATGAACGATTAATGAAAGTAACTTGATGAGTTCAGTAAAATGAATGGTACTCCGGGTTCGGGTTGTTCTTTATTGGATAAATCTAGCCAAACCTACAGTTTAATTATGAGAAACGGACAGGCCAATTCTTTTTTTACTCTCTTCAATGCTAAATCCTAGTTCATTGAAGAGCTCACCTATCAGAAACATGTCAACTCTAATCTAGAAGCTGGCAAAACACATATAGGCGGAATACGTACAAAGAATTATTAGCATTTGCAGGAAAATTATCTATCCGACTAATCTTCCTACAAATCTCCAGATTAATTTGAACTTCCTGTTAATCACCTTATCTGATCAAAACAGGATTCGCAAAACAACTCTATAATGCGCAAATTTAATAGAGAAGATGAATGATTACCATTAACCTAGAAACAATCGATACAATCTCATAACCAAATTACAGAAATTCTAACTATCTTGTATCCATTGCGAACAACCCTTCCCCAGAGTTATCCCTACTAGCCAAACATTGCAAAGAAACAGATAAATACAATCAACATAGAAATCATCTAAAGGAAGAAAAACCCTTCTGTTGAACGACTATCCAGAATCGATGGATGAGGTGTAAGGTTGAAGATGATGGCCTCACTCCCTTCTGACGATGCTCCTCCAGAACGATGGTGATAAGCTTGATGAATGTGAATGAAGGTGAACTGATGCAATTGGCGTGGATGAATGGAGAGAACCTCGTTTATCAGCGTGAGAGTGTTGTTGTAATGATCGATGATGAATGAATACCTTTCTCCTCTGATTAGGTCAGTTAAATAGACTTTTCCTCTCTCTTTTTCCCTTCAAAACGCCGAGTTTATGCTGAATTTTTCGTCCCGTCCGAACATTGGTCCGATCTTCAATGTTCGGACACAATGCTTTGAACGCTCCAATCCCAGAAGTCTCGACTTGTGTCCGAACTTGGATGTTCGGACACAAGTTCGGACATGCTCCGTACATCAGACCTCCGGCTTTTCTTAACCATGTCCGAACTTCGATGTTCGGACTGAAGTTCGGACATTCCATCAGGCGCAGCATACGAACTCTCGACTTGCGTCCGAACTTGGAAGTTCGGACACAAGCTCGGACATTCCTTCAGGCGCAGCATACGAACTCTCGACTTGCGTCCGAACTTGGAAGTTCGGACACAAGCTCGGACATTCCTTCAAAATCCTCTAAATTCACCGTTCGGACTCCAATTCGACCCCCGTTTGTTGCATCATCTCCCTTGTGAGTTAATCTACTGTTTTCTTGGCTTTTCTCTGCATTTAATCATAGAAAAAGGTATCAAGCCTTACCAAACAACAAACCAAAGGAAAACGGAAGATAAGTGTGGAATATTATCGATGTACGTATAAAAATTAGGTATTAAAGATCACTAAAACCATTCATATTCACACTCATCAAACCTCCTCACACTTAACCTTTGCTTGTCCTCAAGCAAAGCAGGAGTAAAATGTCTCAGAATGCCTCAGGGCCAAACCTTGGGATTGCACAAAATAAGGAGTTTAAGACACAATAATCACCCAGGAATCGATCTGCTCTTAACTGCATGTCTCTTAAACAATAAAGCACCTTTAAAACAAAAGAATATGAAGAAGCCAAATCATGAAGTCAAAACGTAGAGTAACTCAGAACCTTCCAACCTTTTCTCTTCTCAAACCCGTGGATGACAAGGGGTGTGAAGTTCTGCCATATTCCGCAGAACCTTTCAACACCACGTACTCATGATCTAATTTAAGGAATTGCCATAAACATAAGACTTTAAAGAACTTCCTCTTTTTTTTCTTTTGCATACATATCAATTTTCGCACAAATAATTCATCCCCCAGACTTTTCTCTCCATCCTTGTAACGGTATTGGGTCTTTTATCCCAGATCAGACGACCTTAGGTAAATGGGTGATGAAGCACCCCTAGGACTTAATAACCGGATGGAAGAGGCCTGTTTTTGGTTCAGAAAATAACTTAGATCAGAGGAGTACCTTGCCTTTATCCTTCATTCCAAACATTCTCATATTCCCAAGGTTCCAAGCTAAACCAGTTCTAACTCACAACCCACTTGTTCACAGACATTTAACAGAATTCAGCCATTTGAAAATATGATATGAGAGCACACACTTTGAGCAAACCAACTCTAAAGGTCATTACCGGACTCAACTCCACAACTAAAGATCCACCCAAGTATTCAACACTAAGAAACACTCTAAGGGAATTACCCCCACATAGCCCAAAACCAAACAAAAATTAGGTCGAGAATAACTGACTGACACATTCAGAAAAATCTCCCCCTTCCTCACACTTAATAAGGAGCAATGTCCGCATTGTTCAGAAATTTATCACAAGAAGGAGATCTGGCTAAATGTGTCACACTTACAAGGGGGAAATGAACAGGGACATAGGTATACACGTTAAAGCACGGGCCGAACATTAACCTAAAAGGAAAAGAAACTGAAACACTCCCCTAATTTCTTTTGTGATGCTTTGAGGAAGAGGTTCTTCCTCACACTTAGTGTCTTGGTAGGGGAGAAGGTTTCCTCACACTTGCTTCCAAGCTAGTGTCCGGCATGGAGTCAGCATGATAAAGTATACTTGCACACATTCAACAAACAACACAGAAAAGTATGCTAGAGCATCGCATTAGAGACATCAGTAGTCAGAGTTAAAGATTAAAACAACCTAAAACTGAAAGAAATTAAAATACAACCCAATCGAACTAAAAGTAATCAGTCTAACACAACCAAAAACAAATCCAAAAAGAAGTCCACCAAGCAGCAACATAATCACTGTGGAGGTGGGTAGTACGCCTGCCACTGCTAAAACTGCGCGACCAAAGCCTCATAGTCGTCCTGGGAGCGGCGTGCCTGCTGCTGAAGAGTCTCGATCTCCGCCTGATAGCGTCGATCCATCTCTATGAAACGGGACTCCAGCTGATCAAACTCGTAGCGAGTGACATACTCGCTCCCAGGGGCTGGCAGTGCAAGATAAGCCTCCTGCTCGTCAGGTGAAGCGGCAGGGGCGGGCTCTGATGGTCCCTCACCCGCCTCTCGCTGGCGCTTCTGTGGTCGCGCGGCAGCCTTCTTCCTCCACTGGCCCTCGCTGAACTCAAACCACATCTTCTTCAGGGCGCCCGCATCAATAGGAGCCCGCGCAGCATGCAGCCCCATAGTAGGAACGGTAACCCTCTGCCTCCTGAGTATGTTGCAGATCATGACCAGGAAGCCGAGCTTGTGCTTGTCCTTATGCTCCATGATGTACTGCATATGCAAGAAGATCACCCATGGCAAGTAAGTGATCTGTGCAGCCTCAGCAAACGCTGGATTCAGCACTGCCTGAAGTAGTAGGAAGTCTGTATGGTTCAGGTCCGAGCTCTGACGTGGTACAATGTTCGCAGCCAGTAGTGCGAGCAGAACTCTCTCCTGCGGGCTCTGAAGCGCATCAGCAGGGACGACCTGCTTGGATGGGTCATCCCCTCTGCGTCGTTGTGGTCCCTGAACCATGAGGGGGGTATAGTGTTGGATGGCAGCTGTCTTGAAGTCGTTGGGGTTGAGGTGCTCAGGACGGTCAGGGGCAGGATAAGGAATGTCCAAATACTGAGCAATCTCCATTGTGGAGACCGTCACTCTATCCCGGTCTACTATGGATTTGATCTGGCCGTCTTGGTAGATTGCATTGGCATAAAACATGCGCACGGCTTGTTCAGAGTACTGGCCTCCCATATCTAGAATCTTGCCCCAGCCCAATGGGTCCAAATAAGCCCGTAGTCCTAGCTGCTGCTCCAGCTCCCGCACCACACAGCGCTCAGCAATTATGTCCATGCCTTTGGCAAACCACTCTTGGGCTGCTTTGTTTCTAAATTCTGCTTCTTGACCCCGACGTCTTGAACTGGTGCCAGCTCCCGCAGCCCTCTTACCACGGCCGGTAAATCTGCTCAACATCTGCTCATTCAAGGGTAAGCAATGTCAGATAAAGGATGGCAATGAAAATAGTTCTAAGTGTGCACATAATTACCCAAAATCCGACAGAGTCTCCCCTTAAAAATTCAACATTCTCACAACAATGGTCAATCAATCTTTCAATTTGCAATGATAATCCTCAACAATTAGTGACCAGCAGAGACTTAACCGACAAAAAGGTACAATGTTCCAACAATTTAAGCTTAATCTCAATCACTTTTTTTTTCTTTTCAGTTCAGCCATGCCAGATAAGATCACACACTCAAATATGTATATTGAAATCACAGTTGTGCAGTTTACACATCTCCATCCAGCAACTTACAGCAAATCAGATAATAAACCCCATATACGCAAATGAAGCTCAGAAATCTCAATAATAACCAGCACATTTTCGATTTTGCATACTTCAGGTTCCAAATCTTGTCAAAAACACATTAAAAGAGGTAGAAAAGTAGAGAGATTACCTTGCTGGAGTTGAATGAATGATTAGAAGTAGATATAACAGCAAAAACTGCAAGAATCGAACTCAAAAACCCCCAAATCGGTAGTTAGGGTTCTAAGTCAAAAAAGGTCTGATTTGAACTGGTGTGGGGAATTGTTGGCCGATTTCAGTTGCTAGAGTGGTGGAGAACTCAAAACCGAGCAGATTGGTAATAAGAATGTGGACTTTGGTGGAGATTTGAGTGAGTTGGGTGAGATTGGAGAAGAAGGGAGTGGAGTTCGCTGTGGGCGTCGCGAGGAGGAAGAAGAGTTTGTGAAATTTTAAGTTCGACCGCGTTCTTTTAGTTCAGAATTTTCGGGGTGTCCGAACTTCGATGTTCGGACCGAAGTTCGGACAAACATACCTCGGCAGAGCTTCGCGTAGTGTCCGAACTTCGATGTCCGGACTGAAGTTCAGACATGTCGTTTTGCACAGGCCTTAAACTCTCGAACTGAGTCCGAACTTCAATGTCCGGACCGAAGTTCGGACATGTTGTTTTGCGCAGGTCTCCAACTCTTGAATTGGGTCCGAACTTCAATCTTCGGACTGAAGTTCGGACATCACCAAAAATGCACCCCTTTGTTTCTTTTTTTTTGAGCTCCATTTACTGTAACAAAAACACTATCTTAAAACAAAACTATAAACAACATAATAACACAGAATAAAAGTACCGAAAACACTGGGTTGCCTCCCAGTCAGCCGCTCTTCTTTAATGTCTTTAGCTAG
Organism: Limonium bicolor; assembly: GCA_023374045.1. Classification (NCBI taxonomy): domain Eukaryota; kingdom Viridiplantae; phylum Streptophyta; class Magnoliopsida; order Caryophyllales; family Plumbaginaceae; genus Limonium; species Limonium bicolor. Next base: position 113,054,783 of record CM041780.1, read on the forward strand.
ACAATTTCTGCTTGATCAATCAGAAGAGGTGTGATGAGCAACTCTACAATAGCCTACAGCGAATTCCTTCAACTTCCTCAATTCTTTCCGCATTTGCCAAGAGAACTTCTTCTTTATGTTCGAGCTCGTCTCTTGAGAAATCTTCTTTGTTGAAGGATTGAATTCACTCTCCAAAAAGAATATTTCCTGCAAGGGGAAAAGATTATGATCAGTACCAAGATAGCCTTTTAATCGAGCACCATTTACCTTAAAGGTTTCACCAGCCTTATTTTCCAGCTCGTACGCTCCATAAGATGTAACTCCTATAACTCTGAAGGGGCCTGCCCAATGTGACTTTAGCTTCCCAGGGAAGAGGCGTAGCCTAGAGTTAAAGAGTAGCACTAGATCCCCCACTTTGAAGTCTCTCTTTTGTATCATCCGGTCGTGGATCTTTTTGGTGCGCTCTTTATAGATTCTTGAGCTTTCGTACGCCTGGTCCCTCAGTTCCTCCAACTCAGAAAGCTGAAATCGCCTCTTCTCTCCAGCGTCATGTAAATCAAAGTTAAGAGCCTTTAAAGCCCAATAGGCTCTGTGCTCTAGCTCAACTGGGAGATGACAAGCCTTCCCGTATACCAGCTTAAAGGGGGACATCCCAATGGGAGTTTTAAATGCGGTTCTATAGGCCCATAGAGCATCATCAAGCTTGACAGACCAATCCTTCTTGGAGGAGTTGACTGTCTTATGAAGAATCCATTTGAGCTCTCGGTTACTCACTTCTGCTTGCCCATTAGTTTGGGGGTGATAAGGCAAAGCAACCTTATGAGTCACCCTGTACTTAGTCATCAGAGTATCAAAAGCTTTGTTGCAGAAATGAGAACCTCCGTCACTGATGATAGCTCTTGGCACACCAAATCTGGTAAAGATGTTCTTCTTCAAGAATTTTACCACAGTTTTAGCATCAGCAGAAGGGCAGGGGATTGCTTCGACCCATTTGGAAACATAATCTACAGCAACAAGGATGTAGTGGTTTCTGTGAGAAGAAGGAAATGGGCCAGTGAAGTCAATACCCCAGACATCAAATAATTCTACTTCAAGGATTCCCTTCTGCGGCATCTCATGCCTTCTTGAAGTGTTCCCCATCCTCTGGCAGTTATCACAGTGAGCACAGAAGCAGTGGACATCTTTGTGTAGAGTGGGCCAGTAAAAACCGCACTCTAACACCTTAGCAGCTGTCCTAGCAGGACCGTGGTGACCACCTGCCTCTCGGGAATGGCAGAACTCTATTACACTGTTTACCTCTTCATCAGGGAGACATCTTCTGATTAAACCATCAGCACATACTTTGAAGAGATAGGGGTCCTCCCAAACATAATGACGGGTCTCAGACAGAAACTTCTTCCTCTGGTTGTAACTTAGATCATGGGGAACCAACCCAGAGGCAAGATAATTAGCCAAGTCAGCGTACCATGGCTCTTTGACATTCCCAATTACAAAGACCGTTTCGTCGGGAAAGAACTCATTTATAGGGACCCCGTCATCTGGAGTCTCAAGCCTCGATAAATGGTTTGCAACCCCATTCTGCTTCCCTTGCTTATCAACCACTTCCAAGTCGAACTCTTGGAGAAGCAGGATCCATCTCAATAGTCTGGGCTTGGAATCATTCTTTTGGAACAAGTATTTCAAGGCCGAGTGGTCGGTGTGAGCAATTACCTTACTCCCCAGCAAATAAGGTCTGAATTTGTCAAGAGCGAACACCACAGCCAGTAGCTCCTTTTCAGTGGTGGTGTAGTTCTTTTGAGGCTCCGTCAGAGTCTTACTCGCATATGTGATGACCCTCAAAATCTTATCCTTCCTTTGACAGAGTGCAGCACCAACAGCGAAGTCACTAGCATCAGTCATTACCTCAAAAGGAAGGGTCCAGTCAGGGGGAACCACAATGGGGGCAGAGATGAGTTTATTCTTGATGGTTTGAAAAGCCTTCAAGCATTCTTCTGAAAAATAAAACTTTACATCTTTCTGCAGGAGATCAGACAAGGGCTTCGCAATTTTCGAAAAGTCCTGGATGAACCTTCGATAGAATCCTGCGTGACCCAGAAAAGATCTAACTCCTCTGACTGAAGTGGGAGGAGGTAACCCCTCAATGACTTCCACTTTTGCCTTGTCCACCTGAATGCCATCTTTGGAGACCCTGTGCCCAAGCACTATACCCTCATGTACCATAAAATGGCACTTCTCCCAATTTAAAACCAGGTGGGTCTCCTCACATCTGCTTAGTATCTGATCCAGCTGATCCAGACACACATCAAAGTTCTGGCCATACACCAAGAAGTCGTCCATGAAGACTTCTATACTCTTCTCAATAAATTCGTAGAAAATGGCCATCATGCACCGCTGGAAAGTGGCCGGTGCGTTGCAGAGACCAAATGGCATCCTCCTATAGGCAAACGTGCCATAAGGGCAGGTGAAGGTGGTCTTCTCCTGATCCTCTGGCGCGATGGGAATCTGGAAGTAACTGCTGTATCCATCAAGGAAACAGTAGTACTCCTGCCCAGCCAGTCGCTCCAACATCTGATCGATGAACGGCAGCGGAAAATGGTCCTTTCTTGTGGCCTCGTTCAAACGTCTGTAGTCTATGCACATCCTCTAGCCAGTGGTCTGTCTTTGAGGCACCAGTTCTCCCTTATCATTGGGCACCGCCACAATTCCTCCTTTCTTGGGAACGACTTGCACAGGAGAAACCCAGCGGCTGTCAGAGATGGGGTAGATGATGCCCGCATCCAAGAGCTTTAAAACCTCAGCTTTCACTACTTCCTTCAGGTTGGGGTTCAATCTCCTCTGAGGTTGCCTCACTGGTTTGATACTGTCTTCCATGTAGATTCGGTGAGTGCAGAACCCTGGACTAATCCCTTTAATGTCTGCCACTGACCACCCCAATGCTCCCTTATGCCTTCTTAAAACCTCCAGAAGTCTGCTTTCCTGCGAAACAGACAAAGAAGAAGAAATAATAACCGGCAGGGCGCTACCCTCTGCCAAGAAAGCATATTTAAGGTTTGAAGGGAGAGTTTTTAATTCAAGAGTGGGGGGTTTCTCTACTGAAGGAATGAGCCTCTGAGTAGGCCTGTCCAGTGGCTCCACAGGAGGAGCATGAGGGCGAAAATAGGTTCGTCCCTGGTTAAGCTGCTGGACAACAGTAGCTACCTCAGTGCTCTCCTTGTCATCCTCAATCGAGTGGCATAACACCTGTTCTAACAGATCAGAATTCTTAAACAGGAAGGAAGAGTCAGTACTTTCAGCGACAAATGCATCATAATCATCAGTATAGTCGACATCAATAGAAAGCACAGCATGGGAGGAAGCATTTGTTCTCATCATCTTGGTGATATCAAAACTAAGCTCCTCATTATTAAATTTAAGGGTGATTTTTCCTTTGTCAACATCAATGACAGTTTTAGCAGTTTGCAGGAATGGTCTACCCAAAATTAATGGTACTTCAACATCCTCATCCATATCAAGAATAACAAAATCAGCGGGGAAGAAGAAGTTACCAACACCTACCACAACGTTCTCAACCATACCACGAGGTTTGATTGAGGAACGATCAGCCAATTGTAAATTAAAGTTGATTGGGACAAGCTCACCAGCATGAAGCTTTCTAAACATTGAGTACGACATTAAATTGATGCTTGCTCCAAGGTCGCAAAGTCCATACCCACAGTCCATGTCTCCAATGGTGCAAGGGATGATGGGCTGCCCTGGATCTCCACACTTCAGAGGGAGCTTCTACTGGATGGCTGCAGAGCACGTCTCTGTTAGCTGAACAATCTCCTTTTCTTTGAACCTTCGCTTGTTAGAAATCAAATCCTTCACAAAGTGAGCATAGTTAGGCATCTGCTTGATAGCATCAATCAAGGGAATATTAATAGTAAGCTTTGAAAATACACTCAAAAATTTCCCAAATTGATCATCAAGTTCTTTTTCTTTTAATCTATTAGGGAAAGGGAGTTCCTTAGGAACCACCTTACCCTTGGAGTTTTTAGCATTCAAACTATGAGAAGGGGAAGAGATAGGAGCCTGGGTCTCCTCAACAACTACCTCAGGACGGGCTGGGGGCCCTGACGGTGCACCAGTGCTAGAGGAAGGGCGACCGGTCTCCTCATCAGCTTGGTCCTCAGCCACTTGATTTCTATTTATTAACTGCTTCCCACTTCTTAAGGTAACGACTGCCACCTCTTCAGAATCTGAGCAGTCCTCAACTACCACGGTTTCTGAGACTGTCACTGCCTTCAACTGAGCTTTAGGATTGGGGTCTGTTTGGGAAGGCAGTGAGCCAGACGGTCTCTGCTGTAGGAGGAACTGAGTCAACTGACTCATAGTTCCTTGCATCTCCACCATAGCGTTCTCAAGCTTTTGCTGGCCAGCTGCCAGATTCTGATTTATCACTGTTTGTTGCTCTTGAGAGGCCATCAGTTTATCCATCATTTAAATTAGCATTATTCGAGCTCAGTGATGATGGCTGAGCTGGAGACTGCTGTGGCCTAAACTGATTGTATGGGGGCCTAACAAAACCGGGTGGTGCTCCCTGACTTGCCCTCTGAGGCTGCATCTGCTGTGAGTTGAGGGCGTTATTTGGATTACCGTATCGCAGGTTTGGATGCTGGTTCTGCATCCAAGGCTGCCTGTTGTATTGACCAATTACATTTGCCTCCTCAGTCTGCCTCATCTCAGCAACCATCGGGTAGTCTTCGTAATCATGGCTGTCTCCACACTGAGAACAACATATCTCGTTTGGACCAGTAGACAGCTTCTTGACGGCTTGCACAGATGTCTGTCCTATAGTGAGCCGCTCGAGCATCTTCGCCATATTGCCCACTGTGGTACTTAAATGGCCTGCTCAGCAGCAATCTGCTCCATCATAGGATCTGGAGTCCGAGAGGAGGTCTGCCCAACTGTGAAGACCCTTCCACCACTGTTGCTCCACTGGCGGAGCTCCTCGCAGTAGGACTCCATGGCTGACATAAATTCCTCTCCGCTTTTAGCCAGCAGGTTTCCACCCAGTGCGGCTCTGACCTCGGCTCTCTGCTCATCTCTCAGCCCTTGGAAGAACCCCTGGGCCAAGGATGTCATGTTCTGACCGTGATGCGGGCACTGGCGGAGCAGCTCCTTGAATCTATCCCAAGCTTCACAGATTGTCTCACCGCCGGACTGTCTGAAAGCGGTCAGGTCAGCAATCATCTGTCTGGTCCGGGAGATGGGGATATACTTCTCATAGAACCGCTCCGTCAATAGCTCCCAGGTAGTGATGATACCTGGTGGTAGACGGTGGAACCATTTCGAGGCTTCCCCTGATAGACTGTGCTGAAATAAGCACATCCGCGCATACTCCTCAAGCCCCTGAGACATCCCCAACGAATCCAGATGGACTAAGAACCGATGGACATGGTCGAGTGCATCAGCCGGGTCTGCGCCTGAGAAGGTCCCTGCTGGATGATTCCTGACAGCGTTTGTTTGATGGCTCGGTTTCAGCTTTTGCCATTCTGCTGTTAATTCTGCTGTGAGGTTCGGTAGAGTCACAGGTCCTCTTCTAGGAGCAGCTGGCGGCCGATTTATTCTTCCCAAAGTGGCCTGCTCAGCATTGGCATTGGCTGGTCCGTTAGCAGCCATGGCGAAGGTGAGTGCTCTTCTCGCTCTTCGAGCTGTACGGTTGATCTCTAGGTCTAAGTTGAATCTTGGTGGGCCTCGAGATCGAGTACCGTGCATTCACCAAACAGCTGCACAGTTACACAAAACAAATCAAATAAAAATGAAAACAATTGACAACCAAGGCAAAGGACTTGACAAAGTCAAGTCCCCGGCAACGGCGCCATTTTGCAAACAGGTAAAATGTTCTACTAAAACTAAATTGAAAAAACCTAGAAATTAATAAAATGAAAAGCCTGTCGGGTTGCAAAAATCCCGGTCGCAATAGTATAGCTAACAGAAGCAACCGGGTATCAATCCACGGGACTTGAAGAAATAAGCCTAATCCTAAGAAAACTAGAAGTTTATGGGGTTGTGAATTGTTTTTGTAACTGAATTTAGTAAATGCAAATCAAAAACTAAATGAACGATTAATGAAAGTAACTTGATGAGTTCAGTAAAATGAATGGTACTCCGGGTTCGGGTTGTTCTTTACTGGATAAATCTAGCCAAACCTACAGTTTAATTATGAGAAACGGACAGGCCAATTCTTTTTTTTACTCTCTTCAATGCTAAACCCTAGTTCATTGAAGAGCTCACCTATCAGAACATGTCAACTCTAATCTAGAAGCTGGCAAAACATATATAGGCGGAATACGTGCAAAGAATTATTAGCATTTGCAGGAAAATTATCTATCCGACTAATCTTCCTACAAATCTCCAGATTAATTTGAACTTCCTGTTAATCACCTTATCTGATCAAAACAGGATTCGCAAAACAACTCTATAAATGCGCAAATTTAATAGAGAAGATGAATGATTACCATTAACCTAGAAACAATCCGATACAATCTCATAACCAAATTACAGAAATTCTAACTATCTTGTATCCATTGTGAACAACCCTTCCCCAGAGTTATCCCTACTAGCCAAACATTGCAAAGAAACAGATAAATACAATCAACATAGAAATCATCTAAAGGAAGAAAAACCCTTCTGTTGAATGATTATCCAGAATCGATGGATGCGGGTGTAAGGTTGAAGATGATGGCCTCACTCCCTTCTGACGATGCTCCTCCAGAACGATGGTGATAAGCTTGATGAATGTGAATGAAGGTGAACTGATGCAATTGGCGTGGATGAATGGAGAGAACCTCGTTTATCAGCGTGAGAGTGTGTGTTGTAATGATCAATGATGAATGAATACCTTTCTCCTCTGATTAGGTCAGTTAAATAGACTTTTCCTCTCTCTTTTTCCCTTCAAAACGCCGAGTTTATGCTGAATTTTTCGTCCCGTCCGAACATTGGTCCGATCTTCAATGTTCGGACACAATGCTTTGAACGCTCCAATCCCAGAAGTCTCGACTTGTGTCTGAACTTGGATGTTCGGACACAAGTTCGGACATACTCCGTACATCAGACCTCCGACTTTTCTTAACCATGTCCGAACTTCGATGTTCGGACCGAAGTTCGGACATTCCATCAGGCGCAGCATACGAACTCTCGACTTGTGTCCGAACTTGGAAGTTCGGACACAAGCTCGGACATTCCTTCAGGCGCAGCATATGAACTCTCGACTTGCGTCCGAACTTGGAAGTTCGGACACAAGCTCGGACATTCCTTCAAAATCCTCTAAATTCACCGTTCGGACTTCAATTCAACCCCCGTTTGTTGCATCATCTCCCTTGTGAGTTAATCTACTGTTTCCTTGGCTTTTCTCTGCATTTAATCATAGAAAAAGGTATCAAGCCTTACCAAACAACAAACCAAAGGAAAACGGAAGATAAGTGTGGAATATTATCGATGTACGTATAAAAATTAGGCATTAAAGATCACTAAAACCATTTATATTCACACTCATCATATATATCGATCGCAGATAAAATCAACGGTGCGATAAAATTTACAACAAAGCTGGTTAATAAGGTGTTGAATCCTTTGAATGTGGCGTTTGAAATAAACATCAAGTAATTAAAGAAAACAGAAACTAAATGTTTGGTAGCCTAATATGGTCCATGCATGTTGTTGTGATTGGTTTTTGAAGCAACCTTATTGGATAGTGTGTTCTGAGTGAAGTACCCACATCTTTTCGCATGATGTTTTCCTATCCTTCTGTGGTTCTCGTTAGTAGTGGTATGAGGGCGTACCTTAGCTCTTTTAAGGGGGATATACTGGCATACTCTTCCTTCGTCACCTCATCCAGATTATGCCATGTTGCCTTATTATTAGTAGGATGAGAGGTGTTTATATGTGCTTGGTTTTTACATTATGACACAGTATATGACTATTGATTTTCATCATGCTATGTCTTGGTATATCTTGGTCCGTTTTGGTTTTGAGTAATCTCGAGTGGAATGTTGTTATGGAAATGGATGGAAATAAAGGATTGGATTGGTATGGAATTTTATTGGATCATTGGAATTATTATTGTCTCAGCACACCCGAAGCGGTGTGAATGCCTATTAGTTGATTTTTAAACTTCGAGGCGAAGTTTCTTTTAAGGGGGATATACTGAAATACCCCTAAATTAATTTAAATTAATTTAGGGGATTTCTTTTATTAAACCATTAATAATACTATTAGGTATTAAATTATTATATGGAATTATGAATGTTACATTAGTATAAGGGATTATGAATATTAAATTATTGTATGGAATTATGAGTATTAATACTATATGGAATTATGGAAATTAGTTTAGGGGATTCCTCCTATTTAGCTCTAAAGAATACATTTAAATATTTAATTATTATATATTATTATAAAGTATTATGAATTTAATAACCAGATTTATAAGTCAATAAATCTTGGAAAAATTCCTAGACACTCCAATTATATTATAAAGATTTTAGAAATATTGGGACCATTGATTTGAAACATAAAAGTCAATATAAAATCCTAGAAACCTTAAAGCTTATTAAGCCTTGCTAGGGTTGACTTTTTGAGAATGGTCAAACTAGCACATGAAACCTATACCAATAAAAAGGTTATGGAAAACCATAAAGATTGATAAAACAAACGTCAAAAACGGATCATCCTAGCCAATGTTATGATAAAATGAAGTTTAAAGCCAAAATTTTGAAAAGATGCTGATGTGGCAAGTCTGCTGACTCATCAGGTGCCTCGGGACACGCGCCCAACACAAATAAATTCTATCTCCATGTTTTTTGCAACTGACTTTGCCCTAACTTGTGACCTCCATAACTTTCTCCTCTTTTGGAATTTTTGAGTGTTGTCTTTTGCATTCTCTTCTTCTTAATATCCTATTTCCAACCATAACTCATACATCTTCTAACTCATCCTACATCGACGGGAATATTGATCCAAAGTTGCCACCTTGTGAATTCGTAACCCATAATTATGGTTTTCTCTGAAATCAGGTAAACTTTGTCTTGCCATAACTTCTTCGTTTCTCAGCCAAATTTCGTGTTCTTTAGCTCATTTTGAAGAGATCTAATCCCTCTACAACTTTCATGTTGATGACCAAGGCTGATTCGTAATATTTTGGAAGTGCTAGTCGTCTAAAGTTCCCTACTCAATCACGGTGGAATTCCTGCCCAAAATTTTCAAGAAACGAAGTGGTAAACTCGGAAATTTCGGGATCCATACCTTTCTCCCTAGTTCTTCGTTTTCAATGATTCTTCCACCAATGTTTATAGTTACATGTCTACTTTAAAACGTGGTAGGTTTCGTGGATCGAATCCTTCTCAATTAGCGCGAGTTGGTCCGTGAAGTGGGCTACTTGGTCTGCTCATTAAATAACAAGTTTTCCAGGAAATCGAAACCAATTTCCTTGCCGGTGCATTTCTGGTAGGTTTCTGATCAAATTGCTCTGTTATTGTCATTCGTTTTTGCATTCCCGAATAAACCCCCATGTCAATTTAACCAATTAAGCAATAAATTGATAGAATTTTGGCAAATCGAAATCAAAACTAATCATAAACCCTAACTTCGATACCCAAAATCGTGTTCACATTATACTGTATCATAGCTCGTATAGTTGGTACCATTAGAAGCGTCTTGGAATTTCGAATCCAACGAGACAAAAATCATCGAATTTGGTTCTGTGAGTTGAGAGAAAACAGAGATTTAGTACTCGACATCTGTTTGGGGTTCGCTGATGAACTCAAGGATTTTCAGCCGTCCGATCGTAGGTTTTAGAAACGGACGGCCGAGATTAGATCTGGGGAGTTTAAGTTGGTTATGAATTATAATATTTCCAGAATTAAACCCTAACTTGTTGAATTAATTTAAATACCTTCCCGAATGTATTTTGACTTGAAATTTTAACCATAGATTCCTTATAAAATCTAGTTTATTATGGTGTAAATTAATATGGGTTTTGATTATTTAAACGTAAGTTATGAGTTTTGCAAGTTATGCGTATTATGGAATTATTTGGAAAAGTTAAAAAGATATTTTTATGAAATAAAAATTTTATAATATTTCTAAAATGTTATAGTTACTATATACTTAATTTGGGAATTTTTGGACAAGAGGAAATAGGTTTAAAAATTGTATTTCTAAGGTTTTTCATAAGTTACCTTATAATATAAGGTTTTTAATGTAACCTAAAATTAAAGTATAGATGATTAATAAACTTTATAGGTTGGGGAAAATATTATAAGACTAAACTAACATTTAATACAGAATGTTAATAAGTATTTTTGGGTATAAACTTTTAAGTGAAGTATATATATATATATATATATATAAGGAATAAATAGTAACTTAGGTTAAATCAAGGAACTAAATTAATCTACATTTATATTAATTATATAATATGGTAGTTAATATACTTAATTGAAACTAAAAAAATACTTTATTTTATAAACCATATTTTGGATGTAGATATGTGTAAAAGTTAATATAAATAATTAAATGCAATAAAACTACATAAAGAATGTCTTGAATAAATCCTAGTATACATATACGATAAATAAATAAATAAAAGACATAAAATACCTTATAGCAAATAGAATATGAAGGAATTAATAAGTTAAACTAAACCTATACATAATACTATTAAAAGATATTATATGAGGTAGTATTGAATTGTGGTTATGAAATTAAGCTTAAAGAGTTATCTTGGATTTCTAAGATTTATATAAACCATATTAAAATACATGTGTAATATTATTTGTCAAAGACCGGAATGTAAATCTATAATTTGGTTAGGTAATTAATAAGTTGGGACTTAGGAATATTTACTTAGATTTTACACAAATAGAACTTACTATATAATTAATAAATAAATGTAATACTTTTACATCTAAATGTTCTTAATATATAAACAATAATAAAATAAATAAAATACTTTTACATCTAAATGTGAGGTTGTAACACCCCAACCGCTAATCCTTCCATTATCCTCTAATCAATCCCATACTTACCCTTCTCGCAGCGGATTACTTACCTACTCCCGGTGGGTGATACAACGCCGTTAACCCTCCAAGGTTAACAAGGCTACTATTACTTACTGTTTCGGTCTGATGATTAGAATGAATACATACGTACTACTTACTTTACAATACCAATTACTTAATTACATTTGATTACCGAGTATACCGAATATATGAATTACATTCCAACACTACTTCCCAAAAATGAAGAGTTTATACATCCTCTCCTTACTATTCAGTCAAGAATTCACTATCCCAAAAAGGTGTACCACATGGTACACCGGCTACTCAAAAGGGGCCTTAGCCATGTACAACTCGGTACACCATCACAATCCTACTAACTACATCAAAAGAATTGCATCCATTCCTTACTCTACCGTCACGCCTCGCGGGTACCTGTGGAGTAAAAACATTCCCCCTAGGGGGTCAGCTTACGCTGCATATGATAACCGCATACCCCGCGTACTAGCGAGGGTACGCCAACTATTTGGTCGAGTACATGCGGTTCGTTTCATTCATACATACATACATGCTTTATACAATACAATACAATACATTCATTTTACCAAGCATACATGCATACAATACATACAAGGAATACGATGCAAGTCATTCATTCATACTTACCATACTCACCGCATCACGGAGATACAATTCTCCAATACATACAAAGGTCTTGTTAGCCTTATTACACACCCGGGTTAATCGGGTGTTCAATACTTTTACTCCGGGTCAATGACTTACCATAGTCAAGACCAATACAAATACGATACTTATTTCTTACATACTTTACTTCCAGTTAAGTCGGTATGACCTCCGGGCAGGGATTACTACATCCCACCACCGGGCTTTAGGGTGGCCCACTAATCCAGGATGCTACCCATTCAAGGGATTTGGTCCAAGGAAAAGATTATAGCCAGGATTCGGTTCCAACCTCTTGTGGTTCCTTATCCTCACGCGTGGCCGAAACTATATCGGGCTTCTACTCATTCCATTTTACTCATTACTCATGTTAGGAGTTAGGTTGTTAGGAATTAGTAGAAGTCCATACTTACTTCCATACATACATACATACACAAGTACTCATACTTACACATACACTTCATTTCCATTCATTCATTTCATGAATTATACAAACTAAATGTTCAAGAGCATAAAACAAGAACAATATAGTTCAAACACAATTAAGTGCAATATAAGTCCGATTCGTGCATTTATCTTGTTGGTGATCACATAAGCACACAAATCGGGGTAACCAAGTTAGGATACAGGGCATGAGGAAATCATACCGTTCACCGTCGAATACGTTCTACCGGTTCCTTTGGAGGTCAACTATTTGATTCCTATACATACATGAAGTAGTATGATCAATGATCTATTATTGATCTAATTTACTCCCTCATTGATACTTTCAATGTATACTTACTACTTCTTTTCATTCATACTTGGTTATAAAACCATTCTTTTCCTTACTACCTCATAAACTTGTTTTCTTACAAACTTACTTTCCTTACCATTATTACTTCATCAATGGTGTATCTACATATATATGCATATAGGTATATAGGCATATATATGTATATATGATTACTATAATCATATAATTAAAACATTTTTTTTTGTAAGTGTTTGGGCCGTCTGACCCACCGTCCGACCCAACCCTGGGCCGGACCATTCCAGTAGGTTTTCGTCCTCTGAAATTACTCCCGTCCGACCCAGCACTATTCCGTCCGACCCATACCCTCTGGGTCACCATTCCAGAAAGTTTCGATTTGTCATCCAAGCCATGTCCGACCCACGTCCGACCCAACCTCTGGGTCGGACGAAGTCAGAAACTTCGATGAAGAAAATTTTTGCCTGTCCGACCCATGTCCGACTCACGGCCCTGGGTCGGACCATTCCAGAAAGATTTATTATCGATTATCAAGGCCCGTCCGACCCACGTCCGACTCACGGCTCTGGGTCGGACGGTTCCAGAAAGTTTATTTTCGTTTGTTCAGGCCCTGTCCGACCCAGCGTCCGATCCAGCTGTGGGTCGGACAGTAGCAGAACTTTGCTACAGCCTTGTTTTCTTTTCCCAATATCACCCATTGCTTCCCTATTCTTCCTACATGCATCCTAACATGTTTTAGTACTATTTTAACACTCTAAATCACCTTAGTTCATCCATTAAACTTACTACTCAATCCTTACACATCTTACACTCATTTCCTCATTCTTCCCTCAACACCAACACTAGCCCTTACTCTTCTAATGCTACAGATTTTTAATTTCCTCTTTATGCTACAGATTTTCACTCAATCTTCTCATTCCATTACTCTCCCAACTAATGTCATTCTTAGCACCCAAATACATTACTCACATCCTAGTTCCATTCCCTTCACACACTTCTCTCAAAATCTGTTGCAAACTACAAAAACACTCCTTTTAACTCTCCAAATACTTCCTCTTCTTAAACAACTCAAGTCCTCTCCTTTCTACACAAATTTTGACATGGTCTCCCCTATAATTCTTACTTTCTCCACACATTATTTCAGCTCACAATTCACATTCTCACAACCTGTTTATACAATACACTTACACTCACCATTCAACACTACTACACACATTAAAATTCCTGCACATACACATTACCCAATGGTTTTCCCAAGCTTTTAAACTTCATTTAAAACTTCAAAACTGTTACAACTTCATTATTCATCATACTACATTTCTCATTACTCATTACTCAATTCACTACTCATTTTACTACTCCAAAAACTGTACAATACACAATACAAACTAGCTCAAGGTAAGACTTTACCTTGTTTGCTAGTTTTCTTTCTTTCTTTTCCTTCTCTTCCTTCTTCTCTTTGTTCTCGGTCCCAATAGGGTTCCCACACACAAAGTGCTACAGCACATATACACAATACCATTTAGCATTCATTTTTACTTAACCCTAGAATTTAGTTTTAGGGTTTAGACAAGGGTTACCTTCAATGATGATGAGTTCTTGACTAGCAAGAGAACAAGATTCCTAGCCCACAAAGAGCCAAAATCGGCTGGAACAACAAGGAACCAAGAGTTCAAAACTGAAAATTCTTAAAATGCTAATGAGAGCTAGAAAGGAAGGATTTTCGAAATTCTTTTTACCTCAAGATGAAGGAGGTGAAGGTGCTTCTAATGGTGGACTTGAATCTTCAAATGGGAACACCCATCGAAATGAAAGTTGAGCTTTTCGATTTTTGAAAGGAGGAGAATGTTCTCCTTTGCAAGGGGATTCTAGTGGTATGGTTTTTATGATTTTTGGACAAGGTTTGAGCCTTCAAAATTGAGAGAGAAGGAGAGGGCTGGTTTGGTTTGTCCAAATCGCCATTGTCATCGTGCAAGGAGGAAGAAGAGAGAATAGGAGGTGAGAGAAATCGAGAGAGAGAGGGGGATGGGTGGTGAGGTGAGAGAATTTTTTTCTTTTTACTTATTCTTTTGTCTAGTGAATTAGGAATAATAAAGAGAGGGGAGTGAGAGGGAAATCGGCCCACACATGCCCTCTACAGATTTTTTTTATTTGCAAAGTGGACACACTAAGTTTGTTTATTTGCATTCTCACCCCACAACTTACCGGTTGTTACAGTTTTACTAACCGGTACCCGTTTTCCGGAATTTTCTCGTTTAATTAATTTTATTGGTTCTAAAGCTTCACTAATATTTATTAGTGACTATTTAGTTGACCAAAATTGTTACGAGTCTATTTGACCCGCTTAAAGTCACGTTTTCCCGGTTTCCTCGAAAAACGCGCTTTAAGGTTCGTTTATGCTTTTAACCCATTTTAAAGGTCCGTTTTCTTCGGGATTTGTTCCCTAGTATTTATTTAGTGTAATTAAGCCTTTAAAATATAATTAGCCTAATTAATCACTGTTTTTAATTACGGGGTATTTCAATCTACCCCCCTTAAGAAACTTTGCCCTCAAAGTTGCTCAAGGTTACAGTTTACCATTTCTACTCATTTGGCAAGCCAATTGCCACATACATTCTACTACCACCTTACAAGGTGTTCACAATTCTTACACTACCAGCATACGCAATTCAGATACCATGCCACATACTTAGTTCAAATACCATACGCAATACTCAATCCATACACAATACTTCATTCAAATACCATACAATTCCATCCAATTCATACAATCCACAATACATTCGCAATACTTCACAATGTCATTCGTGTCATATACCGTACGACACCAATGCATTACTCATTACATACATACCATACACATCGTACTACATATGAATACTACTAGCACTACTTTGTGCCAATACAATACAATTAGCACTACATGTGCCAACCAAAATACAATTACAATACATACATACTACGCAATGCTAACCCGAAGCAATGCAAAAGCAAAAAGGCTCTACCCCCCTTAAAAGGGGTACGCCCCGTACCCTCCGTGCTATACGGATACTAGACATCTAGTCTACAAAATTCGGGTACTTCGCCTTCATGGCGTCCTCTAATTCCCAAGTCGCTTCCTCGACATCGTGGTTAGACCACAAGACCTTCACCATTCGTACAGATTTATGGCGAGTGTCTCTTGTCTTGGTATCAAGGATTCGCAGTGGAGTCTCGACATATCTCATCGTCGGCTCTAGGGATAGATGTTCGGGTTCTAATACATGAGAGGGATCGGCTATGTATTTCTTGAGTTGTGATACATGAAAGACATCATGAACACGCCCCAATTCTTCAGGCAATGCTAGCCTATAAGCTACGGCTCCAATCCTCTCGGTAATGGCATACGGGCCTACAAATTTCGGGCTCAGTTTGCCCTTCTGGCCAAATCGAAAGACACCCTTCATAGGTGAGACACGCAAGAACACTTGGTCGCCCACGGCGAACTCAAGGTCGCGTCGTCGCACATCCGCATAGGATTTCTGTCTATCTTGGGCTGCCTTCATATTGGCTCGGATTTGTTGTACCTCAGCTTGTACTTGTTCCAAATACTCCGGTCCTATGATGACCGCTTCGCTTGACTCATCCCAACACAACGGGGTACGGCAAGGTCTACCATACAAAGCTTGGAATGGCGACATCTTAATCGAAGCATGGTAGCTATTGTTATACGAAAACTCGATAAGATGAAGCTTCTCAATCCAGCTCCCCTGGAAGTCTAAGGCACATGCCCTTAGCATATCCTCTAGTGTTTGGATGGTCCTTTCTGTCTGACCGTCGGTCTGTGGATGGAAGGCGGTGCTAAGCTTCAACTCAGTACCAAGCGCTTCCCGTGTCGCTCTCCAGTATCTCGAAAGAAATCTGGTGTCGTCGGTCAGATACAATGGTTTTTGGGACTCCGTGGTGTCGGATGATCTCCTTGTCGAATAGCTCTGCGAGCTTCGCCACCTTCCAGGTGTCCTTCATCGGTATGAATCGGGCAACCTTGGTGAGGCGATCGACTACTACCCAGATCATGTTGAGTCCTCCCCTAGCAGGTGGGAGTCCAACAACAAAATCCATGGAGATGTCGTGGAATTTCCACTCCGGAATGGGCATGGATTGCACCATTCCTCCCGGTCTTCGGTGCTCGAACTTCACCTTCTGGCATGTGAGACACCTCAGAACATACTCAGTCACGTCTGATTTCATTCCTGACCACCAGAAGTACCTCTTCATGTCTTTGTACATTTTAGAGGCTCCCGGATGGACATGCAATGTCGAACAATGTGACTCTCGCAGAATGCGATCCCTTAGCTCAGCATTGCTTCGGGGGACGCATAATCTGCCATTCAAACGGATCAGACCATCTTCATGCAGTTTGAAGTCGTACTTTCGGCGCTCGAAGGTACCATCTGTGATTTTCTGTCTGATCTCTGTGAAGTAAGGGTCGCTCAACTGAGCGTCTCGCACCTCGTCAACCAAGCTAGAAGAAGCGAGTAGCGAATGGAGCGAGTGTGCTCGACGACTCAGGGCGTCGGCTACTACGTTTGCCTTCCCTTCTTTATACTGGAGGTTGATGTCGTAATCCGAGAGGAACTCCATCCACCTCCTCTGCCTTAGGTTCAATTCTTTCTGGGTGAATACGTACTGTAAACTTTTGTGGTCGGAGTAGATGGTGATGCTTACCCCATAGAGATAGTGTCGCCATATCTTCAAGGCGAAGACAATGGCTCCTAACTCTAGATCATGTGTCGGGTAATTCTCCTCATGCTTTTTCAGCTGGCGAGAAGCATAGGCTACTACCTTGCCATGCTGCATGAGTACGCATCCCATGCCCTTGCCCGATGCATCACAATACACCTCAAATCCCTCTGTGCCCTCTGGAAGTGTGAGAATTGGCGCTGAGGTCAATGAGTCTTTTAATTTCTGGAAGGATACTTCGCACTCCTTTGTCCATACAAAGGGTGCATCTTTCTTCATCAATGACGTCATGGGCTTAGCGACTTTTGAGAAGTCCTTTACAAACCTCCGGTAATAACCGGCTAAACCAAGAAAGCTCCGGATGTCGGTAACAGTCTTAGGTCTAGGCCATGATCGCACTGCTTCGATTTTGGATGGATCTACTGAAATGCCCGCGCTCGAGATGACATGACCGAGGAAGATACCTGATCTAGCCAAAACTCGCATTTGGAGAACTTCGCATACAGCTGGTTCTCGCGCAGTGTCTCAAGTACTCTTCTCAAATGGTTTTCATGCTCTTCTGGTGACTTCGAATACACAGAATGTCGTCAAAATACTACTACTGAAGTGTCCAGCTGATCACTGAATAACCGATTCATTAGGTCCATGAATTTGGCTGGTGCATTAGACAAACCGAATGGCATCACCGTGAATTCGTAGTGGCCATATCTTGTTCGGAATGCTGTTTTCTGAATGTCTTGCTCTTTGATAGCAATTTGGTGGTAACCGGATCGGAGATCAATCTTAGAAAAGACGGATGCTCCCTTCAACTGATCGAACAGGTCGTCGATGCGTGGCAATGGGTACTTATTCTTTACTGTGACCGCATTCAATTCGCGGTAGTCGATGCAGAGGCGGAGACTACCGTCCTTCTTCTTCACGAAGAGGACCGGTGCTCCCCAGGGTGATACGCTCGGGCGTATAAACCCTTTGTCGAGAAGATCATGTAGCTGTTCTTTGAGTTCTGCCATTTCTGCCGGTGCCATACGGTATGGTGCCCTAGCAATGGGACCAGTACCCGGTACAAGTCGATTTCAAATTCTACCGCCCTCTGTGGTGGCATACCAGGTAGCTCTTTCGGAAATACATCAGGGAATTCTGAGACTACTGCTACCTCGTCACTGAACTCTGGATCTCTCTCCAGGTCTTGCACGTGACATAAATACACTTCATGCCCTTTTCTGAGCTCCCGATACATTGCCATGGCGGAGATGACTGTAGTTGAAGGCTCTCTCGGTCTCTGGCGGTATGAAACAGTGACCCCAGATGGACTCTTGAGCAGCAATCGGTGCTCGGCGCATAGGATTCTCCCCTTGTGCCGCTCCAACCAGTTCATTCCAATATTAAGTCGAATCCCAATCCGTTGAATTCAATGAAGGAAATGGGAAACGCTTCACCTTTGATTTGAATGGTGGCTGATTTGTAATACTTGGTACATTGTACCCGCTCCTTCGATGGGAGAGTAACCAAGAAGTTCGGTAGCTCATCCGCATCTAGCCCCAACTTCTTCGCAAGAGATGGCGATATGAAGGTGTGAGAGGCGCCGGAGTCGAATAATACTGAGGCTTCGATGCCGTTTACTGGGAAGGTTCCCGTTAGAATGGTGCCGCTCTTGCCGGCTTGTTCTTCGGTGAGGATGCTCAGGTTACCTTCGGTACCGAGTCCACAACCTATTGATTCATGAGATTATAAGTAAAGATGGTGGAACGCAAGTGGAATTTAATAACCAACACTGCTTTTATTGAATAACCAACCATCATACATACTGTGTCTCTAATACACGTTACTACTGGATTACATGCTACTACAAGATTAATACTTTCTAAAGGTAAGGTTCAGGCGTCCTGGTATCATGTGTGTGGCATTGATTATTGCCGGTGGTGCCGTATTCAACTTGATCTTCTGGATCCCGTGATACAGCAACCTTGATTTTCCACCCATGATTAGAACATCTCCTGATCTCAATACCAATTTCTCTGCGAGGTCCACACGCTTCCGCTCGCTATACAAAAATACGGCGTCATCACCAATGGACCAAGACACTACGGGCACTCCTAGTTCAAGAGATTCCGCTGTCTCGTCCTTGTCTTGGTGTAAGCCAAGTCGTCCTTCTTTCTCATAGAAGTTGACGATACATAGATCTGCTTCAAGTGCAGGGATTGGTTCATCTTCATGTTGTGCAATTTCTACAGCTTGTGTGACAAGCGTTTGGAATTCTGGGGGTATTGCTGGAGGTGTTGCTCCGTCTCCTGCTCGCGTTGTTTGGTATGTCTTGGTATAAGGGTTCCAGTCCTTTCCCAAGCACATCATTTTCAGCTTCATTGTAGCTCCACCGGGGAATTCGGGTGTATAAAATCCTCCTGGACCCGTTCCTAACTCGTTGCATCGTCGGATGATTGAAATTTGTGCTTCGGGTGTCAGGTATCCTTTTAATAAGATCATACCTGGGCGGATGACCTGACACTGTTCGTTGTTGAAGTGGTGATTGGCGATGTCGGTCTCTTCATGAGGTGAGTTTGAAGGTATTGGGTAACAGATATGGAATTTCCCTAAGGTGGTAAATTCATCTAGAATGAGTTCTAGGCTTACTAATTCATTTCATGCTCAATACATACTTCCATGTTACTTACTCATGCTCAATTTCATACTTCAAGTACTTACGCATTCATGCTTTCATTCATACAATTACTTTAATACTTAGTCATGCTCTTCAAGGATTAAAGGTTACAGTGGTTACCTGGGCCGGACTTAGTCCCGGTCCCATCACGGTCTATGATGTGTAAGGCCGGCTGCCTCTGCGGTGCGCCCTTCTGCGGACCTCGGGACCCCTGTCCCTGTGTGAGGTGTGCTGGGCATGAGCATCGCCAGATGCAACCTCCTTGCCCTCACGCTGCTTGTAGCCCTGGTAGTTGCCCTTGGGCTTAGAATTCTCCGGGCATGCATTGGCACGGTGGCCCGGTTTCTGACAAGTGAAGCAGCGGATCTCCCTTCCTTGGCAATCTGTGCCGGGATGATCCTTGTTGCAGTTACGGCAGATGTAGCTGCGGCCATCAGATTGGTTCTTTCCTTGGCCAAATCCAGAACCTATAGCTTTCAAGTTAGCAAGGTTTGGTATACTTACAATACTCTATACATACAATTCACAAGTGTACTAATTCGGTTTCGGTTTCTTACCCCTGTAGGGCTGAGACCTCAGTGGCTTCGAGTCACTGGTGCGGTGTAGGCAATCTGTAACGGCTCAGTTGCCTTGCCCTTCTCAGCATGGGCACCGCCGTCTCCGGATGTATTCTTCTGATGGGAATGCTTTCCCTTCCTTTTCTTCAAGGTTTGGATTGGTTTTGATCATCGGAGGGGTTACCTTTGCCGCTCACCTTGCGCTTCAGCGCTTGCTCCTCATTCTCAGCTGGCAGGTGATCTCAAACTCGAGATGCAGCGTGGTAACACTCTGAATTACTTAGGCATTAGGTTACATTTACATACGGGAATACTAATTCACATTACTCATGGCTTTTTAAGGGTTCAACTTGTTTACCTGAAGGGAGGTAAAACGTGTGAAGCCCATGCCATACCGGAGTCGATGGCTCAATCCGCCGTAGAAGCGGTCGACCAAGACCTGGCCGGTATACCCAAGGTCGGGTAGAAGTCGGAGAAGAGAGGTGAAGGTGCGGTAATATTCATCAACCGTCATCTTCTCGGTCATTTTTAGTGCGTCGAGCTCAAGCCTTTTCTTGGTCTTGACATGCTCGGGGTAGTACTTAGATCGGAGGAGAGAGGTGAATGCTTCCCATCCGAAAGCAGGGTCAGCTATGTGCTCGGCCTTAACGAGCTTCCACCAGTCCATAGCCGCGTCCTTGAGGTAGTACGCAGCTATCCTCACTCGAACTCCAGCAGGAGTCTCAAGTGTCTCGAAGGCTGTCTCCATCTCGGAGAGGTAGGCCTCGAGCTTGGCGGGGTCGCTCTCGCCTCTAAAGCATGCAGGTCGAAGGTCGGCGACAACTTTTACCCAATTCGTTTCTCGGGGATGAGGTGGGTCGGGCTGCTGCTGCTGTTGGTTTTGCTGTGTTTATTGTACAGCCGTTATTACTTGCGGTAGCATCTGCGCTACCGTGGCGGCGACGATCTCGGCTATCGTCTGCGCGCCCGGCCCATCAGATGTCTCTCCTCTAGGTCGGCCTCGACCCCGTCCTGACATCTGAACAAGTGTGGATTACATTAGATGTTGTGATACTATGACCTCATGGTCTTCATTCAAACAATGGTATCGTCTTTGCAGACGTTAAGGGCATCCGTTATTGCTAACGGTAGTTCCTAGTTAGGTTTCTAAACATCCGTCTTAAGACGGTTGAAATCCTAACTCGGTAATCACTACTCTTAAGATTCTAATCATCAGAGCGATACTTCGCTCTGATACCACTTTTTGTAACACCCCAACCGCTAATCCTTCCATTATCCTCTAATCAATCCCATACTTACCCTTCTCGCAGCGGATTACTTACCTACTCCCGGCGGGTGATACAACGCCGTTAACCCTCCAAGGTTAACAAGGCTACTATTACTTACTGTTTCGGTCTGATGATTAGAATGAATACATACGTACTACTTACTTTACAATACCAATTACTTAATTACATTTGATTACCGAGTATACCGAATATATGAATTACATTCCAACACTACTTCCCAAAAATGAAGAGTTTATACATCCTCTCCTTACTATTCAATCAAGAATTCACTATCCCAAAAAGGTGTACCACATGGTACACCGGCTACTCAAAAGGGGCCTTAGCCGTGTACAACTCGGTACACCATCACAATCCTACTAACTACATCAAAAGAATTGCATCCAGTCCTTACTCTACCGTCACGCCTCGCGGGTACCTGTGGAGTAAAAACATTCCCCCTAGGGGGTCAGCTTACGCTGCATATGATAACCGCATACCCCGCGTACTAGCGAGGGTACGCCAACTATTTGGTCGAGTACATGCGGTTCGTTTCATTCATACATACATACATGCTTTATACAATACAATACAATACATTCATTTTACCAAGCATACATGCATACAATACATACAAGGAATACGATGCAAGTCATTCATTCATACTTACCATACTCACCGCATCACGGAGATACAATTCTCCAATACATACAAAGGTCTTGTTAGCCTTATTACACACCCGGGTTAATCGGGTGTTCAATACTTTTACTCCGGGTCAATGACTTACCATAGTCAAGACCAATACAAATACGATACTTACTTCTTACATACTTTACTTCCAGTTAAGTCGGTATGACCTCCGGGCAGGGATTACTACATCCCACCACCGGGCTTTAGGGTGGCCCACTAATCCAGGATGCTACCCATTCAAGGGATTTGGTCCAAGGAAAAGATTATAGCCAGGATTCGGTTCCAACCTCTTGTGGTTCCTTATCCTCACGCGTGGCCGAAACTATATCGGGCTTCTACTCATTCCATTTTACTCATTACTCATGTTAGGAGTTAGGTTGTTAGGAATTAGTAGAAGTCCATACTTACTTCCATACATACATACATACACAAGTACTCATACTTACACATACACTTCATTTCCATTCATTCATTTCATGAATTATACAAACTAAATGTTCAAGAGCATAAAACAAGAACAATATAGTTCAAACACAATTAAGTGCAATATAAGTCCGATTCGTGCATTTATCTTGTTGGTGATCACATAAGCACACAAATCGGGGTAACCAAGTTAGGATACAGGGCATGAGGAAATCATACCGTTCACCGTCGAATACGTTCTACCGGTTCCTTTGGAGGTCAACTATTTGATTCCTATACATACATGAAGTAGTATGATCAATGATCTATTATTGATCTAATTTACTCCCTCATTGATACTTTCAATGTATACTTACTACTTCTTTACATTCATACTTGGTTATAAAACCATTCTTTTCTTTACTACCTCATAAACTTGTTTTCTTACAAACTTACTCACTTCCTTACCATTATTACTTCATCAATGGTGTATTACTACATATATATGCATATAGGTATATAGGCATATATATATGTATATATGATTACTATAATCATATAATTAAAACATTTTTTTTTGTAAGTGTTTGGGCTGTCCGACCCACCGTCCGACCCAACCCTGGGTCAGACCATTCCAGTAGGTTTTCGTCCTCTGAAATTACTCCCGTCCGACCCAGCACTATTCCATCCGACCCATACCCTCTGGGTCGGACCATTCCAGAAAGTTACGATTTTGTCATCCAAGCCATGTCTGACCCACGTCCGACCCAACCTCTGGGTCGGACGAAGTCAGAAACTTCGATGAAGAAAATTTTTGCCTGTCCGACTCACGGCCCTGGGTCGGACCATTCCAGAAAGATTTATTATCGATTATCAAGGCCCGTCCGACCCACGTCCGACTCACGGCTCTGGGTCGGACGGTTCCAGAAAGTTTATTTTCGTTTGTTCAGGCCCTGTCCGACCCAGCGTCTGATCCAGCTGTGGGTCGGACAGTAGCAGAACTTTGCTACAGGCCTTGTTTTCTTTTCCCAATTTCACCCATTGCTTCCCTATTCTTCCTACATGCATCCTAACATGTTTTAGTACTTTTATAACACTCTAAATCACCTTAGTTCATCCATTAAACTTACTACTCAATCCTTACACATCTTACACTCATTTCCTCATTCTTCCCTCAACACCAACATTAGCCCTTACTCTTCTAATGCTACAGATTTTTAATTTCCTCTTTATGCTACAGATTTTCACTCAATCTTCTCATTCCATTACTCTCCCTACTAATGTCATTCTTAGCACCCAAAATACATTACTCACATCCTAGTTCCATTCCCTTCACACACTTCTCTCAAAATCTGTTGCAAACTACAAAAACACTCCTTTTAACTCTCCAAATACTTCCTCTTCTTAAACAACTCAAGTCCTCTCCTTTCTACACAAATTTTGACATGGTCTCCCCTATAATTCTTACTTTCTCCACACATTATTTCAGCTCACAATTCACATTCTCACAACCTGTTTATACAATACACTACACTCACCATTCAACACTACTACACACATTAAAATTCTTGCACTTATACTCATGTTACCCAATGGTTTTCCCAAGCTTTTAAACTTCATTTAAAACTTCAAAACTGTTACAACTTCATTATTCATCATACTACAATGTTCTCATTACTCATTACTCAATTCACTACTCATTTTACTACTCCAAAAACTGCTACAATACACAATACAAACTAGCTCAAGGTAAGAGACTTTACCTTGTTTTGCTAGTTTTCTTTTCTTTCTTTTCCTTCTCTTCCCTCCTTCTCTTTGTTCTCGGTCGCAATAGGGTTCCCACACACAAAGTGCTACAGCACATAATACATACACAATACCATTTAGCATTCATTTTTACTCTAACCCTAGAATTTAAGTTTTAGGGTTTAGACAAGGGTATTACCTTTCAATGGATGGATGGAGTTCTTGACTAGCAAGAGAACAAGATTCCTAGCCCAACAAAAGAGCCAAAATCGGCTGGAACAACAAGGAACCAAGAGTTCAAAACTGAAAATTCTTAAAATGCTAATGAGAGCTAGAAAGGAAGGATTTTCGAAATTCTTTTTACCTCAAGATGATAAGGAGGTGAAGGTGCTTCTAATGGTGGACTTGAATCTTCAAATAGGGAACACCCACCGAAATGAAAGTTGAGCTTTTCAATTTTTGAAAGGAGGAGAATGTTCTCCTTTGCAAGGGGATTCTAGTGGTATGGTTTTTATGATTTTTGGACAAGGTTTGAGCCTTCAAAATTGAGAGAGAAGGAGAGGGCTGGTTTGGTTTGTCCAAATCGCCATTGTCATCGTGCAAGGAGGAAGAAGAGAGAATAGGGAGGTGAGAGAAATCGAGAGAGAGGGGGATGGGTGGTGAGGTGAGAGAATTTTGTTTTCTTTTTACTTATTCCTTTTGTCATTTAGTGAATTAGGAATAATAAAGAGAGGGGGAGTGAGAGAGGCTACACACATGCCCCTCTACAGATTTTTGCTTTTTATTTGCAAAAGTGGACACACTAAGTTTGTTTAATTGCATTCTCACCCCACAACTTCCCGGTTGTTACAGTTTTTACTAACTGGTACCCTTTTTCCGGAATTTCCTCGTTTAATTAATTTTATTGGTTCTAAAGCTTCACTAATATTTATTAGTGACTATTTAGTTGACCAAAATTGTTACGAGTCTATTTGACCCGCTTAAAGTCGCGTTTTCCCAGTTTCCTCGAAAAACGCGCTTTAAGGTTCGTTTATGCTTTTAACCCATTTTAAAGGTCCGTTTTCTTCGGATTTGTTCCCTAGTATTTATTTAAGTGTAATTAAGCCTTTAAAAATAAAATTAGCCTAATTAATCACTGTTTTTAATTACGGGGTATTTCAGAGGTGGATTAGTAAGTCTAGATTTAATCATTTCTTGGCATTTATGGTATTGAAGTATAACTTAATGTTTTAAGATAAAATCATTAAAAGGATTATGATATAAAACTATATTAACCTATGATTTGGAAATTTATCTAAATAATAATCCTTAAGTTTCTTGGCATTAGATAAGCCATATGAAATACATTTATAACATTTATTACCAATACTTAGGATATGAGTTTATAATTAAGTGAGGTATTTAGTAGTTAGAATTTATAGAAGGATTATAAATAGGAATTTGATACTTAAAACCTTTGAACCTTTTATTAGATAAAATAAAGTTACATAAGATATTATATTGATATAGTTTACGGTAATGGGAAATAATGATATATTATTTGAATATAAAATATAAGAATTTTCAGGATAGATGATCTTATTAAATAATTGGCAATTTCACTTATGAATGGGGATTTAATATTCTTTGATAAATTTTACCTTATGATAAGATATAATGCTATCCTATCTCCTATAAGGGAATTAATCTATTAAGTTATTCCTTTGAAACTTTAGGTTTTGTAAACAATTTAAAACGTATTTAAGACTTAAGTTTATTGAAGGTTAGTATAAAAGAATTATACATAGTCTATGGAGGGAATGTGTGTAAAAATAAAACATTTAGGAAATTAAATGTAGGCAAGGATACATAAAAGGGTTATCTTAAAACACCTTATCATATAGTTAATGACAAAGCAAATAATATACTCTGTGAATACTAAATGTAAGAGTTCGATAAGTCTAAGTTAGCTATAACATAATTATTTCAAGATGAAAAGTAATTTAACATCTTATGACAAGATTAATAGATGGATGTACTAAAAGGTCATTCTGAACTAAACATACGGTAAATGAGTTTAGTAGCTCAATTAAGTTATAATAAAATTCATCTACAACACTATGATTCCAATATACAGGATGTAGATCTTAATTAAGTTAAGGGGAAGACTTAATCATAATGGATTATCTGGTAGATATTAATAAAATACATAATCTTTACATTGTGAAATAACAGTATAGTATTCTGAGATGAATCCATCATAGGTCTTAATACAATGTTTATTCTAAATTACGAATAAAAGTATTGAGCTTAAGATTATTATTGAAATTCTAAGATTGATTGAATAACATATACTGCACTTATGTTATAAAGGTCTTAAATGTGAGAATTATGGTTAAGTATGGGTAAAGTGGATAAGAGTGGAACAATTAACAAGTGTTAATAAAATACGTTCCTTGGTCTTACAACCTTGAGTTATACAACATTCTAAGACAAGTCAAAGGTTATGCATAACATTTGAGTAAGGAGTTTATTTAAGCTTAACATAGGCTACAAGTGATTGATGATAGACTACCTTTAATATTCTTCAGAGTACTGTTGATTGTTTACGCAAGTTTACTAGAACTGCTACAGCGTTACCCAGGTACGAATTCTCGTACTCCGATACTTTTGCTGATTGACTTATGAGATGTTTTCAAAAAACGCTAACTGAGTTTAAGAGGAATTTCTAAAAGGAAATGGTTGTGTGACTAACTCAGCTTGTGTGACTAACTGAGCCTTGAATGTGAAACTCACTTGGGTATTGGTTCCTTCTATTTGGTTGTTCCATTGGACATTGACTGCTTAGGGTTTACGCTTCTGCACTCTGTAGGACTGAGTGTTTTGGTATTGCTCTGGGTAGTTAGTGATCTGGTGGGAATTTGGAAAAGGGTCAATTTTGGTAAATTCTTCTTTTGACTCTGGATATCGTTTCATCCATGAGCTGGTTCTTGAGGTTTCGACGTGCGCGCGTCTTCTATGGTAACAGTGAGGGGCTGTATATCCCTATCCCAAAAGGGACGTAGTAGACAGTGAGGGGCTGTATATCCCCCGTCCCAAAAGGGACCTGGTAGACAGTGAGGGGTTGTATATCCCCTGTCCCAAAAGGGACGTAGTAAACAGTGAGGGGTTGTATATCCTCTGTCCTAAAAGGACGTACTTGGCGGTGGGGGCCATCTCTCCCAGTTGAATTATTCCACTCTTGAGTCATTGGTTCTTGGATCTATCTTATCATTCCTAGTCCTTTGTGACTATCTGAGTCTCTCTACTCCTAACGGGAATTGGGTTTAACTAAGGCATTGGATGTTCACTAACACATGGTGTGGTTTTGTTTCACTAACTTTACCTTCCTATTATTTATCTTTATCCTTAACTTGTTATCTTTGGCTTGGTGATTTTAAAGTGCCTTGTTTCCCTATTTTACTTTCAAGAGTTTAATTTTAAGTTACTGTTTATTTTGAAGAGTTATGTTTTAAAGATTGCTTTGGAGAATTGTACCAGTTCCATTCCAGGGAACTGACTCACCCCTCCCGGGGTGGGCTGCTTGGTTTCATCTTGCAGGTATAAATTGTTTATACAGGTGGCCACGAAGAGCATGAGTGATTGGGATGGGAATTAGGAATTGTGGAGAGTTATTCTATTTTACTAGTAGTTATGTTATGTTGTTTTTCTCGAGTTCAGACCGTTGCTTTTGTAATTTTATAAATTGTAATTGGTGAGGTTTGGTGCCGGGTGTTTGGAACCCGATGGTCTGTAAACGCCAGTAGAGATTTTATATTCCGCTGTATTTATTGTAAATAGGGGCGTTACATTAAACAAGTGTTAAAATAACAATTTATAAAGTTTTGGGCTATTTTGTAATTTATAAAACTTATTATGAAAAGTTGGAGTTTACTAAGGGGCGAAACCATAATTAGGAGAATTATGAAGTACACTTCCAAAATTTGGAGGAATTAAATATTTAAACTATACTACCTCTGTCCCACTTTCATCTTCCTGTTTACTTTTTGGCACGCTTTTCCACTTCAATATTAAACATATAAGATAAAATAATTTTATAAAATAAATTTTTATAACATATAGTTTTTTACATGAGGATTCCATTACAAAAATTAGATTTGTAAAATTATATCATCTTATATGTTAAATATTGAAGTCAAACGACATGTTCAAATAGTAAACCAGACAGTCAATAAGGGACGGAGGGAGTAGTTTATAAGTTATTAAGTAACT
Source organism: Limonium bicolor (assembly GCA_023374045.1). Classification (NCBI taxonomy): domain Eukaryota; kingdom Viridiplantae; phylum Streptophyta; class Magnoliopsida; order Caryophyllales; family Plumbaginaceae; genus Limonium; species Limonium bicolor. The sequence continues at coordinate 113,083,522 of CM041780.1, forward strand.
ATTATAAAGTTTTGGGGTGAAAATGTAAATAAAGGAAAGTTATGTGTCAAAGCCGAATTGTTGGGGGTTAGATTTGTAATTTAAGAAATTATATGTATACATTCGGCAATTAAGGAGAATTAAAATTTAAAACTATAGTTTAAAGACATTATGTAAAGGTTATAAGATTTTGTGGTTAAATTGTAATTATAGGAAATATATATTAAGGCCAAGAATTTGAGGGGGCCAAACTGTAATTTTCGAAAAGATATGATATTCAAAAGTTATATACCTAAATATTTGAAATACCCCGAACTTAAATATGGTGATTATATTATTCTAATATAGTATTTAAGGGCCTAATAGTGCCTAAGTAATTTTGGTAAAGAAAATAAATCCAAAAGGAATGAGAAAAACGCTTAGAAAGCGGAAAACGCTAAAATGGGCGTTAAATAACCATAGGAGGTACGAGACCTCGGTTATAGTATCGTAAGGATTCTTAAGGCTTATTCATGCCTAATTAGTATACGGGAACGATTCCCGAAGAAAACAGATCCAAGAAATGTATTAAAACGCTAAAAGAGCTTTAGCGCACGTTTTTCGAGGAAACCCGAAAGCGTGACTGTAAGTGGTCAAACAGACCCGTAAAAAATTATAAACCAAAAATAATAATTATTAAGCATTTATGGAAGCTTAATAACTAATAAAAATAATTAAACGAGAAAATTCCGGAAAACGGGCCCGGTTAACGAATAGCACTAAAACCGGGTAAATAACGAGCGTCTTCTGTAAAAGACGAGAAACTGCTCCAGCTTAACAGTATAGTGGGGGCCGGTTTTTATTGGGTAAACAACCCTCTCACACACATGTAACTAGCTAATAAGTAAAGGGGACCAAAAAGCAAATGGAAAAGTATAAAAGGTACCTTCTTTTTCTCTCTCCCCTCATTTCTCTCTTCTCTCTCTCTCTCCCTTCCTTCTCTTCCCCACCGATCTGCTCCCTCTCTCTCTTCTGGTTGGGTGATTTCACAACCCCAAAGGAAGCTCCCATGGCTTCCTCACCTTCTTCCACAAACTCTAGCTCCATGTGAGCCCGAAATGTAAAATAAATTACATATTTGTAATCCCCTCACCCTCCTCTACATTTCTATCTTTCCAAAATTCGAAAAGAATGAGTTTCACCTTCATGGGTTTTCTCCATTTAAAGAGAAAAGCACACCATTGTGAAGCTTAGAGTCTCCTCTTTCCAACAAGGTAAAAATCTCCATGAAAGACCTCATATTCCTCCATCTCTTTGTAGGGCCGATTTTGCCTCTCTCTCTTACCTTGTTTTCCTCTTGTTTTGGAGCTTTGCTTCAACCCTCCAATGGTGGTGAGAGCACCTTCTTGAACCAAGGGCTAAAACCCCTCCTAAAGCACTCCAAAGGTAAACCCTAGAAAATCGTATTTTGAACACTTCGATGAACTAGCATAAATCAAAGGGCTAGTGTATTAATTATGCTTGTTTATTGTGCTTTGGGTGATGGGAATGGAGTTTGGCAACTCCATTCCCCATGTGATCGATTTGTGCAAGAAAGAGGGAAGAAGAAATGGAAAAGAAAAGAAAGAATGAAGTATAAGCTCAAGGTAAGAGCTCCTTCCTAATGTAAATTATATTGCATTAGAGTAATGGGAATGGGTAAAATATTTAAAAGAACCCAAAACCTTGTACTAGTATTGAGAATGTGTGAAGTTTGAGTATTTAAGAGCAAGTATGTGGATTGTAGGCCTTAGAGCCAAATAAATGCGTATGAGTATTTGTATGGTGGATTGAGGAAATATTGATGTATTAAGATTGCTCAATATGAGTGCTGGTAGAACCCTTGTGGTTTGGCTAGAATAGGGATGAACTTGATGAGAAGGGATGTGTGTGGATAAGTAAGGAAAGTAGATGAGTTATGGCAAATTTTGGTAAGAATTGTGCATTAAGGAGTGACTTGGTGAATGAGAGAACCAAGGTATGTATTGAGGATAGTAGAGATTTTTAATGACCATTGGAATGGCAATTGTAGTATGAGGAATAGGAAGTGTAAAATCTGTAGCAAAGCGTATAAGAACACATTGGAGGAGTTAAGGGAATTTAATGTGCAAGATTTGATAAGTGGAGAGTTGGACTTGGGTGTAGGTAATGTAATGGCTTGGAAATGTATTTGGGATGCTAGGAGTGACATTGGTAGAGGAGATATTGAATGGTAGGAGTTGTAGAAAAATCTGTAGCATTAGAGAATGAAAAACTGTTGTAGGTGTTGAAAGGAAGTGAGGGAAATTGTGTAAGTTGTTTGATGGATTTAGTAATGGATTTGGTGGATGAATTAAGGTGATTTAGGATGTTTAAATGGTACTAAAACATGTTAGGATGTATGTAGGAAGATTGGGGAACAATGGGTGAAATTGGGAAGGAAAAACAAAATCTGTAACAAGGTTCTGGAACCGTCCGACCCAGAGTCTGGATCGGACGTGGGTCGGACAGGGCTTAAACAACGAGATGTAAACTTTCTGGAATGGTCCGACCCAGAGCCGTGGATCGGACGTGGGTCGGACAGGCTAAAATTATCCGTCGTCAAAGTTTCTGACTTCGTCCGACCCAGACGTTGGGTCGGACGTGGGTCGGACGGAGCTTGGACGACTGGACCAAAACCTTCTGGAATGGTCCGACCCAGAGAGTATGGGTCGGATGGAATAGTGCTGGGTCGGACAAGGAGAATTTCTGAGAGGAGAATCTACTGGAACGGTCCGACCCAGGGCTTGGGTCGGACGGTGGGTTGGACGGCCCTAACTTACAAAAAAAAATATATATAGTAACATAGTAATCATATGTATGTATGAATGTAGGTCAGTACATGAATAGAGGACCTTAGTAATATACCATTAATGTGACAACAATGGTGAAGAAGTAAGTATGGGAGTAGGAAACAAGTATGAAAAGTAATGAAGAAGGTTGAGAGTATGAGAACATTAAGTATACCGGGATAACGGGGTAAGTACGGGAATAGTAATTATTTGTGTATCGAAAGAGTATAGTATTAATAATCATGTTGAAATATTATCAGTGGTACAAGTACGAACCATGGAACAAGGGAACACATGGTGAATCTAACTCCGGTGGAAGGTATGATTTCCTCATGCCCCGTATGCTAACCGAGTTACGTTGATTTGTGTGCTGTATGCCGGCTAATCAAGACTAAAGCATGAAAACGGTTTATTGCCTTTCATTATATGTCTTGCTGTATGTTGATTGAGCTAACCTTCTTGAATGATTGTGTGGCTTTACTTAGTGCGTAGACCGACTCATAGATGAGTCTTGTTGTGTATTGACTCGTAGCGAGAGTCATGTGTGAATTACTGGAACCGTAGCAACGCACTAAACCAACAAACCAATAAATGGTAACGTAAACCAATGAACTCACTAGAATGTGAGAGAGCGTACGGGAGTAATAACCTCCCGATAACGGTAGGAGAAACGAAATGAATAACCCACAAACGAACAGAAATGGAAGTATATAAGTAACCTCTATTAGAGGAACTAATCTTGGCGCAAAACATGAACCATGAGAGTAGTAACGAATGATGAGGGATCTCCAAACCCCTTAGTAATTAGTCGACCCATTATGAGAGGACTCGGCTGATGTAAGTATGCCCCGAACGAGAGAGTATTCGATATGTTGGGGAAACCCTTAAATCTGAGGATACTAGACGGTGGTAATTCCCTAAGCTAACAGAGGTTATCGAGAGAGATACTTCTAGGCTAACCCATGAGGTTGTATTGTGCTCTGAGAGAAGAGTGTTGGGAATTCGTGTAGTCCGGTAGAACGGACATTTGAGTATTTGAGGAGCTAAGCGTATAGCCCTCGTATTGTAGGTCCGGTGGCGAGTCTTTGTATGACTCCGCCCGGTGACCAAGGTAATGAGTATCGAGTAAGAAGCAAGTATGAGTATGTAAAGAGTACCGAGTACTGAGCATGTATGAGTAAGTATTGAGTATGTATGAGTAAGTATGAGTAAGTAAGGAGTATCGAGTGATGAGTATGCATAAGTGTAGTAACGAGTACGGAGTAAGAAACGTGTACGAGTAAAGTATCGAACATGGAGTGTTGAGTATGTAGGAGTAAGGAGTAGGTATGAGTGGAGTAGTGAAAACCGAATATAGTACGAAGAGTAACGAATGAATAACAAATACGAATGGTTGACCGTCGATCTGCCTTCCTTAGTAAGTATTGAATTTATATGTGCATGTATGTATGGTTGTTGTATTGTTGTAGCATGAGTATGGATGTAAGCATGTAAATGAACTCCATGTATATTCGACCCAAAGTAGTCGATGTACCGCGGTTAGCACGCGGTATATGCGGAAGTCATATTCAGCGTAAGCTGACCCCCTCGGGGGACCATTTTTAGTGTGCAGGTACCAGAAGCTGATCGCCGTTCGAGAGAGTAGGACGGGGACTGCTGCGTAAGCATGGGTAGTTGTATAGTAGGGTTTGGTACTCGTATTGTAATGCGAATTGGGAAGTTTAAACTGTATCGGTAATGTCAGGATTGTAGTATACTCGGTATAGTAATGTATTGGAGTTGTAATTGGGTTATGGAGGAGTATGAAATGGAAAGTATTGTATTGTGTAGAGCACTCGGTATGTTCATAATCATCAGACCGATAGTATGTAGTATTGTAATCCGCCTTGTTAGTCACGTGGGTGACTAACGGCATTGTACACCCGCCGTTGAGTAAGTATTATCCGCTGTGAAGGTAAGTATTTGTATAGTAATGACGGTATTAGCGGTAGGGGTGTTACAATATTAATGGTGGTTTTGTAATACAATTAAATAAGGAATTAAAACTATATAATATAATGAGATTAGAATTTAAATGTTAAGTTTACGAATTGATGTGGTTGTTTTGTAAATAACCGAAATGAAAGGGTAATAATTTAGATTTAAATAAATATAGGTCTGAAATACCCCAAACTTAAGTATAGTGATTAAGATAATTCTAATCCATATTTAAGAGCCTAATAATGCTAGAGTAATATTGGTAAGGAAAAATAAATCCAAAAGAAATAAATAAACGCTTAAAAAGTGGAAAACGCTAAATAAGCGTTAAATAACCATAGGAGGTATGAGACCTCGGTTAGCGTATTATATGGATTCTAAAGGTTTAATAAGACCTAAATAATACATGGGAACGATTCCCGAAGAAAACGGACCCAAGAAATGTATTAAAACGCTAAAAGAGCTTTAGCGCACGTTTTCCGAGGAAACCCGAAAACGTGAGTTTAAGTGGTCAAACAGACCCGTAAAAATTATGAACCATTAAATAACAATTATTAAGCATGTATGAAAGCTTAATAGTCAATAAAAATAATTAGGCGAGAGAATTCCGGAAAACGGGTTCCGGTTAGTAAAAACTGTAACAACCGGGAAGTAGTGGGGTGACATTGTAATAAAAGAAAACTTGTGTGTCCACTTTTGTAAATAAAAAGCAAAAATTGGAGTGAGTGTGTGTGTGTGATCGGTAGCCCCCTCTCCCTCACACTCTCTTTACTTCTCTAATATGCTAAAGGACAACAATAAAGTAAAAACAAATAAAACACTCTCACCTCACTCTCTCATTTCCCTCATCTCTCTCTTCTTCCTTATCCATCTGTGACAGCCCAGCCTAATCAGCCCACATGTGTGATATTGTCCGCTTTGGCACGCAGGCCGCACAGATTTGTTCCTGGGGTTTCCTAGCCCCAAAACGCGTCACACAAAGAGGTATCCATGCACCTATAAGGCACACTTCGTTCTCCTCTCCAACCGATGTGGGAGGAACACCACGCCGGGTGTTACACTCTACCCCCCTTAGGGAGCCCAGTGCCCTCATGGGCTCACTGGCACACCGACCTGGGTCTGGCTCTGATACCATCTGTGACAGCCCAGCCTAATCAGCCCACATGTGTGATATTGTCCGCTTTGGCACGCAGGCCGCACGGATTTGTTCCTGGGGTTTCCTAGCCCCAAAACGCGTCACACAAGGAAGAGGTATCCATGAACCTATAAGACACACTTCGTTCTCCTCTCCAACCGATGTGGGAGGAACACCACGCCGGGTGTTACAAGCTCCCATGTGGATATTTGGAGGAATTAGAAAGAAGAATTTTGATTTAAGGAATTATGGAATTAAAACTATGGTTTATATAGTTATAAGGAATTTAAGGGTAATCAATAAATATTATTTATGGTTAAAAAGGGGAATAATAAAAACTATAAGAATATTATGTCCATGTATGACATATAAATATAGTGGAGAAATTATAGAGTTATTATGTCTTCTAGACAATTAAAAACATGTATCATAAATAGTACATGAATAAATATATACATATGTGTACATTAAAGGATTTATAAATAAATCAAGAAGAAATAACAAAATAAGATTTACATTAAATCATAAGGTAATTAAAAGAAATTACCACACGATGTAAGTTATGCATTAAGACTATATAAATAGGAATATATGTAAACACCTTAATTACCAGTGAGGTTAAGAGATTAAAGAAACTATCTAAGTATGAAGAAATAAACCTCACATGAAATAACAAATACAAATTTGTTGAATGATCCAATAAAATTATTGTATAAGGGTAACATAAATTAACCCTCTCAGTCAATCCTAATATAGGACAATACTTGACCAGACGTTGACCAGGATATACTCAACTGCTATCTATGGTGAACGGTATGGGATTCTTGCAACCTGTTTGCTACCGGATTACACCGGTTTGTGTGCTATCTATTGTTTGAAATAACGACCAAGATAATTAATGTAAAATGTTGGATTACTCTTGTGCACTGTTGTGTTATTTTATATGCGTGAATGATGCTAACTATGACGTGTATGTCCCACGCATACAACACTACAATATCAGTGGATTAAATACCTACGCTTTATTATACTGAGAACTTGTACTCAAGTCTCTCACTAACTTCACTTTATAACAAACGTCGTTATCCTAAACGTGATAACTGACAATACACATTGTGTTCTTGATTAACGTCCTTGTATGACACCTAACAATTCTATACTACGAGAACGAGGAGCCCAGTTGGATCTGGCCATGCGTGCTACAGGAGTTGTACCTGTCTCAGGTCGTCTCCTATTCAATTTATGTCGCGACGGGAGTTTTGGGTGCACTATGTCACTCACCGGCTGCGTACCGGAACAGTTCAAGTGGGGAGGAAGACTTTATTACTCTCGAGGGTTCGATTCCCACCTCTTTCAAGTACAGGAGTTAACTACGTTATCTTCTGAGGGACTAATTACCCACCTTTCTTTTTAACGAGGTCACTATACCTTCACTATATTGACATACTCTTACACACCTGTCAGTCCCACTGTGTGGACCCGACTACTATCAAATGATTACAGTCCATCTAACTTGACCTTCTGAAGTCTTGTTCTACGTGACATTGTTGTCCTTGTACGGATACTTGTGATTATCATGTATGCTTGTTTACAACTTTATAAAAATGAACTGCATGTATTCGACAAAGTAGTTGGTGTGGCCCAGTAGCCGATGGGCTGCATGTTTTCCATATCAGCATTGTTTGCTGAGCCCCTTTGGGGGCACCCCCATTTTTCAGGTACCTGAAGTTGTAGAGTTTACCACACCGAGTGTAGGTGGGGTAGATCAAGCTATGGGAGTTTATCACTAGTTATTTGTTTTACTTAATTATTGTATCTTTGAGTTTGATTCCTAGTATCTCGGGTTGTATTCGTATTCAGACCGTGACTTTTGGAGATTGTATTTGGAGTTAGCCTTGTTGGTCACAATGGTGGCCAACGGCATTGTAATACCGCCCAGTTATTGTATTTTATTCCGCTGTAGTTTATGTTTTATTGGGAGTGATCGTCGTACAGGTTATTGGATTTCGGGTTGGGGTGTTACATATACAGGCAGAAGAATAAAAGGGAATTAGAGTTTCTCAGCTAAAGATCCGAGTGAAATCAATCATTATCTGTTTTTTTTAAGTAATATGCATGTTTGCCGCGTACTAGCAACTAGTAGTCCTTGGTTTGGGGGTGTAAACCAGGAGAGACTATTTTTTTTCTTTTCAATAGCCTCTTCTTGTATCACTGACTATGAAATCACAAAAATTCTTCTCTAAAAAAACTTTAAGCAACCATAAAGCTGACCAAAAAATGTGAGATTTTGGTATCATCTTTAAACAAGCTTTGTTGTGGTCAATGGCAGAACTACACGGGCAGATTACAACACACATTTCTTAACTCTGTCGAATCACACTTTGTTTCTCTCCCAATAATTTTATTTTGCTTGTCAAGTAATTGTTGTAGTTCCTAAGCTTCCATTTCCTTAACAGCTTTTCCCACTTGTTCCAAATTGAACCTCAAAAATCTCTGAAATTGTTATATTGCAACATTAGTTTTTCTCATGTGTTATATGAGGTTAGATCTTAAATTTCCCTTCATCTTTAACTTAGAAATCATTTTGTTCTTCCTCCATCTTAAACTTGAAATCAGTTTTGTTTGTCTCCAAGTATGTGTAACAACACCGCGGCCATTCCAATACTAACAAGGCTACTACTACTTACAGTCATGGTCTGAAGATTAGAATATACCGAGTACACAATACTTACATTACAATACCAAATGCTTACTTACACTTTGATTACCGAGTATCCAAAATATATGAATTACATTTTAGTTCTACAAGTCTATCCCAAAAATATGAGTTCGTACATCTACTCATTCATACTAAGGTTCACAATTCAATTCTCAAAAGGGTGTACCACATGGTGCACCGGTTACTCAAAAAGGCGTCAAGCCGTGTACAACTCGATACACCATTCAAATCTACTAACTACTCAATAAGGGATTCATCCCGGTCCTTACTCGACCTTCAAGCCTCACGAGTACCTGTAAGATAAAAACAGTGCCCCAAGGGGCTCAGCTTACGTTGCATAAGAAATCCGCATACCCCGCGTACTAGCGAGGGTACACCAACTACTTGGTCGTATACATGCGGTTCATTTACTCATACATACATACATACATACATACATACATGCTTTTATACACAATAATACAATACATCACAAGCATACATACATACAATCCATTACATATAAGGAAGACATTACAAGTCAACCATACATACTTACTGAAATACCCCAAACTAATAAAACATGGATTAAACATCTAATCACATTAATTAAGGCCTAAACATGCCTTAAAAGTCAACTGAGAACAACAGTGGTCAACACAAAGCAAGATATTGCACCATTTGACTGTTTAGGGTAAATAAATACCCAAATGAACTTATTAGGACCTAAAACTTTTTCCTAAGCTTATTAACACATAAATAAACATATTACAATTGTTGGACAACACTCCAACACAAAGATCAGCATTTACATGCTTCAAGGTCAAGTAGGGCAAAAATGTGCTCTAAGAAAACCTTAAAGGTCTAATGACCTCTAAATGATATAAAATTGTATTCCATGATCAAATATCATGTAAGGAACACAACAAAACTGTTCTCAAAGAAAAATGAGCTCAGAAACACCTTGCGACACAAAATGTGCACTAAAATACCTTAAAGCACGTTTTTGTGTATGAGCTCTAAGATAATGACTTTTTGTAACTGTAAAGACTATATTAAGTTCTTTATAACATTAATGTGACATGATAGACTATATTATAAAGTCCAAATCAAAGTTTAAAAATAAAATCAAAATGGGCTATTAAGTATGAATAGTACCCAAAAATAACATTTAATTACTAAACTTAAACGATGGTCAAACATCACCCATTGCCTTGACCAAGTGCTGCCGACCTCAACCAGCTGGCAAACCCACTCATTAATCATCTCTAATCAATCAGCCAGCTAATTAAGTGAGTCACCAAATACTATTACAAAAAGTAACCATTAAAGTAACATAAAAGCAAATTTTGCTTACCTTCTTCATTTACCTTGCTTCCCAGCCGATACTGTAACACCCCTCTCCATAATCACGATATAATCCCTCACGTAGCAATAAATAAAACGTCTCGCAGCGGAAAAATAAATAACAATTACAAAACTCACACGGGTGTCACCGGCCATTACTCGCCCATGCGAGCAACGTAGCCAAACCACATCCAACTTCCAAAATAAACAAACCGCTAACCGCAGTGATAACGAGAAACTCCTATACATCAAACTAAGTCCATAACCATAAACATTGACAAGTGAGCGTCTACCCAATCCTGAAAAATACATAACCTTACCATAAGACCATACACCATCTTCATTACCATACAACATCTCCAACTACCCTGTTCCTGCTCTTCAGCTCCGACAATGATCAACAACCTGAAATGGTGTAGTATCAGCGATAGACGCTGAGTATGCCGGGCCTGGACCCTAATGGTCACTTGTCATTTTAACCATCTTATTATTAGATTGGTTTCATGCTTTTCCTTTTTACAGTTATAATCAAAACTGAAGCATAAATGTATAATATACATAATCAACCATCCAAATATTCATAAACATTAATCATCCATCCAAACCAAACATTCATAGAATATTTCAAACAACATTTGTATATCGAACGTATCGAGCAATAACAACAATATTTTGTACAATGTACAATCGCCGTAGTGTTCACCATCCACTGTCAATTTATTTTAGTTTGGCTTTCAAGCCCCATCCATATGTACAATGTACATTCGCCGTAGCGTACAGTTCCCATAGTTAATTTACCTTAGCCTTGTAGGCTCCATCCAACCATGTTTAATTAATGTCAGTAGGGCGTCATGTTAGGACAACCCGATAACCTCACCATGGACAGTAGTCCCCCGTACACACAAAGGTGCTCATTTCGCCAGAGGTCCGGAGGCCCCTGACTCACTTATGTCTCGTAAGACGTCCATAAAAAGGCCGTAGCCACCTGATCCACGAACCTATTTGGGCTCGTTGGATATAACCTGGAGCGGAATCCAAATAGGAAACCCCTCAGTGATCACAAATGCGCAACCAAGTAGTTCGTAAACTACCGGGATTCCTCACCTCAATCTCATACCATCACTCTCTCATAATGTTTAAGATCTGCTCTTAGTCTTATGGAGAATATTTATTAACCAGCGGCCCAATGGGTCACGCATACCTAGAAGTCATCTAGGTGATATTTATGTTAGAGATCCATGCTCTAGAGACCGACAATGTCGTGACTCGTTCCTAAGTGTTTTACTTAGGTTACCATATACTTAATATTAATATCATGGTATTATATCAAGTAACCGTCATGTCATCACAACGCATAGTATGTTTATATAAGTCGATCTATAGTCGACGTAGTGTTAGTCCCGTAGGACGCCCGTGCATAAATAATTAATGCATCAACACTTAAACCCATACATGTAACCACAACATATAACACACAAGTTATATCAACCAAATCCGAGCCCAAGGAGCAACCTTAGGTCAACTCGGCAAACCCCTTTACATACCGTTCACCCTGATTGTATTACGGTGGAGTATGAATCTTCAAGATCCTATGCTCCGTGTAGTCCGCTAGCTTGTCAAGCGTCCTTGTCAGAAGTATAATCTAAACGGTATTAAAACTATACGTCAGTCTCCATGACTAACTACATCCGGTATTTCCGAATAATAAGCAACCCCGACAGTTCACCTCTGTTTTCTACAGTTGTTGTTACGGGTTTCTCTAAAACAGTCGGTTTTGTTACTTAAAACGCGTACGTCAAAACTATTCCAACTGTTAAGTTTAGTTCCTTATATTTCTTTTAATCTTATCCACCTCTAGTTTAGGTACGTAACCTATAGTTGCATGTATGCATGCATTCTTGTATTATATTGCATTCTAAAATTCATAACTTATAGTTCGTAACTATATTTATTATTTTTTTTAAAATAACCACCACCATTAAATCATATGGTTTTCAACCAAAATATATATATCCACCTTATATACATTATTCTTGTGTATGTATATATTTACCACGTAGGTAATTCCCATGAGTTTAATAAACTCTTATATTTTATGTTACTTTTTATCATCTTTTATTAGATGATTATTCCCATTAGTTGTATCATATTGTACGACTTATAATAAGATTATTATCCTAACATGAGTAACATTTTATGTTGTATAATTACAACTTCTAAGGTTTATTCAATAAATACCTTAGTTTATAACTCCCATTTATTTATAGTTTGTCACACTATTTTATGTGAGTACCCTTCCTTATATTAATTCCATCTAAACCACCTTAATACCATTTAATTGTCATAACATTTACAACATAGTAGACCGTAGTCTAAAATTCATTTTCCAACCTTTATATTTTCGGTATAGCCCTTGAATTTATTTAACTTCCCTTTTGACCACATAACATTATGTAATGTTATACCAAAATACTAATATCATTTGCTATGATATTTTTATTTCCTTTAACTTATAATCTATAGTTTTTATACAAAACTATTGTGTATTGCCTCATAGGCACATATTAAACCTTATACTTTTCCTTAAACCATAATTTCCTTTATTTACAAAATCACCCCTTTCTTTTACCATGTTATATATCCCATTTAATATAACATTTCTAACTTATAAAAGAGCATAACCTATGGTTATTTTTTGTAAATTCCGAACAGACCTCAATATACATTTTATATTGTCATTAGGCCCAATTTATAACATATAGTTTGATAATATCATTAAAACTATATATTATACATATATCTCAACAAATACTCTTATATAATTCTAAAAATCTCCAAATTTTACCAAAGGGTTATAAATATCCTTATTAACCCATATACTCTTGGTATTTTACCATTCCACCATCTATATTTCTCCAAAGTGTCATAATGACATAATAAATATATTATACATATATAGTTTATTTTAATTCCAAAAACAACCCATTAAATTCCTAAAAATTCCTAATAGCCCATGGGTTTTTAAAATACCATTGTACACCCTTTATTTTTGGTAATAACATATTTACCACATATGTTATAAAATATTACCATTAAATACTTATCTTATTATAAGACCTTAAATAAGTTATCTAACTTATCTAATTTGGTCAAAACCTAGCATATGGTCAAGGTTGACCACCTTAATATTTCCTTGACCACCAATTCCTTATAATTACGGTTTTCACCCAAACTTTCTAGAAATCACCATTTAACCCCAAAACTTTTAAAATCTTATAAACTTTATTTTAACTCCTTTTTAACTCTAATTTTCGACCTTATTATTCTAAAGCCCCCAAATTTAATTTAATTACACCTAATACCCCATTTATTTTCGGTAATGCATTTATACTACTTAAACTTAATTAAAAGCTTGTAAATGCATAAATAAAATGGCCTAAAATACATGGCCTTATTACAAACATTTGCTCACAAAATAAATTACACATAAATGTCCCAAAATACATATACAATTTCGGCCTCACCATATAATTTTTTATTTATTTACCAAACTTCCACATAATGTCTTAAATTTGACAATTATTTAAATTAAATCTCTTAAATGACTAGCTTAATTTATCTTAGTCCTTTTTTTCCATTTCTAGGTCAATATAACCTATATGTGTAACTTCACTCTTGGCCATATATATATATATATATATGCTTAAAAATTATAAAAATCATAAGTTTAAAGTGTTTATACCTTGATTATTCCTTGTATGAGCTCGGTCACTTGTAGGAAAATTCACCACTTGATTTAGACATGTTTAATACACAAAAACAAGATATGGTTACACTCCAAGCTTGAGCTTAACCATAAGGAATAATTAATGTAAGATTTAAGGCAAAAATCACCTTAAAATGCAAGGGAAGTTCTAAGTGGTTTCGACCTGAACCAAACACACCACAAGGTGTTAGATCCACCACATTGACATAGGAAATAGTTAGATCTCGAAGTGCTACCTTGTTATTAGGTTTTACCTTGGAAAAATGCCTTAAAAGAGAGTATTTCCTTTGGATCTCGGCCACCCTTGCTCCAAATGGCTAACCAACTGATTCCACATGAAAAGGAGAAGAAAATAAGGCTATGACCAAAGTTTCACAGCCGAACTTGAAGGGAATCAAAAGTTATGAGCTTAAAGCACATTTTTACCTTAAAATGTAGATTTGAACAACCTTGGTCCCTCTACTGGTCTCAACCGAGTTTAGCTCTTGTTCTAACCTTAGAACACTGAGAATAAGCCATAGGAACAGATGAGCCACGAAATTTAGGTGTAGGTAGTGAAGAGATGAAGAAAAGGGGCTAAAAATGGCATTAAAAGCTTACCTTAAGAGCTTAAGAGTATGGACTGCCTTCCTAACTCAAGAACCAGACTTGAGAGCTTCAAGGAAGGGAGTGAGCTTGGTTGGAATGAAGGGAATCGGACAAGAGAAAGGGGGAAGCTTGGAAATGAGCTTAATTATTGAAAAAGGTAAGAAAAATAACCTTTTTACTATTCTTGGTTGTATTAGGTAGCATTATTGTCAATCAAAGACTTATTCTGTCTTCCCACCTCCTTGCCAGCCGATTTCCACAAGGGCAAATGGGTCATTAACTGCCCATTGACCAAACTTGGTCATTTTGACTCATGCGGGCCCCACTTCAGGGTTTTATTAATATTTTAATATTAAATTTGTAAAAATCTGTAAATTTTGGAAATTAAATTTCTAATATCATATAATATGATATTTTATCATATTTAAAGGTATTTATAACCTTTTAGCTCATTTAAAACCAATTTAAAAGACAATTTCATAAAAACGTGCTTTAAGGAGTTTTAGCGCACATTTTGTGTTGCCTGGTGTTTCTGAGCTCTGTTTTCTTTGACAACGGTCTTGTTGTGTTCCTTACATGATATTTGATCATGTAATTCAATTTTATATTATTTAGAGGTCATTTGATTTTTAAGGTTTTCCTAGAGCACCTTTTTGCCCTTTTTGACCTTGAAGCATATAAATGCTTTTTCTTTGTGTTGGAGTGTTGTCCAACGGTTATAATATGTTTAGTAGTATGTTAATATGCTTAGGACAAATTTTTAGGTCCTAAGAAGTTTATTTGGGTATTTATTTACCCTTAACAGTCAAAGGGTGCAACATCTTGTTTTATGTTGACCACTGTTGTTCTCAGTTGACTTTTAAGGCATGTTTAGGCCTTAATTAATATGATTAAATATTTAATCCATGTTTTATAAGTTTGGGGTATTTCAGATACCACCTTGCTCCAGCCTCTCTTTGGCTTCTCCAAACCGTCGATAACATGCCAAATTTAGAGAATAACACCTTGCTACCTAGGTAAGCTTATTAAGCCTTTAAATGTTCATTCTCTTCACAATTCTTTCCTCTTTCCATGGAACAAAGCATCAACCATTTCCATCAATGTTCTTAGGTTGTTTTGGAGGTTAAATGGAGGGTGTATCTCTGCATTAACAAGGGAAGAAGGTGGAGAAATCTAATCTTGTTCTTAAGGTATAAAAATGTGCTTTAAGCACTTATCCTTTGATTCTCATCAATTCCGGTTGTAAATCTTTGTTTTCTAAGCTTATAATCTTCATCTTAACATACTTATCCAGTTGGTGTACCAAGAGCTTCAAGGTATAGCCAGATCCAAGCCAAAAACACCATTTTGGCATTTTAAACAAGGTAAAAATTAGCCATCTTCTAATCTGAGTTGTACCAGTTTAAAGCTTGGTTTTAGTAGCTCTTTTGATGCTCTTTAACTTTTATAAATATAGGCTGAAGTCAAGCTTGGTTACCTTGGTATTCTAAGGTAAATTTAACCTTGAAAATTTACATTAAACACTCTTATGGTTAGATTTGCTTGGAGACTAATCATGCCTTAATTGCTGTTTGAAAAATGTAAATGATGCTGTGGAAATTTTATCCTAAGCAGGCCGTGGCCAAACAAGGCCTTAACTAGGCAAAAACAAGGTATAAATCACTTAAACCTACACTTGGTATATTAATATGTGTTATACATATGTATATATATAATATATATATTATATATATATATATGCCGTGAGTGAATGGTTATATTAAGGTCATATTTTGACCTTAGGTGATTAAGAAATGGTTTAGTAAATTTTATAACTAATTAATTAACATAATTGTCAAATTTAAGACATTATGTGGAAAATTGGTAAATATTGAAAAGATGTGGTAAGGGCCGAGAGTTTAATGCATTTTTGGGCATTTATGTGTAATTATTTTATAAGCTAATGTTTGTAATAGGATGTACTTTAGGCCATTTTATTTGCATTTATAAGGTTTTATTTAAGTTTATGTGGTATATATGCATTACCGCATATTATAAGGGGTTATATGTAATTAAATTAAATTTGGGGGCTATATAATGATATAGCCGAAATTTAGAGTTTAAAAATGAAAATAAAATTAAATATATAAAGTTTGGGGTCAAATTGTAATTTCTGAAAAGATATGGTATAAACCGTAATATATGGTTTTGATGGTCAGGGGAATATTAAGGTGGTCAACCTTGACCATATAGGTTTTAACCAAATTAAATAAGTTAGATAGCTTATTAAAGGTTTTATTATAAGATAAGTATTTAATTGTAACAATTTTATAACATATGTAGTAAATATGTTATTACCGAAGACAAAGGGTGTAAATGGTATTATAAACACCCACGGGCTATTAGGATTTTTAGGAATTATTGGGTTGATTTTGGAATTAAAATAAACTATATATGTATAATATATAGTTATTATGTCATTATGACACTTTGGATAATATATGTGGTGGATTAGCAAATACCGAAAGTATATGGGTTAGTAATAATAATTATACCCTTTGGTGAAATTTGGTGATTTTTAGATTTATATAGAGTATTTATTAAGATATGTGTATATATATAGTTTTAATGATATTAAAAAACTATATGTTATAAATTGGGCCAAATGGCAATTATATATAGAGGTCTGTTCGGAATTTACAAATATAACCATAGGTTATACCATCTTTATAAGTTAGAAATGTTATATTATATGGTATATATAACATGGTATAAATAATGGGGTGATTTTGTAAATAAAGGAAACTATGGAGTATGAAAAGAATAAGGTTTTAATATATGTGCCTATGCGGCAATATAAATAGTTTTGCATAATAAAATAGGTTATAAATTAAAGGAAATAAAAATATCATATTATATATTGGTATATGGTATAACATTACATAATGTTATGTGGTCAAAATAGAATTTAAATGAAATTAAGGGCTGTACCGAATTAATAAGGTTGGAAAATGAATTTTAGACTATGGTCTATAATGTTATAAATGTTATAACAATTATATGGTATTAAGGTGGTGTAGATGGAATTAATAAGTAAGGATTCACATTAAATAATGTGACAAACTATAAATAAATAGGATTTATAACTAAGGTTTATATTGAATAAATCCTAGGAGTTGTAAATATACAACATAAAGATGTTACATAATTAGGATAATAATCTTAATATAAGTTGTATAATAATACAACTAATGGGAATAATCATCAAATATAAGATGATAAAATGTAACATATAATATAAGTTTATAACTCATGGAACTTACCTATATGGTAAATATACATATACAAGTAATGTATATAAGGATGGATATATATTGTGGTTGGAAACCATATAATATAATGGTGGTGGTTATTACAAAAAAATAGTTCAAACTATAATTATGAGTTTTTGAATGCAAATATAATTTGCTAAAGATAATGGATTATATAATACAATGTATTATAATGGATGGTGAAAATAATACATATAATAGATAAATGCATGCATTCATGCAACTATAGGTTATATACCTAAATTCATGATGGATAAGATTAAAGAAATATAACGAATTAAACTTAACAGTCGAAATGTTTTTGACAAACGAGTTTTAGTAACAACGCCGACCGGTTTAGAGAAACCCGTAACAAATAACTGTTGAAATCCGGGGATGAACTGTCGGGGTTACTTGTTATTCAGAAATACCGGATGTAGTTAGTCATGGAGACTGACTTATAGTTTTATTACCGTTTAGATCATACTTCAGACGGAGGCGCTTGACGAGCTAGTGGTCTACACTGCGCATCCTAGGTCTTGGTGAACGGTATGTAAAGGGGTTTGATCCGGGTTGACCTAAGGAATTCCTTGGGCTCGGATTTGGTTGATATAACTTGTGTGTTATGTGTGTGGATACATGTATGTGATTGAGTGTTACTGCATTATTTATTTATGCACGAGCGTCCCACGGGACTAACACTATGTCGACTATAGATCAACTTATATAAACATACATATACGTTAATGTGATGACATGACGGTTACTTGATATAATACCATAGTATTAATATTAAGTATATGGTAACCTAAGTAAAACACTTAGGAACGAGTCACGACATTGTCGGTCTCTAGAGCATGGATCTCGAACATGAACATGACCTAGATTACTTCTAGGTATGCGTGAGACCCATTGGGCAGCTAACTAATAATTATTCTCCATAAGACTAAGAGCATATCTTAAATTATGAGAGGAGATGGTATGAGTTGAGGTGAGGAATCCCGGTAGTTTACGAACTACTTGGTTGCGCAGTTGTGATCACTGAGGGGTTCCCGATCGGGTTCCGCTCCAGGTTTATACCCATACAAGCCCTATTTGGATCGTGGGTCAGGTGGCTACGACCTTTTATATGGACGTCTTACGAGACAAAAGAGAATAGTCGGGGCCTCCGGACCTCTGGCGAAATGAGCACCTTTGTGTGTACGGGAGGACTACTGTCCATGGTGAGGTTATCGGGTTGTCTTAACATGACGCCCAACTGGTATTAATTAAACATGGTTTGGATGGATGGGGCCTTAAAGGCCAAGGTAAATTAACTATGGAAACTGTACGCTACGGCGATTGTACATTGTACATTATACTGTAATTATTCGATACGTTCGATATACAATTATTGGTTGAGATATTAAATGAATGTTTGGATTGGATGGATGGTTAAGTGTTTATGAATGTTTGGATGGATGATTACGTATATTATACATGTTTATTACAGTATTGATTATAACTGTAAAATGGTAAAGCATGAAACCAATCTAATAATAAGATGGTTAAAATGACTAAGTGACCATTAGGGTCCAGGCCCGGCATACTCAGCGTCTATCGCTGATACTACACCATATGTAGGTTGTTGATTATCGCCGAAGCCGAAGTGCGGGAACAGGGTAATTAGAGTTTACTTTAATTACCGCACATGGAGTTTGTTTGTATAGCAATGAAGATGGTGAATTGTATTATGGTATGGATATGTATATTTGGGATTTGGGTAGACGCTCACTTGTCGATGTTTATGGTTTGTGGACTTAGTATGATGTATAGGAATTATTTCGTTATCACGGCGGTTAGCAGTTTGTATTTGTTGGTTGTTGGATATAGTTTGGCTTCGTTGCTCGCATGGGCGAGTAATGGCCGGTGACACCCGAGTGAGTATTGTTGTTATTATTATTTCTTCCGCTGTAAGACGTTTTATTTATTGCTACGTGAGGGATTATTACGTGATTATGGAGAGGGGTGTTACAAAAGTGGTATCAGAGCGCCGCTCTGATGACGAGAAAATAGGTTAAGACAGTGAGCTTAGGACTTGGGAAATTACGGGAAACGTTTGTGAGGTACGAGACGACTCGTTTTAAAAGATATTGTGTCTAGTAACGCAAATTGCGTGATATATTAGCCTTAAAGGCAATTCAATATCTACTGGTTGTGTACGGTAAATTACCGAGTATTTATGTGACATACTGTACTATAGATGTCTGGGGGAACTAGAGGGCATGGTACTGGTGGAGGTGGAGCGGTGACCCCGTGATTCCAGGTGTAGCTGAGACGATTGCTGTCATTCTCGCACAGCTTGGTACTCAAATTGGAGGAGCACCAGCCCACCCGCCACAGCCCCGGGAGACGAACTGGCTGAAGTCAGTTACCGAGACCCGACCACCTACTTATTCTGGGGAGCCAGACCCCGTAGCCTTGGAACGTTTCATTGTTGAACATGAGAAGGCCTACGAGGCTTTACAAGTACCTGCCAACCAGAAGGTTGTCATTGCTGCTTTCCATCTGAAGGATGCAGCCAGCACTTGGTGGAGGTTGGTCAAGGACCATCACCTGGCTACGCCCGACTTTTCGTGGGCTGCCTTTGTCGAGTTGCTGAGGGGGAAGTACTATCCGGCACATCTTAAACAGAAGAAGCGCCATGAGTTCGAGACATTATCCCAGGGAGGTCTGACCGTGGATGAGTACTATGCTCGATTCATTGGTCTGCTGGACTTTATTCCCGGTGTTGATTACTCAGAGACCGTGAAGGTCGAGAAGTTCCGGGGGGATTGTTGTTTTGCATATAGATGGCGATGGGTACTACCCTCTACACTACCATCCAGGTATAAACATGGAAGCCATAAATTCTTTACTTACTACATTACCAATTAACTTTGTGAAAGCTTACCAATGAGATTCCAGGAGTGTTATGACGCTGCCTTGAGGACGGAGCTAATGCTCCAGACTCAGGAAGAGACTCTCGGGACAAAGAAGAGAAAGAACCCTGAGGGAGAGTCTGAGGGTGGAGGAGCATCTCCAGGCGATGGCCAGAAGAAGGGAAAGTAAGGACTTATCCCATTCTAAATTGTTATTATATTAAATACCTTATGAATGCTGACCCGAAACCTTAAACAGGAAAATCTTCCAAAAGAAAGGGCAGCGGGGTCACCAGGGAGCGAAGGGAAAAGAGCTCGTCCTTCGGTTGACCGGCCCAGTTATAGATGCTCAGCCTTTGAGATCTGCACCTCCTAAGGGTGAGAACACCTACCTCTTAAATTCAGTTGTGACCTTAACCTTATATCATCAGATTGTAACTTAAACTAAATGCTACCATCAGGCACCGGACAGCCCCAGCGCCATTTCTATTGTAAGCGTTGTGGGAAGGACCATTCTGGGGTCGACTGCAATGGCCGCAAAGTTGAGTGTCGGTGCTGCAAGAAAGAGGGCCACCGGGAGTTCGAGTGTTGGATGAACCCTGAGAGTCGTAACTACAGGCCACCAAGGAATACTCAGAAGACCTCAGTTGGAGGATCTGGAGTACCACGAGGCGGTCAGGATGGCCAGACATCTACTGATGCTGGAGCCCTGAAGGGCAAGGGAGTCGATAGGGCATGAGTACCCTGAACTCCATGAGACCGCTAGTGGTAGACTTTTGCTTACCTTGTTATGTACTTACCTTGGATGTTAGACAGAGATATGTTATAAGTATGTGGGGGTGTGTCATTTACCACTCGCCTTTTTGTGTATGACTTTTGAGACTAGTTATGTGGACTCGATACGAGTAACCTTGGAACCTTGACGGATTATATATATGAACAGGATGTTAACGCTTACATTATCATGTAGCCTATACTCTACGACGCAGAGTCAATGAGACCGGTAATTGTTGAACCAGAATTTCCACCTGCATGGCGCACTTGCTATTGCAAGCGCTATGACAAGTAAACCACTGAAATTTACATCTGCCTTGCGCACTTGACAGAGCAAGTGCTGTAACTGCAACTACTACTTTTTTAGTCTTTATTTATATATATACCAAAAAAAATATTTTCATATTTTTCATACAAACCTTAAGATTGGAAATCTATGCAACCTTGGGAAGACCGTTAGTCCAACCACTAAAACTGAAGGAATTATACAGCCACTGTGACCGTGAACCACACCAGTTTAAATTGTTCGAGAATTTTCAGACAGGGCTTATTAGCCAAACACCATCAGTGTATAACCGCATTTAATGCTAATCACTATTAGTGATGAATGTTTAGTCCTTATGGACAGGCATACCCTTTGTAGATGCACCACCGTCAGTGAGGATGGTTGGGAAGTGAAGAGCCAAGTTGCTCAAGCTATTATGCAATCTGCAATATATCCAATTAAACGGATGAGGGACGAATATGAACTATGGATGAGATATGATCATGATAAACAGGAAGAAAAAGGAATATGCGTTGTACTCAATGAGATCAAATTAGGAGAACCAAGTTTGCTAAATATAGCACGGATTTTGTTACTACCGATGCCACTAAGGCAATAACACTTGCAATAAGATGACCGACAACATGAACTAATAAACAAAAAAAAAAGAAAAAAAGAAGAGGATATCCATCAAAGGGAGATTGACAACAGAATACTTCACAATACCCGTGTGACAGACATTACCAGTTTACTAAATGAGACATGGGACGACCGCACTCCGATAGGAGCATGTGGGCCTGACAGACTTAATTATGAGTTAGTCGGGTAAGTAGTAATGTATCAGTATGGTACCCCATGCAAGTAGACAAGTAGTGTTAGGAATACGAGAAGTAGTCAACTCCATACTAAGGACAGTGATACAGATTACCTCGAAGATGGACGAGAAGAGCCGCAGTTAAACCAACGGGCTAGAGAAATCAAGAACCTTCAACAGAGAGCAGTAGACAGTATATAGTGAAGACATGGAAACCTTTCAAGGACAGGAAAACGAAGGAAAGAAACATGAAAACCCATTATGGACAAATGTTATGTAGAATCCTCATAAGGATCAAGCAAATTCTTGCAATCCAGAGGAAATCTACCAGATGATGTGGACAGAAACGTGTGACTACACAATAAGGAGAGACAAGCTAAATACTAGCTGATACCTTAAGCAAGGGACAATGGACTTGGAATGTACCACTCACATGATAATTTGCTCATCTTACCTGTTGGACTCATTAGATATTAGCTGCTGAGAGTTTACGCCTCTACACTCTGTAGGACTGAGTGTTTTGGTATTGCACTTGTACAGTTATTAATCTAGTGGGAATACGGGAAGATGTAATGGATATCAATACGAGTGTGTATCAAAGAACTACAACAGTGTGTTACTCTGGAACAAAAACCACTTGGAGACACGGATGACAAGCATTATCTCCGTGGACATATAGGCTGGTACGTCTTAGCATTACAAAGACAAGTGCAAAGAGCACTAAGTACTAACAGTAGCCAATGTCATATTACACCTCAAGTTGAATATCAGTGAGAGAAGACACACACATGTATGCTAGTGATCCAAATGAGAGGATACACAACAATGGAAAGAGGCAAACTGAGCCTATGTTCATGGGTCGGCACCTCAATACGGAGCGAGTGGGCCCATTAGAATGAACTTGGGAGAGAGCAAAAACTGATCCGTGCCTCACCTTTATGTATTGTGGAGCCCAGAAGGGCTATAGTCATACCCGTCTCTCTGATATGAGGATAATCCACGAGTTGGTGAACTCTTTGAGAGCCAAGTATCCAGCACTCCTTGTTGAGCGGCTGTTGTATACTTGTGGGGTACGGGGGCATAACCCTTTTTAAGGGGGGTAGAGCCTCTTGGCTGTGCACGTGTGTGCACTAAGTTTGTGGTATGCAGGGCATACGAGGTTTGTTTATTTGTTGTTTCGTATGCATGGCATACAGTGAATTGGTGGTGTGCGGGGCATACGAAGTTTTGTTGGTTATGTTTGTTACGCGGGGCGTACGTTGTTTGGTTTGTTTGTGTGTGATGTGCACTGATATGTATGTATCTTATGAGATACCTGTTTGAATGTTGTATTTACACCCATGTGTGTAGTACTTTTCTTATGCTACTTGTGATATACATATTTATATTGCTTTGTAGAATGATTACATATGGTATCGCCTAGATACAAAATGAATCATTAGATATGGAGCGTGGAACGATGGTATGTTATGGACACCTCGGGGAGGTTGTCAGGGCTTGTAGAATTGATAGGAAATGATGGTGCTGATGGATCACCAATATCCATATATGATGGAATTAACGCCACAAAGTGATGGCTATGTGCTGTATAAGCGCAATACGATGTATGTAAATGATATATCACATAGATATACATTATGGGAATAATGGGTAGTCATATATTTATATACTTACCTATTTGGTTAAGCGACTTTGGGATGAAGTATTTTTAAGGGGGGTAGATTGAAATACCCCAAACTAATAAAACATGGATTAAACATCTAATCACATTAATTAAGGCCTAAACATGCCTTAAAAGTCAACTGAGAACAACAATGGTCAACACAAAGCAAGATATTGCACCCTTTGACTATTTAGG
The DNA here is from genome assembly GCA_023374045.1 of Limonium bicolor. Classification (NCBI taxonomy): domain Eukaryota; kingdom Viridiplantae; phylum Streptophyta; class Magnoliopsida; order Caryophyllales; family Plumbaginaceae; genus Limonium; species Limonium bicolor. The sequence goes on from CM041780.1 coordinate 113,107,741, forward strand.
GTCAATAAATACCCAAATGAACTTCTTAGGACCTAAAACTTTGTCCTAAGCTTATTAACACATAACTAAACATATTACAATTGTTGGACAACACTCCAACACAAAGAACAGCATTTACATGCTTCAAGGTCAAGTAGGGCAAAAATGTGCTCTAAGAAAACCTTAAAGGTCTAATGACCTCTAAATGATATAAAATTGGATTCCATGATCAAATATCATGTAAGGAACACAAAAAAACTGTTCTCAAAGAAAACTGAGCTCAGAAACACCTTGCGACACAAAATGTGCACTAAAATACCTTAAAGCACGTTTTTGTGTATGAGCTCTAAGATAATGACTTTTTGTCACTGTAAAGACTATATTAAGTTCTTTATAACATTAATTTGACATGATAGACTATATTATAAAGTCTAAATCAAAGTTTAAAAATAAAATCAAAATGGGCTATTTAGTATGAATAGTACCCAAAAATAACATTTAATTACTAAACTTAAACTATGGTCAAACATCACCCATTGCCTTGACCAAGTGCGGCCAACCTCAACCAGCTGGCAAACCCACTCATTAATCATCTCTAATCAATCAGCCAGCTAATTAAGTGAGTCACCAAATACTATTACAAAAAGTAACCATTAAAGTAACATAAAAGCAAATTTTGCTTACCTTCTTCATTTACCTTGCTTCCCAGCCGACACCACCTTGCTCCAGCCTCTCTTTGGCTTCTCCAAACCGTGGATAACATGCCAAATTCAGAGAATAACACCTTGCTACCTAGGTAAGCTTATTAAGCCTTTAAATGTTCATTCTCTTCACAATTCTTTCCTCTTTCCATGGAGAAAAGCATCAACCATTTCCATCAATGTTCTTAGGTTGTTTTGGAGGTTAAATGGAGGGTGTATCTCGGCATTAACAAGGCAAGAAGGTGGATAAATCTAATCTTGTTCTTAAGGTATAAAAATGTGCTTTAAGCACTTATCCTTTGATTCTCATCAATTCCGGTTGTAAAGCTTTGTTTTCTAAGCTTATAATCTTCATCTTAACATACTTATTCAGTTGGTGTACCAAGAGCTTCAAGGTATAGCCAGATCCAAGCCAAAAACACCATTTTTGGCATTTTAAACAAGGTAAAAATTAGCCATCTTCTAATCTGAGTTGTACCAGTTTAAAGCTTGGTTTTAGTACAACAATGGTGGTAAGTATTCCCGCCTGTCACGCGGGTGACCCGGGTTCGATCCCCGGCAACGGCGCCAAAAACTTGTTGGGCAAAATAGTAGTTAAACTATCTTGCTAACTATGGGCAGTGAACCCAATCTTTGTAGTACAACAAGGTCGTATCCACAGAGACTTCGCAATTATCTAATTAATTATCCAGTTTAGTAAATGTATAAAAAGATAAATAAAAATGCATAAAATGTAAATTGGGGTTTAGCCGGAGGCAAGCTTGATTTTTAGGATCAGTGCAGAAATAATAAAAACAGTAAAATAAAGTAAATGGATGGATGGAAAAGGGTATCCTAGGATAGCGGGGGAATTTCCTAAATTACTTAAACAATTTTATAATCTTGTCTTAATTATTTATTGTCTATTAGAGTTAATAATTGTCAGTTACGAACTCTTATTAATAGCCTCAATATTTTCCTGCTCAATCCGGAGTGTAAATACCAAGGTTAATTCCTTTGTGGTACTTTGACTATCTCAAAATCATATGTTGATAGTTACCAAATAAATGCAGTAGTTTGTCACGCTAAAGCATTTAACAATATTTGTTGAAAGGAATTAAAACAAGTTTAATAAGTGAAACAGGTGATAAATATTTATTTAAGTACAGACAATAATTATAATCCTAATTTGCTCTTATTTGTCTGTTTAAGAATTTATCTTGTGGCCTTCCTAAATCATAGATAAGGACAACTCTTAATTAATTCAATAGACTTTTTACAATCAGAAAAAGTCTAAAATCATTAATTAGCATTACGCAAGAATTCTTTTTATAACAGCGATGGATTTTATCTGCTAATCAAGGAGATAATATCTAACGTTTGTCTCTCTTTGTGGTCTATTCTCAGATTTACAAAATCATTGAAATAAGAGAAACCATAAATGCATAAAAATGATCAGTTGTTAAGCATTTAATAATTTAGAGAGACAAAACAAATATTTGTAAGCAAACTTGGTATTGATAATAAGTCTGAATTATTTGGGGTCAAACCCCATCCTAGGATACGAGTAAAATCACTCAGACATTAACAGTAATAAAAAGAAAGCAGAGTTAGCCGTTAATTTGGAGACTGCCGGCGGAGACTGGACTGCAATTCTCTTCTGCTCCAGCTCCCTTTTCTTCTCTTCTTCTTATCGTGCTTCTGCTTCGTGGTGGAGTGAAGAATGAAAATAAAATGGAGAAGTGGGAGATAAAAGGATGGAATGGATCGTAGGTGTGGAAATGTGGTGAACGGTGATACTGTGGTCTGCTTTGGATTGAGAGGAAGGGATGATATTTATTTGAGCAGAAGGACGTGGGTTTTATAGAATAAGGAGAAGAAGAAGAAGGAAGGAGAAGGAAGAAGCTGGAGACAGGCTGGAGTACGCGTGACCAAGTGACCAAGTTGAGGAGTGGATTAGGGCGGCAGAACGTGTGGGAAACTGTCGGTAGGTGTAACACCCCAACTCAATCCAGATGTGGTCTCGCAATTTAACAGTATATATATAAACATGTCACAGCGGAATTTTCTACCATCCAGGACCTTGCCACGGTCTGACTACAGAATATACCGAACATTAGTACATAACAACCTTAACCAAATACATATTCTTCTTACAATCCTCTCACAACCTATACATCTTACTAACTCAATTGCCATACGAGTGTACATGCACAACTCGTAGGTCACACTTAATCCTTGACACTTGTATCCTCTTCTTACTCTTGCGACGGCCGCCTCCTGATGTACACATGTGTAGTAAAAACAGCCCCCAAAGGGGGTCAGCACGAATGCTGGTACGATCCCCTCATGGCCCCCAAGCTAACGTGGCTACGACGACTAATTGTCGATAGCATGGAGGTTGATTAAATGCACAACATGATAGTAAATGCTGTAAACAACAATCCATATATGAACAATCAAAGTTCACACACAATGAACGACTTAAATGCGTTCCCTTAATTAGAGAGTTAGTTATTTAACTCCTTAAGTAATGTTCCCTCTTAATCTTAGTCCATCCTTATCTCACCTCAATCTTAGTCTTATCTTAATCTGAGAAACAACCATCCTTTAATAAGGAGTGGATGTCGCTTATCTTAATCTTAATTATACAAACCATCCTTTAAAGAGGAATGGTTACAATTCATCTTAATCTTACCTTAATCTTAAACTTAACAATACAAACCATCCTTTAAAAAAGGAATGGTTGCAACTTATCTCAACCTTACCTTAATCTTAATCTTAACTTAATCTCAATATACAAACCGTTCCTGGAAGGGAATGGTTGTAGCTTAATTCGAACCTGGGATTTAGGTGATCCCACCGCACCATCTTAATGCCACCTACTCTGGACGGGAGTCCAGCGTAGCTGAGCCGGCAACCGGCCCTAGGCTACAAGTCCGAAGACAAGTCCTTAAGCGGAGGGCGGATCTGATTCAGATACCGTCCCCCTTTTTTCCTTAGCATGCATGACCGGAGATCGGTCCCGGGTTTCCTCACTCAAGTTCCAGTTAGTAGTAATCTCAAGACCATGTTTGTTGGTTAACCTCTTTCGGTTCATATCGTCCCATATTAGGGAACGTTCCTTAGTCTCACTCAATTCCTTACTAAACATTGGTTAGTAAGTTCTCACGGTATGTTGTGTTAGTTTTCAAACATCACACAACAATACAATGAATATAATATATTCCGGTTGCATGCTTTATCTTGTTTAGTGAGCACACAAAAACAAATAGCACACAAGCCGAGGGACACCTCGTTAGCAAGCAGGTCACAAGAGAACTGTACCGTTCACCGTTGGCCGTTCAGTTGCTTAATCTCTTCCGGAGTCCAATTTCCAAGTCCTAAAACATTCATTCAGTTTTAGGTTGTTAATCACTTAACTCAGTTCAACTTACTTATCTTACTTAACTTACTTAACCCTTAATGATCCCCACCTAACATCTCTTAAGTCTTACAACTTAATCTTACGAACTTAATCTTAAACCTTTAAGTTTATTCTTAACTTAATCCCTTAGGTCTTTATACCACTAATCATCATTGCCCCCTTAATGGGGGTACCATTAATACCACTAAACTCTCTTAGGGTTTCTTTTTTTTTTTATGGTCCGACCGACCCACCGACCGACCCACCCCCTGGGTAGGTCGGCTGCAGAGAACATCCAACTTCACAGTTTCAGCCCGACCGACCCAGACTGGGGTCGGTCCCCTGGGTAGGTCGGCTGCAGAAACTTCCCATACATTGTCAAACTTTCTCCAAATTTTTCCTCAAGCCTCCTAATGTGTTCTAACATCATTTGGCACATCAAACACATCTTATAACCTCCACCAAACTCATTAAAACAACTTCCAAAGATCTTCTCAAACATTTACTCAATTCTTGCAAGAAATTCCTAACACTTGTTAACTAATTCCTTATTTCTCTAACATGTGCATTTTATCTAAAACTTCAACTAACCAAAGTGTTTCTTTCCTACCCATATAACTCCTCCTTAACATCATTGCACTCCATCTTTGCTTGTTAAACCTTCCAAGGTCATCTTGCATGTCCATGCACAATTTTCCCTTCTTTCCTTTGGTTACTCATCACTCTTAAACTCTTAAGCATACCTATAACTTTCTTTCCATTACCTTAATACCTTGACATTGTTCTTCATTTACCTTAACCATGCAACACCCTCCTTAAACATTTCCACTTCTCTTATGCAACTTACTCACCATTCTCATGATCATACCCTCTTATACGTTTCTAGTCATTTTCCTTGACGACTTACAACATCCTCCTACCATTTTCACTTCCATCACCCAAGTCCATACATTACCATTCAACCAAACCTTACTAGTCCACCACTAACACCACCACCTCTTACACAAACTTCTCAAACTCTCATTGTTCTTCTCTTAGTTCATACCTAAATCATCTCAAAGCATTACACATCATTTCCTCCAGATTTGTACAAGTCTTACCATTCCTCATACCATGACTTTGGTGTGTTCAATGCACCCATCTAAACTCTAATTTCCTCATAGACATCTCTAGGTCATTCTAAACCTCAAGAACTCCTTAGTTAACTCATTTCCACTCAAATTCCTCATAGTGACTCCTAGTAAATCCTAGGTCACATTAATTCACCACCATCACCTAAACACTTATTTTCTACTCAAATTTCGCCATAGCTCCTCTAGTATCTTATCATGCCCAAACACATTATTTTTCCTCATCCAACCATCCCACACACATCAAGTTCTTCTCATCATATCTCATCACCCAAACCAACTCATTCACAACAAACTCAATATATTGCAATAATCTTAAATTGCATAGCACTAAGGCTCTTAAATGACATGGCTCTTAGGCCCTTAAATGACATGGCTCTTAGGCCCTTAAATGACATGAATTTAAACACTAATTTCCCACATAAAAGCTTTCAACCTGCAAATACACACCATCAATCTCATAGTAGTTATAATGCTCTTAAAATCCATCTTAAACTTATATTACTAACTCATTCCCATTGGCTCCTTAGTCACAAGTTCACAAGCTTTTAAGTTCTTTTTCTTAGGTTATATAACCCAATACACAATGTAAGCTCTAAGCCACATTGGTATCCACTTAAACTCATCCCTTAAAACTTAAACCACCATTAGGTAAGCATTTTACCTTGTTTTCTCAAGCTTATCTTAACTTCCTCCTTAGACCTTCTTCTTGCATGAATCTCGGCCACCACTTAAATTCCCCTTGCCAATGTTCTAATCAATATTCAATGACTCAATTGAGTACTAAACAATACACTAACCTCAAGGAATAAAACCTAGGTTAGAAATGTGTTCTAAGGCATAAAAGTGGATGATTACCTTTGAAGTCTCAAGGTAGACTTTGGCATTGAATGAAATAGGACCTCCACTAGTCCGGTGAAAATCAAGCTAGAACAAGGCATAAAAACAAGGCCCCATGAGTAGAAATTTTCGGCCATGTAGAAGAAATGATGGAAACATGGTTTTTCTTACATTTTCTTTACCTTAAGAGAATGGAGAAGCTAATGAGCTCTTCAAACTTGATTTTCCTCCATCAATGGAGTTTTCTCATGGCACCAAACTTGAGCTTTGAAGGATTTGAAAAGAGGAATGAAGGCCTTGATCTAACTAAGAGAAATCTATGCTTACTTTTTGATTTGGAGCAAAGATGAACATTTGTTGAGCAATTGAAGGTGGAGGCACCATGGATGGAGCTCTCACGGTTTTGGAGAAGGGAATAGGTAGTAAAACCAATGGTGAAGGTGGGAAATGAAGAAGAGAGGAGAGAGAGAAGGTATAAGAAGATATTTGTCATTTAAAAGCAAATAGTGAATTTACTCACTTTCCCACCTCTTTCCTTACTTACTAGCACATGTGGTGAGTCACCACTTCAAAAACCGTTCCCCCCTTTAATAATAAGATACTTTTGGTCTTTGTTGACCAACTAATTGACTTAAGTTGATTAAAACTTAAACTAGTCACTATTTGGCACTATTCACTAATCAGTGCACATATTTCTGAAATTTTTGATTTCCCATTGATTTAGACTTCCTAATGTGATACTAATTAGTACACATGTTGATTAAAGAGTAATTATGGACATTTAGCCACTCAAAACTCAATTCTAAGACAATTTCTCAAAAATGTGCTTTAAGACTTCTTAAAGCACATTTTGTGTTTTAACTTGTTTTCAAGCTTGGTTTTCTTTTCTAATTGATTTAAAATGACCATTAGAATATTACTAAGGTCTTACCATGATATTTGGGTACTCACCCAAGTCCCTCCAAGCTTAGAGCACATTTTTGCCCTAATTGCCCTTAAGGCATTTTCTTGTGTTTTCATTGGTTTAAATTGTCTACCAATCTTTCTAAGGCATATTTTAGCCTTACTACATCATGATTTGATGTTTACTTAGCATACTTAGGTTTGGGGTATTTCAATCTACCCCCCTTAAAAGAACTTTGTCCCCAAAGTTCCCATGCATCTTATCTTATTAGAGTACATGTCTTACCTCATTCCTTAGATCATATAGATCATACTTATGTATACTTAATCCCATTGGATTATTAGATCCGCCATATTCTTATTCTTAAATATCACACAATATGCTTACGCATGTATAGCACTCAAAATTCTTTTTGTTCCTTTTTGATGATTAAAACATTCACATAACTTCCAACGTATTCTCCCATGTCACCGGTCCGTAGACAAAGGCTCGTGCGTCCTCGACTTCATGGGCGAGACTCAGTAAAAAGGTAATCCTTTTTACGAGGTCATGTGAGGAATAATTCTTCTAATTAAAAATACAATCAACTCCAATTCCATTTTATCCTAAGGCCTCTGTCCATAGTGTGATTTAATTGTGACCACTGGTAGGGAGTTTCAGGAATCATCCAACCCTGATGTGATCAGCATCAGTGTCGAACTATCCTTCCACTCCAATTTGTGTTCGGTTTCCCTTGATCCCTAGAAAATCAAGTTCCACCTCCCACGTCATTTTCAAACATCCAAATAATTCACTTATGTCCAATTTTCTATCTTCTTAGTTCTTCTAATCATAATCAATACATCTCCAAAGTGTGGACTCAGTCCATCGAACATTCCCGATTCATCTCTTAGTAATTACCTCGAGATTTAAATTCCTACTAAGTTCTATAACTGTCCCATACCAATTCTCACCATCTTATATCTCATAGCATTACTATCTTCTTTCTCATGCTCATGTCAAATTGTATCTCATAATGTTATCTTATTTTTATCTCACACATAGTCTCATATCGACTCATACCTCATATATTCCTTATTCCTTAAGTCTCCTTAAACCTCTTCCTTAATTCTCTTAACTTGTTCTCACACCGGAGTTAACAAGATAGGTACTTAATATGTATGGTATTCACATCTTCTGTGTGCAATAACCATGATTTATCTCAAAATGTTTATGTAAAACATATTCTCAAATTATTTTGTGCTATGCACACCGTAGTTTATGTACTCAGTACACAAACATACGCTAAGCGGTTTTTGCTCTACCCCTCTTAAAATGGATTACGCCCACGTAATCAGCGTCACGTCATCTTTGAACATAAGTTCAAGATGTCTAATTCTCACCAAGCATTCTAGCTTCCACGTCATCTATCTTACTTATAATTCGATCAGAAATGACTTAGTCTCTGTATCGAGGATTCTTAACGGTACTTATACCGTTTCCTTAACTTAGTTTGGTCTAATCTCAAAGGTAGTGATCTGCTAGCTTCCGCTGCACCACTCTGATGTTCTTAGGCTTAACTGCCTCACTTATCTTTTTATAGTATTGTATATCCTTCTGCGTCCTTACAGTTTAGGAATATTGGTCTCTCAATGGACACGTGTTATCTTTATATATACACGGCCTTGATGAGTTGTAGCTCGTCTATCCATTCTCCTTGAAGATCTTATGTTCATACTCTTAGTGTTTTCTCGAATGTCTAAGTTGTTCTTTCCAACTGACCTTTGGTCTGAGGATGATCCTTAATTTGAAACTATTGTTTAGTGCGCATTGCGCTTTACAGTCTTAATCCCTTACATCTTAAGACATGTCCAATGTCTGTACTTAACAATCCGTGCTCTTCGCACTTCATAGTCCTTAATTATCTGTTCTCTGGTTCCTCTGTGTTGCTGGTTCAACTGAATTCTTCTCTTTGACTGTTTGTGGTAATGGCTGCTCTTGTCTGATCTTGTGTCGTTGTCCGTGGTACGGAGTCGACTACCTCCCGTGTTCCTTACACCACTTGTTTGCATGCATGGGGTACCTTACTGGTACATTACTACTTACCCAACTAACTCATAAATGAGCGTGTCAGGCCTGCAAGCCCCTGTGGGGTGTAGTCGTCCCACGTCTCGTTTTAGTAAACTCATAGTGTCCGTCACACATTTAGCTATTGCTAATTATGAAGTATTCTGTTGTCGATCTCCTCTTTCATCGTTCCATAATAACATTTATTGTTCTTCTTGAAGTCAATCAAGGGAAGTCCATTTACTGTGTTCTTGGGTATGGTATGCTCTAGCTCCTTCCTGTATTCCGTATTGATTCGGTCACTTAATATCTGAGGTCTCTTTCCGTAGAGCCTCTTATCTTGTTTCTCATATTTATGCTACTAGGAATGCACTTCCAGTTCCTTAAGGAATGGATAGTGTGCTTCCTGTGAAATCTTACCTAACGAGGTCCAGACTACTGGCATCAATGCACAGCTCGTCTACCATCTTATTTCCTTACTTATACTGGTCTTAACTCATAAATCTAATTGCCTCAGTGTCAATATTTGACGGCTCATACATAATGGTCGCCTTACCGCGCACCATGACTTAATCCACCTTCTAACTATTGTACTCACGACCACTACTACCGTGGTAGTTGGCTCTTACTATGTTGCCCATTGATGGTGCAACCTCTTACTCATTTATTCTAATGTCTTACCTTATAATCAATCCCTTCTTGGTGTAAACACACTGGGAGTTCTCTCATTCCGGTATTGGCGGTTGTCGTACCGTGTTGTAAAATAGTTGACTCTTGATATGAAGATGTTATGCTCCAATCTCAGATTCGTAAGTAGGCTAATTTCTTTCGCTTTCTTTCATCCTTAGTGATGTTATCTACCATGTAGTTTAACTGATTACTGAAGAAGTCATCCACTGAATCACATGCTCTTCTGAGCATTGATTAATTGACGTGCCACAATGTACAGTCACAATGTTTATCTCTGACCATTACTAATTCTTACATCCTGGGTGTTGGATATGGGGTCTATCTGTACGACCTTCCTTATTACTCAAGTGTATCTGGTATGTTCTAAGGTGATCTCAAACTTCATAGTTTCCATTTTCTAAATAAAGTGTATTTTATCTCTAATATGTGAAAGCCCTTTTGAGGGGTTCATTCCCACTCATGGCCTCACAACAAGGAGAGGTATCCCCACCCTAAAAGGCATGGTTCGTTCTCCGCTCCTGTCCTTAGCATTATCTCAATATTCTCATTGGTATCCTTTCTTGGTAATGTTCTTCCCAATCTAAGTTATAGGTTTGGTAACCGTTCATATCTACAAATTGTAGTCCCTCCGTGGCTTAAACAAGCTCTCTTATAACTTATTGCGCCTCAGGCTCTGATGTGGTTAACATCCTTGGCTCGTAGGCTCTTAATGCTTAATGTCTCAGTTCATTATTTGTACTCTTACTCATTTGCAGGTCATCCCTATAAGATTCTGGTTCTTTGAGCACTATCCACCGTTAGGTTATATACTAAATGTAGTATCGGATTCCATGATAAGTTGTTGCATCCTGCTTCCTGCTAGGGAAGTTGTTCAGGTGATCTGAGGTTACTTAATGTCTTTGACAATGCTGTCATTTTACTAGACTTATGTCTTTTAATATTCAAGGTTAGGTTCGTATTAGGCGTTCGCCTTAAGGTGTCCAAGTTGGATATAATCCTGTTATCTTATACTCCCATCTCAACGCTTCGTTCAACTTCCGTTGACTATGCCACCCGTTGATGATCAATCATACTTGGGTGTTAATGAGTTAAACAAACAGTGTTAACTGTCATTCATCAGTTGTTCGGCTCGACTATGCCCGCTCTGTGGGGGTAGTCCTCTGAGCTTTCCTTTTCCAGGATTGTACGACTTTAATCCTTGGTAGGTTATAGCTTACGTTTATTTCTTTTATCCTTGTTTTCTGGGTTTTCTAACATCTTCATTGAAGAATGTTGTTATTGGTATCCTTAATGGTCACTCTGGGAGTCTTATCCCGTTTTCGTTGTAAGTCGATGCTTCAACAGTCTCAATCGTATCTTATAATACATCCCTTGTATATTATTGCTTATACAGTGTTTTGCTCGCATTACCGAGCGATCTCTTAGGTTTTTCCCCTTGGAGTTCGGGATTGATGTTCTTACCGCACTGTCGGTTGTTGTTGTACTGTTGCTAACATCCATATGGTCTAATATTATGTCCAAGTTCTGCTCCCGGCTGACTGGTGTGTCACCTCATCTCATCATGATCAGGCCATCGGGCCTTTCCAAGGTCTTAATTTTTGGTCTTATGGATTTACAATCCGGTATTAATATGTGTTACAACTGTAGCGTTCTTCTATCTCTCCTTGATGGCTTTTCGTGTAGCTTAACCGTGGTAGCACTTGCTATGGCAAGTGTGCCATGCAGGATGGGTTATTGGTACAAGGTACATTGGTAGTGACACTTCCTTCTAATTTCCACGTAATTGGTAGTCCTCGGGACTCCTTCGATAATCTCTTATTTTGGATAACCGTCCATCCGGCAGTTTCCTTGTTGTTTGACAGTACTGTCATCTACCAGGGCGTTCCTCTTTCTGAGGGAACCCCTTAATATTTTCTTATGTCTTAATCCTCGCTCCTGTCTCCACACATTCTGTTGTGGTTATTAAGTAATGATTCTCCTTTAGGCACTACACCGTAGTCCTATTTCGGTATACAATTTATATGTGTTTCCACCGTTGTCCGCGTTATGTCAGGCAGGTTTGCAACCTTTTTCATTGTATGGGGTTTGGAGTTCCCGGTTCTTAACTGGACCTTCCAGTAATCTCAATCCTCATGCTCTGTATTATCCTACTGTTATGCTCCTTCGGACCACTGTCCGGTACTCATGTCGCTTCCCTTTTCCTTTCTATTGCACCCGTAGTGCTTTCCTTATCATTGGTATTGCGGGTTATTTCGACTGTGTAGCTTGTCGACCCATGTTGCCGGTAATTACCGTTCCCTTATTGATAGAATTCCATAGGTAGCGCCTGTTTTTCTGTTGCGCTCCGTTAAAAACCTCCAAGTTCTCCATAACTGTTGTACAACAAATTGTTTCTCGTATTGCTTACTGTTAGCTAACTGCAAGATCGGGTTTCCCCGAGTAAGAGAAGGCTTTCTTCTCTCTGGCGTTTGTTCCACATATTCAGGGTTAGGGATGTGGAGGGCGGGTCTAGGTACTATGGATGTCCGGTAAGCACCGGGAAGTCCCGACTAACGCACCTCTCACTCTATCTCTCAACCCTTAACCCATAACTCAATCTCAACCTCAATATTCTCCTAAGTTCGGTATTTCTTGTCTTCAGAGCGTAACTACGCTCTGATACCACTTTTTGTAACACCCCAACTCAATCCAGATGTGGTCTCGCAATTTAACAGTATATATATAAACATGTCACAGCGGAATTTTCTACCATCCAGAACCTTGCCACGGTCTGACTACAGAATATACCGAACATTAGTACATAACAACCTTAACCAAATACATATTCTTCTTACAATCCTCTCACAACCTATACATCTTACTAACTCAATTGCCATACGAGTGTACATGCACAACTCGTAGGTCACACTTAATCCTTGACACTTGTATCCTCTTCTTACTCTTGCGACGGCCGCCTCCTGATGTACACCTATGTAGTAAAAACAGCCCCCAAAGGGGGTCAGCACGAATGCTGGTACGATCCCCTCATGGCCCCCAAGCTAACGTGGCTACGACGACTAATTGTCGATAGCATGGAGGTTGATTAAATGCACAACATGATAGTAAATGCTGTAAACAACAATCCATATATGAACAATCAAAGTTCACACACAATGAACGACATAAATGCGTTCCCTTAATTAGAGAGTTAGTTATTTAACTCCTTAAGTAATGTTCCCTCTTAATCTTAGTCCATCCTTACCTCACCTCAATCTTAGTCTTATCTTAATCTGAGAAACAACCATCCTTTAATAAGGAGTGGATGTCGCTTATCTTAATCTTAATTATACAAACCATCCTTTAAAGAGGAATGGTTGCAATTCATCTTAATCTTACCTTAATCTTAAACTTAACAATACAAACCATCCTTTAAAAAAGGAATGGTTGCAACTTATCTCAACCTTACCTTAATCTTAATCTTAACTTAATCTCAATATACAAACCGTTCCTGGAAGGGAATGGTTGTAGCTTAATTCGAACCTGGGATTTAGGTGATCCCACCGCACCATCTTAATGCCACCTACTCTGGACGGGAGTCCAGCGTAGCTGAGCCGGCAACCGGCCCTAGGCTACAAGTCCGAAGACAAGTTCTTAAGCGGAGGGCGGATCTGATTCAGATACCGTCCCCCTTTTTTCCTTAGCATGCATGACCGGAGATCGGTCCCGGGTTTCCTCACTCAAGTTCCAGTTAGTAGTAATCTCAAGACCATGTTTGTTGGTTAACCTCTTTCGGTTCATATCGTCCCATATTAGGGAACGTTCCTTAGTCTCACTCAATTCCTTACTAAACATTGGTTAGTAAGTTCTCACGGTATGTTGTGTTAGTTTTCAAACATCACACAACAATACAATGAATATAATATATTCCGGTTGCATGCTTTATCTTGTTTAGTGAGCACACAAAAACAAATAGCACACAAGCCGAGGGACACCTCGTTAGCAAGCAGGTCACAAGAGAACTGTACCGTTCACCGTTGGCCGTTCAGTTGCTTAATCTCTTCCGGAGTCCAATTTCCAAGTCCTAAAACATTCATTCAGTTTTAGGTTGTTAATCACTTAACTCAATTCAACTTACTTATCTTACTTAACTTACTTAACCCTTAATGATCCCCACCTAACATCTCTTAAGTCTTACAACTTAATCTTACGAACTTAATCTTAAACCTTTAAGTTTATTCTTAACTTAATCCCTTAGGTCTTTATACCACTAATCATCATTGCCCCCTTAATGGGGGTACCATTAATACCACTAAACTCTCTTAGGGTTTCTTTTTTTTTTTATGGTCCGACCGACCCACCGACCGACCCACCCCCTGGGTAGGTCGGCTGCAGAGAACATCCAACTTCACAGTTTCAGCCCGACCGACCCAGACTGGGGTCGGTCCCCTGGGTAGGTCGGCTGCAGAAACTTCCCATACATTGTCAAACTTTCTCCAAATTTTTCCTCAAGCCTCCTAATGTGTTCTAACATCATTTGGCACATCAAACACATCTTATAACCTCCACCAAACTCATTAAAACAACTTCCAAAGATCTTCTCAAACATTTACTCAATTCTTGCAAGAAATTCCTAACACTTGTTAACTAATTCCTTATTTCTCTAACATGTGCAGTTTATCTAAAACTTCAACTAACCAAAGTGTTTCTTTCCTACCCATATAACTCCTCCTTAACATCATTGCACTCCATCTTTTCTTGTTAAACCTTCCAAGGTCATCTTGCATGTCCATGCACAATTTTCCCTTCTTTCCTTTGGTTACTCATCACTCTTAAACTTTTAAGCATACCTATAACTTTCTTTCCATTACCTTAATACCTTGACATTGTTCTTCATTTACCTTAACCATGCAACACCCTCCTTAAACATTTCCACTTCTCTTATGCAACTTACTCACCATTCTCATGATCATACCCTCTTATACGTTTCTAGTCATTTTCCTTGACGACTTACAACATCCTCCTACCATTTTCACTTCCATCACCCAAGTCCACACATTACCATTCAACCAAACCTTACTAGTCCACCACTAACACCCCCACCTCTTACACAAACTTCTCGAACTCTCATTGTTCTTCTCTTAGTTCATACCTAAATCATCTCAAAGCATTACACATCATTTCCTCCAGATTTGCACAAGTCTTACCATTCCTCATACCATGACTTTGGTGTGTTCAATGCACCCATCTAAACTCTAATTTCCTCATAGACATCTCTAGGTCATTCTAAACCTCAAGAACTCCTTAGTTAACTCATTTCCACTCAAATTCCTCATAGTGACTCCTAGTAAATCCTAGGTCACATTAATTCACCACCATCACCTAAACACTTATTTTCTACTCAAATTTCGCCATAGCTCCTCTAGTATATTATCATGCCCAAACACATTATTTTTCCTCATTCAACCATCTCACACACATCAAGTTCTTCTCATCATATCTCATCACCCAAACCAACTCATTCACAACAAACTCAATATATTGCAATAATCTTAAATTGCATAGCACTAAGGCTCTTAAAACATGGCTCTTAGGCCCTTAAATGACATGGCTCTTAGGCCCTTAAATAACATGAATTTAAACACTGAATTTCCCACATATAAAAGCTTTCAACCTGCAAATACACCCATCAATCTCATAGTAGTTATAATGCTCTTAAAATCCATCTTAAACTTATATTACTAACTCATTCCCATTGGCTCCTTAGTCACAAGTTCACAAGCTTATTTAAGTTCTTTTTCTTAGGTTATATAACCCAATACACAATGTAAGCTCTAAGCCACATTGGTATCCACTTAAACTCATCCCTTAAAACTTAAACCACCATTAGGTAAGCATTTTACCTTGTTTTCTCAAGCTTATCTTAACTTCCTCCTTAGACCTTCTTCTTGCATGAATCTCGGCCACCACTTAAATTCCACTTGCCAATGTTCTAATCAATATTCAATGACTCAATTGAGTACTAAACAATACACTAACCTCAAGGAATAAAAACCTAGGTTAGAAATGTGTTCTAAGGCATAAAAGTGGATGATTACCTTTGAAGTCTCAAGGTAGACTTTGGCATTGAATGAAATAGGACCTCCACTAGTCCTTGGTGAATAAATCAAGCTAGAACAAGGCATAAAAACAAGGCCCCATGAGTAGAAATTTTCGGCCATGTAGAAGAAATGATGGAAACATGGTTTTTCTTACATTTTCTTTACCTTAAGAGAATGGAGAAGCTAATGAGCTCTTCAAACTTGATTTTCCTCCATCAATGGAGTTTTCTCATGGCACCAAACTTGAGCTTTGAAGGATTTGAAAAGATAGGAATGAAGGCCTTGATCTAACTAAGAGAAATCTATGCTTACTTTTCGATTTGGAGCAAAGATGAACATTTGGTGAGCAATTGAAGGTGGAGGCACCATGGATGGAGCTCTCACGGTTTTGGAGAAGGGAATAGGTAGTAAAACCGATGGTGAAGGTGGGAAATGAAGAAGAGAGGAGAGAGAGAAGGTATAAGAAGATATTTGTCATTTAAAAGCAAATAGTGAATTTACTCACTTTCCCACCTCTTTCCTTACTTACTAGCACATGTGGTGAGTCACCACTTCAAAAACCGTTCCCCCCTTTAATAATAAGATACTTTTGGTCTTTGTTGACCAACTAATTGACTTAAGTTGATTAAAACTTAAACTAGTCACTATTTGGCACTATTCACTAATCAGTGCACATATTTCTGAAATTTTTGATTTCCCATTGATTTAGACTTCCTAATGTGATACTAATTAGTACACATGTTGATTAAAGAGTAATGATGGACATTTAGCCACTCAAAACTCAATTCTAAGACAATTTCTCAAAAATGTGCTTTAAGACTTCTTAAAGCACATTTTGTGTTTTAACTTGTTTTCAAGCTTGGTTTTCTTTTCTAATTGATTTAAAATGACCATTAGAATATTAGTAAGGTCTTACCATGATATTTGGGTACTCACCCAAGTCCCTCCAAGCTTAGAGCACATTTTTGCCCTAATTGCCCTTAAGGCATTTTCTTGTGTTTTCCTTGGTTTAAATTGTCTACCAATCTTTCTAAGGCATATTTTAGCCTACTACATCATGATTTGATGTTTACTTAGCATACTTAGGTTTGGGGTATTTCAATAGAGTGTAGCACCCAGAGGTGGGCTACCTCCCACATCGATTGGGGAGGAGAACGAAGTGTGCCTTATAGGTGCATGGATACCTCTCCCTTGTGTGACACGTTTTGGGGCGAAACCCCAGGAACAAATCCGTGCGGCCTGCGTGCCAAAGTGGACAATATCACACATGTGGGTTGATTAGGCTGGGCCATCACAGATGGTATCAGAGCCAGACCCAGGTCGGTGTGCTAGTGGGCCCGCGAGGGCGCTGGGCTCCCGTGAGGGGGGGGTGGAGTGTAGCACCCAGAGGTGGGCTACCTCCCACATCGATTGGGGAGGAGAACGAAGTGTGCCTTATAGGTGCATGGATACCTCTCCCTTGTGTGACGCGTTTTGAGGCGAAACCCCAGGAACAAATCCGTGCGGCCTGCGTGCCAAAGTGGACAATATCACACATGTGGGTTGATTAGGCTGGGCCGTCACAGTAGGCGCCTGATATTCTGGGTAGATGGATAAGATGAAGAAGGAAGAAGATAAGCACCGCCTGAAATTCTGGATTGCGGGTGCATTTTTAGAGGCGTCCGCGCCTCCGTCCGCCTCAATTCACGCGGTCGCCTGTGATGTCCGTGTCTTCAACCGCCCAGGAACAGGCGGACGCCTCTGCGCCTCTGCTGTCCGCATCTTCAACCGCCCAGGAAAAGGCGGACGCCTCTGCGCCTCTGCTGTCCGCATCTTCAACCGCCCAGGAAAAGGCGGACGCCTCTCGTGACCGCGCCTCTATCCGCCCAGACTTCACGCGGACACAATGAATATAATTTCCATTTTCATGCGATCTTCAACCGGCTCCAGATTCTTCGTTATAAGTCCGTTTTACTTGCCGTTTGTGTCTATGCGTTCGTCTCTTCGTGTACTTTGCTCCTAGCTTGGTTTTCCTCATGTTACACCAATAAATTTGTGAGATAATAATAAAACATAAACTAGAGGAAAAACTAACCGAAGTGGAGAAATGAGCAAGAAAGTGTTAATATAATATATGAAATACACCTATAAAACATGCTCATTTGGACACTTATCACTTAACTTCTGTAAATATAGGCTGAAGTCAAGATTGGTTACCTTGGTATTCTAAGGTAAATTTTACCTTGAAAATTTACATTAAACACTTCTTATGGTTAGATATTGCTTGAGACTAATCATGCCTTAATTGATGTTTGAAAACATGTAAATGATGCTGTGGAAATTTTATCCTAAGCAGGCCGTGGCCAAACAAGGCCTTAACTAGGCAAAAACAAGGTATAAATCACTTAAACCTACACTTGGTATATTAATATGTGTTTATACATATGTATATATATATATATGTCGTGAGTGAATGGTTATATTAAGGTCTTATTTTGACCTTAGGTGATTAAGAAATGGTTTAGTAAATTTTATAACTAATTAATTAACATAATTGTCAAATTTAAGACATTATGTGGAAAATTGGTAAATAAAAGATGTGGTAAGGGCCGAGAGTTTAATGCATTTTTGGGCATTTATGTGTAATTTATTTTATAAGCTAATGTTTGTAATAAGGCCATGTACTTTAGGCCATTTTATTTATGCATTTATAAGGTTTTATTTAAGTTTAGGTGGTATATATGCATTACCGCATATTATAAGGGGTTATAGTGTAATTAAATTAAATTTGGGGGCTATATAATGATATAGCCAAAATTTAGAGGTTTAAATGAGTTTAAATAAAAATTATAATATTATATAAAGTTTGGGGTCAAATTGTAATTTCTGAAAAGATATGGGTATAAACCGTAATATATGGTTATTGATGGTCAGGGGAATATTAAGGTAGTCAACCTTTACCATATGGTAGGTTTTGACCAAATTAAATAAGTTAGATAGCTTATTTAAGGTTTTATTATAAGATAAGTATTTAATTGTAACAATTTTATAACATATGTGGTAAATATGTTATTACCGAAAATAAAGGGTGTAAAATGGTATTATAAACACCCATGGGCTATTAGGAATTTATTGGGTTGATTTTGGAATTAAAATAAACTATATGTATAATATATAGTTATTATGTCATTATGACACTTTGGATAAATATATGTGGTGGATTAGCAAATACCGAAAGTATATGGGTTAGTAATAATAATTATAACCCTTTGGTGAAATTTGGTGATTTTTAGATTTATATAAGAGTATTTATTAAGATATGTGTATAATATATAGTTTTAATGATATTATAAAACTATATGTTATAAATTGGGCCAAATGGCAATTATAGAATATATTGAGGTCTGTTCGGAATTTACAAAAATATAACCATAGGTTATACCATCTTTATAAGTTAAAAATGTTATATTATATGGTATATATAACATGGTATAAATAATGGGGTGATTTTGTAAATAAAGGAAACTATGGAGTATGAAAAAGAATAAGGTTTTAATATATGTGCCTATGCGGCAATATAAATATTTTTGCATAAAAACTATAGGTTATAAATTAAAGGAAATAAAAATATCATATTATATGATATTGGTATATGGTATAACATTACATAATGTTATGTGGTCAAAATAGAATTTAAATGAAATTAAGGGCTGTACCGAATTAATAAGGTTGGAAAATGAATTTTAGACTATGGTCTATAATGTTATAAATGTTATAACAATTATATGGTATTAAGGTGGTGTAGATGGAATTAATAAGTAAGGATATTCACATTAAATAATGTGACAAACTATAAATAAATAGGATTTATAAACTAAGGTTTATATTGAATAAATCCTAGGAGTTGTAAATATACAACATAAAGATGTTACATAATATTAGGATAATAATCTTAATATAAGTTGTATAATATAATACAACTAATGGGAATAATCATCAAATATAAGATGATAAAATGTAACATATAATATAAGAGTTTTATAACTCATGGAACTTACCTATATGATAAATATATACATATACAAGGATAATGTATATAAGGATGGATATATATTGTGGTTGGAAACCATATAATATAATGGTGGTGGTTATTACAAAAAAATAGTTACAAACTATAAGTTATGAGTTTTTGAATGCAAATATAATTTGCTAAAGATAATGGATTATATAATACAATGTATTATAATGGATGGTGGAAAATAATACAATATAATAGATAATGCATGCATTCATGCAACTATAGGTTATATACCTAAATTCAATGATGGATAAGATTAAAGAAATATAACGAATTAAACTTAACAGTCGAAATGTTTTTGACAAACGAGTTTTAGTAACAACGCCGACCGGTTTAGAGAAACCCGTAACAAATAACTGTTGAAATCCGGGGATGAACTGTCGGGGTTACTTGTTATTCAGAAATACCGGATGTAGTTAGTCATGGAGACTGACTTATAGTTTTATTACCGTTTAGATCATACTTCAGACGGAGGCGCTTGACGAGCTAGTGGTCTACACTGCGCATCCTAGGTCTTGGTGAACGGTATGTAAAGGGGTTTGATCCGGGTTGACCTAAGGAATTCCTTGGGCTCGGATTTGGTTGATATAACTTGTGTGTTATGTGTGGGGATACATGTATGTGATTGAGTGTTACTGCATTATTTATTTATGCACGAGCGTCCCACGGGACTAACACTACGTCGACTATAGATCAACTTATAATAACATACATATACGTTAATGTGATGACATGACGGTTACTTGATATAATACCATAGTATTAATATTAAGTATATGGTAACCTAAGTAAAACACTTAGGAACGAGTCACGACATTGTCGGTCTCTAGAGCATGGATCTCGAACATGAACATGACCTAGATTACTTCTAGGTATGCGTGAGACCCATTGGGCAGCTAACTAATAATTATTCTCCATAAGACTAAGAGCATATCTTAAACATTATGAGAGAGAGATGGTATGAGTTGAGGTGAGGAATCCCGGTAGTTTACGAACTACTTGGTTGCGCAGTTGTGATCACTGAGGGGTTCCCGATCGGGTTCCGCTCCAGGTTTATACCCATACAAGCCCTATTTGGATCGTGGGTCAGGTGGCTACGGCCTTTTATATGGACGTCTTACGAGACAAAAGAGAATAGTCAGGGGCCTCCGGACCTCTAGTGAAATGAGCACCTTTGTGTGTACGGGAGGACTACTGTCCATGGTGAGGTTATCGGGTTATCTTAACATGACGCCCAACTGGTATTAATTAAACATGGTTTGGATGGATGGGGCCTTAAAGGCCAAGGTAAATTAACTATGGAAACTGTACGCTACGGCGATTGTACATTGTACATTATACTGTAATTATTCGATACGTTCGATATACAATTGTTGGTTGAGATATTAAATGAATGTTTTGGATGGATGATTGTTATATTTATACATGTTTATTACAGTATTGATTATAACTGTAAAATGGTTAAGCATGAAACCAATCTAATAATAAGATGGTTAAAATGACTAAGTGACCATTAGGGTCCAGGCTCGGCATACTCAGCGTCTATCGCTGATACTACACCATATGCTGGTTTTTTATTATCGCCGAAGCCTAAGTGCGGGAACAGGGTAATTAGAGTTTACTTTAATTACCGCACATGGAGTTTGTTTGTATAGCAATGAAGATGGTGAATTGTATTATGGTACGGATATGTATATTTGGGATTTGGGTAGACGCTCACTTGTCGATGTTTATGGTTTGTGGACTTAGTATGATGTATAGGAATTATCTCGTTATCACGGCGGTTAGCAGTTTGTATTTGTTGGTTGTTGGATATAGTTTGGCTTCGTTGCTCGCATGGGCGAGTAATGGCCGGTGACACCCGAGTGTGTATTGTTGTTATTATTATTTCTTCCGTTGTAAGATGTTTTATTTATTGCTACGTGAGGGATTATTACGTGATTATGGAGAGGGGTGTTACACTTACCGTTACGGAGATACGTTTCTCCAATACATACACAAGGCTTGTTAGCTCCTTTACACACCCGGGTTAATCGGGTGCACATTACTCATGTACTCAGGGTCAATGACTTACTATAGCCAAGACCGTTACTCATACAATTTCTTTACTTACTTACTTACTCAAGTCAAGTCGGTATGACCTCCGGGCAGGGACTACTATATCCCACCACCGGGCTTTAGGGTGGCTCACCAATCCAGGATGCTACCCATTTAAGGGGTTTAGTCCATGGAAAGGATTAAGGCCAGAATTTGGATCCAACCTCTTGTGTTTCCTTATCCTCACGCGTGGCCAAAACTATATCGGACTTCTACTCATTCCATTTTACTCAATACTCAAGTTAGGAGTTAGGTGGTTAGGAATTAGTAGAAGCCATTACTTCCATACCAATGGTTAATACACTACACAAGTACTCCACAAGGTACACATACACTTCATGCCCATCCATTCATTTCATGAATTATACAAACTAAATGTTCAAGATAATACAACAAGAATAGTATAGCTCAAACACAATTAAGTGCAGTAAAGGTCCGATTCGTGCATTTATCTTATTTGGGTGATCACATAAGCACACAAATCAGAGTAACCAAGTAAGGATACAAGGCATGAGGAAATCATATCGTTCACCATCGTACTCGTACTACCGGTTTCCTTCGGAGTTCAACTAGTTGATCCTATACATACAGGAAGTTGTATGGTCAATGATCTATTATTGACCCAACTTATCCTTACTTTACTACTTCCTTTACATGTTTACTAGTTCTTTACTCTCCATACTTGATTATGAAAAACATTCTTTTCTTGCTACTTCTTTAACTTGTTTTCTTACTCTTGTGCATACTTTCTTACCATTATTATTCCATTAATGGTGTGCTACCATATACATGTACATATAGATATGATTACTATAATCATATTATTATTTTTTCGCTTTGACTCCACCGACCTTACCCAGGGTCAGAACCAAGGTCGGTCGAAGTCAGTAAGTTACAACGCTGGAAAATTCAGGCCCGACCGACCTTGCAAGTCCGGTCCCAAGGTCAGTCCAAGTCAGTGTGTTCTGGTTCTGAAAATTTAAGACTCTACCAACCTTGAAAGGTAGGTCCCAAGGTCGGTCCAAGTTAGTGTGTTTCTGGGTTCGAAATCTATGCCTCGACCGACCTTGCCAAGTCCGGTCCCAAGGTCGGTCGAAGTCAGTAGACTTCTGGGCTTACAATTTTACTGAAATACCTCAAAATTTAAAATAGTGATTAATTAGGCTAATTAAGATTTTAGGGCTTAATTACACCTAAATAATCATGAGGGAACAAATCCCTAAGAAAACGGATCCTAAAAACGGATTAAAAACATAAACAAATCTTAAAGCGTGTTTTTCGAGGAAACCGGGAAAATGTGACTTTAAGCGGGTTAAATAGACCCGTAATAATTTTGGTCAACCAAATAGTTCTTGGTACATTATAATGAAGGTCTAGATCCAATAAAATTAATTAAACGAGAAAATTTCGGAAAACAGGTCCAGGGAGTGAATAGTGCAAAAAAATAAAAGTTGTGGGGTAAAAGCATAAATAAGCTAAATAAGTGTGTCCACTTTGCAAATAAAAATCAAAACACACTTGGGTGTGTGTGGTAGCCGTCCAGCACTCCCCTCCTCTCTTCTTTAATTTGTCCTAATACACTACAAGACAAAGAAAGGAAAGAAATTAAAGTACAAAAGTAAAAGAAGCTTCTCTCTCCTAAACTCCCCCTCTCCCTCACGTTTTATTTTCCCTCCTTACTGGCTTCTCCTTCCTCCTTGGTTCAAAAATGGCGATTTACATTTCCCTCTCCAGCTCCTCTCTTCTTCTCCATTTTTAAGTGTCCAAATCAACTCCAAATCCAACAAAAAGTACACCACTACACTCCTCTCTCCTTGGGCTTTCTTTTCCACCCTTCAAAAATCGAAAAGCTCACAACTCTTCACCATGGCTGTAGCACATTTTGGAGCTTGAAGACCCCCATTGCAATCCCCTTCATCTCCTCTTGGTTCTAAGGTAAAAAAATAGTCTTCAAAGTCCAAATTTTTCTAGCTTTTAAGGGCAAAATGAATTCTGAAATTAACCTTGTTCTTCTCCCTCTTCTAGCCGGTTTTGGTGTCTCATTTTGGAGCTGGAAATCTCCTCTCTTTGCTGTCCAAAAGCCTCCCTAAGAGCTTAAGGTAATATCCCCTTTTAAACCCTAATTTGTGCTAAGGAAAGAATTGGTTAATGAATGATTTTTATAAGTGGTGTAGTGTGTCCCTAATTTGTGTTAAGGAAAGAATTGGTTAATGAATGATTTTTATAAGTGGTGTAGTGTGTGTGTGTGTGTGTGTGTGTGTGTGTGTGTGTGTGTGTGTGTGTGTGTGTGTGTGTGTGGTGTGTGTGTGTGTGTGTGTGTGTGTGTGTGTGTGTGTGTGTGTGTGTGTGTGTGTGTGTGTGTGTGTGTGTGTGTGTGTGTGTGTGTGTGTGTGTGTGTGTGTTGTGTGTGTGTGTGTGTGTGTGTGTGTGTGTGTGTGTGTGGTGTGTGTGTGTGTGTGTGTGTGTGTGTGTGTGTGTGTGTGTGTGTGTGTGTGTGTGTGTGTGTGTGTGTGTGGCTGTAGCCTGTCGGTTTGGTGAGGAAAGAGCAAGGGTAAGAATCCAAGAAAACAAAGAAGAAGGAGAGAGAAGAAAGGGAAGGAAAAACTAGAAAACACAAGGTAAAGACACATACCTTGAGCTAGTCTTGATTATGTGTTTGTAACAGTTTTTAATGTTTAAAAAGAAGGAATTGGAATGGTTTAGATAATGGGTTATGTTGTAGTATAATGAGGAAGAGTTTTAGGCTGTTTTAGAATTGTTCGGCTAGTGTTTAAGGTTTTGGAAACCAAGGAAAAATAATGGGTGTTGTGCAGGAAAAAAATACTTGTGAATTTATTGAACCTATCTACTGTTAGAATTCCTTGAGGAATTTGGTTAGCTTTTGATGATTGAGAACTGAGAAATGATGCTTGGGAAATGCCTAGGAATGTAGGGAAACCATGGCAAATTTTCAGTAACAGGTTAGGTAACTGAAGCACGGCCGTCTCCTGAACATTATTATCCTGCACAAAGTTACAACCAATGGGTTGTATGCCAAACACGTGGAGGGAATCATGAGAGTACACAATGTCAAGGTAATCTATCTAGTTTATAATTTGTCGTTGCAGATTTTAATGCCTCTTTCGAGTCACGTTCTGCTGGGCATGAGGCCTTTAAGATGAAGATGAAGGAGCATCGAGAGACTAATGCTAGAATTTTAGGCCATCTAGTTGAAATATCCCCAAAGCTTGGATGTGAACCGATTCCTGAGGTCAAACAACCTATTGAAGTAGCTGAGTGGAGTGGTACACAACTTGATCCTACGATCCCTGAAGTTGCTAACACACCTGAGGTGGAGATCATGGAGAGACCAGAGCTAGAGGTTGAGCAATTTGATGCAGCTACAGAGTTAGAGGATGATCTAGTTTGTGAAGCTGCACGGTCTATTCCTTCTTCACTCGTACCTGAGCAAGAGAGTCTTCCAGTTGACTTCTTTCCTGCACCTGCTAATGAGCCATCAGAGCATAGTTACCTCATCGACTTCAAGGAGCCCCTGCTTCCTGTTGAAGTTGATTTTCCTATTGGTTCTCCCTTTGAGTTTCCACCAGATGACAAGGATGTCTACATCCTTGAATTTGAGAAGGAGGACCAGCCAAAGTGTGATCTTCACATCTGATAAGTGTAAAATATATCTATTATTAGGCCTTTAATTCTTCCTATTTGTATAACAATTCATGCCATATTTCCCACTTATCATATGTTTTTTCTTAGATTTATGTTTTGATGTGAACTGATATATTTTATGTGTCTAATGCAGTGAAAAGTCTAGGAAATGCATAGATTTTCTCATGAGGATTTCAACACAACAAACGAGAAGTGAAACAGAGCTAAAACGAAGAATCTAGACCCTGTTCAAATTCAACATGCATGCACATGAGCCATGCACATCAATCTTACGCGAGCATACAAACGTTTACAACTTGGACCTCCGTGGACTTTTGTTTGCATGATCATGACGGAGGCGTAGAGACATCGAATCATGCATGGGCTGGATTATTAATGTGCATATTTGAGAAGTGATGGGCCGACCACAGTAGCAAGAAATCAGAGGCACAGACAGAAGTCATGATATGGAACGATAGCAATTCAGAGGCTGCAGACATGTACAGGGCCCGATGCAGAGGAAAATAAAGAGAGGCACAGACTTCGGAAGCTTAAAGATATAGTATGTATATGGACAGATAATTTTTATCAAGATTGAGAAGATAAATATTTCCTTAACAAAAGGATAAATCACTGCTACTATATAAGTGATGTTGAGGTTGCAGATTAGGGGATATGCTCCCACGAGAGGGGCCTTCCGCCTCCGATTACATTGCCACCACCATCAGCCATCACCCTCTATACCATAATCACCATTATTCCACCACATTCACCACCACCAGAATATTTCGCGCCTCACCACCATAGCACCACCACACATCAGACCACCACCATACACACCACTACACCACCACTTTCTTATATTATTTTTGTTACAGTTTAATGTTGTTCTTTATTATTTATGTTATTTTTCAGAGTCATGTTTGAGTAGTTAGTTTAGCTCCCCGGATTGGGGTAGCAAACCGGATTTTCATGTTTATTTTGTAATCTTTTCTCTAATTCATTAATGCAGTAGTTTAATTCTTATTCTTCATGCGCTTTAATTTTCTAGCTAATTATTAAAGCAATATTTGTAGTTTTGTAATCAAAATGCGGCGCTGAGATTAGTTAACAAGACATAGGAAGTTAAACCGGATTAACGACTAGAAGCATGGTTTGCTTATAGGTTAATCTGTCTCCAATAGGAATTGGTTATAAAGCGATTGGTTAGAATTGACTTGGGCATGGTTTGCGGCTTGTTATTTCTACCAGTTAGGATTCGTTGTACAGGGACCGGTCAACGAATTAATTATGATTCCTGAGTTTATTGCAGAGTTAGAGAAGAGTTTATTAATAGATTAATAAAGTGAAGGTTTGCAGAACAATCCAGGGTGCTTCTTTAGATTTAAGAGTTTCAATCTTTATTTCTTTATTTCGTTTATTTTTATCTTTTTACTGTTTCATTATTTTATGTTAGTTTGTTTAGTCATTCTTTTTATTAAATTAAGTAAAACCTGAAAAAGTGACATTTCCTGTTTTCTTAGTTTAGTTTTCTTGGTTGGTAAATAAATTGTCAATTAATTGAATGAGGTCCCTGAGATCGACAACCCCACTCAATTCGCTATTCCGCAAAACGATAGGTACACTGCCTAGGTAGAGATAGTAACATATTTCTGCTAACAAGTTTTTGGCGTCGTTGCTAGGGACCTCTGGCACGATTAGTTGACGTTTTTATCTATTTGATTGAGATTTTATTCTAGTTTATCTTCTTTTATTTTCAGATTATTCTGGTTCATTTCTTTTTTTTTTAAGTTAACTGGTTACGTATCCTAATTTTTTTCGTTTCGAATTCGATTTCCCTACTTCTTACGTTTTGTCTTCTTTTTTTTTTCTCTTTTCATTTTTGATTCTTTTTTATTTGTTTAATTTTGTCGTAGGACTAGATTAGGATTAACTTTACGTATTTATGTTTTTAATTGGATCTTAAGCAAGTTTTTGTTGGTTTGACTTTTTTTTTGTCGTTAAATAGTTTTTTTTTATAACATTGTGACCATATATTAAAAAGGATAGCAAGCACAAGGGAGAAAACCCTCATGTCATGCTAGTTCAAAGTCTAGCTTACAAGCCATAATAATACTAGGGGGAACATGCTCCCCCATCCACACCTGATTACTCTCAAAAAAGGGATTCCCCCAATTACAAATAATCTTTGTCAGATAAGAATCATACAAAAGATCATCCCTTTTAATAATACTAGCGAAGTTAGACATGAGTCCTCTCACCCTCAAGATATCTTCCCAACTGGCATTGGGTCTTCTAATGTTCCCCGAAATGAGGATATCCTCGAAATATTTGTCAACTGATTCAAAGCAAATACTATGGCTACCCACCGAGAAGGCAAGCTCCATGGCAATTCTTTTTACTTTAATATCAGCATACTGCACACTACAGGTGCTGGAGATTCTTCGATTGAAAACTACACTTGGCAAACCATGGTCATCACGAATGATACCGGCAATGATTCGGTCACCATGACAACTAGCAAGCATACCCGTACAAATGCTATGGTAACCTGACGGAGGAGGATGCCAAATCCTAGGAGAAAAGAGGTGAGAGGATACCTTCATCACCGAAAGGTAGGCTTCAGTAAAGGAATTGTTTACCTCGACTTCTTTCCACCAAGAAAGCTCTGGATTATGTTTGACTTTGTTCCTCGAAGCGTAAATGACCCAAAGCTTGTTAGCTATAAGAGATAGCTTCTTCGCACTCCACCCCTCCGACATCCGAAAAAACCAGTCCCACATTCCATCCACATTATTAGGAATTTCATTCACATCCACCAAGCACCTCCATAACTCTCTAACAGCACAACAATAGAAGAAGCAATGTGCCAAATTATCCTTATCCCCACAGAAGAAACACTTGGAATCACCCCCAATCCGTCTAGCCAGATTATCCTGACAAGGGATAATATTCCCCAAGAACTTCCAGAGATTAAGTTTAACTCTAGGGCAGCAGATAGAGCTAGTTAACTTCTTCCCAATCTTACCGATGGAGAGAGAAGGATTGGAAGAGCTTTCCACCCCTGAGTCTTTTACCAGAGAGAGATAGGCTGATTTGACGGAGAATTTGTTATCTTTGGAAAAAACCCAGGTCCACTGATTAGAACTCCCCAAATCAAGAGAATTAGGGGACTGAGTCTCATCCCCCATCAAAGGAAGAGGGCGAGCTCCCTCTCTGAGCAAATCCAAGGCCGAAGAGATGGACTTC
This sequence comes from Limonium bicolor, assembly GCA_023374045.1. Classification (NCBI taxonomy): domain Eukaryota; kingdom Viridiplantae; phylum Streptophyta; class Magnoliopsida; order Caryophyllales; family Plumbaginaceae; genus Limonium; species Limonium bicolor. The sequence continues at coordinate 113,136,538 of CM041780.1, forward strand.
CATATGGGGCTACCTTTGTTTGAAAGGGTGCAATCACAAATATTGTTGTCAGGGTAATAGATATGATTCATAACTTGAGCTACTAAAGACCCCGGGCAAGAAAGTAATCTCCACAGCTGTTTAACCAAAAGAGCTTTATTGAAATTTTCCACTTCTCTGAAACCAAGGCCTCCTTGGTCCAGAGGATCACAAACCTTAGACCTTTTGATCCAGTGGAGGGCTTTTTTATCGACTTTCCCACCCCACCAGAAGGAGGAGAAAGCAGAATTGAGTTTCGCGATAATACCCTTAGGAAGGGCAAATAGGGACATGGTGTAGTTGGGTATAGACTGGAGAACACTAGACACCATGACGGATCTAGCTGCTTGTGCCATGGGTTTAGTCCAACTGGAAACCCTTTTGTGAACAGAATCAATTAGATAGATAAAGAGATCATGTTTTCTCCTTCCTATCTTGAGGGAAAGGCCCAGGTATTTGGAGAAACAAGGAACCTCTTGGACATTCAGAAGGCTAGAGAGATTGTCTTTAATGGGGAGGGATAATCTTTTGCTGAACACCATTCAGATTTGAGGTGATTGATTTTGTGGCCGAGGCTAAAGAAATTTTGTGAGAATATGGTTCAGGCAGGATATATTAGTGGGGTGGCTTTACCAAGAGGAGAAGGTCATCAGCGAAGGCTAGGTGAGATATGGACGGGCAGAGGGGGGAGCTTGATACCATGGAAATCTCCATTAGTATCAGACTTATTAAGTAAGCTGGACAACGCTTCCTGAGCCAAAATGAAGAGGAAAGGAGAGAGAGGGTCACCTTGTCGAATGCCCCTAGACTGGACGAAAGAGTTGCCAGGCTTGCCATTGATGAGGATGGCACATCTGACTGAGCGGACACAATTCATAACTGGAGAAGTCCAATGAGAAGGGAAACCCATGGAGAGGAGAACATCTTGGAGGAAGCTCCACTCTAATCTGTCATAGGCCTTGCTAAAGTCCAACTTGAGAGCAAAGAAGCCATTTTTAACAGCTTGGTTCTTCTCTAAAAAATGTTAGAGCTCGCCTGCTAGAATGATATTGTCAGTAATGAGCCTTCCTTTCACAAACCCTGACTGATTATGGGAGATAAGATGCGGAAGAATATGTTGAACCCTATTAGCCAGGGTCTTGGAAGCAATCTTGTATGCAAAGTTACAGAGTGCAATCGGTCTAAATTTATCAATCTTTGTCCCCCCCGCCATCTTTGGGATAAGAGTGATAAAATACTCATTCAATGAATCAGGGAGAGGCTGGCCTCTAAGAATAGGCAAGACTGCATCTATAACTTGGTTTCCAATGATATGCCAAAAAGTGGTAAAGAATTTACCATTAAATCCGTCCGGCCCAGGAGCTTTGTTGGCTCCTAATTGTTTCACCGCGAAAATGATTTCCTCTCTAGTATAGGGTCTGCTCAGCTCAGAAATAAAGTTACCATTTAGTCGGCCCTCCACCGCTCCCAAAAGGTCCCTATCCACCTGGGGATGGGAGGAAGAAAAGAGATCTTGGAAATACTCTCTTGCAATGCCTTCTATACTCTGCCAAGTATACTGCATACTGTTCCCGGAATTCAGGAGACCAAAAATCTCTTTGGATCTTTTATTTGAAGAAGCCCTAGCATGGAAGTAACCCGTATTTTTATCTCCTTCCTTAATCCACTTATCTCTGGATCATTGCTTCCACCATATTTGAAATACCCCTAAATAATTAAACGCTATTTTAATATATAAATAGCTATATTAAGGTATAAATAATCAAGCAAGTAATAACCTGCGAACAAACGAACAATTTATTATTACGGTACTTATGTACATACGGATATATATATGTAAATGTACATAACGTTACAAGATCTTAACGTTGTACTTATAACCAAAACGTGACATAACGAAATAGTCGTATATATATATATATGTACATACGACTAATAACGTGACATGTTAACACAAGTCACTTATATACAATAAATAGGTTTAATAGGGCTGAAACAAAAAAAAGAGCAACATGCTCTAGACGGGATTCGAACCCGAGACCTCTCGTACATACCCCGAAACCTTAACCGCTTGAGCTGTGCTCGAATTCGGTAGTAAATACCAATGAATTATAACTAGTGGTCTCAACACTCAAGTTACAGGAAAGAAATAACAGAGGCAAACACACCCCAGTTAGAACGCTCCTCCACTTCTAATTATCGGTACCTCAAATCCAATATTACTCCAAACTTCCATACAACAGGGACGAACACTATACATATATAAATACACATTACAACACAATCACAATCACTCAATTTCCCCTATTCTACTACTTTTGCCATGATGTCCGACAGCACCTGGGAAATGAAGAAAACTATCAAGTTTCCCCCTTTGACAATTCCTAACATCTGGTACATAATAGCCGGTTCTCTTTTTCTTCCCCTCTTCCCACGTAAATACAAGTTTACCCCATACTGCTCCAGGATCGAGAGTATATTCCAGTTTCGATGTTTTGCTCCAACACAGAACCAACACTACACCCAGCTACAGAGACAAACTGTGGAGCAGTGCTCCAGTACTCTTCTTGTTGATCCAGAAACTTAAGCATTACGTTTCCTTCCTTGCTGCTCCACCGGGATCGACGGTATACTCAACCTCCTGTTGTTTCCAGAACCAAGAGCATTTCCCAGGCTCATTGTGTCATTCTAGAGAAGAGAACCAAGAGGTTCTCAGAGTTCATCTTGCTGCTACTTGCTATCGGTAAACATTCCTGACTCAAAAGAGGAATGCCCATCTCTTCTTCCTATTTCAGTAATGACCCCATCTTATACCCTTGGGTTTCTTCTCATGTAAACACAGACGAGTAACACCTTGGTTCCAACAGAGGTAAAACACAAGCAAACACTCTTGGCTGGTCATGTTTTGGTGAGCTCTATCCACTCTCTCCTTCCTTGTCTTACCGGTAGGAATGCACGTTTGTACTGAGCCATCTTTCTTCTGTTTCATCAAGTACAAGCAGAGAGGAGAGGTGCCATATTTCATGCAGTAATAACGCTCATGCAGTGAGCTCAACTCTCATCCAAATCGGTAAGGAAAATCTTACTTATACGCTCCTCTATTACCGGTACTATATGTGCAGTTTCCCCAGCTGGTACTGAGTCTCTTTTGTTTCTGCTCATTCAAAACAGAGAAAAACACCCATGTTTCATATTGTAATTTCATTCTCATCTTATCTTATCGACAGACGAGGGAAATACATCCTCTGCACCTTCCTTATTCTTTCTTAACTCTACTCTTCATTATATCCTAGTGTGTACTGGTAAACAAAGAACTCACACACTACTCTCCATTACTTTCTTTTGTCAAGGCGCACCACAAGTCACTGGAACTACTTCACCTTGCAACCAGATTGGAGAAGACGTGAAAATACTCTTCCAGAACCGGTAATTTGTAACCTTAACTGTCGACAGAACTTACAAACCTGCGCCTGTTTTCATTTCCTTCTTGTGTTTGTGTGCCTCTAGAATATAAACCATTGAAACTGTTGCGTCTCACACCCCAGATTCAATATGAAGCTGAAAACAGCTCATTCTGCAGCAGTGGATGGTAGGCACCTGCACACCAGATTGAATACTGAAACCGGTAATATTCTTGAACCTTGTTTCCTCTCCTCTGGTAGTTTTACCAACAGGAGTTGTGTCCTTTCTGTCGCACTTGTCAAACAAACGATAAGCAAATAAGTAGTGGCATAACTCTGTCACAACTAGCATATAAGTGTAGCAAATTCTTGCTGTACATTATGGCAATAGAATCTGATTTCTTTTTGTTACTGTCAATTATAACAGCAGAAGTGTTGTTTCTTCTGTTTCATCAGAGAAGCAGCAATCACATTCTAAGTGTTGCAACCTTATCAATTTGTGAGTAGTTGAGTAACAGAGTGATTGTAGTTAGTTTTGAGTTTAAACAAAAGCTGGAACACTGAATCAAGTGAGTAAATACTTAAGAACAAATTAAGTGACAGATACGTAAAATGAACAGAATGAAATCATTGGGAGTTACCAATTCTGCTGTGCAGTCTCTTCCTGTCCTGCATAGATTAGCACAGGGAATCTTGAAGGGGTGTAATGAGAGATAGGTTAATAGCGAAACAGATAGGCAAAGAGATAATCAAACCATGTCAGTTTCGGTATTTTGCTTGTTTCTGTTTGAGATTGATTTTATAGCAGCAGTGGAGTTGTTGAGACTTGAAATGTTAATAGAATACTAGGCTGTGTGAGCTATCAATGGGAGAGAAGTGACAGATAGGTTATTACACAGAAGGGAAAATAACAGAAAAGAAAACATGCTGCAGTTTCATGATTTCAGATCATCAGGTTTAGTTTTTGTGTGAAGAATTTTCGAGGACAATGCCCAGAGTTATCTTGGGTTTATTTCTGAGGTTAAGACTGTGTAAAAAGACTTAGCCAAGTAACTAAAGCAGTTGAGGAAAGCTGAGAAGTAGATTAAATAAACAGACCCAAAACAGAAATGAAATAGAAGAGGAAGAAGATATCAGTCTCAGGTTGTCAACTTCTGAAATTCTTCATTTCAGTAAGGGTGAGTTTCTGCAACTGTAATAACATTTGCCCTGGGTCTATTTGGAAATTGATGTCGAGGTAAACCATATAACTAATGAGGGAAAACAACTGGGGAGAGAATTGTAAACTGAGGGTAAACAAAGAACAGAAACCTAATGAGAGAAGGTTTATCAGTTTCTATTTTTGGCATTCTATCAGCTTCTGATTTCTAAGATTTTAGTTGTGTAAGATGTTCTGTGACCTTAGCTTATCTCCTGGGCTATCTTAAGAATGGAAGGGCATTTAAACACACGCCTAAGTTGTTGAGCAAGTTGGGGGGAAAACAGAAAGGAGACAAAAAGGACAGAAACCGATAATAGCAGAAAAGCCAACATCAGATTACCTGTTTTCAGGTTTGGATTCAGTTTGCTGTACAGAGAACTAAGTGAGCATTACTGGAGTAGTGTTGAGTTGGAAGAGGAGATTAAATACTTAGCTGAGTAACAAGTACCTAGGGATAAATTGAAAGCCAGGTGAAGTAACAGAAAGACAATAATAAGAAAAGGGTAGCATCAGTTATGAATTCTGTCCTACTTCAGTTTTGAGAGTTGTGCTAAGACCTCAGAGGGGAGTCCCTTGCTGTCTTAAGTATGTTTTGGGGATAAGACTATACCAAAGCAACTAACTAAGGAGATAAGATAGATTGGCAAAAAAAAAACTGAAGGTCAAACTGTAACGAAAAGAACAACTAGAAACAGATGTAATATCTCCATCTTTCTGTTACAGGCTTGTGCAGTTTCGGTGTAAGGAATCTGCAGAGACATTAGCTATGTAACTTTAACTTGTTTAGAGTTTAGAATCTCAAGTAAACACTAACTAAGTAGGTAAAGCAGCTGAGAGGAATAGTCAGTCAGCTGAGGAAACATAAAAGAGGACCACGTAAGGGGAACATATCCATTAATAAACCAGGCTCATGTTTCAGGTTTAGCTGATAAGTTTCAGTTCTGTTTAACAGCGTTACAGAGAGTATGAGGGAGATGGCATTGAGTGATTCAAGAAGTTAACACCTTGCTAACCCACTTAGCTAGGTGTGTGATCGTTTTGGGAACTGATTTAAAATCAAAGAAGGGAGTTTAAGGAAGAACTATGCAGAACTGGTGCCTACATTTCCTACCGTTTAGGTTCTGAAAAATGAGTTTTCGGAGATGTCAACCTCATTGTCTTGAGTGGTCTTTAAGCTCAAATCCTTCCTAGTACAATTATCAAGTAGTATAAGAGTTTTGGGCAGTTTTGGAAACTGAACAGCAACTAAAGAAACACTAAAGATGAGATACGTTAACATTGTCTCTGAATTCTCGATAAAAATTGTTCTTTCTGTATAAGCAGGATGCAGAGGGGGGTTAAGTTGTAAAGTTTGTAATGTATTACGAATGCAGTATGATGTAAAGTAGATGGTAAAATTGGGAATGTTGAGAGTATGGGGTTTGATGGGAAATGGAGTCAAGATATACACTACCGGTAATTGTAACAAGGGTTATAAAACCTTGGGTTATATCCTACTACGGGTTCCAATGTTATAAACTTAAATATCTTCAACACTTTATAAGTATGTGGATATATTGTGATCCATGAGAATTATATAAGCAAGGAGCACAAATGTATAATGCGTTTACACTATATTCGGTACATACATATAGTTACCAAAACTACATGTTGTAAAGTGAATGACACATAAAATAGCGTATTGTATAACATTATAGAACTAGTATAACACAATAATATTATGTGGCTAAGGATATAGCATATTCAAACTGTCATGCTAGACGCATACATATATATAAACACGTATCAAGAGGTAAAGTTATACACTACAGTTACCATGACATAAAATACCAAAGTTAGTATAAGACTTTGGTACGATAAATAAACCCTGAGTGAAATATCATAAGTGCACAACGTAAGGTTTCATGCTCTAATGTAAACCGAGAACTAACTCACACAACGAGTAAGGGGATTATTAAGTAACGATACCCTAACTAGTAACAAACGTTAAGTCTGGGGACATAGTACTGGGATTTCAAACGTTATTCAGAAATACCGGATTGTGCTGTCATGTGGATTGACGCTTAGTGTTCCTTGTATTACTAGATCGCATTCCCGACGTGCGCGCTCGAAAGCTCTCGTGGTCTGCACTGCACGAATCTAGTCAACGGTGTACGGTATGTAAAGGGATTTGATCCGAGTTGTCCTGAGGAATTCCTCGGGCTCGGATTTGTTTGATAAATAACTTGTGTGAATGTATGTATGTGATGTATGTATGTGATGTATGTGTATGATGTGTAGTTATGTTCATTGCATTATTTATTTATGCACGAACGTCCTACGGGACTAATATTACGTCGACTATAGATCGACCTATATAAAACTACATATGCGAAATGTGTGTTGTGACCACTGTTGTCTGACCTAATGGGCTAAGTATTACAAGTATGTATCCATAACCTAAGTAAAATACTTAGGAACGGGACACGACATTGTCGGTCTCTAGAGCTTTAACTCAAACGTGAATGTTACCTAGAATAATTTTAGGCATGCGTAAGACCCATAGGGCAGCCAATAAACTAAGTGATGTACTCCATAACAAAAACTGTAACTGACTATCTAACTAACAAAGCTAACAGTGGAGTGTGAATGAATGTGATGATGTACCTTAATCCAGACAGTCACTGGCTGCTGGTCGCGCGTAGAGATCTCTTGGGTTATCCCGTATCGGGTTTTCCCTAGTTAATCCTGATCGAGCCTAGATAGATCGTCAGGCGGAGTGAGCTACCGTTGGCACCAGGCCCTTGGCCACCTAAATGGACGCCTTTACAAAGGCAAAGTGAATAAGTCCCAGAGTCTTCGGATGATCAGGGCAGTGAGCACCTTTGTGTGTACGTGGGACTACTGTCCAAGTGAGTATGTTTCGGGTTGTCCTAACTGACGCCCGACTGTGCTAACCTAAACAAACGATATGTGAAGGCCCGGAGGGCCGAGTGATGTACTATGTGATGATGTTAACATACGATGAATGAGTTCTCAATACCATTGTATTGTATGCTGTATGACAGTAATGTGTATATCCATATATGACTGTTTGGATTGGATGAATGATTATATAATCATGCATGTTGTTACAGTATTTATCATATCTGTAAAATGACAAAACATGAAATCAATCTAATATCAAGACGGTTAAAAATGACAAGTGACCAATAGGGTCCAGATCCGGCATACTCAGCGTCTATCGCTGATGCTACACTTATTATGCAGGTTGCTGAACACGTTGAAGCCGAAGTGCGGGATTGGGTAGTTAGGACATTGTTGATTTTGGATTTACCGCTCATACCTCGTTATGTATTAAATGATTCCACTGGAAAGGGGTTGTAAGAGTTGGATTATGTTTAGATGCTCACAGTAGTTGTGCTTTTGATACTTAGATAGAAATGTAGGTGGTATCTCGTTGTCACTGCGGATTGTATTTTTATGTTTAATTCTGTTAAGATGTTGCACTGCTACATCACTCGTATGGGCGAGTGGTGGCAAGTAACACCCATGTGAGTTCTATTACTGTAATTCCTTCCGCTGTGAGACGCCTTTATTTCCTGCTCACGTGAGCGACTATTACGTATTTGTTATGAGGGGTGTTACAATATTTCCTCCCGGAAAGAAAGTAACTCAATTTCCAAGAGGAGCCTCTTCCTATTATTGATAGCTCCCAAAGAGCTATCACTAATAGAGATCTTCCCTAACTCTTTCTTCTTATTTATGATCTTCCATTTAATCTTGAAGATCGACCACCCCTTTCATTCACTTAGTTTCCGAGAACATAGATCCAGAGAAGTAGTAATGATAGGAAAGTTGTTACTCCAGACATCAGTAACTATCTCAGCACACTTGGGATCCAAACATCAACCATTTTCAAATCTGAAAATTTTTGCCGGTTCTTTATGAGCACCAAAGAACCTAATAAAAAGAGGACAGTGATCGGAAGCTTCCCGGGGTAGATGTTCGACAGAAATATTGGGGAAGGTCTGTAGTCCAGCCGAGGAGCAAAACACTATCCAATCTACTGTGAGAATGAGAGTCCCCATCCTGGCAATTGGTAAAAGTAGAGCCCTCACCAAAGAAACCGATATCGTGGAGATCACGCTCAATAATGGCCTCTCTGAACGAGGTCCATGTGAACTTCTTGCCTGATTCTACCCCCGATCTTCTCTGAGGCATGCAGAATCTGATTGAAGTCCCCGGCAATCACCCAGGGCAAGCTAACTTGCTTACCAAGAATTCGGAGCAGTTTCCAGGATAAGTGCTTAAGAGACCAATTGGACCACCCGTAGAACCCGGTAAACACAAAATGAAGGTCACCCAGCATAGTCATACTGGCGGACATATGGTGCCTAGACTGAGAGATCATCGAACATCCTAGGACATTTTTCCACATAAGGCAGAGACCACCGCTCCTCCCTCTGCTAGAAACCGCTAGACCGCAATATAGAGGGAACATCCCAAAGAAGAACTCCATATCAATGTCTGACTTATGAGTCTCACTGAGGAAGATGATATCTGGGTTAAGTTTAAGAATCAAGCTCTTAACCCAATAGACTGCCTTTGATTTACCTAAGCCCCTACAGTTGAGCGTTAAACAACTCATTTGACAGAGGGATCCGGAAAGGCCTAAACAAATCGATCAAGCCAAGACCACCGATCAAATCTGCGCAGAGGGCACTCACCAGCACCACCAATCGGCCACAAGAGATGAGCTCAGAACCGCGAGCCCAAAAAACGGGACACTGAAATCGGTCAACCCGAAAAACAAAGTCTTCTGAAACTTTGACTGAGAATACCCACTTGCTCTACAGCAAGCACCGCGAAAACTACTTAGCCACCAAAAGCACCCCAAACGAATTGGGCATAGACCCGCAACCGGCACACCCTCTCACAAGAAAGTGGTCCCCAAGGAGACGGGACTTCACCAGGACGGAATCAATCTCCAGGACTGAACTCAGGGCAGGGCCGAGCACAAACACGTCTGCACTTGGGCAGAAAGAAACACAATCCCCACAACAGAAGAACACACACGCCTAATCTGATCAGCCCAGAAGAGAAGAAATCCTTTCTTAGCACCACCAACCAGAACTGATGAGCTAGTATATTCAATCGACAGACCCAGAGACGGGCAAGCACGCGGGAGATACTTCGGGGAACTAGCAGCCAAGACAGAATCGGAAACCTAACTCAACCCTAAGGAAAGTTCCGATAAAACATAAACCCGAACGCGAGAAGGCCTGGACCATGAACAGAAGCTAACCTGTGACGAAAACTGGAAGAGGTTGTTCCAATCGACTAGCGCCCAACTGAGACCCGCATGAGGAAGACACACAGCCAATCTAAATCGAAATCGGAAGGGGCAACTCTACCAAAACCCAATCCAGACCGAGAAGCTGCTACTAGCGTGGGGAAACCAGGAATTGGCAGGGGGATAAAGACCCAAGATAAGGCACACCTTACTGGGTTTGATCTCGTTGAACGAACAATCGAGAAAGGGAGAACGATGAAGATCGCCTCTGAAATCGCCTGGGAAGCGATAAAATGGGGCTCACACGCGCGCGCGTACTTGAGTTTGAACTCGGTTGAATTACTAGCTCTTCGATATCTCGTTAAATAGTTGGTTGCGTACGATTCAATTTCGTTATTTAGTTTTATTAAATTGTGATTCTAGGTTAATTTTGTTTTTATTTAGTTACGATAGACCATAAATTTAGTTTATTTCTTTTTCGTTTTCGTTTCAGTTTAATTAGGATATTTTAGTTTAATTTCTAGTTTATAATTTTGTTTTATTGTTTGGTATTTAATAGTGGTTATTTTGCTTTGCTTTCGTTTCTGTTTTCATGTTTATTTAACTTTTTTTTTATTTCTATTTCTATTTTATTTTTGCTTTTTGTTTTTGTTTTTGTAGGACTAGATACTGACAATGGAGAGCAGTTACGAAGAGGAGACGAGATTAATGGTGGAACGAACTTTGCAGCGCAAGCGGGAAGCAGTACTTGCTTTTCAAAGAATGATTGGATACCAACCACCACCACAATCTGATCGAGAACTATATTGGTGGGAAAGTCCTCAGCCCGTAGAGCATAATATTTTGCCTGAGCCTAACCCCGAGCCGGTAGAAGCACCAGTAGTGGATGATTTCATAGAGACTGAAGAAATTGAAGCTACTACCGCAATTGTCTGCCAAAATGGAATTTCCATGAAGCCTCAACAACCGGAAGAGAATATCTATATTCTCGAAACTGAGGAGAAAGCGTCACCACCAATTGATCTACAATTTCAATCTTGCTTCCAGGAGCCTCAACAAAAGAAGGAGGACGTTTATGTCCTCGAATTTGAGGAAGAAGAGCCATTCACACCTGGTCTTCTGATTGAGTAGCGTTACCAACAGTATCTTCTCAAACATCAGGTTTTGTGGAGTATCAACTTTCCTATTTTATTTGCCGAAGTAACGCTTTGTTTTGATCCAGGTGGTTTGCTTTTAATTACTGCCTATTTCGCTTTCCTGGCAAAGCTGTTGTCTACTTTTATTTTTGATCCAGGATAACGAAGCGGGAGTCTAGCCAAAGACTATAAAGACGGGCAGCTTACTGGGAGGCCACCCAGTTGTTAAATTTATATTTTGTTTTTGTTTTGATTTTCTTAGGTTTATTTTGTTTTTTTTTCTTTTATTATCAGAAGTGGTAATGGAGCATGTGCTTTTAATGCAACGCTTTCAGCGTTTTTGTGGTAGTTGTGGGTGTGTGCAGGTGAAATTTAATCATGGTATTTGATGTACCCCCAAGGCTGGACACTTGCTTGAACGCAAGTGTGAGGAACGACGCTACCCCCCTTGTTCGAGCTTAAGTGTGAGGAAGGGAACCTTCCTTAATCTACGATATCAGGGGAGTTTTAGTTTCTTTATTTTGAATGTTTGTGTTCAGCCTATCATGCTTAATGCTTATTTTTATATCAGTTCATGATTGTCCTAAATGAAATTCTTCATGAGTCTGGCATATTTTGAAAGGTCTTTTCTTGATTTTTATTTTTAAACAATGAGGACATTGCTCCTCTTAAGTGTGAGGAAGTAGGACCTTTCCCTGAAAATATGCCAGTTGCACTTAAATGCCACACTTGTTTTTGTTTGTCTTCTTGCTTTGAGGGAATCACTTCTCTAAGTGCTTATAAATATTGAATTCTTGGGTGAAAATTTTTGTTGAAGTTTTTGAAATCGAGCATGGTGACCACCTCAAGAATCTTTCTGTTTTAGGTTGTTTGTATATATATATATTTTTTTTATTCAAATTAATCTGTTTTCACTTAAATTTGATGGATTAGTTGATTGTGGAAACTGAATTAGTTTAACTTGGGATTTTGGAAAGGATGTGAAAGTTTGGAATGAAAGCATAAGACAAGGTACTCCGCTGATCAAAAGTTTTCCTAACAAAAGCAGGCCTCGTCTATCCGGTTATTAAGTCCTAGGGGTGCCTTATCTACCTAAGGTCTCGGGATTTGGGATAGTTGGCCCAACACCGTTACATGGATGGAGAGAAAAGTCTGGGTTACGGAACAACTCTGCAATTCACAATAATTCGTTTGTTTTGTATATATTTCTTGAAGAAGAATGTTTTTGCATGCGAAAAAGTTAATTGCAGTTTAATTTTTGTTTTTGATCATGAGTATGTGGTGTTGAAAGGTATCACGGAATAAGGTGTTACTTCACACCCCTTGTCATGCAAAGGTTAGAGGAAAAGAATGGTGGAAGATCCCAAGTTAATCTATATTCAGATTTTGTAATCTAACTTCTCCATGCTTTTAAAATTATTCTTTTTCACTGATTGCGAAAACCTACAACCGGGAGCAGAACTATTCTTTTGATTGTCACTTTGCTTGCTTCCTATCTGTATCTGTTTGATCCCGAGGTTCGATACTACGGCCTTAGAGATAGTTCTATTCTTTATTTGCTTGAGGACAAGCAAAAGCTAAGTGTGAGGAAGTTTGATAAGTGTAAAATATATCTATTATTAGGGCTTTAATTCTTCCTATTTGTATAACAATTCATGCCATATTTCCCACTTATCATATGTTTTTTCTTAGATTTATGTTTTGATGTGAACTGATATATTTTATGTGTCTAATGCAGTGAAAAGTCTAGGAAATGCATAGATTTTCTCATGAGGATTTCAACACAACAAACGAGAAGTGAAACAGGGCTAAAACGAAGAATCTAGACCCTGTTCAAATTCAACATGCATGCACATGAGCCATGCACATCAATCTTACGCGAGCATACAAACGTTTACGACTTGGACCTCCGTGGACTTTTGTATGCATGATCATGACGGAGGCGCAGAGACATCAAATCATGCATGGGCTGGATTATTAATGTGCATATTTGAGAAGTGATGGGCCGACCACAGCAGCAAGAAATCAGAGGCGCAGACAGAAGTCATGATATGGGCCGATAGCAATTCAGAGGCTGCAGACATGTACAGGGCCCGATGCAGAGGAAAATAAAGAGAGGCGCAGACTTCGGAAGCTTAAAGATATAGTATGTATATGGACAGAGAATTTTTATCAAGATTGAGAAGATAAATATTTCCTTAACAAAAGGATAAATCACTGCTACTATATAAGTGATGTTGAGGTTGCAGATTAGGGGATATGCTCCCACGAGAGGGGCCTTCCGCCTCCGATTACATTGCCACCACCATCAGCCGTCACCCTCCATACCATAATCACCATTATTCCACCACATTCACCACCACCAGAATATTTCGCGCCTCACCACCATAGCACCACCACACATCAGACCACCACCATACACACCACTACACCACCACTTTCTTATATTATTTTTGTTACAGTTTAATGTTGTTCTTTATTATTTATGTTATTTTTCAGAGTCATGTTTGAGTAGTTAGTTTAGCTCCCCGGATTGGGGTAGCAAACCGGATTTTCATGTTTATTTTGTAATCTTTTCTCTAATTCATTAATGCAGTAGTTTAATTCCTGTTCTTCATGCGCTTTAATTTTCTAGCTAATTATTAAAGCAATATTTGTAGTTTTCTAATCAAAATGCGGCACTAAGATTAGTTAACAAGACATAGGAAGTTAAACCGGATTAACGACTAGAAGCATGGTTTGCCTATAGGTTAATCTGTCTCCAATAGGAATTGGTTATAAAGCGATTGGTTAGAATTGACTTGGGCATGGTTTGCGGCTTGTTATTTCTACCAGTTAGGATTCGTTGTACAGGGACCGGTCAACGAATTAATTATGATTCCTGAGTTTATTGCAGAGTTAGAGAAGAGTTTATTAATAGATTAATAAAGTGAAGGTTTGCAGAACAATCCGGGGTGCTTCTTTAGATTTAAGAGTTTCAATCTTTATTTCTTTATTTCGTTTATTTTTATCTTTTTACCGTTTCATTATTTTATGTTAGTTTGTTTAGTCATTCTTTTTATTAAATTAAGTAAAACCTGAAAAAGTGACGTTTCCTGTTTTCTTAGTTTAGTTTTCTCGGTTAGTAAATAAATTGTCAATTAATTGAATGAGGTCCCTGAGATCGACAACCCCACTCAATTCACTATTCCGCAAAACGATAAGTACACTGCCTAGGTAGAGATAGTAACATATTTCTGCTAACAACATCAAGGATTACCCACCTCAACACGACCACCTGATGCATGATCGGTGGAGTTTACACTTTTACATTTGTTGTGTTGAGGTTACTTTTCCATTTGATCGGGAATGTTTTATGAAGATGTATGATGCCCACCCCGCCCACCCTTTGAAGCCCACATTAACGTTCATATTTGATCCTGGTTGACCACAGGGAGGTATGGTCTAGCCAAAGACATTAAAGAAGGACACCTAGTTGGGAGGCATCCCAGCGTTGTATTTTATTTTGTTAGTTTAAATTTTTTATAGTTATTTCCCTTGTTTTGTTGTTTATTAATTTTTATCTCCGTTTTGTAGTTTTGGTTACTTCTGGTGTTTTTCTTTTCAGATGAATTCTTCATGTGGATGCTGCAACCAGGCTGCAACACTTGAGCAAAACTCAAGTGTGGGGTGGGGTCATTCTATATACGAAGTAACAACAAAATCTAGAGGAGTCATAGTTTTATTTTCATTTAATTTTAGTTTGTTGTTAATGACTGCTCTGCTGTGTTTTCTTTGGACATAAATGTTTTTTTTGCGAGCTTTAAGTTTTTTACTCCTACCTTGTGACACAATGAAGACATTGTTTAATTTTAAGTGTGGGGTCGGGGTGACCTTCAGTTATCACTTCAGACCACTAGTTTTTTTATTATTTTCAGGTGATGAATAATATGCTACTCTTTGTCGTTAAATGTTGAATTCTGGGTGAAAATATCTTTGGAAGTTTGAAATTGAGCCTGATGACAACCTTAAAAATCTTTCTGCTTAAAAGTTGTCTTTCTGGAATTTTTTTTCTTAAATTTACTCTATTTTCACTGAAATTTGATGGGTTGGCTGATTGTGAAGACTAAAGGCGTTTATCTTTAGACCTTGGGAATGAAAGAAAAGAAAGGACAAAGGCAAGGTACTCCGCTAGTTTGTTTATCCTGAACCAAAAACAGGCCTCGTCCGCTCAGTTATTAAGTCTTTAAGGGTGCATCATCACCTAGCTTCCTAAGGCCGAGCAACTTGGGAAAGTTGAACCAAAGCTGCTTCAGGGGTGGAGAGAAAAGTCTGAGGGAATGGAAACGATCCTTGTATGCTTAATTTATTAAATTTTTATGAATTGCAAATTTGAAAATATGAGTGCTTAAAAGTCAAAATGCAATGAAAACGGGATCGTTACAAGCTATGAGTATGTGGCAATGAAAGGTATTGTGAAATAAGACATTACTTCTTGCCCCTTGTCGTCCATTTGGTAATGGAATTGGTGGAAGGTCCTAAGCTAGTCTGTGTTTCAGTTTCTGCAATTCAGTTTATTCACGCTTTAATTAAAATTATTCTTTATTCACTATTTGTGAAAACTAACAGTTTAGAGCAGATTGATTTTTTTGGTTGCCATTTTTGCTTGTTTTCCTTTTGCTTATGTTTAACCCTGGAGTTTGATGTTTCGGTTTGGAGTAGTTTTATTCTTTATTTGCTTGAGGACAAGCAAAAGCTAAGTGTGGGGTATTTGATAAGTGCAGAATTTATCTATGTTTCTATGCTTAATGTGATTAATATTTTATCGGTTTATATGATAAATTCCTTAGGTATATGCTTAATTATGTTAAATGTTTAGATTATTTCTCACATGTGGTTTTATGCTAAAACAGGTTAAAAACGCTGAAAAAAAGGTCTGGATACATGTGCCAAGAACTTAATGATCAAGACGGGAGCAAAAACAACTATTCTAAGGCATTTTAAGGTGTGCCCGGGTTTGTGTACTTGTTTACAAACCTGGACCAACCATGAGAAAAACTCTGCCTAAATTTAGGCATGGTCCGGGTTTACATATTGGTACACATTCCCGGACCACATATTTCCTCGCAGACATTCCAAAGCTGCATATGTAGATGCATGATATTTATGTACAAAAGGAATCACTCTTCTTGACTGTTGGGCCGCCGTTGGATTTCTTCTTGGACGCGGTGAAGCGGATTGGATCACCGAGAGAGCTGCTGCTTGCATGGACTTATCATTGGACCGCAACAAATTGATCAGCATGCACTCACGTGAAGCAGTCTTTCTGATTTATGTATAAAGAGAAATTCGGAGGCACATGTATATGATGAGCCACACACATGCATGAATGACGTAATGGTTGGACCGGTCCATGCAAAGGGCTGCACTTAAAGAATTTAGGCCGAGCAAATTCAGAGGCACAGACTTATTCTTCGACAATATAGAGGCGCAGACTTGACATGCTGGGCAATAGAGTTTGGGTACATGACATTGGCGGAAGACATGGGCCGACAAAGTGGACGGAGGCGCAGGCTTCGGAGGCGCAAACTCTGTCTCGCCGACATTCACACAGCACATGGGCCATGCAGATAAAATAGAGAAAAGAGAATCATTAGGCCATCATGACTAAATGAGTCAGCAAAACAAGGCTGCACATGACGAGATTGATCGGTCTTTTATACTCATGACAATGTACATACTACAGGGGCGGTTGACTTATTTTGGGGCGTGACCGACATTGATACATATAAAAGAGAGAGGAGAGAACATACGATACGATGAGATAGAAAAATCAAACCCTAGCCGCAGATAAATTAGTCTCTGGAAATAGACAATCAGTTGACAGACCAGAGCGGATTCATCATCATTCCTCAATTAGATGACGTTTTCTAATCTCTTTATTATTGTTATTATTTTTTTGTCTCTGATGTCTGAGTAGTCGTTAGAATTCTGGTTCGCTATGAACAACTAGTTTATTGTTTTTCTTCCTGAGTTGTTAAATACAAGTTCTATACAGATTGTAGTTTTGTTCCTAGTTATTCATTAAATTCTCTTGTGATTAATCATTGCTTGAATTTATTTGGTATGAATTGCTTACAAGTGAGAATTGCGCCGTTCATTAGACCATAGGAGTATTACCAATGAAACTACAGATGAAAATTCCTGGGGTTTAGCTGACTAGAAACCAGATGAACCGTTAATGCTACTAGTTGATTTGTAAATTCGTAAAGAGAGTTAGGATTTAGGAATTGCTAGTAAGGATCTATCTTGTGGGGGACCAGTTTTAGATTAATTTAGATCTGACGTTGCAATCTAGAATTTAGAAAACACTCAGGAAGGGAATTGATAAACTAGAAAGATAGTAAACCAGGATTCGCCCTTTTTGTAACACCCCTACCGTTAATCCTATGCTTACCATCTAAACGTCCTGTTAATCCTATCAGTTCGCAGCGAAAATTCTACTATTACTACGGCGGGTGATACAACGCCGCTAACCGCCCATACGGCTAGCTAGGCTTACCTTACCTTACAGTCACGGTCTGATGATCATAGTGTACCGAGCTACTATATTACTTGCCAAAAAACCGCATACCGAATACTTACATCAATGGATCACCGAGTATTTAAGCATATTCAATTACATCCCAATTCAACTTCCCAAAAGAATGAGTTTCTACAAGCTACTCATCTATACCCCAATCCAATACTTCCACTATCCAAAAAGGTGTACCCCATGGTACACCGGCTAATCAAAAGCTACAGCCGTGTACTACTTAGTACACCATTCATCATTCATTATTTACAATCCAAAAATAAATCAAAGAACTAGCTACATCTCTTCATGGCCTTCATCCTTCTCTTGTACCTGCGTGTAATAAAAACGGTGCCCCAAGGGGCTCAGCAAAAGCTGCGCATGAACTCCGAATATACCGCATGCTAGCTAGGGCACGCCGACTATTTGACGTCCACTAAACATGCGATTCATTAATTTCATACATACATTCTTTACATACAACATACATGCATTTACAATACCTTACACAATTCAAAGAATCAATACAATAGTGCATACAATACTTACCTTCACGATGTTAGCCAAGTTACGCATCCGGGTTAATCGGAATGCTGTTTACTCTTTTACTCATTTCACTTACTTTCTCTTACTTGCACTTATTTACTTTCAATTACTTTACTTACTCATTCTTACTTACTTACTTATACTCAAGTCAAGTCGGTATGACCTCCGGCCCTGGGGACTACTCCGTCCCACCTCCGGGATTTACTTGACTCACCAATCCGGGATGCTACCCACTTAAGGGATTTGGGCCGCGGACCAGTTTAATAGTCAGGAATCGGATCCAACCTCTTGTGTCTCCTCATCCTCACGCGTGGACGAAACTATATCGGACTTCTACTCATTCCAATTTAATTACCAATTTAAGTTAGATTGGTTAGCTTGTTAGGAATCAATTAGAAGTCCAATCACAAAACATATTCGGTCACAATACAATACATCACACATACACACACTCATATTCATCCATGCATTTCATGAATTATACAAACTAAGATTTAAAAGATAATATACAACAAGATACAACACTACATATTCACAAGTAAACATGATAACTCTGATTCGTGCATTTTATCTTATTTGGTGATCAATTAGCACACAACACACAAATCAGAGTAACCAAGATAGCATACGGGGCATGAGGAATTCATACCGTTCACCGTTGTACGTGTTTCCAAACGTTCTCCCGGTGTCACAAATCAAATCCTATTATGTACATATACAATTGAATGATTAATATAACTATCATTAACTTAACTCGATTACTCCTATGTTTACTAATCCATACTTACTATGTCCTTATACTTCTTACACTTACACATTACTTACTTATTTTTCATTACCTTAAGTTTTATTTTCTTACTTAATATTGGTTTACTTACATACATGTACATATATATATATAATTATTATTCAATTTAAATTAAATTTTTTTTTGTAAGACCCGACCGACCTTACAAGTCCGGTCCCAAGGTCGGTCGAAGTCAGTAAGGAATTACGCTGAAAAATTTCAGGGCCGACCGACCTTGCAAGTCCGGTCCCAAGGTCGGTCCATTCCAGTAAGTTTTGGTTTCGAAATTCTGGAGTCGACCGACCTTGCATGTCCGGTCCCAAGGTCGGTCCATTCCAGTAAGTTTCGTTACAGGCGAATTTTAGCCCGACCGACCTTGCAAGTCCGGTCGCAAGGTCGGTCCATTCCAGTAGCTTACAAGACGGAAAAATTTTGTGTCGACCGACCTTGCAAGTCCGGTCGCAAGGTCGGTCCATTCCAGTAGGTTACAGACGGGAGAATTTCCTGGTCCGACCGAACTTGCAAGTCCGGTCGCAAGTTCGGTCCATTCCAGAAGCTTTCCCGTCTTTGTAAATCTGGGCTCGACCGACCTTGCAAGTCCTGTCCCAAGGTCGGTCCGGCCCAGTATTTGCATTTTTATTTCTGTTTTCAGTTCTATCTTTTACCCATTACTTCCCCATTGTTCCTACACTTATTCCCACATGTTATAACACTAATTAAACCTCCTAATACACCTTAGTTCATTCATTAACTCACCATCCATTCCTACACTAATTTACACACTTGTTTCTAAATTCATCTCAACACTCACACTAGGTCTTTCCTAGTTGCATTTGCTACAGATTTTAACACTTACTCTCCCCATCAATAGATCCCTCTTCTAATGTCATTTCTAACACTCCTAGTGCATTTAGAATACATTATCTATCTCTCTCAAACTACCCTCTAACTACCTCCTTCACAATCTGCTACAACACATATTATTCACCTAGTTTCTAGTTTACTAAGTGTTCTAATCCTAGGCAAATTTTGCCATAGTCTCCCCTATAATTTTACACTCTCACCACAATGTTTCCTCACACATCAGCATCATCTCACCTGTTTATACACAACAACAATACACACACTCTCATATACCCATAACAACACTAAATCACTCTTAAAAATTCCTGCACAACATCTCATTCCCAAACTAGTTTGTAACAGTTTTTAAATGTCTTTTAAGGGTTTAAAATACTTACATTCTCTTATACATTACTCTACTACACAATACCATTTTCATTACTAAATTCAAACTTCTAAAAATCTGTTACATACACACACATACAAGGCTACACAAATGAGTATCCTTACCTTGTTTTTCTTCTAGATTTTCTTTCCCCTTCTTTCTTGCTTCTTCCTTCTCTCTCCACCGGTTTGGTACTTCAATAAATCTAATATTATCACCCATACATACACACCCATTCAATACTAACACTAACCCTAACATTATTTAAGCTTTAAGTGTAGGTTTTAGGGTTTAGAATTTTCATTACCTTGCAAGGGTGCAAATAAAGCTTGGAGTGGCTCAAGAACAAGATTCCAACTCCATCAATGAGGCCAAAATCGGCTAGAACACAAGGGACCAAACAATGGTTTAGTCTAAATTCGTTTTGCCCTTGAGGCTAGAAAAAGATGGAGTTTTTAAGAATATTTTTACCTCAATAGAACAAGGAGAATGAGGTGGTTCTAATGGTGGTCTTGAAGCTCCAAATGGGACATACCCATGAAAACGAAAATGCTCCTTTTCAGATTTTGAAAAGAGAGAATTGTTGCTCTTGATGAGAGGATTCCAATGGTGTAGTTTTTATAATTTTTGGAGGAAGTTTAAGGGAGTAACAAGATGAGAGAAGTAGAGTTTTGTGTGGGCTTGCTTATTTCACCATGGAAATCGCATGGGAAGAAGAAAGGAAGAAAAGAGAGAGTGAGGGTGAGTGTGTACGTGAGAGAAGAGAATAGAATAGGAGAGAGAGAATAAAGGTGAGTGTGGGGTTGTTTATTATTTTGTTTGTTTGTAAATAAGAAGAGAGTGTGAGGGAGTGTGAGAGAGGGGGAGCCCCATCGGCTGACAGCCCACACACACAAACAGTTTACACTTTTATTTTAAAAGTGGACACATAAGTTTTGGTTATTTGAGTTTCTACCCCACAACTTCCCATTTTTGACAGTTTTTACTAATTCCTCGTTTTATTGATTTTTATTGGTTCTAAAGCCTCACTAATATTTATTAATGATTATTTAGTTGACCCAAAATTGTTACGAGTCTATTTGACCCGCTTAAAGACATGTTTTCCCGGTTACCTCGAAAAACGCGCTTTAAGGTTCGGTAATGTTTTTAAACCATTTTAAGGGTCCGTTTTCTTCAGGATTTGTTCCCTCATGATTATTTACACTTAATTAAGCTTATAAATTATTCATTAGCCTAATTAATCACTATTTTTAATTACGGGGTATTTCAATCTACCCCCCTTAAGAAACTTTGCCCTCAATGTTGCTCAAGGCTAAAGGTTTAAGTAATTCTACTCATTAGGCAAACCAATTGCCATAATGTGTCTTACTACCACCTATGAGGTGTTTACTTCCCTCCACATTGCAAGCATACACACTTCAAGCACAACACGATTTCACATTCGCAACACATCATTTCCCATTCATGCCATCACACAATACACAATACCTTACCGCAATTCACAATACACATACATCACATACATACACGTCCATACACTACTCATTACACATACATACATACTCACACCAAATTCACTTGCACTACATGTGCCATACCAAACCTATTACAATACCTACGCACTAAGCAATGCTTACCCCGAAGCAATGCAAAAGCAAAAGGGCTCTACCCCCCTTAAAAGGGGTACGACCCGTACCCGTATTGCTAATGCTAGACTCTCTAGTCTATGAACAGCTGTGGGTACTTAGCCTTCATGGCATCTTCCAACTCCCATGTCGCTTCTTCGACATCATGGTTTGACCATAGGACCTTCACCATTCGTATAGACTTATGGCGAGTGTCTCTGGTCTTCCTATCCAGGATTCTCACTGGCACAACTAGAAAACAGTAGCTTACCTATAGAAATTACCTACGGAAAATATTCCGTAGGTAATTATCGACGGAATTCCTACGGTTCTTAATTCTAGTCCTTGGTCAAGTTATTACCTATGAAATATCGACGGAATTCCAACGGAATTTTACCGACGGAAATTTCCGTAGGTAAATTTGTAGGGAAAAGTGCGGGAGGACTGGCTGGTAATGGCACGTATAATGCCAACAAATTACCTACGGATATTTCCGTAGGTAAATAGGTTGGATTTTGAGAAAAACGTTACCGACGGAATTTCCGTAGGTAATGTTTAAATGAAACGGCGCCGTTCCTTTTAAGACGTAGAAATTTTTTCTTTAACGGTTAGCAGTTTCTACATCAGTATTACCGACGGATCCGATCCGTAGGTAATGTTTTATCGAAACGGCATCGTTCCTTCTATTACGAATTATTTTTTTCTCTGATGGTTACCGATGGAAATGTCCGTCGGCATTTTCTACTTCCCAATTACCTACGGATAATATCCGTCGGTAATATGTTACCAAAAACGACGTCACCTTCTTCAAACGTAGTACTTTTTTCTCTGCTGAATACTGACGGAGTACTCTAGGATTTCCTACGGAACCGTTCCGACGGTAATAAGTATTTTACCTACGGTTCTTTCTGTCGGTATTTTCCAAAGAAAATAACCATCCATATAAAGTATAAACAATGACGGTGTCGTTTATGATAAAATCTTACCGACGGAATGCGTCCGTCAGCAATATTTAGTACTCTTCCTGCTTTGTATGTCGATTCTTTGAGTTGTTTCATTCTACAGAATAAAACCCTTGCGCTTGCGTTTCTTCCTTGGTCGCTTCCCACAGCTTGTTCGCCAAATCTCCTCACTCGCGTTTGGTTCTGTATCGATTAAATTGCCCAATTCTCCCACTTTTTGGACTCGAGCTGCAACTGTTGTTGAATCTCGCTGTTGCTGAACTTGGATCCAATCACAAGTGCGGCGGTCTTCAATCAGGTATGATTCTCTCCCGTCTTCAAATCTAGCTACTTATTTTTTTGATAATTATAGGCACATGGCCTAGGATGAAATCTAGCTACTTGTGTCTTGTAGTGTTCTTGGGCATTTGCATAGGATTGGGGAATTTAGGGTTTGGATGACAATCTGTCGTTTCTAGTGACTGTATAAATTAGTATGTAATTCGTCATATTGATTATGAACGTACGATTCATATACTGGTGGAGCACCGACTTCCTTGTTCCGTTGCATACAGCCCCTCTCGCCTCATCACTTCCCGTTTCATGAAATATTCCTCTGTTGCAATCTTGACATCACCGGAGCTGTCGCTACCGCATCACTATTATACCCCTAGACCGCCCTTCTGCTAACACCTCATCCCATGCCATGCTTAACTTTTTCTTCCCCGTAAAATAATGTAATTGCTTGTTGTTGTCGTTAATATGAGAGACATACTAGTTCAGAATAGAGAGTTTTCTACAAAGTTGAATCATCTGCACCATGTGATATGGTGAGAAAAAGTTGACAAACATGGCATGCCTCAGCAAGAAAAATGTAACGTTCAACCACACAGTTCTGGGGCAAACCACATCAGACATTCTGGGGGCAGAAACCTGATATGAAGAGAGAGAGAGAGAGAGGAGAGAGAGGAGATGAGAGAGAGAGAGAGAGAGAGATAAAAGTAGGGACAGAGCTTAGTCATGAAAGAATTCACTCGGAACTATCATTAGAAAAGGTTAAGATGTTCTTTTAAAAGAGGAATATACCTAGATTAGATCCTTTTTCTTGATATTCAAAAGAGTCATAAAATCCATAGAACCAAGAACTATGCTGGTAACTGGTTTGAGGAAGCAAGCTGGAGGTCTAGATGGCACCTGAACGATCGAGTGAAGATCAGTAATGAGACCAAGTATGAAAAATGGGTGAAATGAGAGGGTAAAATTCAGAAGAAGAAAAACATAATATAATAAACATAATCAACACAAAATAGCAATCAGGACAAGATCTAACCTAAACAAGATGAAATTCAGATAGCTAAACAGCAGAAACAAACATGGGAGTCCACAAAAGGATTACGCTAACAGGAGGATGGGCAAAACAAACTGGATACATGAAAGGTAAACTTTGAGATTTCTAGATATATGTAAAATGAACATGCTAAAAGAAGAGATACAATTGATCTGAAAAGTTCATACAAGCTATGTTGCTACTATCAGTACATAAAAGTAGAACATATCTTAAAAAAAAAGCAGAACATATCTTCATGAAACATTACCAAATTTCTCTGTTACACAAGTGAATGAATCATCAAAATGGAAACTCAATACCTACATGCATGAGAGAAAAGGAAACTGTTGGCAGATGTTTGAATAGCCTTATCCCAACTGACTTTGTTCATAATTACTTTTGGCACGTGCTATCAACAAGTCCATTTTTATATCTCCTCTGCAAAGTGTTCTTCACATTTTGCGCAGCAGCTGCAGAGAATTGTTTAAATTTCCCGCTCTCATCATTAAACATGTTCAGTATCTGACTGTGCATAGCTCTTGAACCAGTGTATAGTGTTGGTGTATATTTCCAGCAAGTAGAAAAAAATCAGCCAGTTCAGATACAGGGGATAATATTGTGGACATTTTGAATTCCTCAAAGTTCTTTGATATACATGAGCAGCTAATTGATATACAGACCTGTAACTGGAAGCCTCTAGTTCTTTGATTTTTAAAAAAAATACTTGGATTACTACAGCTAGATGATGAGTAGTAGCTACTAGTAGATGCAGTTGATGATTTTGTCTGTATGAAATCATTAACCATTTTCCAAAGGTCACCCTCTGCTAAGCTCTCCATCAGTCGATCTCTACTCCTCTCTTTATTTTTGTCTCTCTCTAGGAAGATAAGTGGGGTTGGTAGTTGGTGTTGTGAAGGTTCATAGTTGATAGTACATTACTTATTTCTTTTACAAACAATTCCATGGTGTTGTGGGCAATATAACAAAAGAACCAATAACAAGCCATTTTCTGCAACGTATTATAGCTTATTTTCTGCAACAAAGAAATAGTTACTACCTGTAAGTGGTTTTAATTTGATTATTGGTGGTATTTTAGTATTTTGAACCTGCTTCAATGGATGCCATAAAAAAGTTTGCCACTATTTCTGAAGGCATTGTAAGATAGGACCTGATATTTTATGCCTTCATCAGGGGAATCATCTATGTATGCTAACATGATTAAGGTTTTCCCTGTCCAGGCCACTATTTTTCAGGTTGATAGTAATGCCACAACAGACCTTAGAAATCTGTATGCACACTGCTCATTACTGGTATTAGAAATTTCATCATCTTCATCTCATACAGGATTTCGTTTTTGTATATTGTCCAACAGGTTGATGTTCTTACTGATATGGATATACGTGGTACTCTTGTATTTTAACATTTAATCATGATAACGCTCTTGTCTAAGTTACAACAAATCTTTTTGTTTGTAATAATAATTTCACAAACTATAGGATATGTAACCTAGCAAAAAATTGCATGTACATTTCAAACTGACTCGTCACTATAAATGTTATCCATCTCTGTCATATGTGATTTCAAACTTTATTTAACCGAATTTTGTTGCAACTAGATGTAATGTATCTTCTCTTCCCAATTAACTTTTCTGTTATCCTTGTATGAAAATAGCAGAACTCCTCTTTTGACTCTGTTCATAAGAATCATAACTGTCAGGGACAGGTGAAGGTTTTGGCTCTAATAGTGAAGCTATTCTCAGGTTCACAGTCTGTGGCTTCTGTGGTTTTTAGCTCGAAATTACTTGGTCTACTGGGGTCCACCACAGACTGTACCCCATGCCCCACCATCTATATCACATGCTCGGGTTCCACCGGAAAGGAACCAGCAGCAAGTTAGGGCTGGAGATACTGGTAGTTCAGAGAGTGACTGATCTGGTGTTATTGTAAACTTTTACGTTTTCTCAGTATGGTTTTATGGTTGTTCTATTTACGATGTTTAATATTAGTTTTCGGACTTATAAAATGAGTTAAATATATATGTTATAAAATTAAATATTCTGAGTATTGTGCTTTATAATATATATAGTTCGTGTCGATTGAATTTTTACATTATATTGTTTAATAATTTAAATTCTGAAATAGCTTTATAATTCAAATGTTAAAAAATGAAGAATTATCACAATATAAACTAAATATGGTCAAATAAATGTGAAATAAAAAATATAAATATTTACGGATTACCTACGGTCTGTCAATAAATAATTGGTATAAAGATTTGTAGGTAATCTGTAGGTAATATTTTACCTACGGATTACCTACGGAATGTCTAATAAAAATGGTTGGTATAAGATTCCGTCGGTAATCCGTAGGTAAAATTTTACCTACGGATATTAAGAGGCGGGGAAACGATGACGTGGCATTGGATTACCGACGGCAATTCCGTAGGTAATTTACCTTCGGACAGTTCCGTAGGTAATCCGTCGGTAAGTACGGCTGACAATTCTGTAGGTAATTCGTAGGTAATTTACCGACGGATTCACATTTCCGTCAGTAATCTTATTACCGACCAATTAAATACCGACGGATGTTTTGAGTGAAAATTTGTCGGAAATCCGTCGGTAATTCTGATTACCTACGGATTACCTACGAAATTGTCCGTAGGTAATTTGCTTTTTCCTAGTAGTGTGGGGTTTCAACATATCTCATGGTCGGCTCAATGGATAATCTCTCGGGCTCTAAGACATGAGAAGGATCAGCAATTTACTTCTTGAGTTGTGACACATGAAATACATCATGGACACGTCCCAAGTCCTCAGGTAGTGCTAACCTGTAGGCTACGGATCCAACTCTTTCGGTAATAGTGTACGGCCCTACAAACTTTGGGCTAAGTTTGCCCTTCTGGGCAAATCTGAAGACACCCTTCATAGGTGAAACTCGCAAGAACACTTGGTCGCCCACGGCGAACTCAAGGTCGCGTCGTCTCACATCCGCATAGGATTTCTGTCTATCTTGGGCTGCCTTCATATTGGCTCGGATTTGTTGCACTTCCGCTTGGACTTGTTCTAGGTACTCCGGTCCTATGATGACCGCTTCGCTTGACTCATCCCAACACAAGGGTGTACGGCAGGGTCTACCATATAGAGCTTGGAAAGGCGACATCTTAATCGAGGCATGATAACTATTATTGTATGAAAATTCGATAAGATGAAGCTTGTCTAACCAACTCCCCTGAAAGTCCAAGGCACATGCCCGAAGCATGTCCTCCAGTGTCTGGATGGTCCTTTCTGTCTGACCGTCGGTCTGAGGATGGAAGGCGGTACTCAGCTTCAATTCTGTACCCAGCGCTTCCCGTGTAGCTCTCCAGTATCTCGAAAGAAATCTGGTGTCACGGTCAGATACTATGGTTTTCGGGACTCCCTGATGTCTGATAATCTCCCTGTCGAATAGCTCAGCTAGCTTCACTACCTTCCAGGTGTCCTTCATCGGTATGAATCTGGCAACCTTGGTAAGGCGATCGACTACAACCCAGATCATGTTGAGTCCTCCCCTGGCAGGTGGGAGTCCTACAACAAAATCCATGGAGATATCATGAAATTTCCACTCCGGAACTGGCATCGATTGTACCATTCCGCCCGGTCTACGATGTTCAAATTTCACCTTCTGTCATGTTAAGCATCTTAATACAAATTTTGTCACATTTGACTTCATTCCAGACCACCAGAAGTACCTCTTCATGTCTTTGTACATCTTGGAGGCTCCTGGATGGACTGACAATGTGGAACTGTGTGACTCTCGCAGGATGTGATCCCTTAGCTCAGCATTGCTTCGGGGGACGCATAGCCTGCCATTCAACCGAATCAAACCATCTTCGTGTAGCTTGAAGTCATACTTTTTCTTCTCAAATGTACCATTCTCAATCTTTTGTCTGATTTCAGTTAGGTAAGGGTCGCTCAACTGAGCGTCTCGCACCTCGTCAACCAAGCTAGAAGAAGCGAGTAGCGAATGAAGCGAGTGTGCTCGACGACTCAGGGCGTCGGCTACAATGTTTGCCTTCCCTTCCTTATATTGTAGGTCAATGTCGTAGTCTGAAAGAAATTCCATCCATCTTCTCTGTCTCAGATTCAGTTCTTTCTGTGTGAATACATACTGTAAGCTCTTGTGGTCGGAGTAGATGGTGATGCATACCCCATAGAGATAGTGTCGTCATATCTTCAAGGCGAAGACAATGGCTCCTAACTCTAAGTCGTGTGTCGGGTAATTCTCCTCATGCTTTTTCAGCTGGCGGGAGGCATAAGCTACAACCTTGCCATGCTGCATGAGTACGCATCCCATTCCCTTGCCTGATGCATCACAGTATACCTCAAATCCCTCTGTGCCCTCTGGAAGAGTAAGGATGGGCGCTGAGGTCAATGAGTCTTTTAGGCTCTGAAATGATAACTCGCACTCGTGTGTCCATACAAACGGTGCATCTTTCTTCATCAATGTAGTCATGGGCTTAGCGACTTTCGAGAAGTCCTTTACGAATCTCCGGTAGTAACCGGCTAGACCAAGAAAGCTCCTAATGTCGGTAACAGTCTTGGGTCTAGGCCATGATCGTACAGCTTCTATCTTAGAAGGGTCAACTGAGATACCTGCGCTCGAGATGACATGACCAAGGAATGATACCTGATCTAGCCAGAATTCGCATTTGGAGAACTTCGCATACAGCTGGTTCTCACGCAGTGTCTCAAGCACTTTCCTCAAATGAGTTTTATGTTCCTCTGCTGATTTGGAATATACAAGTATGTCGTCGATGAAGACAACAACCGAAGTGTCCAACTGTTCACTGAATAGACGATTCATGAGGTCCATGAATTTAGCTGGTGCGTTTGACAAACCGAATGGCATCACTGTGAATTCGTAGTGGCCATATCTGGTACGGAATGCCGTTTTCTCAATATCTTGCTCTTTGATAGCGATTTGATGATACCCAGAACGGAGGTCAATCTTGGAGAAGACTGATGCTCCTTTCAGCTGATCAAATAGGTCGTCGATGCGTGGCAATGGGTATTTATTTTTTACTGTGACCGCATTCAGCTCGCGGTAGTCAATACAAAGTCGGAGGCTACCGTCCTTCTTCTTCACAAAGAGGACCGGTGCTCCCCAGGGTGATACGCTCGGACGTATAAACCCTTTGTCGAGAAGATCGCGCAACTGTTCTTTCAGTTCGGTCATTTCAGCAGGTGCCATACGGTACGGTGCCCTAGCAATGGGACCGGTACCTGACAAGAGGTCAATCTCAAATTCCACTGCTCTCGGTGGTGGCATGCCGGGTAGCTCCTTAGGGAATACATCGGGAAATTCGGATACAATGGGTACTTCATCACTGAACTCTGTATCTCTCTCCAGGTCTTGTACATAACACAGGTACACTTCATGGCCCTTTCTGAGCTCCCGGTATATAGCCATAGCAGATATAAGTGTGGTCGAAGGCTCTCTCGGTCTCTGGCGGTAAGATACGGCAACCCCAGAAGGACTCTTGAGCAGCAATCGATGCTCGGCGCAGAGGATCCTACCCTTGTGCCGCTCCAACCAATTCATTCCGATGATTAAGTCGAATCCCAATCCATTGAATTCGATGAAGGAAATGGGAAACGCTTTGTTTTTTATTTCGATGGTGGCTGATTGGTAGTATTTAGTGCACTTTACTCGCTCCTTCGATGGGAGAGTAACCATGAAGTTCGGTAGCTCATCCGCATCTAGCTTCAACCTCTTCACAAAGGATGGTGATACGAAAGTGTGAGAGGCACCGGAGTCAAATAACACATTGGCATCAATGTCGTTCACTGGGAAGGTTCCCGTTAGAATGGTGCCGCTCTTGCCGGCTTGTGCTTCGGTGAGGATACTCAGAATACCTTCGGTACCGAGTCCACAACCTATTGAATTCACAATTGGATAAGTATTGATGGTGGACACAAGTGGAATTAAATCAACACTGCTCTTTATTGATAAACCAACCATCATACAAACCGTGTCTCTAATACACGTTACTAATAGATTACATGGCATTATGAATTTAATACTTCCTAAAGGTAAGGTTCAGGCGTCTTGGTTTCATGTGTGTGGCATTGATTATTGCCGGCGGTGCCGTATTCAACTTGATCTTGTTGATCCCGTGATACAGCATCCTAGAGTTTCCACCCATGATTAGGACATCTCCTGATCTCAATACCAGTTTCTGTGCGAGGTCCACACGCTTCTGCTCGCTATACAGGAATACAGCGTCATCACCAATGGACCAAGACACTACGGGCACTCCTTGTTCAAGAGATTCCGCTGTCTCATCCTTGCCTTGGTGTAACCCAAGTCGTCCTTCTTTCTCATAGAAGTTGACAATACAAAGGTCCGCTTCAAGTGCGGGGATCGGTTCATGTTCGCATTGTCGTGCAAGTTCTACTGCTTGTGTGACGAGTGTCTGAAACTCCGGAGGTATTGTCGGTGGCGTTGCTCCATCTTGTGTTTGTGTCTCCTAGTATGTCTTGGCATAAGGATTCCAGTCCTTTCCCAAGCACATCATTTTTAGCTTCATCTTCGCTCCACCGGGGAATTCGGGTGTGTAAAATCCACCTTGACCCGTTCCTAGCTCGTTGCATCGTCGGATGATTGAAATTTGCGCTTCGGGTGTCAGGTATCCCCTTAATAAGATCATACCTGGTCGGATGACCTAACACTGTTCGTTGGTGTAGAAGTGGTTGGTGATGTCGATCTCTTCTTGATTCAGGTTTACCGGTATCGGATAATAGATACTAAAGCTTCCTATGGTTATAAATTTCATCTACGGTGAGTACTAGTTTCAACTACTTCATTTCATGCTCAATACACACTTCATTTTATTTACTCATGCATTCCCTCATATAGTTACTCTAATACTTAGACATGCTACTTCAAGGATTAAAGGTTTAGTTTATTACCTGGGCCGGATTTAGAACCGGACCCATCACGGTCAATCACATGAAGGACAGGCTGCCTCTGAGGTGCACCCCGCTGAGGTCCCCGGGATCCCTGTCCCTGCGGTGCCTGCTGGGCCGGTGCATCGCCAGATGCAACCTCCTTGCCTTCCCTCTGCTTGTAGCTTTGGAAGTTCCCTTTCTGCTTGGCGTTCTCTGGGCATCTATTGGCCGTGTGTCCTGGTTTCTGGCAGTTGTAGCATTTGATTTCTCTCCCATAACAGTCTTTGCCGGGATGGTCTTGGTTGCACTTTCTGCACACATAGGTGCGACCGTCTGTGAAGGTTTGGTGAAACCGGATCCAGAACCTGAGGTTTAGAGGGTTAGCACATGTGTGCGTGGATGTACGTTATGGTACTTGTAAGAATACGATTTAGGAATAGAATTTACCCTTTGGGTGGGTGTGATCAGTGGCTTGGCAGCCACCGGTGCAGATGAACCAAGCTGAAGAAGCTCAACTGGTTTGCCCTGCTCAGCATGGGCACTGCTCTCACTTGGGAAGTTCTTTTGAGTTTGATGAAAGAATTTCCCTTCTCTTTTTCCAGCTTTTAACCCTGGTTCTGCTCCTCGGCACTGGTGTTCTTACTGTTTGCCTTGCGCTTCAGCGCGGTTTCTTCATCCCTGAGCTGGCAAGTGATCTCAACGTGAGAAGCCGCGGGATAACACTCCTGAGGTTTCAAGTATTAGCCGGGATTCTCATTTGAGAATGGATAAGGAAGAGATTCAAGGAATTCAAGGAATCTAAGGAATTGAAATGATACTAAGGGTTAACCGGTATTTACCTGAAGGGAGGTAAATCGAGTGTAGCCCATACCGTACCGAAGGCGATGGCTCAGACCGCCATAGAAGCGATCGACCAACACCTGGCCGGTGTATCCTAGATCGGGGAGAAGACGGAGAATGGAGGTAAAGGTGCGGTAGTACTCATCCACAAACTTCTTGTCTATCATCTTCAAGGCGTCCAGCTCTAGCCTTTTCTTAGTCTTTACATGCTCTGGATAGTACTTGGATCGGAGGAGTGATGCAAAGGAATCCCAGTCGAAGGTGGGGTCGTTGACATGCTCATGCTTGACCAGCTTCCACCAATCCATGGCTGCATCCTTCAGGTAGTAGGCAGCAACTCTAACTCGAACTCCAGCAGGAGCTTCGAGGGTTTCAAAGGTTGTCTCCATCTCGGAGATGTAGGCCTCTAGCTTAGCCGGATCACTCTCTCCCCTAAAGCAAGGAGGGCGGAGTTCCGCTACAGCTTTTACCCAGTTAGCTTCTCTGGGTGGAGGGGGAGGGATTGGCCCCGCCTGGTTCTCTTGGTTTTGCTGGTTCTGTTGCATAGCTTGGATTACTTGTGGTAGCATCTGTGCTACCGTGGCAGCGACGATTTCAGCTATCGTCTGCGTGCCGGGTCCGTCATTGCCCCCTCCTCTAGGGCACCTGGACCTCTTCCTGACATCTGAACATTTTAGCAGTTACATTAGGCTCCGCAAGATATGACTCAATGGTCTTGAATTTAAACAAGGTATCGTTCCTAAGAACGTCAAGGGTATCCGTTGTTAACAACGGTAGTTCCTAGTTAGGTTTCTAAGTATCCGTCTTAAGACGGTTGAAATCCTAACTCGGTAATCCCCTGTGCTCGGTACTATGGACATCAGAGCGTAACTACGCTCTGATACCACTTTTTGTAACACCCCTACCGTTAATCCTATGCTTACCATCTAAACGTCCTGTTAATCCTATCAGTTCACAACGGAAATTCTACTATTACTACGGCGGGTGATACAACGCCGCTAACCGCCCATACGGCTAGCTAGGCTTACCTTACCTTACAGTCACGGTCTGATGATCATAGTGTACCGAGCTACTATATTACTTGCCAAAAAACCGCATACCGATACTTACATCAATGGATCACCGAGTATTTAAGCATATTCAATTACATCCCAATTCAACTTCCCAAAAGAATGAGTTTCTACAAGCTACTCATCTATACCCCAATCCAATACTTCCACTATCTAAAAAGGTGTACCCCATGGTACACCGGCTAATCAAAAGCTACATCCGTGTACTACTTAGTACACCATTCATCATTCATTATTTACAATCCAAAAAGAAATCAAAGAACTAGCTACATCTCTTCATGGCCTTCATCCTTCTCTTGTACCTGCGTGTAGTAAAAACGGTGCCCCAAGGGGCTCAGCAAAAGCTGCGCATGAACTCCGCATATACCGCGTGCAGGCTAGGGCACGCCGACTATTTGACGTCCACTAAACATGCGATTCATTAATTTCATACATACATGCTTTACATACAACATACATGCATTTACAATACCTTACACAATTCAAGGAATCAATACAATAGTGCATATAATACTTACCTTCACGATGTTAGCCAAGTTACGCATCCGGGTTAATCGGAATGCTGTTTACTCTTTTACTCATTTCACTTACTTTCTCTTACTTGCACTTACTTACTTTCAATTACTTTACTTACTCATTCTTACTTACTTACTTATACTCAAGTTAAGTCGGTATGACCTCCGGCCCTGGGGACTACTCCGTCCCACCTCCGGGATTTACTTGACTCACCAATCCGAGATGCTACCCACTTAAGGGATTTGGGCCGCGGACCAGTTTAAGAGTCAGGAATCGGATCCAACCTCTTGTGTCTCCTCATCCTCACGCGTGGCCGAAACTATATCGGACTTCTACTCATTCCAATTTAATTACCAATTTAAGTTAGATTGGTTAGCTTGTTAGGAATCAGTCAGAAGTCCAATCACAAAACATATTCGGTCACAATACAATACATCACACATACACACACTCATATTCATCCATACATTTCATGAATTATACAAACTAAGATTTAAAAGATAATATACAACAAGATACAACATTACATATTCACAAGTAAACATGATAACTCCGATTCGTGCATTTTATCTTATTTGGTGATCAATTAGCACACAACACACAAATCAGAGTAACCAAGATAGCATACGGGGCATGAGGAATTCATACCGTTCACCGTTGTACGTGTTTCCAAACGTTCTCCCGGGTCACAAATCAAATCCTATTATGTACATATACAATTGAATGATTAATATAAATATCATTAACTTAACTCGATTACTCCTATGTTTACTAATCCATACTTACTATGTCCTTATACTTCTTACACTTACACATTACTTACTTATTTTTCATTACCTTAAGTTTTATTTTCTTACTTAATATTGGTTTACTTACATACATGTACATATATATATATATGGGTATACATATATATATATAATTATTATTCAATTTAAATTAATTTTTTTTGTAAGACCCGATCGACCTTACAAGTCCGGTCCCAAGGTCGGTCGAAGTCAGTAAGGAATTACGCTGGAAAATTTCAGGGCCGACCGACCTTGCAAGTCCGGTCCCAAGGTCGGTCCATTCCAGTAAGTTTTGGTTTCGAAATTCTGGAGTCGACCGACCTTGCATGTCCGGTCCCAAGGTCGGTCCATTCCAGTAAGTTTCGTTACAGGCGAATTTTAGCCCGACCGACCTTGCAAGTCCGGTCGCAAGGTCGGTCCATTCCAGTAGCTTACAAGACGGAAAAATTTTGTGTCGACCGACCTTGCAAGTCCGGTCGCAAGGTCGGTCCATTCCAGTAGGTTACAGACGGGAGAATTTCCTGGTCCGACCGAACTTGCAATTCCGGTCGCAAGTTCGGTCCATTCCAGAAGCTTTCCCGTCTTTGTAAATCTGGGCTCGACCGACCTTGCAAGTCCGGTCCCAAGGTCGGTCCGGCCCAGTATTTGCATTTTTATTTCTGTTTTCAGTTCTATCTTTTACCCATTACATCCCCATTGTTCCTACACTTATTCCCACATGTTATAACACTAATTAAACCTCCTAATACACCTTAGTTCATTCATTAACTCACCATCCATTCCTACACTAATTTACACACTTGTTTCTAAATTCATCTCAACACTCACACTAGGTCTTTCCTAGTTGCATTTGCTACAGATTTTAACACTTACTCTCCCCATCAATAGATCCCTCTTCTAATGTCATTTCTAACACTCCTAGTGCATTTAGAATACATTATCTATCTCTCTCAAA
Source organism: Limonium bicolor (assembly GCA_023374045.1). Lineage (NCBI taxonomy): Eukaryota > Viridiplantae > Streptophyta > Magnoliopsida > Caryophyllales > Plumbaginaceae > Limonium > Limonium bicolor. Next base: position 113,171,673 of record CM041780.1, read on the forward strand.
CTACCCTCTAACTACCTCCTTCACAATCTGCTACAACAACACATTATTCACCTAGTTTTAGTTCACTAAGTGTTCTAATCCTAGGCAAATTTGCCATAGTCTCCCCTATAATTTTACACTCTCACCACAATGTTTCCTCACACATCAGCATCATCTCACCTGTTTATACACAACAACAATACACACACTCTCATATACCCATAACAACACTAAATCACTCTTAAAAATTTCTGCACAACATCTCATTCCCAAACTAGTTTGTAACAGTTTTTAAATGTCTTTTAAGGGTTTAAAATACTTACATTCTCTTATACATTACTCTACTACACAATACCATTTTCATTACTAAATTCAAACTTCTAAAAATCTGTTACATACACACACATACAAGGCTACACAAATGAGTATCCTTACCTTGTTTTTCTTCTAGATTTTCTTTCCCCTTCTTTCTTGCTTCTTCCTTCTCTCTCCACCGGTTTGGTACTTCAACAAATCTAATATTATCACCCATACATACACACCCATTCAATACTAACACTAACCCTAACATTATTTAAGCTTTAAGTGTAGGTTTTAAGGTTTAGAATTTTCATTACCTTGCAAGGGTGCAAATAAAGCTTAGAGTGGCTCAAGAACAAGATTCCAACTCCACCAATGAGGCCAAATCGGCTAGAACACAAGGGACCAAACAAGGGTTTAGTCTAAATTCGTTTTGCCCTTGAGGCTAGAAAAAGATGGAGTTTTTAAGAATATTTTTACCTCAATAGAACAAGGAGAATGAGGTGGTTCTAATGGTGGTCTTGAAGCTCCAAATGGGACATACCCATGAAAACAAAAATGCTCCTTTTCAGATTTTGAAAAGAGAGAATTGTTGCTCTTGATGAGAGGATTCCAATGGTGTAGTTTTTATAATTTTTGGAGGAAGTTTAAGGGAGTAACAAGATGAGAGAAGTAGAGTTTTGTGTGGGTTTGCTTATTTCACCATGGAAATCGCATGGGAAGAAGAAAGGAAGAAAAGAGAGAGTGAGGGTGAGTGTGTACGTGAGAGAAGAGAATAGAATAGGAGACAGAGAATAAAGGTGAGTGTGGGGTTGTTATTATTTTGTTTGTTAGTAAATAAGAAGAGAGTGTGAGGGAGTGTGAGAGAGGGGGAGCCCCATCGGCTGACAGCCCACACACACAAACAGTTTACACTTTTATTTTAAAAGTGGACACATAAGTTTTGGTTATTTGAGTTTCTACCCCACAACTTCCCGTTTTTGACAGTTTTTACTAATTCCTCGTTTTATTGATTTTTATGGGTTCTAAAGCCTCACTAATATTTATTAATGATTATTTAGTTGACCTAAAATTGTTACGAGTCTATTTGACCCGCTTAAAGACACGTTTTCCCGGTTACCTCGAAAAACGCGCTTTAAGGTTCGGTAATGTTTTTAAACCGTTTTAAGGGTCCGTTTTCTTCGGGATTTGTTCCCTCATGATTATTTACACTTAATTAAGCTTCTAAATTATTCATTAGCCTAATTAATCACTATTTTTAATTACGGGGTATTTCACTTTTAGATTTATTTGATAATCACTTTTATTTGTTTTCAGTTTATTTAATCATTTAGTTTCAGCAAACCAACCCCCAATTATTATTGTTACTTTTCTTTAGTTTATTAGTTAGTTAGATTAAAAACTCAAACTAGACACTGCCTTCTTTGGTTCGATAACCTAGGGAATACTACCTAGGAAAACTTACTATGACAGACAAGTACACTTGTTGATAATATGTTTTATACCGTACACATCGCCTAAATCTTTCATACTGAACTCTTCATCAAGTCGTTGCACGAGAGAATTCATTTCCTTGGTGTTGTTTCCCACAAGCAGAATGTCATCAACATAAACTGTGACATAGCAATGAAATCCATTAGTGTTTTGGAGAATAAAGAGTAGTCACTTTGTGACTGGGCATAACCTTGATATTTAAGAAAATCTGATAAACGCTGATGCCATTGTCTCGAGGCCTACTTTAGGCCGTACAACGACTTGTGTAATCTGCAAACCTGATTGTTGTCATGAGCCATATATCCAATAGGAAGATTCATGTATACTTCCTCATGCAAAAAACCGTGTAAGAAAGCATTGTTTATATCGAGTTGTATTCCCTAGTTCCTTTTAATAGCAACTATCAGGAGAGCACACACAGTAGTAAGCCTTACTACTGGGAAAATGTTTCATGGTAGTCTACACCTTCTTTTGGCTAAAACCCTTTGCCACCGGATGGGCTTTGTGTCGTTCTATAAAACCGTCAGATCTGTATTTGGTCTTATGGACCCATTTGCATCCAACTGGTCTTTTGCCAGGGGGTAAAGAAACTACTTCCTATGTATTATTCTTTTCTACAACATCTATTTCTACATCCATAGCTTTCCTGCAGTGAAAGATTTTAACGGCTTGTTTGTAGCTACGAGGCTCAAGGGTTTCGTCATTGTTTCTAATGAGGGAAATTTTCGCTGGAGCAGCCATACTAATATTACAAACAGGAACGACATCTGTTGTGTTATGTAAGCAAAAGGGAGTTGAGCACTTAGCTGGTTTCATTTCTGTTGTAGCTTCGTTAATGTCAATGACGTAGCCTTGCAGCCTGGTTGGGAGGTGACGAGTCCTACTGGATTGTCTGAGTTGCTCTTCATAGGCTGGAACCTGATATTCCAATTAATTTCCATTGGTAGGCTGGTCTGTGTTGTGCAGAGTGATCGCAGGCAAGTTATTTCCTTTATCTAGAACTTGTGTAGAGTCTTGGTCCTACAAGTGGAGTTCATTTGGATCAGTGCACTATGGGAATTCATCATTAGAAAAATAATTAGGAAGTGAAAGGTCAGGAATGGACTCCCCATTTTCATCTCTTTGCACAACCTTGGTGACCAAGTCTTTGAGGTCGACATCAAGATAACTAGGAAGGTGCTTAAAAGGATATACATCTTCATGAAATTTGACATCCCTACTCACAAAAACATGTTGGTTTGAAAGATCAAGCAACTTGTATCCATTTTGGAGGACATGATAGCCTATGAAAATACCAGGAATAGCACGAGCTGAAAATTTGTGTTGAAGATATTTTGGGAGGGTGGTATAACACAAGCAGCCGAAAGACTTTAAAGAATCATATTTTGGTTTCTTGTTGAAAATCATCTCAAATGGACTTTTTCCCTTAAGGACATTGGAAGGCATCCGGTTGATGAGATATGTGGCATGAAGAATGCAATCCCCCCAATAAGACAAGGGTAGATTGCTTTGAAACATAAGAGCACGAGCTGTTTCAAGTATGTGCCTATGTTTCCTTTCTACTACCCCATTTTGCTCAGGGGTATAAGGGCATGTGAGTTGGTGTTGTATGCCTTTGTCCTTGAAGAAGGTCTGTCCCTGTAGGCTTGTTCCCAACTCTTTAGCATTGTTAGACCGGATGCTCTTGACACTTTTTCCATAGTATTTCTCACACATGGTGATGAAATCTTGAGGACTGTCATGGCTTTACCTGTAGTCTGTAAAAGTCGAGTCCAAACGGCTCTGTTGTAATCATCAACGATGGTTAGAAAAAATTTATATCCATCGTGGGTTTGTAAGTGGAAGGGACCCCAAGTATCAATGTGAATCAGCTGGAAAATGTCACTAGTTTTTATTTCACTATGAGCAAAAGGCAAACTTTGAGCCTTAGCCTTTGTACAAGAATCACAAACATAATTTTCACAGATATCAACCTTGGTGACAAGTCTTAAATTTCTTATCTTGTCAACAGGCATATGGCCCAATCTATGATGTCGTCTATGAACATTACAAATGGAATTCACATGACCAAGAGTATTAGTATGAACATGATCTATGAAATTCTTATTAGCTTCATCCTTAAGATAATCCTTGATGTAGTCCTTCCAAGCCATTATTGCAAAGAAAGTATAAACCTCCTGCTTGTCTGGAATTATGCTGGTAATCCTCATCAAAGGGACGTGTAAAATGCAAGAATTAGTTCCAAAGGAGGCAAAACCATTTACCTATTTGACCAACTTATGGACAGACATCAAATTGAAGTGAAAACCAGGAACGAACAGGACATTTTTAATGCAAAGTTGTGGAGAAAAACAGAACTCTCCAGCTATGTTCACAGTCTGAATATGCCCATCGGGCATTTTTCACATATCTTTTTCTATTCAAGGTATAGCAGTTTTTCAAACGGCTAGAGTCACATATAATGTGATTTGAAGCCCCTGAATCTAAAATCCAAGAATTTCTATACTTGGGATGCTTAGTAACAATGTTGAGACAAGTAGTATACCTCACCTGTGACTCCATTTTATGTTTACCTAAGAAGTTACAGTGATCAGGCTCAGTGTTCTTGTCAGCCGTTGCAGTAGCGAAATAGACCGTAAGCTGTTTGAACAGCTTGTTGGTAAACCCCTCCACAGGTGAATCATCTGATTTGTTCTGCTTGCTTCCTCTATTTTGTCCTTGAGTGCAACATTTAGCAGAAAATTTGCTCTCTTTTCCTTGTTTTCCTACAGGAGGGCGGCACCAAAGAAACCAACAATCTTCTCTGTTCTGGCCCCTCTTTTTACAATTGCTACAGACAGTATTTTTCTTGCTATTATGAGTGTTTCCTTCTTCATTTCAAGTTTGAATAGATCAAGATTTGTTGCTGGAACTCGCATTGAAGGTTAGGCTGTCAACATAGTTCTTGGAGGTTCCTTATATTTGTCTTTGACGCTCCTCCTGGATGAGCAAAGAGTAGCATTTCTCTACATTTGGAATTGGATCCATTATCAAGATGTTGCTTCTAAGTGACTTGTATGAGTCATTTAACCCCATTAGGAATTCCACAACTCTCTTTTGTTGCTAGAGTTTCTTTAGTTTTTCACCTTTCTCACATACACAACAAGAGCAGCTTGTATCCTGGTATATGACTTCCAACTCATCCCAAAACATCTTGATCTGAGTGAAATAGACATTAATAGAGTCATTGCCTTGTTTCTTCCATCCTAAGCCTTTCCTTATCCCAAATAGTTACGGTCTGTTGGTTTTATCATAACAGTCACACATTTCTTTCCAGATCTCAGCGGCAGAGTCGGAGAAGGTCAAGCTATCAGGAATGGATTTATCGAGAGCAGATATCATCCACTAGGAAACCATAGAATCTACTCTCTCCCATCTTGTGAAGTTACTGGAGGACTCAATTGGCCGTAAAACCTTTCCGGCGACAAAACCTAACTTGTATTTAACCTTGAGTGACCGTATTACAATCTGTTTCCATACAAGGAACCCATCGCCTTCAAACTTCCCAGTGATCGACATGGCTGGAAGATCATACGGGTGGAGATAAAGTGGATCAGCGACATCAAGTTGCTAGTGAGTTCCGAGGAGAGTGCCAAGCTTCTGTGCGAAGTCATCAATTCTTGGATCTTCATCGCCAGTATCCACTTCCTTGTTTCCATCATCCGCCATGGAGGAATTATAGAATAGTAGTGAGATAAAGCGAAAGAGGATCGGGAACGGTAAGAGGACATTCATGCTCTGGTACCATGTTAAATGAAGAGGACCAAAACGGAAAATACTCTACTGAATTACATTACCCAGGAGAGGAGGATACAAGTATAGGTCAAGATATGACAGTTATACAAAGGCCCATACAAAAGGCCCAAATAGACAAAGGCCCAAACATAAACTATAGAAGTCCAAAGTCTAACAGAAGTATTAGGCTCTGTTCGGCATGGCTGTTTTTGTAGTTGCTGTGCTCTAGTTGTTTTGATTGGTTGTTTTGCAGCGAATTGCTGGTTGTTTTATGCTGGTATATATGTGGTTGTTTTGAAAAATGTTGTTTGCAGTGTGGTTGTTTTTCCGACGTTTTGAAATAAATTAGTTAAGTTAGTTACATGCAGTGTGTTGCCGATTTCTTTGATACGATTACAAATTATATATTACATTTTAAAACGATTTATTGTTAAGTGTAAATACAGAAACTACTAACAAATATACAGATTAATATATACATAATTTATTAACCAGGAAGACAACAAATTTTTATTACAATCAATTTTTGTTAACATTTATATTAAGGTCTATACAAATAATTTTTCTATTATCAACCACAATTCTATCAATGGATAACAACAATTATAACTATACATGGTTTTAACACACCAAACTACTTTCTTGTTCACATTTGAATAAAAGAAAAATATAATAATTAATTAGTGACTTTATAAATGTTTACGTCATAATAAAAATAAGAGTAAATTACTTGGAACCCCCTTCAGGATTTAGGATATTACAGTTAACCCCCTTGTGTTTATCATAATTACAGGTAACCACCTCAAGGTTAAGGTATCTTTGACTACGAGCCCCCAAACTATAACTCTGTTATCAGGAAGTTAACTACGTCTTAACCTATCAGCTTAATCATATTAATAAGGTCATGTTGAACAAAAACACTACTTAATATGCATTGTTATTTTCCTAAAAATGTCAACCCTTCCTTGAAAATGCATCCAAAGTGGGATGAGAGGGAGTTAGACAATGTTGATTAAGCAGATTTGTTGTCCAGCCTGGCATTATTAATTTGATTAAGTTGATAGGTCAACACATAGTTAACTTTTTGATCACATAGTTATAGTTCGAGGGCTTGTAGTCAAAGATACCTTAACCTTGAGGTGGTTACCAATAATTATGATAAACACAAGCGGGCTAACTATAATATCCTCAATCCTCAAGGGGGTTCTAAGTAATTTACTTTAAAAATAAACAATTTAGTTGTTAAAAAAATATATCCTATATATTATTATATGTACATATAATTAAATATTCAGGTTTTTGTACCTTATTTTTAATAAAATGAAATTCTACCATTACAATGTGGTGATGGTAAATAATTTGTAAAGACTACTACTCAATGACATTTTTTATAAAAACAAATAATAAGTAATTTTTTTAAATTAGTTAATTTATTCATATCAATCGCTACAATTTCATAACCCTAACTTGTAAACAATAATATGAACGATGTTCATTCTCTTCATTACGGTGATTTTATAAATTTACGGTATTCATTCTCTTTACAGCATAAACTTCTGGTTGTTATGTGGTTGTTTTGTGCTGGTATATTTGAGGCTATTTTGAAAACTATTGTTTGACAGTGTGGTTGTTTGGTATTTTTGTCAAAAATATCAACTCATGACATGCCACATATATGCCATAAAAAGGCCATGTCCGAACGAAGCCTTAGTAGCGTGAGTATATATGAAATACCCCTAAACTAATTAAACATTGATTAAACATCTAATCATGTGAATCAAGGCCTAAACATGCCTTAACAATTAATTTAAAACAACAATGGTCATTATAAAACAAGAATTACCCCTTATGACCATTTAGGGCAAATATATGCCCAAATGAACTTCTTAGGATCCAAATTTTACTCCTAAGCATTATAACTCATAAATATACAAGCACATTCTTGTGAACAACATGAACAATACAAAAGACATAAAATATACTAGAAGAAGATACCTTAACTGCCAAGAACATACCCATATGGGATGTCAAGCAATGCAGAGCACAACATGATTACAATAATGGGTTTCCCCTAAGAAACGGGGCGAATCGTACAATATCGTTGTCAAGCCGACATACGGAAAGTACAATATACATCAACAAGAAATACATAATAAATATTACAATTAAAGGTATTACTCCGGAACAAAACAACCTGGAGACATGGGATTACAAGAATTATCTTCGTGCACATATAAGCTAATATGTCTCAAAGAAATTATAAAAGCTGGTGCAAAAAGGCACTAAGTACAAACGATAACTAATATTATACTTCATCTTAACATTATACCAACAAGTAAAGATAATAAAATCTCAAACTATATCCCGTGCTAGTGATCCAGAACATCGGGATACGATTTAGATCCAGTCATGTGCACATACAATTAACATTATTGCACCGACTGAGATACCTCTGTTTCCAATTAACGAAGGACCGTGAACGACACTATCATAGTGGAACTAGATTAGCAATAACTTACTACTAATAAACAATCTAGGATATAACGATAGGAATAAAGGGCATACTAAGCCATATATCCGTGGGTCTGCACCTTAATACGGAGCGAGTGGGCCCAATAGAGAGAGCGCGCAAAGTACTCCACGCCTTTGGCTGGAAAAGTGCGCGCCTCACCCTTCCCATATTTTCTTTTGGAATCGAATGACTAAACATAGTCCCGTCTATCAAATATGAGAAGAATCCACTCCGAAGTTTCAAATACGCGAACGAGGGAGACCAGGAACAAGACCATTAAAAGAGTCAAAGTTTGTGGGTCGAACCATGAGGCAAAAAGGCCACATGGGAGTTAGAGAATCCCATAAGAGCCAAGTATCCAGCACTCTTTGGATAGCGGCTATTGTATACTTGTGGGGTACGGGGGCATAACCCTTTTTAAGGGGGTAAAGCCTCTTGGTTGTGCACATGTGTGCACTAAGTTTTAATGTGAGTAGTATGCGGGGCATACAGTAAATTGTTGTTTGGTTGTTGGTATGTTTGTTTGGTATGTGGGGCATATGTGGTTGCTTATATGTGCACCGTACACTTGTATGTTTTTACGTATCCTATGAGATACTTGTATGATGTTGTGTAAACACCCATGAATGTAGTATCTGTTTAAGATACTTGTTACATATATACTTATGTTTCTTTATGAATCCTTTGCATATAGTATCATTGAGATACTGATTGGATCATAGTTATGGAACAATGAATTGTGAAATGTTGAATGATGTAGACACCTCGGGGAAGTTTTCAGGGTTGGTAGAACTGATAGGAAATGATGGTGCTAATGGATCACCTATATCCATATGTGAATGAATTAACGCCACATTTGAGGGCTATGTGTTGTATAAGTACAATACATTATGTGTGATTGTTATATCATATAGATATACATTATGGGATATTCGGGTAGCTATTTAAACTATTCGAGAAAGTCGACTTCGGGACGAAGTATTTTTAAGGGGGTAGACTGAAATACCCCTAAAAAAATTAAAACATTGATTAAACATCTAATCATGTGAATCAAGGCCTAAACATGCCTTAACAATTAATTTAAAACAACAATGGTCATTATAAAACAAGAATTACCCCTTATGACCATTTAGGGAAAATATATGCCCAAATGAACTTCTTAGGATCAAAATTTAATTCCTAAGAATTATAACTCATAAATGAACATAATAAAACCATTATCAAAGAAAACCAAGCTCAAAAACACCTTAGAACATAAAATGTGCTTTAAAACTCCTTAAAGCACATTTTTTGGAGATAGTCTTCAAAACGAGTTTTGTTTGGTTTTAGGGCCTTCATTACCCTTAAATATGCTAATGTGACATAATGTACCACATTAGAATGTCTAGTTCAAAGTTTTTCAAAAAATCAGAAATATGTGCATTGAATTGTGAATAGTACTCGAATAGTGCAAAAATAACACTTAATCTCCTAATCTAGTCAATGGTCAAGACTAAGCCCTTGACCTTGACCATCCTTAGCCAGCCACTTAAGAGGTTTCCCTCATCCCAAAGAAACCCTCAAAATATCTTCTTATGACTCATCTTATTACTATTTCATACTCTAACTTATCTTACCTTTTTAAGCCAAAATTCACTCTCTTTCTTTCATTCATATTCTCCCAGCCGAGAACACATCAGCAAAGCTCTCTTTCCTTCCTACAAAACCATGGGTAGTATCCATCTTCAAGGATCAAGATCTCTTGACATAGGTAAGGTCTTAAAACACCTTTATAACCATTATCTTCCTCTTTCTTCCTTCTTTCCATTGCTGTAACTAAATATTATTTCCATCCACACATTTAGACTGAGTTGGCTGCCAAATAAGGGATTGTTTCTCGGTGGAAAAATCAGAGGAGAAGAGAGGCACACCTAAGTAACTTTTAAGGTATAAAAACATGCATTAAGCATGTAACCTCTCCTCCTCTTCATTTCTGAATTTTTCCATGGCTTCCCTAGATTATTCTCTTGTGATTTACATGTCCATTCAGTATATACATCTACACCTTGAAGATATAGCTAGATTCAAGCCAAAGAACTCCATTTTGGCTAGCTTCGGTAAGGATTTTTACCCATCCTTTCTCCTTGATTCTACCGGTTTTATGTGCTAGTTTGAATGGTGTTTTGACACCTTGTTTTGCTCCAAAACTCAGGTGTAAACAGCCCCCCATCAGCCTTCAATTTCAAGGTAAAAACCATGCATAAACTAAGCTTGATTTACCTCTTAATGATCCTTATATCATATAACTAATACATGTACTTTTCCTTGCATATATACTGCCAAATGGTGCTGTATAACCTTGGGAATATTATTCCTAAAGTTGTGGAAAACAAGCCTAGGGATAAACTTATCAAAGTAAGTTGATTTACTACCTAAATCATATACTAATCAGGTGTATATGTGGTTTAATGTTCAAAAACTGACTTAAGTATATGTAAATATGTAGCCGTGAGCTGTTGAAGTGTGTTGGTTGATTTTATATCTTGGAAATCAAGTAAGTATGCTAAACTTACATATTATAAGGCTTTTATAACATTTTGTTACAAAATAAATAAAGCTGAGAACATACAAGGTCTAGTATGACCAAACTATATATTAAAATGTTGTATAACATTTTTGGCTAGTTAACCTAATATTTATGTGACATATAATGTCATAGGAATTAATTAAATGGCAAAAATATAATTTTTGAAAACAATAGGAAAAACTATACTATAAAGTTGTAACCATGTATTATATTTGTGACATTTATATGTAATATTTATTCTATGTTAATGTTGTAATAAGGTGATCATGCACTTTAGGCCATTTTAATTTATGTTATATTAAGTTTAAATTAAGTTTAAAATTAATTTAAACATTACCAAAAACATTTTGGGGTTAGATTGTAATTTTAAAAAAAATTAGAGGCTAAATATGGATTATAGCCGAAAACTATGCTTTAAAAGCTATTAAATTTAATTTTATAAAGTTTATAAAATTTGGGGTCAAAATGTAGTTTTTGGAAAGTTTGGGTCAAAACTGTAATTTATATAACTTGTGGTCAAACCAGTAGTCTGTTGGTCAATATTGACCATGTTAGGAGCCTTGACCAAATTTAATGACATAAATAATTAAGTCATGATCTTATAATAACATTATAAGTAAAATATAAAATTTACAAAAATTTTGGGGTAGAAATGTAAATTACCAAAAGTTTGGGATTAAAACTGTAAATATAACAGTTTACAACATTTGGATAAAGTTTGGTGATTTTTAGAATAATATAAAAGGCTATATTAAGAAAAGTGTATAATATATAGTTTTAATGATATTAAAAGTATATGTTATAAAACTGGGGCAATTCACACAATATAAATAGTATAAGGGCTGAGAAAATAAATGCAACAGACCATAGGGTCTGTTCACAATTAATAGAATCTAAAACTATAGGTTATACATGTTATAATAATTAAATGATATAATATATGTTATATATGTATATTATAAGATATGTGGTAAAAATGCAAATATAGAAACTTAATGTGCTGGAAAATAAATAAGAACGGCCCATGGGTCTGTTCAGAATTTTTGAATAAATATAACCATAGGTTATAATTATTATAAGGTTAAAATGTTATAATATATAGTATATATAACATTGTATAAAATGTGTGGTATAATTGGAATAAAAGAAAAGTATGTAATAAGGAGAAAAAAGGGAATTATAATACATATGCCTTTCCGGCAATGTAACTAACAATTATATAACCATAGGTTATAATTGTTATAAAGTTAAAATGTTATAATATATGATATGTATAACATTATATTAAATATGTGGCAATATTGTAATAATGGAAAAATATGGGAAGTTGATAACAATCAGATTTATAATATATATATGCCTTTCGGCAATATAAACTTCTTAGATTAAAACTATAGGTTATAATCATTAATGAGATAAAATATCATATTATATGATATAAGTATATAATTATAACATTACATAATGTTATGTGGTTTAAAACATAAAACCATAAAAGTATGGGCTGTACCGAAATTAATATAAGTTGTAAATGATTTTTAGATTATGGCCTAATATGTTATTAAATGGCATACCAACTATAAGGTAATAATATTCATTAAGGAAGAAATGAGTATGTTATAAAGTATACCAAGTTTATAATTAAAATTTGTAATTCATATAGATTATATAACTATATGACATAGAAGAAGTCATATAATATGATTAAATAATCATATAAGACTAATGGTAGATTATTGTAAGTGTTACATGAATTATTGTAATATAAATGTGATTAAAATGAAACTAGAATAAGAAAGAATATTCACATGAAATAATATGACAAAGAATAAATAAATGGGATTTATAAATTAAGGTTCATAATAAATAAACCTTAGGAATTATCAAGATATGTTATAAGATGTTACATAATATTAAGATAAGACTTAATATAGATTTTGTAGTATAATACAAGTTAGTAAGATTAATTATCTTACATAAAGTGATAAAATGTAACATGTAATACGAAGAGTTATAATTCATGAAATGTATATATATATATATATGGTGTATATATAATGCGCAAGCATATATATAAACATGCATATAAGATAAGTATATTATATAGTTGGGAACTATATAATATAAAAGGGAAATTGTTATTACATTAGTAAAGTTATAAAGTACAAGTTATTTAATTTGAAATTATATATGACTTGTTACAAGCCTTGTATGTTATAATACATTGTACTATAATAAATGGTGAAATAATAATACCATATAACACTAGTGCTTGCATTCATGCAACTATATATTATATGCCTAAGTTCAAATGAGAACAATATTAATATGTATAATGAATTATAAACATTAGTATACCAGTATAAAATATTAAATGAATTAATGTTGCATGCATACATGCAACTATAAGTTATAAACATGTACTTGTATACTTAACCGAATTTGATTAAATTTAATAGATAAGTATAAATATAGATGTATGTTTATATACTTATGGATATCATGAGATTTAATTGGATAAATCCTAACAATGCAAAAATATTACGAACCATCACGTTCTTGTATAAACTGACTCATTTGTTTAAACCCGAATGTACATAAATACTACGAGTAACGAGTTTTACGTAACAATACCTTAAACAATTAACTATTGAAATATCGGGATTACTAGTGTTATTCGGAAGCACCGAGTTTAATTAAGTCATGTGGATTGACTTATAGTGTCATTAATATTTTAGATCGTACGTCAGACAAAGGCGCCCGACAAGCTTAAGTTTTTGCGCATCCTTGGTCTGAGGTGTACGGTATGTGGATGGTTTGATCTGAGATGTCCTGAGGGCTTCCTTGGGCTAAGATATTCTTGATGTGTTTTAAACAACGTGTGATATAGATATAGATATATATATATATGCGTGAAATGTTGTGTGATATTTACTTATTTTTCCTGCATTATCTATTTATGCGCGAACGTCCTTCGGGACTAATATTACGTTGACTATAGATCGACTTATATAAACATACATATGCGATCAATGTGATGTGATTGTTGTTACTTAATATAATACTTTTAGTATTATAATTATGTATATAATAACCTAAGTAAAATACTTAGGTACGAGACTCGACTATGTCGGTCTCTAGAGCATTGGATCTCGAACATGAATATGTGACCTAGACTTTCTTCTAGGTTTGTGTAAGACCCTTAGGGCAGCTACATTGATGAATAAATACTCCACAACCTAGGACTATACTTTAGGTGATTGATTAAATTAATCAAATGATGGAGAGTTAATGAGTGTGTTGATAAGTAAACCCAGCTAGCCACCGGCTACTGGTTGTGCATAGTGATCACGTGAGTTTTCCGGATCGGGTTTTACTCTATGTTAAACTCCAGCGAGCCTACATAGATCGTTGGTCAGAGTGTACCACTGTTGGTACTCGGCCTAATGCCACCAAATTAAATGACGTCTTTTAGGCAAAGAGGGAGTCCCGAGATCTTATGTCTTTGGCCAGGGTGCACTACTATTGGTGCCACCAGGACGACTGTCCATCAATGAATACAATTACGGGTTGTCCTAACTTGACACCCACATATGATGAGTTTGTAATGTAATGAGGACCCGGGATGGTCGATTGTGATGAATGAATACGAGACCGTTACTTAACGACTACAAGTTTATTGCTTTGTCTTGTTTAAATGTGTTATGTATATGTTGTTGTGTGTGAATTGTAGTGCCTGCCTTGATTGTTTTATAATACTGTCACTCATATATTTATAGCTTCAATATACCTGCAAACTGGTAATGCATGAAACGAATCTAATGCAAACACGGTTAATATGACTTAAGTGACCAATAGAGTCCAAACCTAGCATACTCAGCGTTTATCGCTGAGCCTCCACGGCATTTTGCAGGTTGCTGATTATCGTTGAAACCGAAGTGCGGGACCCGGGTAGTTAAGGTTTTGTTTTTTTATTAACACACAAGACTTCATACTGTATTATGTTAGGACTTAGCTTACATTATGATGATGTTGTATACATTCGAGAATTATTAGACGCTCACTTGTCGTTGGTATTATTTTTGGATTTAGTATGATGTATAGGTTGGTATCTCGTTATCACTGCAGTTATTTATTATCATTGTTGTTTTGTTATTGTTTCATTTCTGCTTCTTTACTCGCATGAGCGAGTAATGACATGTGACATCCAAGTGAGAATTATAACTATTAGACTTCCGCTGGGAGACGTTTTCAATTATGCTACAACAGTGACTATTACAAGATTTATGAATGGGTGTTACAATATAAAAGGACACACTCTCTCGAGAGTTTCAGGTTCTCCGATAAAAGGACTTGCATTATTAAGTCTAGTTTTAATAGGGGTAATTAAGGGGAAAAAAGAAAAGAAAAAATGTCTGACTAATCATTTGAAAAAAGTGTCACCTGACAGATAAAAAGAATCGGAGGGACTATATATCAACGTTGCCTAGTTCAGCCAAATCAAATAAACCTATTATCCAATTTGGCAAGCAAGAAAATACACCCATTGAGAGTACATCTACTGTTATCGATACTTGTCGGAGTATCTTATTCTACCCAACTCGCCCTATATAATTCTGGCATAGTCATTGACTATCCATTTCTTGTAGTACCACATCAAAATGTGATAAACCACACTCAACACCGGAAACAGAAACAAAGTAACTCTCATAACTCTATTCTTTGTTGTATCAAGCCCAGATAATATCGCACAAAAACAAGCTAGGAAAGAAACAAGGGATGCAAATATAACCAAGTCCCGAAAACGATCCATTCGACGGTATGCAGCAGTAAACCTATTTTACGCCCGATTGTTCATGTCCGACGAACTCACCACTCTTCTACGACCTCTTCTTGCTTCTTGCATCTTCAGTTTGAGGTAGGAGCTTCCGTGTGAGTGAGAACTTTACAGGCTCAAAGTTGAAACTCAAGAGCAAGTGCATTTTGAGATATGAGTAAGCCGAAGTCTGCACAATGCAATTAAAAATTTGTACATTTGCTATTACAAACGGTAGGTTTAATTAGGTGGCTCACTAAGGGGCATTTATTTGCATATTTAGCACACTCACCATTGGGGCTCAAGTCCTATGGATTCTTTCAGAAACCATCCACCCTCAAACCAACAAGGATAACAAAAACAACATTGAAGCCGCATTTGAAATTTTCCTAAGCAGACAAATAATTTTCTTTCTTGCAAATAGACCTTCCTAAATAGACCTTCCTAACAGAAACTATACAGCAACTCTCTCAGTAGGAGCTAAACTGACAACTATCCCAAAACGAGGCCAGAAATCCTGTCTGATGATCGTTGTGATGACTCATCCTATATTGGTTCAAACAATGGCAAACAATCTTTTCCCCTCAGAAGCTTGGACATTAAGTGCCCTTTTTTCTTTCATGTCATTTTATGTTGCTATTCTTTCCAAAAACTAATGTAAACGATTATGAATAAAGATACCCAAATAGGTATAACCCAAAACCAGTAACCGATAGAATCGCTGCCCTAATCAAAGATGCTAGAGAAGGTGACTGTAGCAGCAGATCATGAAATCTTGTGCAATCCGATGGTGAGATCCGAGGATATAGAGATCAACAGAGGAACCGATTGGTGCCAAACAGCCTTGAACACTCTCTTCTGATGAGCTTGTAGCGATTGAGAAGGCTTGAGGGAGTTGTATCTGATATCAAATATATGAATCTTTGGGTCTGCTGATCCTGATGTGATGAATAGTCCATCTGGCGACCATGCCTGGTTAATCAAAGCGGACTGTGAGCCGCTGGTCTCCTGCTCCCAACCAAAAGAGTGCAGTTCTTCCCTCAGTCGGATGTCAAACAGTCTAAGCTGCTGCTCTGGCGTCCTAAAACAGTAAAATAACATGTAAAAAAGACTTTTTAGCAGAGTGGAAGAAAAAGGACAGCAGCGGCTATGCTACATTCAAGGATGCCAGATACGTAACTATTAATATACATACCCTGTTTGAACCAAGAAAAGGTTGAGATCACGTGGGTTAGGAAGGATACTCATGCATTTGCTCTCTATTTGATGTTTATAGTCAGCTCTTCCAGCTAGCAAATCAAAACCAACTATCCTCTTGTCAGCACCGGTAGACATCACCACCTGCTTATGATGCAAACCGGCAACCCCCATCACAGCCGAAGAATGCAAATTTTTGTGCAGTACTTTAGGTCTCCACATTCCTTTCCCGTCATTGTCATTCCACAGCACCACAGAATGATCACTGCCCCCACTCACAAAGAAGATATCATCCCAAGGCATGAACCTTATACTATTAACAATGCCCTTTGTATGAGGCTTCTCCTCCAAGAAAGTTACTCGATCTCTCTGCCAATTCAATTAATCAGATTTTATATGTCCCAGTTGTTAAGGGCTTGTTTGGTTCAAGAGCAGTTTCAGATTTTTAGATTTTGCTTTAAAAAAATTAGAAATGGAAAACATAAAATGCTATGTTTCAAGTTTCTACTTCTAATTAAAAAAAAAATACCACATTTTTCTCAAATATTTAGAAACCAGAGAAACCAATCTTGGTTTCCTGTTCTCATTTTTGCTGAACTTTTACTTTTGGCCCAATACTCAAAAAGTGTTTTGGTTCCTGTTTCAAGATTTCAGTTTTGGTGTTAACCACAGAACCAGACGAGCCCTAAATTGATTCATTTTTTCACTAGTAATTGCCAGTAGTGAAGACAGCCTAAATACTGCCACAACCAAAACACCACTGGGCTGCAACTGTCCCAAATATCAACAGATCAACGAGATTCCATCCTTTACTCGCATATACTCCCTCCTCTTCTCAATAGATGATTGCTTGGGACCTATCTCTTTTCAAAATATAAGATGTTATAGCTTTTTTTGTCATCTACTTTCTTATTTTACCCCTCAACTTTTATTTCACGACTCTACTTTTCAAATTACTTCAATTCTCAATACAAAAAGTAAGGGTAAACTGGTCTACTTTTTGCTCTTTAATTCTTGTGTCCACAGCTCAAAATTCATCTATTTGGAACAGGAGAGAGTAATACTATTGAACTATATTAGCAAACGGGATACACTAATAACATGTGACATGAGAACTAAGGTAATGCACCTCTAACTACACAGATTGAGAAGGACTCACAATTGTCCAGCTATGCTAAGCATTAGTCATACTGATACAGAAAAAGATAGGCATTAATAATTACTACAATGAGAATCAAAGCTATCACCTCTGTTTTGCTAAGATCAATCATTGCAATCTGATTATCCCCTCCATCTGCAGTATATACGGCAAGTACGCTGTTCCCCTCGGGATGCCAGGCTATATCTTCTGGCCATCTCCTTTGCTTTGGGGATAGGCAATCTGTAGAGCTCATGAGAGAGGCGCCAGATCTACAGACATCACCACCAATTATTGAATCATATGTTTAGCTTACAGTAAAAAGAAGTAACATAAGTATACATCACAGTGATTTTCTTCAGCCTCTAAAGCAACTAGTTTCTTCATACAACAGTACTCAGGTGTGTTAATAACAATTCAAGATGATACATGACTTTCTTGCTAGGTCTTATTCTTTTACAGACTTACGGAAACGAATTTATCTAATCAGCGTATTTTTTCTCTCTATATGTCACAATCACATACGTCAATTGTCACATCATTTTATATTTATTTTTCTATTACAAACTTTTTATGTCTACTTTTTCTAACTCCAGCTAACAACTGACATCAGCTAGCAAAATGATTGTAAGTTCAAATTATGAATCCAACCAACACAGTAACAACAATGAAAAAATAAATGACAAGGTTTAGAGATTACTCTTTATCTTGTAACTGCCACAAGTTGAGTAGCCCATCCAAGCCACTGAAACACCACGACATCATGACAGGAAAACAAACGGAGGTCAGTTCAAACATAGGAAAGCCCCAAGGAGACACTCCTAGAAAGATCCATTTTACAAGCAAGCGCATGCGCATTCCACAATTGGATAAAATATACTTCATCCCTGTTTGACCAAACTGTTTACTATTTGGGCATGTTGTTTAACTTCAATATTTAACATGTAAGATAATATTTTTACAAATCTAAGTATTGTAATGGAATCCTTATAAGAAAAACTATATATCGTAAAACTTAGTTTTATAAAATTGTTTTATCTTATATGTTTAATACTGAAGTGGAAAAACATGTCAAAAAGCAAACAAGACGGTCAAAATGGGACAGATGTAGTATAATGTGAGTGTGGGCGCATGTGTGTGAGTGAGTGAGAGAGAAAAGACAGCACCTTGTCATGAAGAGGTTGTCATTCACAGGACATAGAATGAGGCTTCTCAATTTTCTTTTATGATTACTGGATACGTAAGCACTGGCATCACAGTGAATCAAGCTAGGTGAAGAGTTGCTCTTGACATAGGGTATCAATCCTGTATGCATCTTGGGTTTTGCTGCAATCAGCACATAAAGGAAAATTACAACCCTAAGATTACATTGTCACAATAACATGGATCAGCAATACAAAATCTGACACAACAAATAGGAACCAAATAGTCCAACGATTGCAGCATATCAGACATACCAATTTTCAAATTCAGTTCCTTGGTTTGAGAATTGATTTGATTGACCTGGGAAGAGATTTTAACAGACTTGTCCGCTTGTGATGTCCCACAGTTGTCAGAGTGGGACAAGGGCAAAACATCAGGTTGAAGCTCCACTTTAGATGATATTACAAGTTTTGGCTTGAGTTGGGGACGAATTTCCGAACAGCGTCTTTCGCTATGGGTTGGACTAACTGATTGGCGTTCCAATTTAATCCCATTGACAGCGACCCCATTCAATGAGGTTGATTGCTTATCCCTTTTCCGACGCCTTACACGAACCAATTTAGATTGTGAATCCTGTAATCTTTTCTCTGATTCTTGCAGCTGCAAATCTTTCCCATATAATTGATTAGGTAGGTAGCATTTATAGACACACCTGATGCAATGACGATGAGTATTGCATTCACTGAAAAAACATAATACTAACTACTAAGGAGACCTTAGGTAGGAAGGGAAATGATAACTTGAAATTTTTACATGACATAGAGGGATCTCGCAAGTCAAGAAATTTTGTAGCCCTTCCTTTGCAGACATAAATGTAATAGGTATTGTCATGCAACTATGGACAATGAAGAAGAAGTTTATCTGCCGAGCCCGCCGTCATGAAGCAGCATGTTTTAGAAAATTAAGTTCGCAATGCTAAATTGACATTCATATTGAAATGGTCACTCTTAAATTTACTAATTTATATCTCTTCTGCAAGTGCAGACGCGGGCAACAAGGAGAAGAAATGGCGGTAGCAAGTACTGCTTTCATTGGATGCCTTGAAAAACCAGCCCAACATTGAACGCGAAAAGACGTAATTAGGCCATAAGAAGTCCTTCTTATCTCTTCCACCAAAGATAAACACTGAGCGGAGTTTCAAGCAGGACGAGAAGGAAAGAGGCTAAACCTGAGACTGGTAATAGGCGATACGTTTGCGATTATGTTCAACCTCTTTGGCACGGTGCTCGATGAGTGCGACCAGAGCTTCCTCCTCCTCATCTTCTCGGCTATTTGAACTTCCACCGCCGTCACTGTCGTACTCATCAACCTCAACCGCCGCCACAATTTTCTCAGTTCTTGCCCTCTTGTGCGCGCTCATGTTTTTCCCACTTCCCGCTCGTCAGGTCCACTTCGCTCCCCAGTTGCGTAGATGCACAAGGTCTCAACATACAAAGTGCAACGATTACATAATTAGTTGCCGTACGAATTTTCTCCCAAAACCTACAAAATCAATATTTATGGTTAATGTGTGGTATGGTTTTTTTTTACATCCACAATAATAAAAGTGTATTCCAGTCATTAATAAATATTATTTTATTCGTTTCTCATAATCTTTCTTTTGTTGACCTATGTTTTCTAGAAATAGAGTATCTTAGTTAAGAACTCCTCCCACATCTTCTCTCCTTCATTTCATCATTTTCTTTTTCCTTTTTTAATATTATGGGCGGAATACACATCATTGTGGATGTCCTTAGGGTTGGTTAATTAATGATGGCTTATCATCTAGTTCAGATTTTGAGGGTCTTGAATGGACCCATTTATAAGCTACACCAATATAATAATAACACATGTCATGGCTTTATAATAAAGCTGGAAAAAATTCAAAAGTTGTTTCGTTAATGTGATTTGTTTCATCCGAAAAATTAATAGTGGACCTTGCATATTAAACCGGTCAATTTTGACCCAACCCATATTGTTGTAGGTTATTATCACCCAAAAATTCAACATTTATTGGCACTAAAAGAAGCTTATCCTTCATAACAATAAAAAACTAGTGTGACATTAAGTACAGCTGTCATATCTTCAAGGAAAGATCTTCACTTCCTCACACTTAAGAGGAGCAATGTTCTCATTATTCACAAAATAAAATCAACAAAAAAAGACCTCTCAAAATATGCTAGACTCATGAAGGATTTCGTTCAAGACTCTACATATATTAAATTGTAAAAGATAGATAGGCTAACACACAAGCAATAAAGATTGAGAAACTGAAACTCCACTAATATATTTAGATTGGGGAAGGTTCCCTTCCTAACACATAAGCTTGAACAGCGGGGTAGAAGCGTTCCTCACACTTGCGTCCAAGCAAGTGTCCAACCTTGGAGAGATGGAATGCAAAAAATAAATAAAAATTGCACATACACACATTTTATAAAACACCAAATAATGCTAGAAGCATTGCATTAGTAGCACGGGCACCACCACCACTTGTGAATGAAATAAAACTAAAATAAATCTAGAAATAAAATAAGAGTAGTAAAATGCAAAACAAAAAAGTTACCATTGGGTTGCCTCCTGGTCAGCTGCCCAGATTTAAAGTCCTTGGTTGGACTTTCTTTTCGTTACCCCGGATCAAAAATAAGAGTTGAAAATAGGGATCAACGGGAATACGAACTGCCTAGCAATCAGGATAAAAATCACCTCGATCAAAACAAAACGTTACCTCAACAAATAGAATAAGAAAAATAAATACTCCATAAAACCTGGTGTTTGATGAGGTATTGATGGTAATGGGTCTGAAGCAGAAGACCAAGTGTTGACTGTTGTTCTTCCTCATATTGGAGAATGTAAACATCCTCCTTCTGTTGCTAAGGCTCAAAGAAACTGTGATAATGGTAGAGCAGTGGTGGCTCCTCCCTTGCAAAATCTAGGATGTGGACATCCTCTTTGTCTGGAACCAAGGGTGGAGAGGGAGGACAACTTAAGAATTCAATAGGCTGCTCCACTACATTTGCTCAAGATTAAAGCCTGCTACCGAAGAGTGTTTTCTTGCATGTAGTCTGGTTGATTCTCTAACTACAACTGCTCTTGAAATTTGAGACAGTCATCGAACTTATGAGGTCCCCCATAATACGAGCAATATATATCCTCGAATAAGACGATTCCCGTTCGAATTGCTCCTCAATCCGCCTCCTCTTAAATTTTAGGGCACTCTTCGAACTTGTGATTACCCTCACACTGCGAGCAGCACAAATCAAAGAAAAATGGATCAAAAGAACCAGGAGACACCTACTCCACTGCCCAAACAAGGGTTTGTTTCATATTGAACCACCAATCATTCTTGGCTACAAGCATATGTAGCTATCTTTGTCTACATTTAAAGTTGTACATTTTGTATAGTGTAGAAGTACAAGTTTTGTAAGTTTATTGTATAGTTTAAGAAGTTAGTATGTACATCCAGTGGAATTTCAGTAATATCAGAATTCAATGTATAACTTTACATATACATCCATAAGGTTTTTATTTACTATTGTATAGTTTTTTTAGAACAAATATACATGTATATACCATTTATAGCTATATTTGGATATAGTCAAGAAATTCCTGTTAAACCACCTCTTCAGATTGGTTAATCGACCTTGAATTTTAGAGTAGGAACATTCGCAGACCATCAAAACAAAATTCAGATTAGAACTAAAATTAAAAGAGAAATAAACTATCAAAAATAAAGAAAATAACTAAAAATAAAATGAACTAAAATAAAACAAAATAAACCAAATAAACTAAATAAGAGAGAAATATATAGTCTATCTAAAATAACGAAATAACTAAAAATAAACTAAACTAAGCAAAAAAATAGAAAAAAAAAACTAAAACAAACAAGATAATTTAAATTGAAATAAATAAAACAACACTAAGAAACACAAAATTATAATTATAATGAAATTAAAACAAGAAAAAAATAGTAGAAAAGAAAATAAACAAAGAAACTAAAATATAATAAATAAAAATAAAATAAAGTAAAAACAATTGACATCCAAGGCTAAGGATTAGACAAAGGCAAGTACCAGCAACGTTGTCATTTTGCAAACAAGTAATTTGATATACTAAAAAATACGAAATTAAACATAAAAATTAATAAATCAATAAGTCTGTCGGGTTGTAAAAATTTTGGTCACATCAGTATAGCAAAGAGAAGAAACCAGGTATCAATCCGCGGGACTTGAATAAAGTAAGCATAATCATAAGAAAATTGGAAATCAAAGGGTTGTTCTCGTTTTGAAAAAATAAATAAACAATCTGGAAATAAACTAACAAATAAAATAAATTTGATAAAATGATATGGGTGAGCGGAACCCTGGGTTCAGGTTATTCATCGTTAGTCATATTATGCCAACTTCTTTAATTTAACAAGAGATATGGATTAGCTAAATTCTTTAATATCTTACCTCCATTAAATCCTAATCACAGGAAGCTCATTTAGCAGAACACACAAGATCTAATCAACATTATAGAGAAACACACTTAGATGGATTAAGCACAAAGAAATATGCAAACTTGAAGGAAAATCTAATTAATCAAATTCGATTCTCCACAAGAATTAAAACACCTGAAGGACTACGTAATCAATCCGATATAGTTTCCACAGACAATAGATTAATATGACCATCTTGTTAATCACCGATCTGATCATAACAAAATTTGAAAGCTAATTAACAAATCCATGAAATTTATTAAAAAGCACAACTTAAACTTTAATCTAAACAATCCAGAAATAATATCTCTTATAAAATCAACAGAAGTAATTGCATAATCAACTAGCTACAAAGAGAAATCATCTAGTAAAGAAGACTCCTGCTCTTGTAGTGCTTGTCATATCTGGAGACTCGACGGCTGGAGGTTGAAGATGATGGAGCGAAACTTGTTTCGGACCTAGATTCTTCGTTTGGACTCCATTTTGCTCCCCGTTTGTCAAATCATAGGAAAAACACATGATAAGTGAGCAATATTGGTCAAATCATTACAAATAATTGGCAAAATTAACACTTCAAAGTTTATATATTTCACACTAATCACTCTCCTACTCCAGACATTGCTTTTGCCACTCGAATTATCGATATTCCTTTCGCGTCACAACAGGGAGAGGTATCCCCACCCATATAAGGAATGGTTCATTCTTCACTCCAATCGATGTGAGAGGTAACTCTTGCCGAGTAGTACACTCCACCCCCTTGGGAGCCCAGCGCCGTCGCGGGCCCACTAGCCACCGACTTGGGTCTAGTTCTAATATCAATTGTAACATCCTTAAGTACCCACTGTTGTGATATTGTCCGCTCTGGCATGTAAACTCCATGTGTAACACCCCTCTCGGTAAACATGTAATAATCTCTCTTGTAGCATAAATAAGACGTCATACATCGGAAGTTTAAACAATAATAATAATCCTCACTCAGGTGTCACCTGTCATTACTTGCTCATGCGAGTAACGAAGTAGAATCTAAATATAATAACAGAATAAACAAAAATACTAAACCGCAGTGATAACGAGATAAATACCTATACATCATACTAATTCCATAATCATAACCAACAACAAGTGAGCGTCTACCAATTTCTGAATGTATACAACAGTATCATCGTACAATCCGAAGTCTAACATAATTATACAAAACGGAGTCCATGTGCGGTAAGTAAAATAAAAACCCTAACTACCCGGTTCCCGCACTTCGGCTTCCATGCGATCAATGTCCTGTAAAATACCGTGAAGGCTCAGCGATAAACGCTGAGTATGCAAGGTATGCATTCAAACCCTATTGGTCACTTAGTCATTTTCACCATCTTGATATTAGGTTGATTTCATGCTTGTCCAGTTTATAGTTATGAATAATACTGTAAAGATCATGCATAATCACAGCGTCATCCAACCAATACAATCACTACATTTCACAAGCAACAGGTGCATAAACAAAGTTATTGAATAAATGTAATAAAGTGTGTAATCACTTTTAACGAACGGTATTCATGCTTGTATTGATATTCGGCCTTCAAGGCCCCATCCAACATCACCATGTTTACTCACATCACCAGTTGGGTGTCATGTTAGGACAATCCGAATAAATCTTTTAAATGGACAGTAATCCTCCCGTACACACAAAGGTGCTCATGTTTGCCAGAGGTCCAGAGGCCCCTGGTCTTCCACTGTGCCTTGATAAGACGTCCATAAAAGGTTGTAGCGTGTACCAACAACAGGTACCATCTGACCAATGATCTATGTGGGCTCGTTGGAATTTCCTAGAGCGGAACCCGATCGGGTATCCACTCAGTAATCACAAATGCGCAACCAGGTAGTTCGTAAATTACACTGGATTTCCTCCCCTCATCACATACCAATTCTCTCATAGGATTAAGTGTCTTAATCATTTCCTAAGATATACTCGTAGTTTTATGGAGAATACATTTTACATAGCTGCCTTCGAGGTCTTACGTAAATAGCTAGAAGCAATCTAGGTCATATTCATGTTCGAGATCCATGCTCTAGAGACTGGTATAGCCGTGTCTTGTTCCTAAGTATTTTACTTAGATTATTGTGACAGTAATAACCGTCATACTTATTAGATATCAATACTATACTTTCACACGCGTATATGTATGTTTATATAAGTCGAACTATAGTCGACATAGTATTAGTCCCATGGACATTCACGTATAATAAAAACGATGCGATACAAACATCAGGCATACAAATTTAATTCACACATACATGCATATAAGCACACACACACAACACACCACACACACACACACACACACACACACACACACACACACACACACACACCCACACCACACACACACACACACACATCTTAAACACGTCAATATTGACTGAACCCTAGGAAGTCCTCAGGACAATTCAGTCTACACCGTCCACATTCCATACACCAAAGATCGAGGATGCGCAAAACCCTAAGCTCGTCTGGCGCCTTTGTCTGACGTACGATCTAAAATATTAAGATCACTATGAGCCAATCCACATGATTGACTAAACTCGGTATTTCCGAATAACGTTGCAACCCCAACAGTTCATCCCCGGATTCCATTAGTTAATTGTTACGGGTTTATCTAAACAAGTCGGCTTTGTACTTAGACTCATAGTTCGCAGTCTTTCGACTGTTGAGTTTAATCCATTATATTTCATGTCATCCACTATTGGTTTAGTAACCTTTCCTTACTTATACCAAACTATTATATATCATAGTTATACTTGTATACTCATGTTTATAATCCATTTTATGCATTTAATCTTGTTCATTCTTGAACTTAGACATATAACCTATAGTTGCATGTGTACTTGCAATGATACTATATGGTATCATTATCCCACCATTCATTATAATACATTGTATTACATAATCCATTAACCTTGTAACAAGTTACATTTAAATTCAAAACTTAGTAACTTATGGTTTATAACTATACTCATGTAATGTCATTCACTTATTATCATATGGTTTCCAACTTTAATATACACTTATTCTTATATATATGCCTCACACATTTATATTATATATATGTATCTATATATATAAGTTTCATGAATTATAAAACCCATATATTTAAATGTTGCATTTATCATTTTATGTGAGAGAATATTCTCACTAGTTTGTATTATATAATACAACTTATATTAAGACTCTTAATATTATGTAACATTTATATTGTATAATTACAACTCCTAAGGTTTAATCAATATACACCTTAGTTTATTAATCTCATTTTTTTTACTGTTTGTCACATTATTTCATGTGAATATCCTTACTTATATTAGTTCCAATTAAATCCCATTAATACTATATAATAGTTGCCACATTTATGACATTGTAGACCATAGTCTAAAATTCATTTTCCAAACATTCTTTTTTACGCAACAGCACTATAATTCCCTGTTTTAAAAAAAAAGCACTATAATTCCCATCAATTTCATTTTGACCACATAACATTTTATAATGTTACAACTATATCCTTTTATCATATAATATGATATTTTATCTCATTATAAATTATAACCTATAGTTTTATTAAAACTATAATAATGGCCGAAAAGGCACAATTTATGTAATCTAATTTCATTAGTTTCCCATATTTTTTTATTTATTACAATATCACCTCATAATTTATACTATGTTATATCATATATAATAACATTTTAAACCTTATAATAAGTTTATACCATAGTTATAAATATTCCAAATTGAGGAACAGACCTTATGGCCTGTTCTAAATTATCTTCCAACCCTTTAACTTTCTATTATTACCATTTGACCACACATTTTGTAAAATGTTATATATACTATATAATATAACATTTTTAGCTTTATAATAAGTATAACCTAAGGTTATATATACTTAAAAATAACCAAACAGACCCTAGGGTCTGTTCTAATTCGTTTTTCTGTCCAACAACATTTCTTATTTACAAATTGACCACATTTATAATATATATACTTTATAATTTCATATAAACTATATATTATACCATTTTCTTATTTAAACCTCTTATATTACTCCCAAAATCAACAAACTTCACCAAAGTGTTATAAATTGTTATATTAACCGTTTCTACCCAGAAACTATCAGTAATTACATTTCCACCCCATATGTTATGTAATTTTTACAAATTAATACATAACTTAATATAAGTTGGTAAATAAATTAGTAGGTAACCAAATTTGGTCAAAGTTTCTCACATGGTCAATGTTTGACCTCTAGACATGGTTTTGACCACAAGTTTCCAGTAATTACAAGTATTACTCCAATTTTTCCCATAATTATATTTTTACCCCAAAACTTTATAAAACCTTAAAATTTTTATTCAAACTCCTTTCAACACCTAGTTTTCGGTTACATTCACATACAACCTACATAATTTTTTTATTTATGTTTTCGGCCCCAAAGTTTATAATAACTTTAGTAATTAATTTAAATATAAATAAAACATTAAATAAATTAATAAAATGGCCTAATGACATGGCCTTATTACAATCTTGAATTTGTAACATAAAATTACACTTTAAATATCTTCAAAATGCTATAAAATCTTGGCCTCACACACCATTTTTCCAGATTTACCAATCTTCCACATAATGTCTTAAATTTGACAATTATGTTACTTAGTCACCTAAATAATTTACTAACTCATTTCCTTGTCAACTTAAGGTCAAATTTTCAGCCTAGTTCACTCACGAATTAATGAACATAAGCTTAAACACATATTAACATATCAAGATGAGTTTAAGATGTTTTATACCTTAATTTAGCAAGGTGAAGACTTTGTTTGGCAAGGGCAAGGTGGGGAAAAATTTAACCAGCTTCTTAAACATGTTGCAACAGCAAGATAAGAAAGTTAAGTTCTTAAACTTGGACCAACCATAAGAGTAATTATAAGCCATGAAAAATATGAAATTTTACCTTGATTTCACAAGCTGTATTAGGGATGTTCTCGGCCCCAAATTTTAGAGGTAATAAGAGTGCCAAAACACTCTTTAAACAAAGGTATAAAACTGTAGGAAATCAAGCAAGAAGATGGTTAGGTTTTACCTTGATTAAAATACAAAAATGGTGTTTTTGGCATAGATTTGGCTAGGACTTGTTACTCTTGATACACCAACTGAACCAGCATGGAAAATAGGAGAAAATAAGCTTATAAAGCTATAGTTTGCAACCATAAATGAAGAGAAACAAGGGTTACATGCTTAGTGCATGTTTTTACCTTAATTGATCAAGCTTTGAACTTCCCTCCTTCTTCCTTTGTTCCAGCCGAGAATACTCCCTCCTTTAATCACCAAAACACACTACATGGATGGGTGGAAGTGATTGAAACTTAGTTCATTGGAAAGAGGAAATAAAGGTGAAGAATTTGAACTATTGTATGCCATTTATGCTTAACTTAGTCAAATTTTGTTCTTCTTTGAACTTGGCTGGTTGAAGGCACCAATGGAGAATAAAGAGGTTTCTGAACTTGAAGAAATCAGCTGGAAGGAGGTAAGGTGAGAGAGTGTTCAATTTTTTACATTTATGTTAAGTTAAGTTTACTTTAATGCATAGTAAATGATGACTCATGTTTAGATATTTGTGGCTGAGTAAAAGGGTGTCATTCACTCCCTTATTACCACCCGTGTTTGGATATTTTGGGGTTCAATGTTGACCATTGACCAACTTCGTCAATTAAGACTTAATTTTGCACTATTTGGGTTCTATTCACAAATTAGTCCACAGATTTCTGATTTTTTTGTAAATATTTGAATTAGACATTATAATGTGGTACATTATGTCACATTAGTATATTTAAGGGTAATCAAGGCCCTAAAACCAATCAAAACTCATTTTAAGGACAATCTCACAAAAACGTGCTTTAAGGAGTTTTAAAGCACATTTTGTGTCTTAACGTGTTTTAGAGCTTGGTTTTCTTTGGTAATGGTTTTATTATGTTCATTCATGAGTTATAATACTTAGGAATAAAATTTGGATCCTACGGAGTTCATTTGGGCACTTATTTGCCGTAATTGGTTAAAGGGTGTAAGTCTTGTTTTATGTTGATCATTGTTGTTTTAAATTGATTGTTAAGGCATGTTTAGGCCTTAATTTATTTGATTATGAAATACCCCTAAATTAATTTAAATTAATTTAGGGGATTTCTTCTATTAAACCTTTAATAATACTATTAAGTATTAAATTATTATATGGAATCATGAATATTGAATTAGTATAAGGAATTATGAGTATTAATATTATATGGAATTATGGAAATTAATTTAGGGGATTCCTCCTATTTAACTCTAAGGAATACAATTTAATATTTAATTATTATATATAATTACATAGTATTATGAATTTAATAATAAGATTTATAAGTCAATAAATCTTGGGAAAATTTATAAACACTCCAACTATGTTATAAAGATTTTAGGAAGTGTTGGAACATTGTTTTGAAACATAAAAGTCAATATAAAATTCTAGAAACCCTAAAGCCTTTTAAGCCTTGCTAGGGTTGACTTTTTGAGAATGTTCAAACCAGGCCATGAAACCTATACCAATAAATAGGTTATGGAAAACCATGAATATCGATAAAAAGAACGTAAAAAACGGATCATCCTAGCCAAAGTTATGATCAAATGAAGTTTAGAGCCAAAATTTTGATAAAGGGCTGACGTGGCATGGCCAGCTGAGTCAGCGCGTCTCGGGAATCGCGCCCCAGAACACTTAGTCGTTTTATCTGCTTGATTTTCGGAACAGAAAATCAGGTTTTGCCCTATCTTGTGACCTTCATAACTTTCTCATCTTAAGGAATTTTTGAGTGCCGTCTTCTTTGTTGGCTTCTCCTACATTCCCCCTAAACAAACATAACTCACACAAACCCTAACTCGTTCTAAATCAACCGGAAAATCGAATCAAAGTAGCCACCCTGCAAAAACCGAAACTGCAGTTCCAGTTTTCCCTTCGAAACAGGTAACTTCGTCTAGCCATAACTTCTTCGTTTCTTAGCCAAATTTCATGTTCTTTAGCTCGTTTTGATATCTAATTCCTCTAAAACTTTCATGTTGATGGCCTAAGCCAATTCCCAACCGTTTGGAAGAACAAGGCGTCTAAAGTCTCGGTTTCGCCATCACATAAAATCACAGTTTTCTTTCCAGAAAACACAAGTTAAACTCACAACTTCTAGCTTCGATTTCTTTCTGTGTGTTGCGAGTTAGGATTAGTTCTTGTTATCAATACGTAGATCTAAGTTTACTCTTTCGATTGAGCCCTTACACATAGCCTAACTCGATTTGTACTGCAAGTTATAGATCCTCAAAGTTGGCATCGCGAACTGCTCGAAGTTCGAATTTTTCCAGTTTTCCTGAATTTGAATTCACTCAATTCGCACAACTCCGGTAAGTTTCCGATCAATTGCTCCGTTATTGTCATTCGAAATCATGTTACCGGCCTAACCCATGTCTCAATTTAATCAATTACGTGTTAGATTAGGAGAGTTTGTTAGATTTATTTTCGAATCGAATTCTGTATCCAATATGAACCCTAACTTCGAACTGAATTCGAAATCCACTGAATACTGCATTATAATTGGGGAAATTAGCATCATTTGAACCGAAATTTGATTTCGAAACTATAGAAACAAGAATCACTCGATTTGGTTCTGTAGATTGTGAGGAATAGGCGAATTAGTACTCGAATCGGGTTTAGGGATAGCTGAAGAACTCGACGATTCTCGGCCGTCCGATCGTAGTTAAAAGAAACGGACGGCCGAGATTAAAATGTTTCAGTTTAAGTTTATTAAAGTTTTTATAAATTCCAGTAAATAACCCTAACTTGTTGAATTAATTTAAATACCTTCCCGACTGTATTTTGACTTGAAATTTTAACTGTAGATTCCTTATTTAATCTAGTTTATTTTGATGTAAATTATTATGATTTTGGAGTTTTTCAACATAAGTTATGATTTTTGCAATTTACGGGTTTTCTGGAATTATTTGGCTAATTTAAAAAGATTTTTTATGAAATAAAAATTTTATAATATGTCTAAAATGTTATAGTTACTGTATATTAAATTTGGGGATTTTTGGGCAATGGTAAAAGGTTTTAAAAATTGTGTTTGTGAGTTTTTCATAAGAATAACTTATAATATATAGTTTTTAATGTAACCAAAAATTAGAGTATGGTTTGTTAATAAACTTTTTAAGCTGGGAAAATATGGAACACTAAATTAACATTTTATAATAGTAAGTTTATAAATGTTTAGGTATTAGTATTTAATAGAAGTGAGATTATTTACATATATATATATATACATATTTAAGTAGAAACTTATATTAAATCAAGGAATTAAACTAGTCTACATTTTAATTTATTATATAATGTGGAAGTTAATATACTTAATTGAAGCTTGGGGAAATACTTTATTTTATAAACCATATACCAGACGTTAATATGTGTAAAAGTTAATAGAAATAATTAAATACAATAAAACTACATAAATAATGTTTTGAACAAATCCTAGTATATATAAATATATACACATTAAACATAAATAAAAGAAATTAAATACCTTATAGGAAATATAATACGAAGGAATTAATAAGTTAAACTAAACTTCTACATAATATTAATAGAAGAATATTATATGAGGTGGTATTAAATTAGGCTCAAAGAGTTACCTTTGAATTTCCAAGGTTTATATATATAAACCATATTAAAATACATGTATAGTATTATTTGTCAATGACCAGAATGTAAATCTAAAATTGGGATTAAGTAATTAATAAGTTAAAACTTGGGAAAAATTGTGATTAGATTTCATAAAATGTTACACAAATAGATCTTATTCTGTAATTAATGATAAACAAATGTAATACGTTTTACATCTAAATGTTCTTAATATAAAAACAATAATTAAATAAATAAAATACTTTTACATCTAAATGTGAGGTAGGTTAGTAAGTCTAGATTTAATCATTCCTTAACATTTAGGGTATTGGGATATAACTTAATGTTTTAAGATAAAATCATTAAAAGGATTATGATGTTAAACTATATTAAACTATGAGTTGGAAATTTACCTAAGTAATAATCCTTAAGTTTCTTGGCATTAGATAAGCCATAAGGAATACATTTATAACATTTATTACCAATACTTAGGATGTGAGTTTACAATTAAGTGAGGTATTTAGTTAGAATTTATAGAAGGTTTATAAATAGGAATTTTATACTTAAAACCTTTGAACCTTTTATTAGATAAAACTAAGTTACATAAGATATTATATTGATATACTTTACGGTAATGGGAAATAATGATATGTTATTTTGAATATAAAATATGAGAATTTTCATAATAGATTATCTTATTAAATAATTAACAATTTCACTTACGAACCGGAATTTAATTCTTTGATAAATTCTACTCTATGTAGATATATTGTCCATCCAAAATACAATAAAGGAAATTAATTTATTAAGTTATTCCTTTGAAACCTTAGGTTTTGTAAAACAGTTTAAAACGTATTTAAGGCTTAAGTTTTATGAAGTTTAGTACAAAGGATTATACATAGTCTATAGAGAGAATGTGTGTAAAAAAAAACATTTAGGGAATTAAATGTAGGTAGGGATACATAAAAGGTTATACTAAACACCTTATTGTATAGGTAATAATAAAACATATAATATACCTTGTGAATACTAAATGTAAGATTAATTCGTTAAATCTAAGTTAACTATAGTATAGTTATTCAGGATGAGAAGCAATTTAACATCTTATGACAAGTTTATTAGATGGTTTTAATTAAAAGTCATTCTGAACTAAAGATAAGATAATTGAGTTTAGCAGTTCAATTAAGTTATAATAAAACGCGTCTACAACACTATGATTCCAATATACAAGATGTGGATCTTAATTAAGTTAAGGGAAAGACTTAATCATAATGGGTTATCTAGTAGATATTGTTTATATACATAATCTTTACATTGTGGGATAATAGTATAGTATTCTGAGATGAGTCCATCATAGGTCATAATACAATGTTTATTCTAAATTAAGAATAAAGGTATTGAGCTTAAGATTATCATGGGAATTCTTAGATTTAATTATATGATATAAACACATTTATGTTATAAAGGTCACAAAAGTCTTGAATGTGGGGATTGTGGTTAGATATGAATAAAGTGGATAAAAGTGGACAGTTAGCGGGTGTTGATAAAATACATTCCTTGATCCTACAACCTTGGGCTATACAACCTTCTAAAATAAGTCAAAGGTTATACATAACATTTAAGCGAGGGCTTATAAGATAATTGAGATTTGGAAATAAGAGAGAGGAATTTATTTAAGTTTTACTTAGGGTACAAGTTGTTGATAGTAAGTTATCTTCAATGTTCCTCAGAGAATTGTTGAATGTTTGCACGAGTTTACTAGAACTGCTACAAAAACACAAAAAAAAAAAAAAACAATACAACAAAAGCGCAGTTGACCAGGTACGATTTCTCGTACTCCGTTACTTTTGCTGATTGACTTGTGAGACGTTTTCGAAAAACGCTAACTGACTTTAAGAGGAATTTCTAAAAAGGAAATGGTTGTGTGACTAACTCAGCTTGTGTGACTAACTGAGCCTTGAATGCGAAACTCACTTGGGTATTGGTTCCTTCTTTTTGGTGCCCCGTTAGACATTGGCTGCTTAGGGTTTACGCTTCTGCACTCTGTAGGACTGAGTGTTTTGGTATTGCTCTGGGTAGTTAGTGATCTAGTGGGAATTTGGAAAAGATCAATTTTGGTAAATCCTTCTTTTGACTCTGGATATCGTTTCATCCATGAGCTGGTTCTTGAGGTTTCGACGTGCGCGCGTCTTCAATGGTAACAGTGAGGGGCTGTATATCCCCTGTCCCAAAAAGGGACGTGATAGACAGTGAGGGGCTGTATACCCCCTGTCCCAAAAAGGGACGTGATAGACAGTGAGGGGCTGTATATCCCCTGTCCCAAAAAGGGACGTGATAGACAGTGAGGGGCTGTATATCCCCTGTCCTAAAAGGACGTACTTGGCGGTGGGGGCCATCTCTCCCAATTGGTTTTATTCCACTCTTGAGCTATTGGTGCTTGGATCTATCTTATCATTCCTAGTCCTTTGTGACTGTCTAAGGCCTTTCTACTCCTAACGGGAATTGGGTTTAACTAAGGCAATGGATGTTCACTAACACATAATGTTGTTTTGTTTCACTAACTTTACCTTCCTATTATTTATCTTTATCCTTAACTTGTTATCTTTGGCTTGGTGATTTTAAAGTGCCTTGTTTCCCTGTTTTACTTTCAAGAGTTTAATTTCAAGTTACTGTTTATTTTGAAGGGTTAAGTTTTATAAGTATGTTTTTGGAGAATAGTACCAGTTCCATTCCAGGGAACTGACTCACCCCTCTCGGGGTGGGCTGCTTGGTTTCATCTTGTAGGTACAAATTGATTTACAGGTGGCCACGAAGAGCATGAGTGATTGGGATGGGATTAGGTTTATGGAGAGTGAATGTATTTTATTATTGTTATGTTTATGCTAAGTTTTCTCGAAGTTCATACCGTAACTTAGTTAATTGTAATGGTTGTAATTGGTGAGGTTGGTACCGGGTGTTTGGAGCCCGATGGTCTGTAGCACCTTTAGTTTATATTCCGCTGTATTTATTGTAAATAGGGGCGTTACAGAAAGTGGTATCAGAGCGTAGTTACGCTCTAAACCCGAGAAAACAAGCCGAGTGAAATACTTAGATTATAGGTGCACTTAAAATTGGGGAATTGGGGTAGAATGGGAAGTGAGGATTCCAGTAAGGCACGACTCCTAACCCTTCTTAGATTAGTGAATGATTTCTTTATACACTTTTCTTTTTATGAATGTTTGTAGAGAATGGTGTGCTGTTGTTCTGTTCGAACATTAAACTACAGTAGAACTATAGGTTGGAATATCATCTATTGAGTATGTTAAGATTTTGGTTGGGATAAATCAAATATTAAGCTATTTTCAAAAGCATACTTAGGGAGAATACATGGCTAAGAATACAATTCCTTAAGAGCAAGTACACATGCTCCTAGGAATTTTAAAGAATACTTTTGGTTGAAAACAGTATACAAATAGAACTTTAAATAACTAAATTAGTATTGATATTATGTGAAAGTACTTCAACTCCTTTAAAGTTTGGAAATAAATCTTAAGAGTTACTTGGTACAAATTGTTGCCTAAAGGTAATGTTTGGATAAATCTTAAGTCTAGAAAATTATTAAGTTAACCAACACTGGTAGCATACACCCGAACCCGTAAACCGCACTAAAACTCTATGCTAACTTTAGAAAGAAAACACCTAAACTTAACACCCTACGGGAAGTGCCTGGTGCGACGAACTCCTAGGCTGAAAGTAGTGGGGGTGCACACCCACTTCTGGAAGTTTAGGGGCTAGACAAGTCTTGTCATATAACCGTATATAATCTTCTACGCAGTTGATGGATTGTGTTGAACTTGAGGGGAAGTGGTGGTAAGACGTTACCATCATGAAATCTTGAGCTAGGCATATTTCATTACTAGCCACAATGAATAATTCAAAACTTATATATTAAGATCCAGTACTAAATTCATACATGTAAAGAGTTTACTGAGTTAAATCCTTGGTGAAAAATACTTACCTATGGAGTGAAAACACATGAGTAATAATAAACTAAATATTATTGAGCCTTAAATACTTGGAGTATTGAGCGTCTAGTGAAAATTTGAGAGTTACTTAAAGATTTGGAAATCCTCATGTTTATTTAGAAGTTTAACATTATACATAGATAAAATTTTAGAAGTCACACTAAGAGTGATATTTACAAAAGCCACCATTGTCTAAGGGAGTACTAAGATTTAATAATCAGGAGAATACTTACATAGAACAAACCTTAAGAAAAATAATTACCAAGAGTGAGTGAGTTTTCATTAGACTAGTTCATTTGACTTAAAATTTTATATAGAGTCCCTACCTTAAAAAAATATAATATAAATTTTAAGGTAAAAGAATCAGATTTTGGAGCTACATTATAATTAATAAGAACTTCCTAAAACTCTGCCTTATGTGAAATTATGTAAATGTATAATAAGTAAATTTTATGAAGTAAATACCTAATGGTTCGTCTAAAATACTATAGTTAATTATAAAAACAATTGAAACTTGAAAAGTCACAGAAAATATTTATTTTATAAAGTTTTAACATATGGTTGGCTAATAAACCCTTGAAGATAATTTTGGAAGATTATTGAGGATTATTAAATGATCAGAAATATTATTTTAAACTACTCAAGTACGTTACACCTGATTTATATCTTGTTAATATAATTGATATGATAAAGGATCATATAATGACGTATAATTCGTACCGGTCATAAAATGAAAGGATAAGGATCATAAAATAAAATTTTATAACAGTTAAGAAAATACAAATACAAACAATCAGGAGATACAGATATATGTATATCGATCGCAGATAAAATCAACAGTGCAATAAAATTTACAACAAAGCTGGTTAATAAGGTGTTGAATTCTTTGAATGTGTCGTTAGTAGCGGTACGAGGGCGTACCTTAGCTCTTTTAAGGGGGATATACTGGCATACTCTTCCTTCGTCACCTCATCCAGATTATGCCATGTTGCCTTATTAGCAGAATGAGAGGTGTTTGTATGTGCTTGGTGATGAGTGGGAAATATGAATGGTTTTAGTGGTCTTTAATGCTTATTTTTCTTACGCGCATGGATAATATTCCACACTTGTCATACGTTTTCCTTTGGTTTGTTGTTTGTTAAGGGTTGATACCTTTTTCTATGTTAAAATGCAGAGAAAAGCCAAGGAAACAGTAGATTAACTCACAAGGGAGATGATGTAACAAACGGGGGTCGAATTGGAGTCAGAACGATGAATTTAGAGGGTTTTGCAGGTATGTCCGAGCTTGAGTCCGAACTTACAAGCTCGGACGCAAGTCGAGAGTTCGTGTGCTGTGCCTGATGAAATGTCCGAACTTCCGTCCGGACATCGAAGTTCGGACATGGGACGAGATTCACAATAAAAAAGTCGGAGTTCTAGCTTACGGTGCATGTCCGAACTTGTGTCCGAACATCAAAGTTCGGACACAAGTCGAGACTTTTGGAATTGAAGCGCTCAAAGCATTGTGTCCGAACATTGAAGGTCGGACCAATGTTCGGACACGACTAAAAGTTCAGCAGAAGTTCGGCGTTTTGAGGGGAGAAAGAGGAGAAAAATCTATTTAAGTGACCTAATCAGAAGAGAGGATGATCATTGATTACCTATCACTGCTTCACAGCACTCTCACGCTGAAAAACAACGCTCCTTCCACTCATCCATACCATCAGCATCAACTTCACCTTCTGAAATACCCCGACCTTAAATATGGCGATTAAATTATCCTAATAGGTATTTAAGAGCCTAATAATGATTAAGAAATATTTGTAAGGGAAAATAAATCCAAAAGAAATAAATAAATGCTTAAAAAGCGAAAAACGCTAAATAAGTGCTAAATAACCACAGGAGGTATGAGACATCGGTTGGCGTATTATATGGATTCTAAAAGCTTAATTAAGTCTAAATAAATATTAGGGAACAAATCCTGAAGAAAACAGATCCTTAAAATGGATTAAAAACACTAATGAACATTAAAGCGCGTTTTTCGAGGTAACCGGCAAAACGTGACTTTAAGCGGGTCAAATAGACTCGTAACAATTTTGGTCAGCTAAATAATCATTAATAAATATTAGTGAAGCTTTAGAACCAATAAAATCAATAAAACGAGAAATTAGTAAAAACTGTCAAAAACGGGAAGTTGTGGGGTAAAAGCATAAATAACTCAAACTAGTGTGTCCAATATTGTAAATAGAATTTTAAAACCCTCATGGGCTTTGTGTATGTCCGATTGGAGCCCCCACTCACACCTCTCTTTATTTCCTTTTCATTTACAAGAAGACAAAGAACTAAAAAGCAATAAAGTAAACTATTACCTCACACTCTCTCTCTCTCCTACCCTCTCATTCCTCACTCATGTAGCAGCCCCCTCCTTCTCCTCTCTAATTTTCTTCTCCTTCTTCCTGCGACAGCAATGGAGGTTTTGAACAACCCACAAAAATACTCCCTTCTCTCCTCTTGTTGAGTGCCCAAACTTGCTCCAAAAATTATAAAAATACCA
The DNA here is from genome assembly GCA_023374045.1 of Limonium bicolor. Classification (NCBI taxonomy): domain Eukaryota; kingdom Viridiplantae; phylum Streptophyta; class Magnoliopsida; order Caryophyllales; family Plumbaginaceae; genus Limonium; species Limonium bicolor. The sequence goes on from CM041780.1 coordinate 113,210,371, forward strand.
CCATTGTCTTCCTCTCATCAAGAGGAACATTTCCCTCTTTTCAAAATCCGAAAAGGAGCATTTTCGTTTTCATGGGTATGGAGCATTTGGAGTTTCAAGACTACCACTAGAACCACCTTCTTCTCCTTGTTATTTTGAGGTAAAAATCTTCTTTAAACATCATTGTTTTTCTAGCCTTATGGGCAAAACGAAATTTAGACTAAACTCTTGTTTGGTTCCTTTGTACTCTAGCCGATTTTGGCACTCTTGGGGGGATGAGAAATATTGTTCTTGAGCTATTCCAAGCATTACCTATACCCTTGCAAGGTAATGAAATTTCTAAACCCTAAAACTTACATTAAGCTTTAAAGGTTGAAAAGGGTTAGTAGTTTAATTGCATTTGTTTTGTGTGTATTGGGTGATGGGAATGGAGTTTGGCAACTCCATTCCCCACATAACCGATTTTGAGGCAAGAAAGGAAGAAGGAGGAAAAAATGAGAAAGGAAGAAGGAATATAAGCTCAAGGTAAGAGCTCCTTCCTAATGTCCAATTCTATTGCAATGGAGTAATGGGAATGGGAAAAATATTTAAAGAGCCCAAAACCTTGTACTAGTATTGAAGATTGTGAAGTTTGAGTATTTAAGAGCAAGTATTTGAATTGTAGGCTTTGGAGCCAAATGTGATGTGTATGTGTATTGGAATTATGGATTGAGAAGGTATTGAGGAATTTATATTTGTATGTGTGCTGGTAGGACCCTTGTATGGGTGTGGCTAGAATAGGAATGATTTTGGTGATAATGGGTATGTGTGGATAAGTGAGAATTGTAGGTGAGCTATGGCGAAATTTTGGTAGGAATTGTGTATTTAGGAATGACTTGGTGAATGGGAGCATCAAGGTGTATATTGGATTGAGTAGATATGTTTAGTAGTGATGAAGAGGTAGTAGTAGTATGAGAAATAAGAAGTGCAAAATCTGTAGCAAAGTGTATTAACATGCATCGGAGAAGTTAGGAAAAACTAGTGTGTAAGAATTGGTAAAGAGAGTGTTGGACTTGGGTATAGATATTGTAATTGCTTGGAAATGGATTGGGATGGAAAATTGACATTAGGAGAGGGAACTAGGTATGGAGGAAATAAGAATCAAAATCTGTAGCAAAACACAACTGAGGAAAAGAGGTAAGCGCTGGAATGAAAATGTGGAAAATATGTGTGTGGAATGGTATGAAAAGGAGTAATGGATTAGTAATGGATTTGAGCATGTTTAGAAGCTTAATTAGGTGCTTAAACATGTAGGATTAAGTGTAGGAACATTTAGGAATTAACTAGGCAAAGTGTAGAATGTAACAGTTTTTGGAAAATGCAAAACTTGTTGAATCTGTAGCAGGGTCCGGGACTTAAGTCCAGGACTAAGTCCCGGACCAGGGTGTAAAAACATACCGAGAGTTACAGCAGGTGGTGGTCCGGGACTTAAGTCCCATACAAGGACCCGGACCACCCCTGTAAAATAGGCCGAGAGTTTCTGTAAGTATGGGTCCGGGACTTGACTTATGTGCAAGGACCCGGACCAAATTAAAATTTCATTCGAGAGTGTGCAAGGCTTTGGGTCCGGGACTTACCTTATGTATAAGGTCCCGGACCATAAATGAAAACAGGTCGAGAGTAGTGACCACATGTTGGTCCGGGACTTAAGACCTGGACAAGGTCCCGGACCAACACAGAATTTTAAAAATAAGTTGTCTAAATGGTTTATAAAGTAAGGAAGTGAAAGGTAATGATAGTATAAGATAACTAGTACTTGATTAATGATACATAAGGACCATCAAAGGTGAAAACAAGTTGGAGAAGTAGGTAAGAAAGTTATAAGTATATGAACATTAAGTTAAACCGAAACAACGGGATAACGAGGTAAGTTCGGGAGCAGTGATTATGTATGTATTGTGATGCTAGTATTAATTGAACCATTTGACATGTAGTCATTGGTTCGTGGATAAGAATCAAGGGACAAGTAAGGACTAAGGAACGAGGAGACACCCGGTAAAGTAGATTTCGGAAAAAGGTATGATTTCTTCATGCCCTGTATCCTAATCTGGTTACCCTGATTTGTGTGCTTATTTGATCACCTAAATAAGATAAATGCATGAATCGGACTATATTGCACCTACTTGTGCTTGACTTATGTGTTCTTGATATTTATCGCCTAGAACACTAGTTTGTATAATTCATGAAATATATGAATGATGATGAAGTGTATTTGTACCCGGTACTGTATTTGTGTATTGTATTGTATTTTGTATAGATGTGCACTCGAACAATGGATTGGTGTATGTGGCTTGGATGTTGACTTCTGCTGATTCCTAACTACCTAACACCTAACTTAAATGTGAGTAAATTGGAATGAGTAGAAGTCCGATATAGCTTCGGCCACGCGTGAGGATGAGGAGACACAAGAGGTTGGATCCGATTCCTGACTCTTAAACTGGTCCGCGGCCCAAACCCCTTAAATGGGTAGCATCCCGGATTGGTGAGTCAAGTAAATCCCGGTGGTGGGACGGAGTAGTCCCCGGGCCGGAGGTCCCAACGACTTAACATGAGTAAGAGTAAGAGTAAGTAAGTATGTATGAGTATGAGAATGAGTATGTATGCGTATGTATGGAGTAACGAGTAAAAGAGTAATCTCCACTCGATTAACCCGGGTGGACCAATGAAGCTAACAAGTATTGTATATTGTGTATGTAGTGAGTATGTGCAGTTCGGTTCGGAAGAAGGTAAGTATGGGTTGGATGGTTTATATTGTATTCCCTGTATGTAATGAAGTGTGTGTATGTATGGATGCCTTGCGTAAGTATTGTAGTAATGTGTATGAAAGCATGTATGCATGATGTGTGAATAAATGAACTGCATGTATACGACCAAGTGGTCGGCGTACCCTCACTAGTACGCGGGGTATGCGGTTATCATATGCAGCGAAAGCTGACCCCCTAGGGGGAACGTTTTTAGTGTGCAGGTACCCGAAGCGGATACGGTCAAGGTAAGAGACCGGTGGCACGCCTTTGTATTTAGGAAGTAGGTAGTTTGTGAGGAATGGGTAGTAGATAGACTCTTGGTGAGTATGTATGAACTTGGGAGGAGTATTGTATTTGATTTGGAACCTAGTAACTCGGTATGTGGATTATGTTGTATTGAACTTGAAGTATTGTAATGAACGGGAAGTTTTAGTATTTGGTTTGGTATTTGGAGTATGTATGATAAGTGTGTAGTACTCGGATATTCCGGTCCATCAGACCGATGCTGTATGTAGTAGTAGTAGCCTTGTTAGTCACGTGGGTGGCTAACGGCATTGTATCACCCACTGTATGTAAGTATGTATCCGCTGCGTGAATCTGGATGTACGAGAAGATTGGACGGTAATGACAGTATTAACGGTGGGGGTGTTACAAAAAGTGGTATCAGAGCGAAGTATCGCTCTGATGACTGGAAATACCGAGTTAGGAATTAGAAGCTTAGGGCTAAGGGCTGAGTGTTAGCATTAGAGACATGCTAGATAGGAACTCCCTGTGAGTACCGGATACCTACAATACCAGTCCCGCCCACCGCATCCCCATTGTATAACTTGGGAAAGGACGCCAGAGAGAGGAAAAGCCCTCTCATACTCGGAAAACCCGATCTGGCAGTAATGAGATATTCCTACAAGAGGAAAGAACCTGACATATAGTAGATACCAAGAAATGGAAGACCCGGAGATGGATCCCGGTTGAACAACAATACCCGCACTTAATAGTGGTGGAATAAGCACTCCAACCACAAGGAGGCTACAAGTTACAACAGCATGGGGCGACATGCTTAGCAGTCGCAGAACCTAGCTAAACAACCAGCAGCAGAAAAAGAAGCACTAACCGTGCAACGAAATGGAAAAAGGAGCAGTAACGGAACCCGAGACACAAGTCTGCGGGACAACAGTAATAGCCAAGCAACACCACTAACGGTATGCTAGCTGGCTAAGGACATAGTCGAGAGTGATTGACTCCAAAACTACAACGCCAATAGGTTACAAACCTGGCCAACATAACTCAGACAGCTACAAGAACATTCACAAGATATAATCTGATGCAACAACAACTGTAGTGCCTAAACAAGCTAAGGCTCAATAACCACGGTAAACCGGTGGGGACGAGCAACAAGGAAGAACACGACCAAATCAAAAGGGGAATCTCCAAGGATTGGAGAAGTACCCTGATCAATGACAGCCATGTCAAACTTACTAAGAAGTTACTCGGAAGAGTAATTAACCCAAGTAAATGATCAACAAGATCAAGGGAAGAGTCAACAAGACTATCGAGAACCAGTGAAAACCATACCGTGACCGGTATCGGTTTACCCAAAAACCACCAGTATCACGCACTTGCCACGGCAAGTGCAGTAATAACGGGAGCATTCAGGAGGACTTTTAACATACCACAGGTACATAGTAATGTACCGTGACAACGATGAAGCGACTATAGGGGTAAACATCCAAAAACTGGAGGAATGAAACCTTGGAAAGGCCCGACGGCCTGACCAATGCATGTAGAACATACCAGTCAGCGGGAAGCTAGACTTGGTCAAGATTTCGAATGTGGCTATGCCATGAAGAACTTCTTTTGACACCGTACCATGACTTTTAAACCAATTTTTCTTTCAAAACCACAAACCTTTCTTTTAAAACCTTGGATTTTAAAACCAAACCAACAGAATTACGGTGAGTATCACACCATGATACAAGAGGAGTTGACAACAGAATACTTCACCTAGGCGTGTGACGAACACTACGGGTGTACCCAATTACGGGATGTGGGACGACTGCACTCCGAAGGAGCTTGTGGGCCTGACAAGTAGTTGGGTAAGTGGTAACGTATCAACACGGTACCCCACGTATGTATACATGTAGCGTACGACACACGGGAAGTAGTCAACTCCGTTCCACGGACCATCAGTAAGTTCAAACCAGAACAATTGGACACCTCAGACGATCAAGTGTAAGGAACTCAGAGAATCCATCTGAAGATAAGGAATAAGAACTAGGAAGTGCAAAGAGCACAGACTAGTAAGTGTAGACATTGGATATGTCTCAAAGACATCAAACAAATACATGACAGCTGGAAACGATACCCAGCCTGAACATAGTAAGGCAGATGCCTAGTGTGAACACAATGATGCACAACAAACGGGATAGAGCTTCCAGGAACAATCACAAGATTACCATGAATATGATTCATCATTGAAGAGGGTACTAAACCTAGTCTTAAGCACTAGGAGCAAGTATAAACAGTCTACCCAAGAACGGGAGACGTTTTAACCCTAAGAGGAATAACTCAAACTACAATGCCACAAGGCGGTATAGTAGACACAACATATCATATACACTAGCCGGATGTAAAGGCATAACCTAACAACACCCAGGAGCAATCCTTGAAGGGTGTCTGAGTTGACAACAGTTGAACGAGCGTCAGGATAAGAGCACGAGAGCTAGAACGAATACTCGGTTAAGACACCGAAGGGATTTCACTTAATAGGAAATACCCTAAATTACTAGAAGGCACAGATTAGCACCAAATTGCCTAAAGGACCTCCTAAGAACGGAAGCGTGATGTCACGACTTGCCATGGAGCCCAGTAATACCTCCAACCTATGGGGTATACATGGAGTGGAAGCATGTATAAGCAGCTTGCAAAGAGCATAGCTTGCAACAATAGGGCTCAAAAGCCGTAAACCAGTTACCTGGTATAAGTGTAAATGGTTGCAAAACCACCTTGGAAAATAACAAGACTTGCAAAAGATATTGCCTCACATGAGTAATAGATCGACAATTGAACCACCCAATTGGAGCTCAACATCATAAGTGACTTGGAGTAATGACTACCTCAATGTCACTGTCACTAGAGCATCACACTATATACAGTTGACGAAGCTTTTAATTACCCTTCATGCCTTCTGTAGAAATGATAACACAGAGGCATAGGAAGCGTTATAATGCCAACAATGGCCTAGTACACACTTGGACACTACGAGAACCCAAGTGAAGATACCTCTCGTTAACCAAGGACCACCAACGTGGTAATGGTGTGAACCCTTAGGAAAGGCTTCCATCTACAACAACAATAATCTTACGTATAGAGTTATTGCCAAGAGACAATCAAACAAGAAAGTGAGACTTCCGAACCACCATGCCTACAAGAGGCTATGGATTGAATGAGCACATCGCTTAAGAGCATCGAAGCTCAAAGGAGTAAGTATACTCCATATTCACCCACATACGTGATTAATCATTGTATAAACACCAACATGGTAAACCTTGTCATGAGACCTATGAGTGGAAACAAGCCTCTCAACAAGAACTTCATTTATCAATGATAGAACGGGACCAGAAAACCCTTGAAGTTCTTGGGATGTCCCGCTGATGTACATACAAGAATAAAACCACACAACTAGAGCCTATAACCAATGCTCAGCTTTGGGAAGACAACAATTGTCAAAAAAAAAACAATCAATGTGAGTGCACATTGTACACCACGAATGACCAACGCTCAAGAGAGCTTGTAACCCGATAAATTACTTCATCCATTGTCAACCAAGACACTTGGTAAATTGTATCACAAATGATGAAGAGATGTGAGGTAAGCTAGCCTACACATGGAACCTGAATTGGAATGAAACATCTCCACATTGGGAAGATGGTAACATTGCGGTATGCTACAACAACCGTTATACATATGAACTAGGAACCTCCTAGCGTATTTACACCATAAGGAAATGGTGCCAATGACAACGTCACTAAGTAAAAAGGAACTACCACAGTAACAGAAACAGTAAAAACAACGTTGTACAATGAGTAAGAATACGGTGCGCAACAAGCGACCGCTGTGAGGAAGTAGCAGATAAAAACACGCAGTATAAGTATGAAATGACAGGAAGAAATATTCTTTCCTATCACATAAGTGACTTACTGTCAAGCGTTTTCGCCTCTGCACTCTGTATGACTGAGTGTTTTGGTATTGCACTTGTGCAGCTAATGATCTAATGTGATGGCTAGGGATATGGAGAATGTAAACCGTAGTAAACCCTTCTTTTCACCAACAAACATGGCATAAGCCAGCTAAGGAAGCTTAGTAACAGACCGTGCGGCCTAAGGTCAAAGAAGCCCGAAGAGTGTGAAACACACTAACAATCACAAGATGTGAATTCCATTGAGAATAAAAGGTGAAAGGAGACGTAACAAAGTCACTAGGACCGACGCATAGAAATGCAAGGTCATACAAGTAAAGAACACTTGTACTAAACCAGAAGAACTGGTATGATTCAAAAACTATGGACACCAGAGGAAGCACTACAACTAAGTGGTGACTTAACCTCGCCCGACAATAAGTCGGAGGAACTTAGTGAATAATCGTGGAAGCACGAATAGCATGTGCAGTAGATTACCAGAGAGATGGTTACAATCTAAAACTAATTGAGTTCAAACACGGTAAAAGAATACCGCAATTGTTTAGTAAACCTTATTCCCATAATAGACGGATAAAAAGGTGATGTATAGCACGTTATAAATAACACGAAGGGTAAGTAACCCGAGTTATCAGGGTCACGCAACAGAAGCTAGTGGGCTCTAGATATACACCTAGTAAGTATAGTGGAATGGCTATTAATGCCTTGAAGCCTAATAGGCTGGAACTGAATTAATTATGAGTTAAATAAACTCATATATGAATCCTTGGTGCAAAGCCTAAACCATTGTTATGATTAGGACCCTTTGACAAGGGTATATTATGTAACAAACCGTAAAGAAGCTAAAACGCTTCAGATTTCCCAATTGAGTAAACCAATGTTTGATAATAATAACATATGGTAGATTACGTGGGCATAATCCCTTTTAAGGGGGGTAGAGCGAAAACCGCATAATGCGAATTTCATGAATAAAACACATAAACTATAATGTGCATGGCACAAATGAAAATTGAATTGATGATTGGTACTATGTTAAATAAACATAAGTATCTATTCATATCGAAATTATGGTAATTAGGCACGAGAGATGCAAATACCATAACATGAGTTGGTATAAAACTGACATAGAACCTAGAGGAAATTGAGTTCCCTAGGTGATTGCTTTGAGGAATTGAGAATGAGTAGTGGACGGAGCTCCACAAGTATTGTAGCCTTTGAAGAAGTAGTACGAAATAAATGAGAGTAGTTGAGGAATGAATTCTAAGAGTAGTGTATTCGTAAGTAAGTTATTAGAAGTAAATTGAGAACAACTAAATTCTACAAGTATGGTAACCCCTAGTTAGAATATTTGAAACAATGGAGAGTAATGGATGGAAGTAGTGAAGGTTGATGAGATGAGCACTTAGGTATTGAACCTCGAAGTAAAGCATTTGGGAAATAGATTGAGAATGACTGATGGATCGAATTCCATCCTTTGGAGATGTATGAAGGACTAGGAAGAGTAAAAAGATAAACATGAAAATAATTGGATTAATTGCTTGTTTGAAACTGATGTGGGAAGTCGAACTTGATCCTGATCAAATCAAGGGAAACCGAACACAAATTGGGGTGGAAAGATAGTTCAACACTGATGCTGATCACATCAGGGTCGAATGATTCTCGAAGCTCCCCTCAAGTGGTCACTAGAATCACACATAGGATAGAAGTAATGAATATAAATTGGAACTTGGAGTTGGATGCTTTAGAAAGATTTCTAATTAGCTGTTGGGAAGGATCTTTCCTTAGACTGAGAATAAGGATTTGGCTAGAAGCTTATACCGAAGAAGATAGTAGTGTAGCATATTGTATTATTCCAAGGGCAGCGGGACATAGAGGAGTCCTGTGTCTAGTTGACCTGGGTGCCTGCGGGACTGTATGTGTATTGCATTGCTTTGGGGGATAGCTTTGCATTGTATATATGTGAAAACTTGGTAGTGTGGAACCAATGGTTGGTAGTAATGTGGATGGGAGTAAGTATAGTACATTTGGATGGTATGGTATGTAGAAACCTTGAGTAATGGATTTGGGAATTAGTAAGGAGGAAGAATGTATGACCGTGGTATTAGACATGTAAGAATGAGTAAGCATTGTAAACTTATAACCTCGAACAACTTTGAGGACAAAGTTCTTAAGGGGGTAGATTGAAATACCCCGACCTTAAATATGGCGATTAAATTATCCTAATAGGTATTTAAGAGCCTAATAATGATTAAGAAATATTTGTAAGGGAAAATAAATCCAAAAGAAATAAAGAAACGCTTAAAAAGCGAAAAACGCTAAATAAGTGTTAAATAACCACAGGAGGTATGAGACCTCGGTTGGCGTATTATATGGATTCTAAAGGCTTAATTAAGTCTAAATAAATATTAGGGAACAAATCCTGAAGAAAACGGATCCTTAAAATGGATTAAAAACACTAATGAACATTAAAGCGCGTTTTTCGAGATAACCGGGAAAACATGACTTTAAGCGGGTCAAATAGACTCGTAACAATTTTGGTCAGCAAAATAATCATTACTAAATATTAGTGAAGCTTTAGAACCAATAAAATCAATAAAACGAGAAATTAGTAAAAACTGTCAAAAACGGGAAGTTGTGGGGTAAAAGCATAAATAACTCAAACTAGTGTGTCCAATATTGTAAATAGAATTTTAAAACCCTCATGGGCTTTGTGTATGTCCGATTGGAGCCCCCACTCACACCTCTCTTTATTTCCTTTTCATTTACAAGAAGACAAAGAACTAAAAAGCAATAAAGTAAACTATTACCTCACACACTCTCTCTCTCCTACCCTCTCATTCCTCACTCACATAGCAGCCCCCTCCTTCTCCTCTCTAATTTTCTTCTCCTTCTTCCTGTGACAGCAATGGAGGTTTTGAACAACCCACAAAAATACTCCCTTCTCTCCTCTTGTTGAGTGCCCAAACTTGCTCCAAAAATTATAAAAATACCACCATTGTCTTCCTCTCATCAAGAGGAACATTTCCCTCTTTTCAAAATCTGAAAAGGAGCATTTTCGTTTTCATGGGTATGGAGCATTTGGAGTTTCAAGACTACCATTAGAACCACCTTCTTCTACTTGTTATTTTGAGGTAAAAATCTTCTTGAAACCTCATTGTTTTTCTAGCCTTATGGGCAAGACGAAATTTAGACTAAACTCTTGTTTGGTTCCTTTGTACTCTAGCCGATTTTGGCACTCTTGGGGGGGTGAGAAATATTGTTCTTGAGCTATTCCAAGCATTACCTACACCCTTGCAAGGTAATGAAATTTCTAAACCCTAAAACTTACATTAAGCTTTAAAGGTTGAAAAGGGTTAGTAGTTTAATTGCATTTATTTTATGTGTATTGGGCGATGGGAATGGAGTTTGGCAACTCCATTCCCCACATAACCGATTTTGAGGCAAGAAAGGAAGAAGGAGGAAAAAATGAGAAAGGAAGAAGGAATATAAGCTCAAGGTAAGAGCTCCTTCCTAATGTCCAATTCTATTGCAATGGAGTAATGGGAATGGGAAAAATATTTAAAGAGCCCAAAACCTTGTACTAGTATTGAAGATTGTGAAGTTTGAGTATTTAAGAGCAAGTATTTGAATTGTAGGCTTTAGAGCCAAATGTGATGTGTATTAGAATTATGGATTGAGAAGGTATTGAGGAATTTATATTTGTATGTGTGCTGGTAGGACCCTTGTATGGGTGTGGCTAGAATAGGAATGATTTTGGTGATAATGGGTATGTGTGGATAAGTGAGAATTGGAGGTGAGCTATGGCGAAATTTTGGTAGGAATTGAGTATTTAGGAATGACTTGGTGAATGGGAGCATCAAGGTGTATATTGGATTGAGTAGATATGTTTAGTAGTGATGAAGAGGTAGTAGTAGTATGAGAAATAAGAAGTGCAAAATCTGTAGCAAAGTGTATTAACATGCATCGGAGAAGTTAGGAAAAACTAATGTGTAAGAATTGGTAAAGAGAGTGTTGGACTTGGGTATAGATATTGTAATTGCTTGGAAATGGATTGGGATGACAAATTGAAATTAGGAGAGGGAACTAGGTATGGAGGAAATAAGAATCAAAATCTGTAGCAAAACACAACTGAGGAAAAGAGGTAAGCGCTGGAATGAAAATGTAGAAAATATGTGTGTGGAATGGTATGAAAAGGAGTAATGGATTAGTAACGGATTTGAGCATGTTTAGAAGCTTAATTAGGTGCTTAAACATGTAGGATTAAGTGTAGGAACATTTAGGAATTAACTAGGCAAAGTGTAGAATGTAACAGTTTTTGGAAAATGCAAAACCTGTTGAATCTGTAGTAGGGTCCGGGACTTAAGTCCAGGACTAAGTCCCGGACCAGGGTGTAAAAACATACCGAGAGTTACAGCAGGTGGTGGTCCGGGACTTAAGTCCCATACAAGGACCCGGACCACCCCTGTAAAATAGGCCGAAAGTTTCTGTAAGTATGGGTCCGGGACTTGACTTATGTGCAAGGACCCGGACCAAATTAAAATTTCATTCGAGAGTGTGCAAGGCTTTGGGTCCGGGACTTACCTTATGTATAAGGTCCCGGACCATAAATGAAAACAAGCCGAGAGTAGTGACCACATGTTGGTCCGGGACTTAAGGCCTGGACAAGGTCCCGGACCAACACAGAATTTTAAAAATAAGTTGTCTAAATGGTTTATAAAGTAAGGAAGTGAAAGGTAATGATAGTATAAGATAACTAGTACTTGATTAATGATACATAAGGACCATCAAAGGTGCAAACAAGTTGGTGAAGTAGGTAAGAAAGTTATAAGTATATGAACATTAAGTTAAACCGAAACAACGGGATAACGGGGTAAGTTCGGGAGCAGTGATTATGTATGTATTGTGATGCTAGTATTAATTGAACCATTTGACATGTAGTAATTGGTTCGTGGATAAGAATCAAGGGACAAGTAAGGACTAAGGAACGAGGAGACACCCGGTAAAGTAGATTTCGGAAAAAGGTGATTTCTTCATGCCCTGTATCCTAATCTGGTTACCCCGATTTGTGTGCTTATTTGATCACCTAAATAAGATAAATGCATGAATCGGACTATATTGCACCTACTTGTGCTTGACTTATGTGTTCTTGATATTTATCGCCTAGAACACTAGTTTGTATAATTCATGAAATATATGAATGATGATGAAGTGTATTTGTACCCGGCATTGTATTTGTGTATTGTATTGTATTTTGTATAGATGTGCACTCGAACAATGGATTGGTGTATGTGGCTTGGATGTTGACTTCTGCTGATTCCTAACTACCTAACACCTAACTTAAATGTGAGTAAATTGGAATGAGTAGAAGTCCGATATAGCTTCGGCCACGCGTGAGGATGAGGAGACACAAGAGGTTGGATCCGATTCCTGACTCTTAAACTGGTCTGCAGCCCAAACCCCTTAAATGGGTAGCATCCCGGATTGGTGAGTCAAGTAAATCCCGGTGGTGGGACGGAGTAGTCCCCGGGCCGGAGGTCCCGACGACTTAACATGAGTAAGAGTAAGAGTAAGTAAGTATGTATGAGTATGAGAATGAGTATGTATGCGTATGTATGGAGTAACGAGTAAAAGAGTAATCTCCACCCGATTAACCCGGGTGGACCAATGAAGCTAACAAGTATTGTATATTGTGTATGTAGTGAGTATGTGCAGTTCGGAAGAAGGTAAGTATGGGTTGGATGGTTTATATTGTATTCCCTGTATGTAATGAAGTGTGTGTATGTATGGATGCCTTGCGTAAGTATTGTAGTAATGTGTATGAAAGCATGTATGCATGATGTGTGAATAAATGAACTGCATGTATACGACCAAGTGGTCGGCGTACCCTCACTAGTACGCGGGGTATGCGGTTATCATATGCAGCGAAAGCTGACCCCTTAGGGGGAACGCTTTTAGTGTGCAGGTACCCGAAGCTACGGTCAAGGTAAGAGACCGGTGGCACGCCTTTGTATTTAGGAAGTAGGGTTTGTGAGGAATGGGTAGTAGATAGACTCTTGGTGAGTGTATGAACTTGGGAGAGTATTGTATTTGATTTGGAACCTAGTAACGGTATGTGGATTATGTTTACTTGAAGTATTGTAATGAACGGGAAGTTTTAGTATTTGGTTTGGTATTTGGAGTATGTATGATAAGTGTGTAGTACTCGGATATTCCGGTCCATCAGACCGATGCTGTATGTAGTAGTAGTAGCCTTGTTAGTCACATGGGTGGCTAACGGCATTGTATCACCCACTGTATGTAAGTATGTATCCGCTGCGTGAATCTGGATGTACGAGGAGATTGGACGGTAATGATAGTATTAATGGTGGGGGTGTTACACCTTCATCCCCATTCATCAAGCAAATTATCATCATTGAGGAGGAGCATCGACAAAAGGGAGTCAGTCCATCATCTTCAACCTTGCGCCTGCAGCCATTGATTCTGGATAATCGTTCAATTCGAGGGTTTTTCTTCCTTTAGATGAATTCTATGTTGATTGTATTTATCTGCTTCTTTGTAATGTCTGGCTAGTAGGGATTAACTCTGGGGTAGGGTTGTTCGTATTGGATACAATGTAGTTAAGAATTCTGTAATTTGATTATGAGACTGTAATGGATTGTTTCTAGGTTAATGATTATCATTCATCTTCTCTATTAATTTCGCGAGTTATAGAGTTGTTCTGCGAAACCTATTAGGATCGGACAAGGTGATTAATAGGTAGTTCGAATTAACCTGGAGATTTGGGGAGAGATTAGTCGGATAGATAATCTCTTCTACAAACGCTAACAATTCTTCGCACTTATTCCGCCTATATGTGTTTTGCCAACTGCTAGATTAGAGTTGACATGTTCTGATAGGTGAGCTCTTCAATGAACTAAGATTTAGCATTGAAGAGATAGAAAGAATTGGCCTTTCCGTTTCTCATAATTGAATTGTAGATTTTACTAGATTTAACCAGTAAAGAATGACCCGAACCCGGAGTTCCACTCACTTTATCAAACTCATCATTCACTTTCATTAATTGTTTATTTTAAGCTTTGATTTGCATTTATTCAATTCAATCACAAAAACAATTCACAACCCCCCTGAATTTCCAGTTTTCTTAGGACTTAGGCTTATTTATTCAAGTCCCGCGGTTCGATATCTGGTTGCTTAACTTTCTATACTATAGTGACAAGGATTTTTGCAACCTGACAGACTTATTGATTTGCTAATTTCTAGGTTTAATTAGTTTAGTTTTTAGTATATCAATTCACCTGTTTGCAAAATGGCGCCGTTGCCGGGGACTTGACTTTGTCTAGTCCTTTGCCCTGGTTGTCAATTGTTTTTCTTTTATCTTATTTTTATTTCTTATATATTTTGTTTTAGCTTATTTGTTTATTTTACTTTATTTTATTTTCACTAGTTGTATCTCTTAGTTTTTGTTTATTTTCGTAATTCTTGCATTACTTGTATTCAGTTGGAATTCGTCGTAATTTTAATTTGATTATTCTTAGTTGTTTATACTTTATTTTATTTTATTTTTATTGTTTTAATTAATTTGATTTGATTTTTATTTTTATATTTTGTTTATTTGTTTATTTTGTTTTATTTCATAAGTTTTTTGTCACCTGCTTTGTTTTGTTTATTGTTTTTTTTCTTTATTTTATTGTAATTTTTGTTTCTTGTTTGTTTTGTTTTTAGTATTTTTACTATTTTTGATACTTTATTTCTCTTTTGTTTTATTTTAGTTCTAATTTGCATTTTGTCTTTGCCCTTCTTAGCTGTAGTAGGTGTCTGGTGGATGTGCAATACTTGATCTTGAAATCTTGATATGGAAATTGACAACACTTCTCATTGAGCACAAAGAACTAGAAGGGAAATCAATTTTATTTTAGTTTTACATTTTATTTTATTTAGTTTTTAGTTTTCTACCTAATTTTAATAATGACGCATGAGTTGGTCAGGTCGCTGGGTGAAATAAAGATGACGTTTGAGCCGACGTACCATACTTCTATGTGGGCTGAATATCAAGTGTCTTCGGATTCCTTTGATCCGTTTTGCTCTCAGTGTGGGGGACCCCACGAGTTTGAAGCTTGTTCAGAGATAGAGGAGATGAGGCGGATTGAGGAGCAATTTGAATATGATCAAGGGAAAAATCTTTGTCATGAACAACTTTCTCCTCTACAACAAGTCATTATCTCAAATAATGCTAAGCTCCAGGAGATGATAGACAAGCTGGTGGCCACCCAGGAGAGTCAATATGAGCACCAAACGTTTATTGATCAGAACCTGGAGCCGGATGTTCAAAATATGCAGGGGCAGATGAGTCAATTGAGTCAATTTTCTTTGCAGCATGGAACTCCTGGTTCACTTCCTTCTCAAGTAGATTCGGATCCTAAAGAAGAATTGAAGGTTTTGATGGTTTCAGATGCTATTTTTGTGGAGGATTTTTCTAAGTTTGAGGAGGAGCAAGCTAATGAAGATTCAAATTACCCTCCCTCCCCACCCTCATATGCATTTGACTATCGGTGTGGATTCTTTCTTGAGCCTCACCCAATCAAAGACGATGTTTACATCCTAGAGTTTGAGAAGGACGAGCCATCACCACTCTGCCATTATGATGGTCTCTTTGAGCCCTACCAGATATATGAGGATGTTTATATCCTTAAGTTTGAGGAAAAAGATCCTTCATCAACCCATCTTCACCTTGAAGATCGTTACCTTCAATACCTCCTCAAACACTCAGTTTTATGGAGTAATTATTTTCCTATTTTATCTGTTGATGTAATGTTTTGTTTTGATCCAGGTGGTTTAGTCTTGATTGCTGGCCACTTCGTATTCCCGTTACACCACTTTTGACTTTTATTTTTGATCCGGGTAATAAGAAAAAGTCCAGCCAGGGACTTTAAATCTGGGCAGCTGACTGGGAGGCAACCAAGTGGTAAAGGTTTAGTTTTGCATTTATCTAGTTTTATCTTCTTTCTAGAATTATTTTAGTTTTACTTCAGTCAGAAGTGATGGTGATGCCCTTGCTACTAATGCAACGCTTCTAGCGTTATTTCGTGTTTTATAAAGTGTATGTAGGTGCAATTTTTTTTGGTATTCCTATCTCTTCAAGGCTGGACACTTGCTTGGACTCAAGTGTGAGGAACGCTTTTACACCGCCATTCAAGCTTAAGTGGGAGGAGAACCTTCCTCAATTTAAAGATATCAGGGGAGTTGCAGTTTCTCTATTTTACTGCTTGTGTTTAGCCTATCATGCTTTTAATGTTTAATATATGTGAAGTCGTGAATGAAATCCTTCGATTCTGGCATATTTTGAAAGGTCTTTTTTTTTTGTGAACAATGAGGACATTGCTCCTCTTAAGTGTAAGGAAGTGGAGACCTTTCCCTGAAAATATGCCAATTGTATTTAATGCCACACTAGTTTTTGATTGTTCTCTTGCTATGACGGATAAGCTTCTTTTAGTGCCAGTAAATGTTGAATTTTTGGGTGATAATTTTTGTGGAAGTTTTTGAAATCGAGCTTGATGACAACCTCAAGAATCTTTTTACTTAAAGTTGTTCGTATGTATTATTTTCTCCAAATTAATTCTATTTTCACTGAAATATGGTGGATAAGCTGATTGCTCAAATTAAATTAGTTTGGCTTGGTGACTTTGGGCATGATATGAAAGTTTGGTATGAAGTATAAGGCAAGGTACTCCTCTGATCATGAATTTTCAGAACCAAAACAGGCCTCGTTTATCCGGTTATTAAGTCCTTGGGGTGCTTCATCACCCATCTACCTAAGGTCTCGTGATCTAGGATAGAAGGCCCAACACCGTTACACAGATAAAGAGAAAAGTCTGGGGGATGAAAACAATTGTGCGAAAAATAAGATAAATAATAATGCAAAGATAGGAAAGCCCTTAAAAGCTGAATGCTTATTGCAATTTTCCTATTTTGATCATGAGTGCGTGGTGTTGAAAGGTATTGCGGAATATGGCATTACTTCACACCCCTTGTCATCCAAAGGTTGAGGAATGAAATTGGTGGAAGATCCTAAGCTATTATATGTTTATTTTTTGCAATCTAACTTCTCCATGCTTTTATCAAATTTTCTTTTTCACTGTTTGCAAAAACTTACAACTGAGAGCATGAATATTCTTTTGATTGCCATTTTGCTTGATTTCCTTCTACACTTGTTTGATCCTGAGGTTTGATACTACGACCTTGGAGTGAGTTTTATTCTTTATTTGCTTGAGGACAAGCAAAAGCTAAGTGTTAGGAAGTTTGATAAGTGTGAAATATAGAGCAATTGAAAGGTTTAATTTGCTTATTTTTCATAGTGATTTGGCAAATATTTCTCATTTACTATTTGTTTTTCCTATGACTTGTGTTTAGATAAGAATTGATGAAATTTATGTTTCAAATGAAGGTAAAAGCCATGGAATTGCATTCTTCACTTCACAAGCTTCGCAACACAACAAACGGGGAGCAAAACGAAGTCCAAACGAAGAATATAGGCCTGAAACAAGTTTCACTCGTTAGGATACTGACATGTCCGAACATACGTCCGAACTTTGATGTTCAGACAGAGGTCGAAACTTCCTGAAATTTTGTCCTAACATGCGTCCGAACTTCCAAGTTCAGACGCCGCATACAGATTTCGAAAATTGACATTTTTAAGAGTTAAAAATGTTTACTTTTGTTATAAAAAGTCACATACGGTTGGGGAAACAAGACCATTCACGCCGGATGCCTCAGACGAGGCTCTCACGCCACGCGTCACCTCCCTCCATCACCATCACCATCGATCAACACCATCACCACCACCATCTTCAACCTCTGGCCCGGCAAGCTCCAGATCTGGACAGCGGAGCGAATTTAGAAGTTTTCTATTCCCGATGATTTCTCAATCTCTTTCTCTGTCTATTTTATGATTATGTCTCGCTAGATAGGATTTGCTCTGGGGAGAGTTGTTCGTAATGGATACAAATTAGTTAGAATTTCTGCAATTTGATTATGAGATTGTATCGGATTGTTTCTAGATTAATGCTAATCATTCATCTTCTCTATTAAATTTGCGCGTTTATAGAGTCGTTTTGTGAATACTGTTATTATAAGATAAGGTGATTAAAAAAGAGTTCAAATTAATATATAAATTTGTGGAGAGCTAGTCGGATAGATGAGTTCTCCCTGCAATTGCTAATAATATCTTCGCACTTATTCCGCCTATATGTGTTTTGTCTGTTGCTGGATTAGAGCTGACATGTTCTGATAGGTGAGCTCTTCAATGAACTAGGATTTAGCATTGAAGAGAGTAGAAAGAATTGGCCAATCTGAATCTCGTAAAAAAATTGTAGAAATTGCTAACTACATCCAGTAAAGAGCAACCCAAACCCGGAGTTCCATTCATCTGATCAAATTTATCATTTAATTTCATTAATTGTTTATTTAAATTTCACTTTAGCAAATTCTATTTCAAAAACAACAAACAACCAATTGATTTCCAGTTTTCCTAGGAGTAGACTTATTTCCTTTCAAGTCCCGTGGATTCGATACCTGGTTACTTAATTTCCTATACTATAGTGACCGGGATTTTTGCAACCCGACAGGATTTTCGTTTTATTAATTTCTAGGTTTATCAATTTAGTTTTAGTAGAACATTTTCCCTGTTTGCAAAATGCATTTTGCAAACAGGTGAATTGATATACTAAAAACTAAACTAATTAAACCTAGAAATTAGCAAATCAATAAGTCTGTCGGGTTGTAAAAATCCCGGTCACTATAGTATAGAAAGTTAAGCAACCAGATATCGAACCGCGGACTTGAATAAATAAGCCTAAGTCCTAAGAAAACTGGAAATTCAGGGGGGTTGTGAATTGTTTTTGTGATTGAATTGAATAAATGCAAATCAAAGCTTAAAATAAACAATTAATGAAAGTGATGATGGTTTGATAAAGTGAGTGGAACTCCGGGTTCGGGTCGTTCTTTACTGGTTAAATCTAGTAAAATCTACAATTCAATTATGAGAAACGGAAAGGCCAATTCTTTCTATCTCTTCAATGCTAAATCCTAGTTCATTGAAGAGCTCACCTATCAGAACATGTCAATTCTAATCTAGCAGTTGGCAAAACACATATAGGCGGAATAAGTGCGAAGAATTGTTAGCGTTTGTAGAAGAGATTATCTATCCGACTAATCTTTCCCCAAATCTCCAGGTTAATTCGAACTACCTATTAATCACCTTGTCTGATCCTAATAGGTTTCGCAGAACAACTCTATAACTCGCGAAATTAATAGAGAAGATGAATGATAATCATTAACCTAGAAACAATCCATTACAGTCTCATAATCAAATTGCAGAATTCTTAACTACATTGTATCCATTACGAACAACCCTACCCCAGAGTTAATCCCTACTAGCCAGACATTACAAAGAAGCAGATAAATACAATCAACATAGAATTCATCTAAAGGAAGAAAAACCCTCGAATTGAACGATTATCCAGAATCAATGGCTGCAGGCGCAAGGTTGAAGATGATGGACTGACTCCCTTCTGTCGATGCTCCTCCTCAATGATGATAATTTGCTTGATGAATGGGGATGAAGGTGAAGTTGATGCTGATGGTATGGATGAGTGGAAGGAGCGTTGTTTTTCAGCGTGAGAGTGCTGTGAAGTAGTGATAGTAATGAATGATCATCCTCTTCTGATTAGGTCACTTAAATAGATTTTCTCCTCTTTCTCCCTCAAAACGCCGAACTTCTGCTGAACTTTTAGTCGTGTCCGAACATTGGTCCGACCTTCAATGTTCGGACACAATGCTTTGAGCGCTTCAATTCCAAAAGTCTCGACTTGTGTCCGAACTTTGATGTTCGGACACAAGTTCGGACATGCACCGTAAGCTAGAACTCCGACTTTTCTCATTGTGAATCTCGACCCATGTCCGAACTTCGATGTCGGACGGAAGTTCGGACATTTCATCAGGCACAGCACACGAACTCTCGACTTGCGTCCGAGCTTGTAAGTTCGGACTCAAGCTCGGACATACTTTCAAAACCTTCTAAATTCATCGTTCCGACTCCAATTCGACCCCCGTTTGTTGCATCATCTCCCTTGTGAGTTAATCTACTGTTTCCTTGGCTTTTCTCTGCATTTTAACATAGAAAAAAGGTATCAACCCTTAACAAACAACAAACCAAAGGAAAACGTATGACAAGTGTGGAATATTATCCATGCGCGTAAGAAAAATATGCATTAAAGACCACTAAAACCATTCATATTTCCCACTCATCAAACCTCCTCACACTTAACCTTTGCTTGTCCTCAAGCAAAGCAGGAGTAAGATACCTCAGAATGCCTTAGGACCAAACCTCGGGATTACATAAAAATAAGGAGTCAAGCCACAATAACCACCCAAGAATCGATCTGCTCTTAACTGCATGTCTCTTAAACAGTGAAGCACGCTTTTAAAACAAAAGATTATGAAGAAGTCAGATCATGAAGTCAAAACGTAAAGTAACTCAGAACCTTCCAACCTTTTCTCTTCTCAAACCCGTGGATGACAAGGGGTGTGAAGTTCTGCCATATTCCGCAGAACCTTTCAACACCACGTACTCATGATCTAATTAAAGGATTTGCCATAAACATAAGACTTAAAGAGCTTCCTCTTTTTTTTCTTTTGCATACATTAATTTTTTCACGCAAACAATTCATCCCCCAGACTTTTCTCTCCATCCTTTTAACGGTATTGGGTCTTTTATCCCAGATCAGATGACCTTAGGTAAACGGGTGATGAAGCACCCCAAGGACTTAATAACCGGATGGAAGAGGCCTGTTTTGGTTCAGAAAATACTTAGATCAGAGGAGTACCTTGCCTTTATCCTTCATTCCAGACATTCTCATCATTCCCAAGGTTCCAGTTAAACTAGTTCTGACTCCACAACTAACTTGCCCACAAACATTTACAAAATTCAGATATTACCAAAATACGAAAACACACAGGTTGAGCAAACCAACCCTTAAGGTTATCACCGGACTCGACTCCACAACTAAAGATCCACCCAAGTATTCAACACCAAGAGCACTCTAAGGAAATTACCCCATGTAGCCCAAAACCAAACAAAAATAGTGCGAGATGCAAGATAAATGGCTGACACATTCAGAAAGATCTCCCCCTTCCTCACACTTAATGAGGAGCAATGTCCACATTGTTCAGAAAATTATCACAAGAAAGAGATCGCTGAAATGTGTCAGACTCACAAGGGTGCAAGTGAAGAGTTACAAAGTTATAGACGTTAAAGCACAGGCCGAAATGAAACCAAAAAGAGAAAGAAACTGAAAACTCCCCTGATGTCGTTTATGATTGATGGAGGAAGAAGGTCTTCCTCACACTTAGTGTCCTGGTAGGGGAGAAGGTTTCCTCACACTTGCTTCCAAGCAAGTGTCCGGCATGGAGTCAGCACGATAAAGCATACTTGCACACATTCAACAAACAAACAGAGAAATATGCTAGAAGCATCGCATTAGTGACAACAGTATTCGGAGTTAAAGATTAGAACAAACTAAAATTGAAATAAATTAAAAATACAACCCAATCGAAATAAAAGAAAAAGGTCTAACACAACTGAAAGTAAATCCACACAGAAGTCCAGATAAGGCTTCGAAACAAAAGTAGCAACAACCAACAACACAATCACTGTGGGGGCGGGTAGTACGCCTGCCACTGCTGAAACTGAGCGACCAGGGCCTCATAGTCGTCCTGGGAGCGGCGCGCCTGCTGCTGAAGAGTCTCGATCTCCGCCTGATAGCGTCGATCCATCTCCATGAAGCGGGACTCCAGCTGATCAAACTCATAGCGAGTGACATACTCGCTCCCAGGGGCTGGTAGCGCAAGAAAGGCCTCCTCCTCGTCAGGTGTAGCAGTAGGGGCGGGCTCTGACGGACCCTCACCCGCCTCTCGCTGGCGCTTCTGTGGTCGCGCGGCAGCCTTCTTCCTCCATTGTCCCCCGCTAAACTCAAACCACATCTTCTTCAGGGCGCCCACATCGATAGGAGACCGCGCAGCATGCAGCCCTGCAGAGGGAATGGTAACCATCTGCCTCCCAAGGATGTGGCAGAGCATGACCGGATAGCCTAACTTGTGGCGGTCCTTGTGCTCCATAATATGCTGCATGTGTAAGAAGATCACCCACGGCAAGTAAGTAATCTCTGCAGCCCCAGCAAATGACGGATTCAGCACCGCCTGAAGAAGTAGGAAGTCAATGTGGTTCAGGTCCGAGCTCTGACGTGGTACAACGTTCGCAGCCAGTAGTGCGAACAGGACTCTCTCCTGAGGGCTCTGAAGCGAATCAGCAGGGACGACCTGCTTTGATGGGTCATCCCCTCTGCGTCGTGGTCCCTGAACCATGAGGGGGGTATAGTGGTTGATAGCTGCTGCCTTGAAATCATGGGGGTTGAGGTGCTGAGGAGCTTCGGGGGCGGGGGTAAGGAAGGTCCAGATAGCGAGCAATCTCCAGGTGGAGACCGTCACTCTCTCACCGTCTACAATGGACTTGATCTGGCCGTCCTGGTAGATTGCATTGCATAGAACATGCGCACCAACCTTTCAGAATACTGGCCCCCCATATCCAAAATTTTCCCCAAAATGGGTTCCAATGCCCTCAGTCCCAGCTGCTGCTCCAGTTCCGGCACCACACCCCGCTCAGCAATTATATCTACCTCCTTGGCAAACCACTCTCGGGCTGCGTCATTTCTAAATTCCTCTTGCTGAGTTCGACGCTTGAACTTGCCGCCCTGCAGCCCTCTTACCACGGCCTGTAATTCGGCTCAACATCTGCTCAAAAGGGAACCAATGTCAATTAAAAAGCTAAATG